>JAPUBX010003984.1:151181-758652 GCA_028672205.1 Proteocephalus fallax | reverse complement strand
AACTGTCTCACGAGTCGGTTTCTTGTTGGGAATGATTAGGCCATACTTCGTCCCCTTGATACTATTTAGTGACATTCTATTGTTAAATAAAGAAGGAAACCGAAAATAACTCCAAAAAGACAGAAATTAGATGGAGAATTTTAAAAGACCCAGGACCAGGCGATGCTAGCATAATATTGCCTATAGATACAAAGAATACTATAAACTCAAAATGTCGCTTATAGATTATGTATATTAAGATCCGAAATTTGAACATTAATAATAACGTACTACAGTAAACTGATCATGTGTTTCGTTTTAAATATACTACTTATAAATAAATACAAATTATTTTATACAAATTCCAATAGCGATATTTTTGTCGTTATGAACATTCTTTGAAAGTCATAATAAGTAAGTTACTGAGTGGATAGTGATAGTCATAGATACAATGATGGAATAATGTATAATCGTGATTAGTGGCAAGTAAATTATATCATATCCACCGAATTGGCCTATCAAAATGTCGAACGTGTGAATGACCTTCGTGGTTCATTCATTTGATGAACGGTTTTTCGTGCTCTTTGTACGATAGGTGCGACCAACTAGCCTAACCCTTCTGAAACACGTTCCCCTATTTTAAACTAATAAAGTCTTGTTGGCGTCTGATTACGCACAGTGTCGTATCAGTTGATGTCATCGGTTAGCTTCAACCGTAGGATGGTGCACGGTAAACCCAATTTCGAAGTGTATTGACTTTCTCAAACACATTTTGCCCCACCCCTCTCGAACGGGGTCTTCTTTCTAACTAGCTTATTCAGTGGCTCCGGCATACCCACTAGGCCCCAAACATATTTTGGAGTGTCTCGAACGTTATGGCTGGTTTCGCCACGTCAATGTCCTCGCGGCATCCTTCTCCTCACGCGCTCCTGCACCCAGCTCAAATAAAAACGTAGCATCTCTGGCGCAGGGTGAGACAGGCGAAAATGTCACCAAAGGAGCCCTGAAGCCTGCACTTTGATCCATTAACCCAAGAGGGTAGTGTCCATACTGTCGCCTTTCGCAAAGCGAGCAGCATTCTGGGCAACTCTGTATTGACATTCTAAAAAGTCAAGTGGTGTGGTGGGCAGACCTCACAGACATGATCCCGCCGCTGTCAATACTTTAAAAGTGATTGGACAGAACCCTTATATCGACCAGAAGAGCAGCTAATAGCGCGTAAAGCGATTCTATGGTTAATACACCATCAATGCCGTCGTCTCGTTGAAGAGAGAAGCACGTTCAATAAAAGTACAGAGCGCATCCTTTGACTTCCCCACGAAATCAAAGCATATTAAAATTAGCATTTCAATAAAAATGCCTCGCGCGTATTTATTCCACATGAACGGGTCCACGATAATCTGAAACTAAACCAAATTTATTCATATATACAGTGCATGCAATAACAAGTTTATTCATCGTCAGAATCCACAATAACGGCCCGAGTTGAACCAGTAGCCCTTCTCTGAAAGTAACGCTTTCTTGCGGCGTCAATTTCTTCCTCAGATGTTTGCCTCGGTTTCGCCACGATGTAACCAGCCGGAGGAGGAGTGGCGGCCTTGGCTTTAACCTCAGGTTTGTCCGAAACCGATTTCGGTGATTGTGAGCGATGGCGGCTTTTTCTATCATTGCGTCGTCTTGCGTCTCTACTTGGGCGATCACGGGAACGACTGAAAGGAGAGAGCATGATTTTGCGTTGTACTCTGAATAATGCCGGTGCGCTGGAATCGCTGACGTTAGTTTTACTAACCTCCTTCGTCTGTTACGACCTGATTCTGCATCACGACTGTTCCGATCACTGTGCTGGCCTCGGGGTCTTTTCTCGGGCTGCGAATGGCCCGTTTGTCGGCCGGCAGACTCGTCGCGCTGCTGAAAGGAATAATAAACGTGAATATACGGAGGCAGCACCGCCTTATAAATATAAAACACCAACCTCATCATCTCGTCGGCGGGACGGGGAAATTTCTCTCTCAGGTGTGCCACCTGATGGTATTTCGGGGGTTTTGTCACGAGCAAGCTAAAATAATTCCAGGAGTCAGTAAGCCTTTATTTGGCATGGACTAGATGAGAAAATACCTTTGCGGGAGCCTTCTCTTCCGTTTTCTTTTGGAACATGTACCGGTAAAATCCGCCAAGTCCATCCTGCTTTGTTATATCCATTACTGCTTCCCTGGCATCCTCTTTGCGACGCTCTTCAACTAACTGACGAATTTCATCCATTTTCTCCTGTAAGACAAAGGCATCCCCGTTAGCACCAATTTGCATAGAGCGCGTGCAAAAGGACGCAAAAATACTTTGTAAGCTCCGGTAACGAAGGACTCCTTGTCACCGTATTTATCCTTCTCCTCCTCCAGTTCCCGCTGGGCTTTTCTCTCTGTTAGAAGTTCCCGTTCCAATTTACGAACCGCGGACGTCTTAAGTAGTCTGTCAACGTACCTGGCCTGAAAAGGTTAAAATGTGGATTTTCAAGTGTACAAGGAAGAAAATGTCTTCGTCATTGCTGAGTGACTAACTTTGCGTGCTTCTGGCGCTTTTTTTTCCTGCAACTTTTGGTCCTTTTCGCGATTTATCTCATCGTAAACTTCATCATACTGAAAGACGGATGCGTCCTCTGCTCATTGTGGCTTTTTCGAGGTTAATTTTTGGTCTATAATGATGTGCGGTGATTGCCAACTCTTATTATTAATTGTGTTTTACTATATTAACGTATATCGTACGTTACACTTTTGAATACGAATTATCGTTGCTGCACGTGTTCTATTCGTCAAGGGTCTCGGTTGGCTTTCAGAGTTACACCGGTATTACAGACATTCCGTCTATTCTCCATTCAGGGTTTATTCTACCCTATATACAATACTATCACATTTGGCGTCGCAACTATGTCAAAAATGAACCTGGAATTCTTATCAGTTAATGCAACTTCAAGAGAAGTGTCAGACTATATTGAGCGTTTCGAAATTTGGGCTTTTACCCAAGATAATCTCGCTGAAGAAAAGAAAGCCGCTTATTTTCTGAATGCAATTGGAAAAGATGCTTATGCTCTGGTGAAAAACTTGGTTTATCCGGATATTCCTATTAAAATGCCACTTGCCAAGATCCAGGAAGCTATTATTCAGCATGTTCAGCCTATAGCTTTTGAGGCTGCTGAAAGGAGCATATTCCATACTATTATGCGAAAATCCGACCAAAAAATTCGAGATTTCATACTTCTACTTCAGACCCAGGCAGCAAAATGCAACTTTGAAGCTCAGTTAGACACGCAATTGCGCGACCGTTTAATTGCAGGCATCAATGATACAAATCTCCAAAGACAATTACTATTGCTTAAAAATCCTACATTCCAAAGTGCTCGTGCTATATGCGAACAATTCGAAGATGTCTCGAATATTATCAATATTTCTCATATTCCAGATCCAGTGTTTCACTCCATAAATATTCCAAGGAGACCAAACACGCGAATATTCAAAAATCGCAGAAACAAGACTGATAACTCAGTAAATATTTGTCATTCATGTGGCAAATTGCATTCACGGGAGCAATGTAAATTCCGTGATGCGAAATGCTATAATTGTGGCAAAATAGGCCACATCAAGTCGGTCTGCAAATCCAAGGTTTGTGCGATCACTAACGATTCAGACGACAATATATCCGATATGGCTCTGATGAGTTCTTGCAGTCAGAGTGGTGGCCATATTTCCAAGGAACTTACGAATTCGCATGGCAAAAAGATGTCCTTTATTGTTGATACTGGGAGTGTGGAATCACTCATTCCTATGCATGCATTAAAGAAGTTCTGTCCTTGTCCTCGTATACAGAAGACCGACCAGTTGATTATTGGTATCACTGGTCATTCACTGAAAATCCTTGGCTTCTGTATGATCAATATTATACGAGACGGCACCAAATTCCTATGCAAATTCTTGGTGTCGGCGACGGGTCCAGCTATTATTGGTTTGACCGTCATGAAGCAGTTCAAGTTTCAACTGAATTTCAATTCATCACCGGCAGTTGATTCCGAGTTCAAAGATCTGGTCAAAAAGTGCACCAGAGTGACTGGTGGACTGATAATTCCCAAAGTCAAATTGATGGAGCGTAATATACTGACTCCAGTGAGCTGTTCACAATGGACCACTCCCATTGTGACACCAATACAATCCGACGGTTGTACACCCATGATATGTGGTGATTATAACGGGTCGAGTGTCTTCTCCAAAATTGATACAAAAGATGCCTACTTACAGAGTCAACTGGATGACGAATCCAGTTTGCTGACAGTTATTAATACACCCTTTGGGTTATTCAGGTACAACTTTCTACCTTCTGGGCTGAATGTCGCCCCGGCTATTTTCCAGGATTGCATTAATGGCATATTGGATGGCCTTAATGGTAATGAAGTTTATCAAGATGACAATTGTGTCAGCAGGCATGATCATGACGAGAGACTCCTCCAGCTATTCCGACTCTTTGTCGAGTACAATGTGGCGGTTAATCCGTCGAAATGCAAATTTGCCGTCCAAAGCTTGGATTGCCTCTGGTTTACTGTTGATAAGTCTGGTTTTTACCCAGACAAGAACAGACTGAATTCTTTGGTGGAAATGCAGTCCCCGTCGAATTGCAGTCTATTACGCTCAATTATGGGAGCCATTACCTTTTTCAAAGGGAATGATTTTCGACCGTCTCGAGGTCTTATTCTTGGAAGAAGTGGAAATAGTATGGTTACTATCCTTGATGTCACTGATTTATCAAGTCATCGTCGGCATGTCGATCAAATCCGATTCGATGAACCATCTATGCCCGTTATGGATTCCCATCCTTCGGAACCAGCCGTGACTGTTATTCATTACAATTCTTCTGATCCACCTGATCCGGCTTATACGACTCCATCCATTCCAGACCAAAGCTCGCAAGCTCTATCTCGGCGCTCGGAGCGTTTGGGTTTGAAATCTCCGGTCAACTACCGCATGCCATCGAAGCTGCTGCACCCAGGTGGATGTGGTGATTGCTAACTCTTATTATTAATTGTGTTTTACTATATTAACGTATATCGTACGTTACACTTTTGAATACGAATTATCGTTGCTGCACGTGTTCTATTCGTCAAGGGTCTCGGTTGGCTTTCAGAGTTACACCGGTATTACAGACATTCCGTCTATTCTCCATTCAGGGTTTATTCTACCCTATATACAATACTATCACATGATGCTATACGTAAAAATGTCGCCTTACGGATTTCCGAATGCTAGCCTTTATCGTTTCCAATTTGACATCGAAATTCGGTTGTTTCTTGAATAAAAAATTTAAAAATAACGTGTACACACTCCCAGATCGTTTCGGCACGAAATAAAGAAAAAAATACATACAAACTTTTCATCATCTTCGTCTGAGTCTTCTGCGAAGGCTTTTTCTACTGTTACTATAGGACGAACTGTCTCACGAGTCGGTTTCTTGTTGGGAATGATTAGGCCATACTTCGTCCCCTTGATACTATTTAGTGACATTCTATTGTTAAATAAAGAAGGAAACCGAAAATAACTCCAAAAAGACAGAAATTAGATGGAGAATTTTAAAAGACCCAGGACCAGGCGATGCTAGCATAATATTGCCTATAGATACAAAGAATACTATAAACTCAAAATGTCGCTTATAGATTATGTATATTAAGATCCGAAATTTGAACATTAATAATAACGTACTACAGTAAACTGATCATGTGTTTCGTTTTAAATATACTACTTATAAATAAATACAAACTATTTTATACAAATTACAATAGCGATTTTTTTTGTCGTTATGAACATTCTTTGAAAGTCATAATAAGTAAGTTACTGAGTGGATAGTGATAGTCATAGATACAATGATGGAATAATGTATAATCGTGATTAGTGGCAAGTAAATTATATCATATCCACCGAATTGGCCTATCAAAATGTCGAACGTGTGAATGACCTT
This sequence comes from Proteocephalus fallax, assembly GCA_028672205.1. Lineage (NCBI taxonomy): Eukaryota > Metazoa > Platyhelminthes > Cestoda > Proteocephalidea > Proteocephalidae > Proteocephalus > Proteocephalus fallax. Next base: position 752,685 of record JAPUBX010003984.1, on the reverse strand, counting down.
CGTGGTTCATTCATTTGATGAACGGTTTTTCGTGCTCTTTGTACGATAGGTGCGACCAACTAGCCTAACCCTTCTGAAACACGTTCCCCTATTTTAAACTAATAAAGTCTTGTTGGCGTCTGATTACGCACACAGTGTCGTATCAGTTGATGTCATCGGTTAGCTTCAACCGTAGGATGGTGCACGGTAAACCCAATTTCGAAGTGTATTGACTTTCTCAAACACATTTTGCCCCACCCCTCTCGAACGGGGTCTTCTTTCTAACTAGCTTATTCAGTGGCTCCGGCATACCCACTAGGCCCCAAACATATTTTGGAGTGTCTCGAACGTTATGGCTGGTTTCGCCACGTCAATGTCCTCGCGGCATCCTTCTCCTCACGCGCTCCTGCACCCAGCTCAAATAAAAACGTAGCATCTCTGGCGCAGGGTGAGACAGGCGAAAATGTCACCAAAGGAGCCCTGAAGCCTGCACTTTGATCCATTAACCCAAGAGGGTAGTGTCCATACTGTCGCCTTTCGCAAAGCGAGCAGCATTCTGGGCAACTCTGTATTGACATTCTAAAAAGTCAAGTGGTGTGGTGGGCAGACCTCACAGACATGATCCCGCCGCTGTCAATACTTTAAAAGTGATTGGACAGAACCCTTATATCGACCAGAAGAGCAGCTAATAGCGCGTAAAGCGATTCTATGGTTAATACACCATCAATGCCGTCGTCTCGTTGAAGAGAGAAGCACGTTCAATAAAAGTACAGAGCGCATCCTTTGACTTCCCCACGAAATCAAAGCATATTAAAATTAACATTTCAATAAAAATGCCTCGCGCGTATTTATTCCACATGAACGGGTCCACGATAATCTGAAACTAAACCAAATTTATTCATATATACAGTGCATGCAATAACAAGTTTATTCATCGTCAGAATCCACAATAACGGCCCGAGTTGAACCAGTAGCCCTTCTCTGAAAGTAACGCTTTCTTGCGGCGTCAATTTCTTCCTCAGATGTTTGCCTCGGTTTCGCCACGATGTAACCAGCCGGAGGAGGAGTGGCGGCCTTGGCTTTAACCTCAGGTTTGTCCGAAACCGATTTCGGTGATTGTGAGCGATGGCGGCTTTTTCTATCATTGCGTCGTCTTGCGTCTCTACTTGGGCGATCACGGGAACGACTGAAAGGAGAGAGCATGATTTTGCGTTGTACTCTGAATAATGCCGGTGCGCTGGAATCGCTGACGTTAGTTTTACTAACCTCCTTCGTCTGTTACGACCTGATTCTGCATCACGACTGCTCCGATCACTGTGCTGGCCTCGGGGTCTTTTCTCGGGCTGCGAATGGCCCGTTTGTCGGCCGGCAGACTCGTCGCGCTGCTGAAGGGAATAATGAACGTGAATATACGGAGGCAGCACCGCCTTATAAATATAAAACACCAACCTCATCATCTCGTCGGCGGGACGGGGAAATTTCTCTCTCAGGTGTGCCACCTGATGGTATTTCGGGGGTTTTGTCACGAGCAAGCTAAAATAATTCCAGGAGTCAGTAAGCCTTTATTTGGCATGGACTAGATGAGAAAATACCTTTGCGGGAGCCTTCTCTTCCGTTTTCTTTTGGAACATGTACCGGTAAAATCCGCCAAGTCCATCCTGCTTTGTTATATCCATTACTGCTTCCCTGGCATCCTCTTTGCGACGCTCTTCAACTAACTGACGAATTTCATCCATTTTCTCCTGTAAGACAAAGGCATCCCCGTTAGCACCAATTTGCATAGAGCGCGTGCAAAAGGACGCAAAAATACTTTGTAAGCTCCGGTAACGAAGGACTCCTTGTCACCGTATTTATCCTTCTCCTCCTCCAGTTCCCGCTGGGCTTTTCTCTCTGTTAGAAGTTCCCGTTCCAATTTACGAACCGCGGACGTCTTAAGTAGTCTGTCAACGTACCTGGCCTGAAAAGGTTAAAATGTGGATTTTCAAGTGTACAAGGAAGAAAATGTCTTCGTCATTGCTGAGTGACTAACTTTGCGTGCTTCTGGCGCTTTTTTTTCCTGCAACTTTTGGTCCTTTTCGCGATTTATCTCATCGTAAACTTCATCATACTGAAAGACGGATGCGTCCTCTGCCAGGGCTTTTTCGAGGTTAATTTTGGTCTATAATGATGCTATACGTAAAAATGTCGCCTTACGGATTTCCGAATGCTAGCCTTTATCGTTTCCAATTTGACATCGAAATTCGGTTGCTTCTTGAATAAAAAATTTAAAAATAACGTGTACACACTCCCAGATCGTTTCGGCACGAAATAAAGAAAAAAATACATACAAACTTTTCATCATCTTCGTCTGAGTCTTCTGCGAAGGCTTTTTCTACTGTTACTATAGGACGAACTGTCTCACGAGTCGGTTTCTTGTTGGGAATGATTAGGCCATACTTCGTCCCCTTGATACTATTTAGTGACATTCTATTGTTGAATAAAGAAGGAAACCGAAAATAACTCCAAAAAGACAGAAATTAGATGGAGAATTTTAAAAGACCCAGGACCAGGCGATGCTAGCATAATATTGCCTATCTTATAGAAAGAATACTATAAACACAAAATCTCGCTTATAGATTATGTATATTAAGATCCGAAATTTGAAAATCAATAATTACTATTTTGCTTTAGAGAAGGAAGGAAATTTTATATCAAGTGCGATAAATTTACACGGCATTCAGTTCTCAAATGGCACTAAATAGGAAAGCATATATTTACATGAGCACAACAATATCTCATATGATTCACAACATACTAACTTTTATATTAATGGTAAGCGATTTATTAAGGTCACAAGGACCAAAACAATGTAATTACCAATCCAATATATGAAAACTGTTTAAGTTTCTGCTTGAAATTTTCTGGTTAAACTAAATTTCAATCTAGGAAATAATCTTTTTTACTATTAAATTGTAACTGTCCTCAAAAAAGAAAACTGTCTCTGACATCCTGTTGTATTTTTTGTAAAGTTTAATGTCTATAAAAAAATTGGAAATGACACATTTTCTACAAATGTTGTTTTGAGATAAATAAACTATATATTCTCGCATTTTGAATTGATTTTCATTGAGACCTAGCAGTATCGTTGGAATTGAAGATTTCGCTGTTTTCAGAGGCAAAAGGGGTAAACATTTCCGAAAATAGTAGAAAAACAGCGGACAATATGAGAGTAATATTAGCCCCCACAAATAAATTAATAATGTATGAGCTCGTGCCGTAAACACTTAACATAGAAACAGACGACGGCATTCCAATGAGGCAGAATTTACGCGATCAATCGAGAAAAGTGTAAAACAATACGCCAAGGAATTCGGGATTCATCTTAATGCGGAATTGCAGTGCGAATTTGGTGTGCAATAATCGTCGTTATTGTGGCTAATTTTGATGCGCTCGCCAGAAGACAGTACTGAAAATTAAACTCGGCATCCTCTTTGATCACGTTTTCGGTAAATTGTATACCAGCTACACCATTAGAGAAACGCAGTTAATACCAATTTAACAAAACAAGGGGCCATTATTGGTCAAGATAGAAGATGCTGCGTTCTCGATTCTAATGTGTTGAGATTATGGCGGTCATTAATGAAACAACCCGGCAAACCATCTTCACGCAGTTGGGGTAACACATGGGAACATGGTGATGTTGAAAGTCAACCTGAAGTACAGAAACCGCCCTAGCAATATTTTTTTGTTTATAAGCATTTTGGAACGAGACGTTTACCTTTTTTAGTTCAGCCTCCAATTTCGCAATAGCTTTTAAACATTCCGATGACATTTCGATACGTTCCAAATGTACAGGTTCCAACATGCTCTCGAGTTTGGTGGATCTTAACAGTCAATCTACAGAAAGCGAATTGTGCCTGTGATAGGATTGTATGGAGGGTTGAATTAAATTTTAATAGAGAATAGACGAATGATCTGTATTACCGGTGTAACTCAAATAGCTAGCCGAGACCTTGGATGAATGAGGACACGTACAGAAACCTGGAAATGTATATTTTTCAAAAGTGCGGTAATATGCTCAGCATAGTGAAACACAAAGAACAATTACACGGTTAAAGTTAGCAACCACCACATAAACCTGGGTGTAGCAGCTTTGATGGCGTGCGGTAGTCTACCGGTGATTTCAAACCCAGACGCTCCGAGCACCGAGGTAGAGCTTGCGAGCTTTTGTCTGGAACGGATGGAGTCGTATTAGCCGGATCCGCTGGTTCAGAAGGATGGCGATCGATGACAGGCACAGCTGGTTCATCGAATCGGATTTGATCTACATGCCAACGATAACTTGATAAATCAGTAACATCGAGGATAGTAACCTTACGATTTCCACTTCTTCCAGGAATAACACATCGAAAATCACTCCCTTTGAAAAAAGGTAACCTCTCCCGATTCAAGGCATTGGAACGATGTGTTGAGTTTGCGCCCCTTGAATAACACAACCGGATTGTAACCAACGGTTGCTAGATCAGCGAGTTAACTGCCAAATTATATGTGGTGATTACAGGATGACACTCAATCGCCTATTGTTACAGAAGACATGCACTACTACTAAACCAGAAGACATCCTCTACAATTTCAAGGGGTCGAGTTTCTTCTCCAAAATTGTTCTATAAGATACATATTTACAGATTCCACTGGATGACGAATCCAGGTTTTTGACTGTTATTAATACCCCCTTTGGGTTATACAGGTACAACTTCTTACCTTTTGGGCTAAATTTTGCCCTGGCTATTTTCCAGGATTGCATTAATGGCATACTGGATGGCCTAATGGTATTGATGTCTACCAAGATGACATTTTTGTCCATGGTATCAGCAGGCATTATCATGACGAGAGACTCCTTCAGCTATTCCGACGTTGTGTCGAGTATAATTTGGCGGTTAATCCGTCGAAATGCAAATCTGCCGTCCGAATGTTTGCCTTGGTTTTACTGTCGATTAGTCTGGTTTTTACCCAGACAAGAAAATTGCAGTCAATTACACTCTATTATGGGAGCCATTCAATACTATCCGGCATAGCTGCTGTGTTGGAGCAAGAGGGCCGACCTGTTGTCTGCATATCATGGCGGTTGTCCACAGCTGAACGTGGATACGCCCAAACGCATCGCGAAGCCTTAGCGGTTTTCTGGGCTGTGATGCGGTTGCATAAATACTTATTCGGCAGACGATTCACGATTGTGTCTGACCATGAACCTCTCGTTTCTTCTGCTGCAACCACTGCCTGTGAATCGCGATGATCTCATCTCGGACACGCGATTGGCATTCAAGCGAATTCTAACGGCTCTCCGAAAGGGCTTGAATAATGCAGATAAAAAGACGTTTCCACATTTCTACTCTCGGAGGGACGATTTGGGTTCACTCCTGAAGGTCTTTTATGTTATCAAGACCGTTTTACGGTACCACCATTGCTGCGCAAATCCGTTCCTGACGGTCTGCCCTCCGGTCATCTTGGTGTTGATAAAATGAAGTCATTGGCAAGAACTTAATGTTGGTGGCCGGAACTTGAAGCCGATATCCGGCGAACGACTTCCCGGTGTGATGGCTGCTTGCACAAGTTGCCCTCAAGGCCTTCTAAATTGTCTCCATGGCCAGGGTCCTGTGAGCCATATCAACGAATACATGCTGGTTATTGTAGACCATTTCTCGGCAAATACTATGCTCTTGTCGTGATCGATCTATTTTCACGTTGGCCTGGAGTATTTTTTGACGATTAGTGCTAATGCTGACTTCACCAAATCGGTGTTTCGGAAGTTATTCGGTCGTGATGGCATTCCGCTCGTTTTGTTTACGGACAATGGTACACATTTCACCGCCGACCATTTGGTCAATTTGGTCAAAGGTCTCGGATGCCGGCATTTGCTCACGGCTCCCAGACATCCTCAGTCGAATGGCTTAGCAGAGAACTTCGTCAAGACCCTGAAGGCGGCTATATCATCTATGAAACCAATTTAATTTACAGAGGTAATGCTGATAAAGCAACCACTGGTAAAAGTCTGGCTGTGTTATTCAAGGGGCGCAAACTCAACACATCGTTCCAATGCCTTGGATTGGGAGAGGTCACCTTTTTCAAAGGGAATGATTTTCGCCGTGGAAGAAGTGGAAATCGTATGGTTACTATCCTCGATGTCACTGATTTATCAAGTCATCGTCGGCATGTCGATCAAATCCGATTCGATGAACCAGCTATGCCCGTTACTAATTCCCATCCTTCTGAACCAGCTGTGACGGTTATTAATCATTATCCTTCTGAACCAGCTGATCCGGTTAATACGACTCCATCCGTTCCAGACCAAAGCTCGCAAGTTCTACCTCGGTGCTCGGAGCGTCTGGGTTTGAAATCACCGGTCGACTACGGCATGCCATCGAAGTTGCTGCACCCAGTTTTATGTGGTGGTTGCTAACTTTAACCATTAATTTGTTTTACCATGCTAAGTATTGTACCGCACTTTGAAGAATATTCTATTCCACGTTGCTGCACGTGTTCTCATTCTTAAAGGGTCTCAGTTGGCTATTTGAGTTATGCCGGTAATACAGACAATTTGTCTATTCTATATTAAGGGTTGATTCAACCCTCCATACAATCCTATCACATTCATGTAACACTTTGAAGACGCTCAACGTGGTAGAAAATATTAAGCAATACAACTGACGGAATTTGATAGCAGCGAAATTCAAAATGCCCCACACTAATCATTCAATGGTGATTACTATAACCCAGTCGGAATTTATAAAAAATGATTCATGTTATCGAATATCGTCGACTTTGGAAATTACTTGATTGCACATAAGAATAAAACGTACAAAACACGCGAAACGACGACAATGAGAATTGAAGCCACTCCACCTAACCTCTGTAGAAGCACACTTGCGCGTTTGAGACATTAAAACCCCAACACCAAATATGCCTTTAAATACACAATTGTCGTCATGTCTGTGTTTTCGGAAATCGATTGACCTTACATTTTCCACGTTGCCTGTTGCTCCTCTCGTTGATTAGGCCTCTCGTTTATTTTAAAACCCGTGGTCACACATCTACACATATCATCAATGTCATTGTTAAATTGGAATGAATCCGGCGGACGATATGATTCCATTTAGTCTAAGAACTAACAATACTTCGTCGAATCAATCTATTACATTTGTTCACAAAACGACACGTTGTTATACGGTTAAAACTGAAGTCGGTTTGCCAAAACCCCGTTTTCTTGAGCTAAAACACCTAAAGTAGATAACCATAGGTAAGACGATGCTCTCAGACCACCCGAAAGTTCTGATAGATGAAGATGCCTACCCAATTTGCTCAGTGTTGAATCCCTTTATATCTGTGACATAGAACCACAGTGTCTTAGTTTGCAAGCTATTGTGGTCAAACAACTGTTTGTGTTTATTAAATGAGATGCGTACGAACGGCGCTGAATTCCTATTTAATCCATGGTGACTTCGGATTGATGCGTACACATAAACACTCAGCATCGTGTGACGTCAATCAGCACTACATTGCCGCAAGACTTTCTCGTCTTAAAAAAACGGAAAAGAAGTGCCTTACACCCACACATTCTATGTGGTTCCGAAGTCGATTAAGGTTGCAACGAGGGTGAGATTTTAACATGGCTTGATTTACAGTGATGTGCGTGCATGTACAAGCCATAACAAATTCAATTGTTTGAATCGATTTCGTGGTTTTAAGGGTCCCTCCAAGAGGTGAGATAAAACGACGTCGTGATCCGGAGCCTTGCATAAAGACGGCCAATTAGATACGCTGTGACATACGCATCGACAGGCCATTGGTGAAAACAAAGAGTTTTACCGCCGATATTGTTTCCTGATTCTTAGAATCGTCGAGACACATCGATTCCAGGAAGTTTCGTGTGGCACATACAAATAAATGTTGGGGTATGACGGATGTTAGCGACGCACATGCGCTGATCGGATCATGTTATGCAAGACCTTTGGATTGCACGTGGCACCAAATTGAAAGTCGCTGTCACGCCCTTAAGCAAACACCCACTGCAATGACGGCCCACGCGTTTGGCTTCGCCCTCGTCGTCGTCGTCGTCGTCGTCGTCGCACCTCCCTGTTTTGAAGTGACCCGGCTGCCATCAACGGTCACCTTTACGCGTTTCTAGCAAAATTTACCTCAGTATTTCGTTTATTTGTATCAACTTATGCTGAACCTTCTAATCTTAAAATCACCATCTCCTGTATCATTTTGTTTCTTGTGCATTACACTGCTGAACGTCTTGGTGCTCGTGACATTAATAAAGTGAATACCAATAGTATTATTATTATGATTAGTCGCCCTATTTTAGATAGTTTTATATACTTCTTCTGATCGAGCATTTTCGAGACAACACTCTTTGCGTATGAGCAGAGTGGTCGTCTTGGAAGAATTCCACGCATCTAATTGCAAAACAATCAAAAGTTGCACGGGAAGCTGTGATTGCACATAGAAGGGGCGACCTGCAGTAGAGAACTATTCGTTTTCCCACGATTGCTCCCGTGGTCTTCTTTTTAATCTTCAAATTTGTGAAAATGTGTGGACCTATGACGACGACAAAGATTAGGAATAGGCTTACATGAAATAACAAGGATGGTTAATTTGCCAGAAAGGCAAACGCGTAGCGATCGGGGACGTACCAGGCAGCCACAATAATGAGATGACGCAATGGAGGTAGGAGCTGTATGCATGGATATCAACCTGGGTGTATGATAACGAAAATGAATGAATTTGGATTTGGGGGTGGCTTTGAATAAAAATGTGACGGGTCCTCATAATGAGTGAACTACCAGGCAAGTGCGTTTAAGGGGAGAAAGTAGGATGTTGCTCGAGTGTGGTTGAAGGCAGCTCTGGGTGTGTGATCCCCCAGAGAGAGAGAGAGAGTTGAAAGACGTGTACCCAACTCACCAGAGAGGAATTTCCGCGACAAGCGCAGCGTCTCACCTATGCCCATTGTCGACGGTTTGCGGCCATGGACGGACTCTTTGAATACTTGTCCATCCCGACCTTTCGTCTTTGGCCATCGCGCCATTTTGATATTGGGCATCGAAAAATGTCCATCTTTTCAGTTTTAGTTGTCATCCAACACACAGTTACTGGAACATTTCAGGCGGTGTTATTGAATGTGTAAAGGATCGAAATCATGCTATCGCAACACGACTGTTCAATTTCCCTATTGATTGCCATTTTAATTGATGGGTCTTCTACCACCCCCACACTCTAGACCTAGAGTCTAGGTGTGGTGACAGTGAAGGGAAGCTGCTGTAAATAAGCCGACATGACATCACCACGAAGTTCCTGGAAATATTGTAGGGCTGCTGGTGTCCCCATCGCCACACGGAATGTCTGCAAAACCTGTTTTTCCCAGGCTAGACAGTTTCACTGTCGGAAATCGTATCGATTTTACCACCAACGAGTAAGATTTGATGTCAGAAGTTGTTGGGCAACCTCGTAATTCACCAAGAGTAATGTCCTTTGTTCTCTCGCTAGTCGATTTTTAAAACCAAGCACGCCACCAGACACATCACCCAGATTATGGACAATCGACTACTATCTCAAGGTCATTGGAGGTAGGCAAACACCTTTGGTATCCAGACTTTAGAAAACGTAACTCATTCGTACTTTTTATAACAAGTGTCATTCATTCAAATGTACGCTATCAAGTATTGGTCCAACTCCGCCCGATTCATTGTTTGGTCCCTTATTTTCATTGGCTCATCTAGGCAAAACCCAGTGTATAAATACCTTGCAGTTTGTGCTCCTCCCTGTCTTCCGATTGGTTGGGATGAGCCTCTATCGATTCATGCTACTAAGACAGGGAAAATACTCCGAGTCACACCATAATTTATGCCCCCTGTGACCGAACAATTATTATGCATTGTATTGATTTCAGCATAAATGTAGTGTCATTTTCAGCATCAAAATAGACAGCAAACAATATTAAGAAACGGGTTTGAATTTTTACCAGGATACGCGACGCACTTATTTTTCGGCAAAAGGGCCTCAACTCCAGAGGAACAGTGCGGGTGTTTCATTGTTTAAGGTTTCTATGGGAACCTGGGATAAATAGGGTGCGAGGAGGAGGAGGAGGAGGGAGGAGGAGGAGGAGGAGGAGGAGGAGGAGGAGGAGGAGGAGGAGGAGGAGGAGGAGGAGGAGGAGGAGGAGGGGAGGAGGAGGAGGAGGAGGAGGAGGAGGAGGAGGAGGAGGAGGAGGAGGAGGAGGAGGAGGAGGGAGGAGGAGGGAGGAGGAGGAGGAGGAGGGAGGAGGGAGGAGGAGGAGGAGGAGGAGGAGGAGGAGGAGGAGGAGGAGGCAAGTCAATAGGAGGGGGCAGGCTTGGGGCGGTGATGACCCCGTCGGCAGACTGTTCTGAACCGCAGCAGATACCTTAATGAAGGCTATTGATAGATAGGGAACGCGGACCAACCAACCGGTAGGCAGCAAATTCGACGTGAGGAATTCAGGCCAAATTCGGTCCGTTTTATGCACGGTCTGTCCAAGATCGGACTTGACAAGATCCGGGGCTTGACATGAGTGGATAAGTCACAAGGAATGACGCATTAAGCCTATCCGGAATCAGAGACGGCACGGTTAATAGGCTTGGCTACATCGGAGGGTCGCGGAGAAGGAGACATTAACACAGTGTCTCTCAAACCTTTTCACTCGCGACACACTTGGGATATCTGAAAAGTTACGCGACACACCTTAAGTAAAAAAAAAAGTTGCCTAAATTTTTTTCAACGTCTATATTTCTAATGCGATGGGTGGGCTTGCTTTCGAGAGCAAATAAGATTCAAACGGGGCTCTAATGTTGACAAACAAACACGCATTTCGTCGTCAAGTCGAAGGAGTCGCGCTCTCTTTTTTATTTGATTTCAGTCAAATCTGAAAATCCAAATTCACAACACCATGAAGACGCGAACGGCAAAATGATCTTGACTGCTTTCAAACTGAGAGCTGGAAACAACTGCTTCAGGGAGAGCCAAAATTCGTCCAAACGTTTTTCTGTCCTTTGAGACTCAAGTTGAGAGAATTCAGTTTGTCGAAGAGATCAGAGAGAAACTGAACTTTAAGCCACCAAATCTCGTCACGAAGATCGAATCCCAAATTTGTTTCCTCGACTTCCAAGAATGCAATTACTTCTACTTTGAGATAAACGAGACGCTTCAAAACTTTTCCTTTTGACAACCAGCGAACCTCGGTGTGGTAAAGCAGCGATCTGAAGTCGGAATCCATTGCATCACAGAGTTGTGCGAAAATTCTTGAATTAAGCGGCCGAGACTTGATGAAGTTCACTACTTTTAGAGCTTGATTCAAAACAGACTGAATTTTTTTCGGTACACTGGTGTGTCGCGACACAGTTTGCGTACCACTGCCTTAACAGAAGGGAATAACCAGACGCCCATAAATTGGTAAACGATGAGTGTGGTTACCAGGGTAATCGTGAATGGGCCGGAGACGGTGGAGGGTTGTCAACAAAGTGTGAGGGCGGGTTTGATTAACATATTGCACATTGCTTTTATTGGCCAATTACTAATAAGTATCAGTGTGCATAATTAGTAAGATTTTTATTGCAAGCATATTACCAGTAACTTGTATGCAGCACCTACGACAATGTAAAGGTTTTATTGGCCTGAGGTGGACCATAACTTGTAGCAGTAAAATATAAAGTCAACAAGATGGCTGTCGGAAGTGTGATTATGCATAGAAAGGAGAAACAGGCATTTGCAAGCGGTTAAAAGCTTCACCAGTTTATTGCTACAATTGGTGACTTCCGGTTCGTTTCAAATTGACTTTAAAGAGTTTGAAAAGAAAAATACTTCCCGGAAAATAGGATCGCATATATCGGCGATTTCTAGTTTCCGGAATTCGTCTCAAGGAATGTTAAATGCCACATGAATAGTCCTCTCGAAATGCATATTATTTGCCAAACCACCCGTAGAAGGCTCTTTCTTCGCTGTTACTGTGGCCCGTCTTTAGATTAAAAGCTTTTCTCACAAAATATAATTGAAATCGGTCAATTACCCACTGCTGAAGGCCTATTATTCCGGATGACGGACTGCAGTTCGTAAGAAGAAGAGCGTTAATTATGAGGCACTTCTACCGGATTAATTCTTCCACAAAAACAATATTTCGTGTTTGGGCTGCGTTAAAATCAGCTATTTCAGCTTCACCGTGCATAGAACCACGCCTGTATAATTGCCCTTATTGTATATTGTTCTCCTGTGATTTTCCCTGGCCTCAAATGTTCTGAATTTGCTTAACCTCCTTAGGCTTTTTTAAAAATAATCTCGTTTTCTAGTGACCTGCCTATGTTCTCCATCCAAGAGATCATCTTTCAACGCCACTTCAATAGTCGTTCACTAATCACTGCTCATATTTTAAGTGACCCCTCCAATCCCATCTATTCAACTTTATCCGAGTGTAAATCTATCCGACCTTATATTTAACGAAATTTAGTTTCACCAGAGCAGGTGAAGCAGCAAAAAAATACAATTTTCGTATATGCCATTGTTATACTGTTTTATTTTTATGCCGAAATATTGGGTCCTCGTGACCTCAATAATGCGCTTACAATTATTATTCTTAAGATATAATAATTAGCTGTTTTGGGGTACGAAAAAAAAGAATCACGGCCCACATGGTGAGCATGTTTATTTATAAATGAAGGCTTTCAAGCTTATCCTGGAACTGCTCCTGCCTGAACATTGGCCCAATCGGTTCGATACTCATCAGCGGCACTCGACCATTTTCTGTCGATGAGACACTCCCACAATTTTACGGTAAGGCACGTCTAATTCTTCGCATAGTTGTACGCGGTGCTCTGATTTCAGGATTTATTGAAGTCTAATTTGCATTTAAAAAGTAAAAAAAGATAGTGTGAATCGGCGACTGTTCGGTTAAAAAAGAGAAAACAAAAAAGCTATTTTTTTAGAAATTACGAAGGTGGGTTCCTGTGTGGATGTAGTGAACAAAAACAGCTCAATAAATGTCTGAGGGACTGGTGCAGATTCCAAATCGACTCACAAGCCCAGAAAGGCGGTGGCTTACTGCAATTTTCCCGGCAGGAGTCCACAGAGGGGGCAAGCTCCAAGAATAAAAAGAGCAATTACCACAGAGGCGGGATGAGCAGACTATAACGCAAATCAACCGAAATTTAACCATTTTCGTTTCACCTTCTCGTCGTAAGAAAAAACCACACCCCAAAAAGGCATTGCAGCATTATTTACAGTTGCATCAATTTTTATTTGCCCAAAGTAATGAATTTCTACATCATAAAAATAAATGACATCGGAATCCACACAGGGATAAAATATTGTGAAAAAGCAAATTAGTGCTGAATAAGAAAGAATAAACCATCGATTGTGACCTGAGTATTTGCAATGAGCAGATGGCACAGACAGATGATATTGTTAAACAGTTCTAAGATCAACAACGTCCATGGCACCATCGGTATGGACTACATGAGGACTTGTGTTGTAGAGGTCTTGTGTAGCACTGTGACTATGGAAACCAGATTTGCGGCACCCCTTCAGAAAATTTATTCCGTAGTCCGGTGTGAGGGAAAAATACTTCGTCTCGTTTAGTCTAGGTGAACACACAATCGATATGGCCTCAGGTAACATTATCTGGTAGGATAGTTGGCAATGTAAATCGATAGACGACATAAACACCGACTGCGTCGGGTGTGTGTGAATCCAACCGAGGGCAATCAAATTGTTAGCATCCATGTAGACAACTAGATCTTCCTCGTTAGTGGTGACGCAGGAGTCGCACGTTCCCGACTGTTTAAGGAGCACGAGGTGAGAGACAATGAACTCGTTACCATTGATCATTCGACCACAGAGAGTTCCACAGGTCTCAATATTCTTTTGAGTATTTGACAATGCGATATTCATAAAAGTGTCACCAAGGGACCTAGGCACATAGACGGGTTTAAGATCGCTGCTGGTAGATGTTAAGGTGGCAGGCTTCAGCGTCCGATCAACGGATGGCGCAGGAGCAGGTGAAATGGGCAAGTCATTTGTTGTAACCGGAACAGCCGCTATTTTTTTCTTATTGGCTGCAGCTTCCGAGGCCAGCTGTTCGAGATAGGCTTTTTCGTCGGCCTGAAAAATTGCATAAATTCTAGCACGGAGTTTCTCTACGCGCGCGAGAGATGATTTACACTCATCCGCCCAGAACTTGCGTTGCACGGGGTCCAGGTCTTGAAAATCCCGTCGTTTGGAAATGTAGTCGACGAATAGGAATATTATCCGTCGTTCGAGACAATATGCTTGTGGAAGCAACCCATCGACCTCATGTTGGCGAGCCATAACAAGCATTGAACGGCAGACGCGAAAATATGCAGGCAATTTAACGGATGGTGAGTAGTCCACGGTGATACTACGATCGAGTGCACGAATTCGTTGGTCCGAGTTGAAAACTGCAGACCTTGGTGTAAATTTAAAACAATTAAGTATTTATACGTTGTTCCAAATCGTTAAAAAAGTATCAAGCTTCCGAAATCTTGACACAAAGCAGAAAGCGCATTTGCGCGCGCGTTATGGAAAAGGCCTTTCAATGGCCGCCCTTACGCGTTTGCCAAACTTTGTACACTTCGAGGGTTTAATTTGCCTTTCTTGCAAATTTACCTCGTTTTTATTTCGTTCATTCTTGTTCATTTTTTTACACCTGCTATGTACAATCGCAACTTCTTATATCATGTTTGTCTGTTGTAACATTTAATGCTGAAAGTTCTGGTCCTCGTGACCTTAATAAAGCGAATACCATTATTATTTTTAAAAAAATGGTTCTTATTACACGCGCGCAGTGAACGTGGAGGATGCAAACAATATCTTGATACATTTAAGACGATATAGATTATTTGAGCAATAATTAATAAAAAAAACGGCCGATCCAAGCACTTACGAGTTTGTTGTTGTCCGAGAATTCGGCATCGTGAAACGCACGAATAATACAACGCATAAACAGACGATTTTGTAATGAATCAAAACGTATTGTGGATTAAAACAAATTGACCAAGCTAGCCATTTCTTTTTAAGATAATTTGAAAAACCAGGTTTTTTAAGACATATATATTTGATTTTTTGTCAATTTAACTTGTTGTGTTTGCTTCAAACTCCGGATAGTATTCGCACAGGAAGTGAATTAAATTTTAAAATACTGCATTCCTGTGAATTGCATAGTAAAATGATATTTTTTGTAAAGCTTTTTACTTCATCTATGGCAATATAAAAAAATTTCCGCGTTGTTCCCTCTTAATAATATTTTCAATTTTTTTTTTCATAATTGTATTTCTTATTCTGGATCTTCGTGGTCGTCAAAGAAGTATTGGCTCTCAGAATTTTAAAACTGAAAAGAGGACAGAAGAAATAAGCAAGGAATTAATCTTTTTCAAATACATGCGCCACATCCTGTAATAATTTTGTTTGTTGCAAAATTTTAAAAATTTAATAACTTTGATCCTTGTGACCCCAATAAAGATAATAATAATAATAATAAAACATATTCTTGATATGTTTTATTGGGTGACGAGAGACCCTCGCAACGCATGGGAGCATTATCGGTGAACCAAGACGCCAGGGAATCTATCATTCGGAACCTTTTCACTCAAAAGTTCCCCCCGGTCGCCAGAGCCGCCTTGGCAACCATCCAACCCACGCTGCCGTTTGTCGAGTTAGGTGAGTACGCCGACCGCATTTTTGCCGGTCACTCTGGCCATGCAGCTGTGATACAATCCCGCGGAAACTCACTGACGATGAGTCCCAAAATGTGCGCCAAATGTGTGCTATGCTGGAGAAAAGGTCCACTAGTGGGGTCAACGGAGGGCACAATCAGTCGCAATCATAACCACGCTGGTTTCATAATGGAATCGAAATGATTATTCGTCGCATGGAGGAACACGGACTCGTGGTGTACGCAGAGAAATGTCATTTTGGACTAATCGAAGTCAGTTTCCTGGGTCACTTGGTAAATGGTCAAGGGGATTAGCAAAGGGACGCGAAGGAAACAGTGGTTGTTGAATGCCCAGAGCTCAGCAAAAAAGCACACACGTTTTCTCCGTTGTGATCGATTCCGCCGCTCCTTTAAGCACGATACGATGGTCATTTTCTAGAAGATTCCAGTTCTGGCAAAACATTAAAAATATTAATGAATGGGCGCCATGAAACCGTTTCAATTGATCGAATCAAGAAAGCATTTGTCGGGGAACCCTTTTTGAATATGGTTCAGAGCCCTTATCCGTCTACACTCACTGACAAACTTACCGACGCGTTTTTTCCCCGCAAACCTACTTTGTCGTCTTCTCACGCCCTGCTCGAAGCAGTCCGGAACAACCGACGCCTGGCGCATTGACGAATAGCCGTACGCGAAGCGATCGGTCCATCCGGACACTACGCGTCTGACGGACTATGCCCCTTAATCTCCGTCGGTCGAACTTCGTCCCCAAAGGCCATCTTTATTGTACCTCTTCCCCTGTCGACGAAGATTCTAAGGGGGAACCCCGTAGTGACCTTTAAAACTCCCATTTGATTTAAACAAAACACGACCATATTTCGCTCCACGACGCGTGAATGACACAACAGCTCAGTGAAATTCGACTATTTTATAAAAAGAACAATTCCGATCCTATTTGGTTTGCGTTTTCAGCTGTAATTCTTTCTAGACGCGTGTTTCATAAGAAGGTTTAGTGGTTTAATTATCTTCGACCAGCGACCGCAATGCAACTACCAGGCTGGTCCATGAGCTTAGAAAAGGGAGGAAGTTGCTCGAGTCTTGTCGACTGTGGAGGAAGGCAGCTGTGGCGTGTGTGATGCAGTATGAGGCATCCTCTATTGAGAGGGAGAGAGGGAGTCTTACTTCAACCTTGATGAACAAGATAGTAATCGTCGTCGTCGTAGAATATGACCATCCCGTGGATTAAACAAGGTATCGCCCTGGTGGCGCATGTTGAGTTGAAAATCCACGCGATTTTCTGGTAGAACGCTGGGGCGTTACAGTATTAGCAACGAAAAATTACCAGCTGAACCACGCCATTTCAAAATGGTAGTCAGTATGCGAAAACGAACGATATAACCATTTATATTCACACCAAGGTCAACGGAAATTAAAATGCAGCGTGTTTTGGCGCGGACGTTAAATTGAATTCAAACAGAAACACTACGCCAATTTCGTTTTTTATTCGAACGTCACCGCATTATCTGGTCACTTAAATACAGCATAACTCCGGATATATACAATTGTTCAATAATAGTCGTAAATATTACTAGCTTCAGTAGCCTGGTTCTAATTTGGTAAATAAAAGAGGAACCACTGTACTATTATGAGGTAGGAAGTAACTGGCCGAACCTGGGATTTTGGTTTAAGAGGGTTGATGCAAGATTGAACATTCCTTCTTCAAACCCTGTGCGAATAGCACAACGCTCTCGCTTGTACGGGAACCCCAAATTCCCCAACCAAACCCACGGACAAATCTCGTTCAAAGCGACAGCACTCGGCTAGGCACCTGACGCTTATGATTGGTTGCATGGCAGATCACATAGACCAGTGTTTCTCCACCTGTGTGTCGCGAGAGATTCGCAGGTGTGTCGCGAGATTTTTGAAAAATATTCAAATAAAAAAGAGAGCACGACTCCTTCGACTTGACGACGAAATACGTGTTTGTTTGTCAGCATTAGAGCCACGTTTCAACCTTATTTGCTCTCGAAAGCAAGCCCAACCATCGCATTAAAAATATAAACGTTGAAAATAAAGTTTAACCAAAATATATATTTTTTATTGCTTAAGGTGTGTCGCAAGTGAAAAAAAGGTTGAGAACCACTGACATAGACCCTTTCCGACGTAAATTTTACGTTCACCAAAAAGAAAATAGCATAAACAAAATACGGACGCAAGGGCACATTGACCCCAACGTTTAGGTCACATTTATTACAGGTGACTGGTTTGGACGAGGTCAGATAAATCCAATTGGTCACTAATAAAAGAGGTGTAGTTAATTAAAAAAAACAAAGAAGGAAAGGGGAACGTTTCGATTTATAAATAATGACATTTGGAAACATCATATTTCCCCAAGAAATCGTATTGTTCCTTTTTAATATTTTTAACTATTCCCCCTTATCTTGCGTTAAATAGATACCACTCGTTAGGAATTTTTATCGTCCATCATCCTGGAATTGCCTTCCATGCTAGACCATGAGCTATGCGAACCCGTTACAGGCCAACGTCATTCATGCCGTTCTTACTAAACAAATGATTCGCTTCGGGCCTACAAGTCTTAATAAGATTTGTAAAGACCTGACACAGCCCAAACGAAGCGAATCGACCTTAACTGCGCATTCATGTTAGCCCAGATATCAAAGATATTACAATGTTATCTTGCAGCAATATCCTTCCGTAAGTTTTATTTACCGCTTCGGTGTTCAAACTATACTGCCACAGATGAGTTAAGCGCTGATTGGGATAACCTGGGAATGGTGATGGCGAAAGGTAGAGGTTTAAATTTGGACCAAACGACCATAGAAGGGTGGCAAGCTTCTCGTTGAATAAGAAGCGACGCGTTATTTCGTGCCAGTCAGCTTTCAAGACGTGTCGAAGACATCAGAGGTCGATAGACACTCCTAAATTCTTCTATACGTAGTGATTAAGTTTCGAAACCGTAGGTTAGTTTTGTAAGGTCCGATTAATGCGGGTCTTTACGTGTCTACAGAACAGCTGTAGACGTCACAGCTCTTGAACAAATTTAGCCATGGCGACGGGGATAGTTGGGGCGTTAATTTCTACCAAAGGGCTGGCGTGTCGCCCGCATAAACGATTGTAAACCACAAAATTTCCAAAATTAAGGTCACCATCCTCATGTGTGCATGTTGAAATGTGCTCCCTGGTTCAAGGGTACGTTCGGGTGGTACGCCTGCCGAAACGGGGTGTGTGCACGGCTGTATCCGTCCCCGTCCCAGAGCCATGACCTTCACGTCACGTTTGAATACATTAATTAACCCTAGTTAACCTGTGAAGTTAAGTTCGCGACCCGGGATGTTTTAATAGCAGGTGTTTGCAAGGCTACGGTGCAATGGCGAAGATATTTGTGTGTTTTCAGAAACCTTCCCATTTTATAATTAGACTGAACTTCCGTGGCATGCAACTTCACTTCTTTTTGTAGCCTCAATGATCGGTTTTCAATCAGAAGAAAAGACCATCAAAGTCCAACTCAGAGTTTATTTGCACCTATTAAACTAGCGAGCCCCTGTTTTTATCTGATTAATAAATAGCAAATAATGTTTGGATACGAAACAACACGTGATGTAAGCGCCTTGGTCGATTGATAGTATTCTTTATGGCCACACCCAATAAAAACAACTTAAAATTGGTGCAGATATCAACTACTTGAGGATAAACCGGCTTCATAGGGATTTGGCCTGTGCTACCCGTGGTGGCTTCACCCTGGAGTCGAACCCAGGACCCTCACCAACAGAAGGAGGATGCTGACAGATACCCCATCGCGGTACAAATTTATTCAAACTGGATTTTGAATTAATTTGGGGGTGATTTCTGAATTGCATTAATCCGAATGCTATAGAAATAAAATGAACTAATATCAATATTCTCGTGAATAGCTTGTGAGTTAGGTGTTGTGTAAAGTGTGATTCCTTCGATGGAATCTAGTTATCTCGTCCCAAAACTCGCTTAAACGACAATTACCGTCTGGGTTTTTGTCACATGCTCCAACACCACCCCCTGCATCGCTGTTGGTTTTAGTTCAGATTGCTCTGGTTTTTTCGTATTGTTCTTTTAGTCATTTAATCGGCGCATTTCATTGATCCCCTCCTCTCCACAGACTGCGTATGTCCCCAATCTTCCGTTCGGATTGTCTCCGAATTTTGTTAAGCTTGGGGAAATGGCCCTTTCCAAACCTACCCAGTTTCGCTGGTTTTTATAATGCCACGAGCTTTATTGAGACCACGAGGACCAACATTTTTCTTTAATTGGCGATGCCATTATGCGCAAATTGTCTTTTAGTTCCTGCTTCACCTGTCCTGGTGAAACAAAAATTCTTAAATATGAGGACTGGCCGAATTGCGATATGCCATCCTTCTTATAGATCTGGAACGTTATTTCCTGTGCGCTGGTCGACGAGATTTAGATTTAGACAAACTTTGAATTAATTTCACTCGACATGCAACATTCTTTTCAAGAATCCTCAATTCCTGCTTTGGCGAGACTATCTCCCAAGGAAATTATGATCGTCAAACTGCTTTATTTGAAACAGGATTCACGAAATTTGAAGATGGACGCAATTTGTTTGAAGCAAGACAGTGTGGGCTTCGTTTTCTTACGGGAATGGCGGGGTCGAGGTTTTGACCTTGCGAGGTCTCTGGGGTGACTGCTTTCAGTTACAGAGATGACGTCTGATATTTGGCAATGGCGTCTCCGGCAAAGTGGAATCAACTTGCAGGAATTACGGCATAGTATGACCTCGACTCCACCCAATTTGCGTTATTCCTTGAGTGAAAGTCTAGACAGGGAATCTACCCAACCGAAAGCCGCTTCGTGTCTCTCGTTATTACAAGTACACTGACCTCACTGCTGTTTAGACCTCGGAATACCAGCGTCACAGTCAAGGTATCCATATATGCGTTTGAAATTTAATTATTTGACTGAATTTGTTTGACTTCCGTTAAATAGACCTTGGACCGCCCTATAGGGATTACATTTGTCCATCAAGATGTCACTTCTAATGCTATTATCGTGAACCTTGTTCAGTTATCGAATAGATATATTGAAATTAACATTTTCGTGTTTTATGGATTGATCCAGGTTGCTGGTCGTCACAGATAATCGCTCTGAATAGATGTACGGCCGATTAGTCTGGCGAAAATTTAGTTTCGTCAACAGCAGTCAAAGTTCAGAAATATCTCATTTACAATGAAAATGGTTTAGTAAGATGTTCAGAGCCGTCGCCTTTACGTACTTATCAACCCGGTGACCTTAGTTTGGAATAAACAAGGACTAGGCGACCGGGAAGACGGCACGGAAAGACAAGACCTTGGTTCTAAATCGATCAGGGAATCAGGGCATTCAAAACATGTAAGAATTTGTTTTACTAAGGTCAAACATGATGCATACGGATGCGATTCTGGCGAATGGCACCAATAAATCGTGTATTTCTGATGATCATGAATTCGGTCTGTGAAATGAATGTCTACCCGGTGACCTTTTGGTAAGCACATGGTGACCAGGCAGGCATCATCTACAGGCCAATCCAAAACACACACCGCACTGGCATGAAGAACACGTGCAAAGATTGAAAGAGATTCGAGACATTGAAAATACAAGGCGCCGTGGCTTAGATAATTTTCTTTCGGATTCGTGGCTGTCCTGGTGATGAAGCGCCATCTGTCGATGCCCATCTACGGTAGACCAGAAAACCATGCAGTACTTTCAGGAGGCTGTATTCTCGAAGTCACGTTGCGTGGCGATTTGGATCGTTGAGAGATGCCGCTCTCGTACTGCAAGAAAGTACTACAAGTCTTACCAAAAGCGATTCCGGAGGTAAATGGAGTAAAGTATGCGGAGAGACGCTTCAGACCTATGCTGGTAGACAGTTATTTACCCGGTGACTTTCATTTAAGTATTACTGAGTAACCGGATAAACACTCTCCACATGCAAAGCCTCGATTCCATTGGCACATCAGAAAGTGGCTGGAGCGCGGAACTAAAATACGACGCAGAATTCATTGACGACGCCGCTTTCATCTTTTTATACCCCACGCCGTGTCCTCGGAGTATAAGGTCAACTGATGTGCCATCGACCAATCACGGGACCGTTACCCGATAAGGTCGCGAAGTGCACACGGTTTTGCCAGCTCAATGAACCAATCGCCCCATCGGCCTCAGGAATTTGCGCACGTGCTCTGGTAGCTGCGTGTGTGTATGTGGGTGGGTGGGGGGGGTGGACAGTTTAAGTCCAGACCGAGGACACCCAAACACGTTGCTCCGTTCAATCCAACTTGTCCTGACGCGAACGCGACGGTTTATGGGGGCTGCGAGGCTTCGGGTTAACGCTAAAAGTCCTCACATGCACTCTCCGGAAACTGAGAAAGTGCTTTTGGGTTAGGGAAATGCGTTTGAAAACCATTTCCTTTCCAAAATGCCAACTGTTTTTTTCTGTTCAATAAACCAGAGGCAACAGTGCATGATTGTGATTTGTCTGCGCTATTCACCATCTGTCGTAGTAGCGCTTTACTGGTCGTTGAATGTTCTTCGAGATCTCCTCCGCCTAGTCGACAAATATGCAGGGGACAAGTTGGAGACCAAAGACCGGGAAATTAGCACGACATTGGCATGGCAGACCCCACAAGAAGGGGAAGTATTCTTCTCTTGCTGGCCGTTTCCAATATTTCTCCTTTGTGGAGGGACGGTCAACTACTGCCGCCATGTTTTCCATCAATACTGGGAATGGAATTTGCATCACTGGACCGGGTTTATTGAGGCGCGCGACGATCGGAATATCATCGGTTGCCGTGCGACTGGTCGATTCTTGCCACGTTGGAGCAGAAACCTTTTTCCGGGGTATATTTCGTATGACCTCACAGGCACAAACGTGTCGGGCGCATTATGGGGTATACCAAAGACGGTCTGTCTGTTTTTCTCACATGCAATAGATTTATTCAGTGTCAAACCCATTTCTATTTCTGGTCGCATTCTTGCACCGTTGTATGTTTTCATATTTTTGTATTCATCGGGGCTGGTCGTTATGGATCACATTACCTCAATCAAGCTATTTGATTAAATTAATAACAAAACACCACTCTCTTTGCAATCGATTGCAAATCAAGAAGACGTGCGCAATGATATAGGCCAGCTGTGCGCTCTAACGGTCCGCTGGTGGTATCTCGAGTTGAGGATTAACATACCCTCCGGTGACAGAGGATACTACGTCTTCATGTACGATCCCATGAAGATTCTTTTTCTGGACATTTTTAAGGTGGCGTCCTCAGTGCCATCCAAAGAGGAGGTGGAAGTGGCCGTTGTATCAACCAACACTTGGTCTACCCCGAGGCCATGCACGGAACGCAGGTTGGTTTAATTCCGGGTGATGTCGAATGGCTTTGGCAACGCCGCGGCCTACGAGTTGCCGGATTCGAGGCGCACGCCGCTACAACCAGTCCTCGCGACTGTTGGCACAACGCGAGTCCGATGTTCAGCGATACCGATGTATAGCAGAAATCGAAATGTTGCACAAATCAACAAGGTTTCAGGGTAGCCACAAATCCACACTTCCAAATATAAAGGTTTCTCAGAGGGATGGAATTAAAAAGAAAGTATTGTTCTGGCGCCTAATTCTTCACCGAAAAGTACACCGAACCTTCCCAAACGTTTGCCATCATGCATTCTTGAGAGAAAGAAATACTAAACCAATCGTTTCATAGTTGAATGCTGGTTTATCGAACATTGTTGGCCAGTCTGTGGATAACTGTGAAGCCTATTGCCCCAAACACTATCAGATTCAAGTTTTTTCTTATAAAAATGGGAGGGTTTCGTCTCGTTTTGAACAAAACTCTTTTATGCGGGTGTAAATGGACAAATACTCAATGTGGGGATTTAAATCTAAAATAATGCGCACATACGGTCAAATATTATAAATAGATACAGAGAGATATTGCCGACTTATGGTCAATTATTTGATCGATTGTTTTTTTGGATTCATAAGACCCCCAGGGTATGGTTTACCCGAAACGATAGGGGTGTTTTGTTGTCCGTATAAGTACAGTTATCTTCATTCGTCTCTGAGTTATTCGTGCAAATTGTATGCTGACATCAGCCTGCATAACAATGCCCTTTCATCCTAGATTCTTGAACTTTAGTCGTATTCTTAATATTTACATCAATGAAGAAACAATCGCCTGTTGTAGTTAAAATTCAATAAATATTGCACTTCTTCAGAAGTACACCAAAAAATGTATGAATTATCTGTTTTATTCTTTTTTAACTTTTACTAAATTTCAATATATTGATTGCAACTGTATTGTATTTACCTCCGCTTTGACTAATTGCATTCGGTTTAACCGTTCTACCCAATCGTGATGGACCTAAGTTCGATTCACAGGTTTGGCCACCATTGTAAAAAATCCCCGAGAATCTTCATGGCAAACTCCCATGAAATCGGTTTATCTTCTAGTAGGAGATAGTCGCGTGCATATGGATTTCTCTCCTGCCAGGTTCCAATAATTAACGTGGTCTCGGTGCAATGCCCATGTCGGATGTCCCGATAGTTATTCGATCTTCTAAAGTCCCTACGCGGATACGGTCCCTGGGTACCACTCAATTGATCACCATATGTTCCCTTAATCATAAATCCTATTATTCATATTTGTCTCTGGCCAATAGCAACACGTAAATCAAATGAGCCTTACCTGGGACAAAAAACGCCGACCAGTCGAGATGTCTGCGCCTCGCAGAATACCCGTTGGAGTGTGTCCTGAAAATTGTGTTTTGAATTCGAATACGTTAATTATATAAATATGGTAGTGACCTGAGTAGATTTCACATCTATAGAAATGGTGTAAGTTAATGAAACATGAGAAAAGATTAGTGACATTCCGCATCCGCAAATGCGCATTGCTCATGGAATGGATGTCATGTTTGTGACATTAATTAACAAAACGTTTAAGGTCACTACAAGCTCCGATGTTGATTTTTGTCAGCGACGTTTCCAATAGAAGAAATATTGACTGCAAATGGTATTAGATAAGGCTGATATATATAAATAGTAAAATAAAGTTTCAGCGCTCAAGGCCACGTTTTAGATCATAAATGATGTATAGATTGCAACTGCTAGATAATTATTATCACATATTTTTGCAATGTAATTGTCTTTTTAGGTCACGCGGCCAAATATTTGAGCGCGATGTTTATACATATAATAGGAGACGGTCATTTTTGCGCGATAAAATGCCTCGTCAGTTTATTACTTCCATCATCTATGTTTAAGTTTGTCACTTCCCATAAGTACAGCAAATTGATTGCAAACGAACAGAGGAATTCTGACATTATTCTAAGTATTGTCGCTAAGTTACAGGATGAAGTTAAAAACTATAATAACAGGATAAAATTGTCAGTCAGACACATAGAAACATCGAAAAACGTAATATATTGCAACGGCATAATGGCGGCCATTTCAGAATCTTGAGCATGCAAAGAAATAAAATATTTTTCTACTCGTTCATTTAAGTACAATTTATTACATTAACTCTTGCGACATCAAAATAATCTGACGGCGGTCGCATAAATTCACTTTATTGAAGTAACGAGAACCAAAATGTCTATCATTAAAATCCACAACAAACAAAATGTATACCGGAAGTGTTGATTATTCACAGAACTGGAGATACACATTTGCAAATTTTCCATTGTTAAATGTATATTTTTTCCACCTGTTTTGGAATACTTCGAAATCTACCTTTAAGAATGTTTCGTCAACACGATATTATTGTCGTAAAAAAATTTTAAAGTAAACCCTGGTAGACAATTTTAACATAAGTGTAACGAAAGCACAATGTTCTTGAAATATTATCGACCGCCTAATCCGGATTTGCAGGTGCACCGTTAATTATGCAAACGTGTTGCGTTTCATCCACCTGGAAAGATCGATATCACTGTAGCGTGCGTTGATATGAAATCGATTTTGGAATTACCGTAATTGCGTTAGGGCAAAATATCGTGAATATGAAATTGGTTACACAATTATTGAAAATGTGGAATTTTGTTTGACAACTATGCATACAGCGAGTCAATGATCAGACCAAAAACGATCCAGTAAAGATGCGAATTTCTTCAATTATGACCACCATGACTAGATGCTGCATGCAATTCACGTATAAAGGCCCAATTTTAGAACCAAATGCTTCCTTCCCGAGCATTGCTAACTCCAGAAGACGGCGTTTCTTTTTTAACAAATTAAAACAACTGGTTTAATTCAATAACCATCCATAAATGTGCTTTCGATCATTTTACATCTCGATTAATTACTGTGACTCAATTTTAAACCATGTAGAGACCGACCACCAATGTTTTATTTGATTTCTTACTAATTTACTTCGCTGTTAACTGATAAATTTTAGAGCTGAACAGTTTGGTCTTCGTAATCTTAATAAAGCGAATACCATTATTATCATAATAAGAAAGACGGTTTATCGCAAATTGGCTAATGCTTGTCTCTACTTCCCTAATCCAACAAAAGATGCATAGAATCGATCCTACACAGAACCTCCGCATATAACTAATCCAATTAACATTTTATGGGGATTCACAATGAAGCCGAGAAGGCTGCTGTTGCAGTCCTTCACTAACTGATGGCGGGGAGATGTGCTACGATCCTCAACACCTCAAAGAAAATATTTCGGGCCAAAATTTATATATTCCCAGTAGTCAAATAATCTTTCTTGCAAATTTATCTTATTGTGAATCTTCTAAGTATAAACGAGTCTTTATGAAATTTGTTTTTTTGTAAATATTAATGCTGGACGTTTATGTCCTCGTCACGTAACAAAGCGAATACCACTATTATTAAATCGGAGCGAAAGTGGCATAGGAATTTCGGGTCGGCGAGCAATCAAATCTCCTCATGATGACTCACATTAGCGTAGTGGCGTGCGCTTGTAATCTAGCAACCTGGAGGCCGGGTGGCGGAAACTGTCCCGCGCGCATTATGGACAAGGCCTTCTATGACCGCCATTACTTCGTTGTTATTTCCTCCATTCCTGTTAAACATTAAAATGCTGAAAGTTCTGGTCTTTGTGACCTTAATAAAGCGTAAAAATTATTATTAACATAGCAGGTGCTTTCGTAAAACGACCACCGGAGACCCCCAGTTTTAGTAAAACATAAACAATTAATGGACATAATGTTATTTTGTTGAACACCACATAATCCAACGGAAGATGACAATACATAAGACGTGTAAGAAAAAAACGGTCTCTAGTTATTTAATTAGTGGTCGCGGTGATGACAATTGGCTCAAATGGCGCGCGTTGTGACACCCTAATCTTTCGTTGTTTCAGTAGACCTGCAATGCAAACGGACGATTCAGCATAAAATGTGTGATATTAGTAAAACGCATACAACGCCTGCGATTTTCGAGCTCTGACACAAGAGCGAATAAGTATCCATCTCATATCTCATGGGACCTTCGGCTGGATTTCCGAACGCCTTTATAAATTAGTCTCGTATTAACTAATTGAGTAAAGTAGTGGAGTTCAGCTGATTTGAGAGCAATCGGGTGGACAGTTACGCAACCGGATTGGAGACATCTTGAGAACGTGCAGTACAACCGACACACGCTGGTGAGCGGTGAGAAGTCTCACTTCCTCTACGTGACGAAGAGCAGATAACTGAAGGCAGGCGGAGTCGTTAATACGTTACAGACAGGGGAGATGTGGTAATACTTACACAAAAGGTGGTGCATGCCCTTTGCCGCGTGTTTTCGTGTTACGCCGGGGACTAACATTTGCGAGAAGTTTATTTCCGTCACACCCCGGCTGAGTTGCAGTTCGATTGTCCTGCAGTACCAAAAAAACAGCTGTTATTGACAACACGCGGAAATAATGTTAAGGTGTCCACGTGTTTGCATTGTGGTTCCAATTACCTCAAAAGAGAATCCTCGTTGGGATAGGAGCTGGGAATTCCAGCAAGGGGATATGACGGCTGCAAACCACTGCCAAGTTGGGGTTTGACTGCTAAATTAAAAAGAAGCTTATTCGAATATGACGTCGAGGTTACCACAGGGATTTAAAGAATATGTAGTCTAAAAACGGCCCATCAAAGTGTTGGGGCATTCACTTCAAAATTAAGGGTCAGGACAAGCTGATCGATGCGAACGTTGAAATCCATCCAAATGGGCCTTACCTTCGAGTGGTATCGTAGAGCTGGGCTGGTCTATTTGTTCTGGTCGGTTGTCTAAAATTAAGTAACGAGAACCTTATGAGAGAATAATCAATGGACAAGAAAAAACGCATATCACCACCAAAGTCGGCGTCTAACCAAATCTTGTTAGACGTTTGGAAGATTATTCAATCCGCTATCTCTTCATACAAAAAAACAGCCAGTTTATTGTCCAGCTGTACAAAAAATTGACAACTAGTTTGTTTCACTTTGTTTAAAGCAGCTGCGCAATGCGTCGATTTCTCTAGCAAAACACAAATGGAGTCGCACTATGTGGGGTTAATTGACAACGGTTAAGGCGATCAGGAAACCCCAAAGACGATTGGGTCGACGATCCCGATTACATTGTACTAAATTCCATTTTATATGACATTTGGTGGATGTTTCATCGATTCAATCGGTCAACAGATATTCGCTTCGGGATCCGGCGGTATGTACGACAAACTTGTGAATCTTATGATATAATTTTATTGGTCTACCCAAGGGAGAATTCGTATGTATGTCGAAGAACGAGAAAAATTTCCTTAAATGCTGACTTCAGGCAAGGTCTACTGCCAGTCTACGTCCATGGAACCCTAACAGTAACTCGTCGGCTCTGGCTTGGTCTCAAATCGACTTTCATGGGCAGCTGAAATCTTATAGTATAGATAGCCTCGCAAACCAAACCTTCAGGGGTGTTCTCAATAATAGAGGCAGACAAAACACCTACCGCTTGCCAGTTGTAGGTTGTCCTCCGGAGGCACAAGGGTGTTTTCCGTCATCGCTTCTGGTTGTTGGTACTGCTGTTGTTCCTCGACAATCGTTTCCGGTTGCTGTTGTGGCATGTGCTGAAGACTGGCGTTGTTGACGCCCTCCTGGCTAACATTGGACGCGCGGATGCTCAAGGAGGGGGAGATACGTGACGGTTGGAAGGCCCCCAGGGATGAATTGTCCGTTGCCCGGCGAGGCTCTTCGCGTGAGGCCTCGAGGTAGTTGAATTCACGGAGACTGTCGAGAGGAAGACTGGATTTGGAGAAGGTGGGCTGACTGGATGATGCTATTGGCGATGGGCGACTCGCGATTGGACCTGCCGTTGACGTGGGTTCCAGGAGGTCGCTCAATGAAAGGGCCTCACAGAGCCGACGTTTCGAGCGCCAAAGCTAGATGTGGGGATTTGAGAGGCGATGTAGAGTAAAAGCACTGGAGCACCACCGGGTCAATTATCTCAATAGATAGATCAGGGCGGATAGCGTCAGAAATGGGTTGTATCAACTGCGTGCAAAACACGGGGGCCGCACCAAGGTAAGCCTCCGGACAAAGACTCGTGTCAACCGTGCTACAATCTATCCCATACTAACACGCGGTTGGAAAACGTGGGGACAGATACAGGTCTTGCAAACATCCGTCCTTGGCCATCACCATTATCAGGTTGGCGATGTCGGGGCAGAGGGTAACTGAAAACGTGGGTGAGTATCGTCAAAGCGGATGTGGATCGCGCGCACGATGGAACCAGAACGGGACACTACATGCACCGACCGTCGTGCGCGGGGATCTGCAATCTGGGACATTCATGAAGAAGCTAGTTCATCCTCTAGCAGTAGACACAAAGCAAGCAAGCATTGGCCACTGCTACCGTTGTAAACCAACTGACAACTACTGGAGAGATTGGCGGCTTACCTCGCCCAGGCGTAAACTGACGGCCAGCTCCCAGTTCGCCGGCAAAGCCAACAGCCGCGCCACGTGGAGGGACCTGACCCTCTTCGGGTGGGTGTCGCGCCTCCCCGATGCTAGAACGTCGGCTCTCGTGCGGAGCAGGTCCCTCGCGCACTCAAAGTTGCCGCGTATATGGTCCTTGGAGAGCTGAAGCTCGTTATCAACGAGCAAGCCGACGGCAGGGCGTTTCCGGCCGTTGCGACGAGGGTCTGGTAGTTGAGACTGGCGCAACTCTTGTAAGCTAATCTGCGGCATCGGGTAGCAACGTTTTGGAGCCCGCGGTCTTGGCAGAAGAGAAAGAAGAGGGTTCAAAAGTCAAATTAATGACGAGATTTACACGATGTTTCAGTTTGCTGTCGTGGAATTACGGCCGAGTTCAAAATAATAATTGTTGTTATCGAAACACAATCCGGCGATAATTCCTTAAGGAAACCCTAGCGAGAGTTCAAACGGTTTGAATTGAACTCACTTCACAGCCGAAGAGGAGGCACACGGCTGAGAAAGCTGCAACTGAATTAACTGGTCATCTGGAAGCCGCAACTCGCGATCGCCGTTTCTGAGGTCTTCCTGTGGCTGTGTGAGAGAAGCCTCTGGCTGTTCATCGGCCAACAGCACTGGACGTTCGGGACTAGGAGGACGACCAATGTGAATCTCCACGGCTTCTACAGACGTCGCTTGACACTAAACAGCAGAGAGATTTGCCTGTAATACACTTTGATGCCTACATCCTTGCTGGACGAGTCTGTAACCAATCTCCAAGGGATTCGACGCTAATTTCAGTCACCACGACGGCCATTTAACTTGTTTATCCTCTAGTAAAGGACAGCTGCACCAGCTAACTAACACAAGTAACTCAAATCGAAAATGAATGAAACAATTGGCGACTGAAGCATGCATATTCCAGAAAGGACTGGTTGAGTTATCGTAAGCGAGCAGCGTAGCAATGTCACGGAAAATCAAGAAACGTAGTACCCACCAAAATAACAGTTTCCTGTTCTTCTTGTACCACAACAGCAGTGGATATTGAAGTGTGGTGTAGTCTAAAGTGGGACAAAAAATAATATCAGAATTGAAATGTCAGCCTATACGGCGAACAAATTGATTTAATTTCGGTTATTCTTGTCGGCAGAGAAAAACACATTAACTGAAGGTAATTATAGAGAGAGAGACTTTCAGCACAGTATCATGTCGAGTTGACGGTGTCTAAACGCCACGGTTACGTTTACGCAGAAATTGGGAAAACCCCAAAAAGAGGTGAACGTGGAGCAAGGGTATCAAGAACAGAAAAAAATAAACTGTTGCATCTAGCGAAGAATGAACACTGTTTTGGAATCACTTTGTGAGAGATAGACACTGCATAGGAATGCCATCCAGGATAAACCGAGCATAAGGATGCATTGATGTGTGGCCCAGTGTAAGGTGAACGCGACTAAATTCGTCCATCTCTGCAGGGCCAGTTGGCTGAAATCAGTCAAGTGGGGTGGAATTTGAAGGGAGATCTCTTGAAAAGACGACTTAGAACGACGAAAATACACCATGCTTCGTAGACGGCGGTGATGTTTGGTATCAGCGATTATAACAAAGATCATGGTGCCAAGGTCGACATTGTTTACCACAAAACCATGGGAGCAATGATTTTCACATTAAACTAGGGTAAACTGTTGCCCTTTGTGAGAGATGGACACTGCATAGGAATGCCATCCAGGATAAACCGAGCATAAGGATGCATTGATGTGTGGCCCAGTGTAAGGTGAACGCGACTAAATTCGTCCATCTCTGCAGGGCCAGTTGGCTGAAATCAGTCAAGTGGGGTGGAATTTGAAGGGAGATCTCTTGAAAAGACGACTTAGAACGACGAAAATACACCATGCTTAGTAGACGGCGGTGATGTTTGGTATCAGCGATTATAACAAAGATCATGGTGCCAAGGTCGACATTGTTTACCACAAAACCATGGGAGCAATGATTTTCACATTAAACTAGGGTAAACTGTTGCCCTTTGTGAGAGATGGACACTGCATAGGAATGCCATCCAGGATAAACCGAGCATAAGGATGCATTGATGTGTGGCCCAGTGTAAGGTGAACGCGACTAAATTCGTCCATCTCTGCAGGGCCAGTTGGCTGAAATCAGTCAAGTGGGGTGGAATTTGAAGGGAGATCTCTTGAAAAGACGACTTAGAACGACGAAAATACACCATGCTTCGTAGACGGCGGTGATGTTTGGTATCAGCGATTATAACAAAGATCATGGTGCCAAGGTCGACATTGTTTACCACAAAACCATGGGAGCAATGATTTTCACATTAAACTAGGGTAAACTGTTGCCCTTTGTGAGAGATGGACACTGCATAGGAATGCCATCCAGGATAAACCGAGCATAAGGATGCATTGATGTGTGGCCCAGTGTAAGGTGAACGCGACTAAATTCGTCCATCTCTGCAGGGCCAGTTGGCTGAAATCAGTCAAGTGGGGTGGAATTTGAAGGGAGATCTCTTGAAAAGACGACTTAGAACGACGAAAATACACCATGCTTCGTAGACGGCGGTGATGTTTGGTATCAGCGATTATAACAAGGATCATAGTGCCAAGGTCGACATTGTTTACCACAAAACCATGGGAGCAATGATTTTCACATTAAACTAGGGTAAACTGTTGCCCTTTGTGAGAGATGGACACTGCATAGGAATGCCATCCAGGATAAACCGAGCATAAGGATGCATTGATGTGTGGCCCAGTGTAAGGTGAACGCGACTAAATTCGTCCATCTCTGCAGGGCCAGTTGGCTGAAATCAGTCAAGTGGGGTGGAATTTGAAGGGAGATCTCTTGAAAAGACGACTTAGAACGACGAAAATACACCATGCTTCGTAGACGGCGGTGATGTTTGGTATCAGCGATTATAACAAAGATCATGGTGCCAAGGTCGACATTGTTTACCACAAAACCATGGGAGCAATGATTTTCACATTAAACTAGGGTAAACTGTTGCCCTTTGTGAGAGATGGACACTGCATAGGAATGCCATCCAGGATAAACCGAGCATAAGGATGCATTGATGTGTGGCCCAGTGTAAGGTGAACGCGACTAAATTCGTCCATCTCTGCAGGGCCAGTTGGCTGAAATCAGTCAAGTGGGGTGGAATTTGAAGGGAGATCTCTTGAAAAGACGACTTAGAACGACGAAAATACACCATGCTTCGTAGACGGCGGTGATGTTTGGTATCAGCGATTATAACAAGGATCATAGTGCCAAGGTCGACATTGTTTACCACAAAACCATGGGAGCAATGATTTTCACATTAAACTAGGGTAAACTGTTGCCCTTTGTGAGAGATGGACACTGCATAGGAATGCCATCCAGGATAAACCGAGCATAAGGATGCATTGATGTGTGGCCCAGTGTAAGGTGAACGCGACTAAATTCGTCCATCTCTGCAGGGCCAGTTGGCTGAAATCAGTCAAGTGGGGTGGAATTTGAAGGGAGATCTCTTGAAAAGACGACTTAGAACGACGAAAATACACCATGCTTCGTAGACGGCGGTGATGTTTGGTATCAGCGATTATAACAAAGATCATGGTGCCAAGGTCGACATTGTTTACCACAAAACCATGGGAGCAATGATTTTCACATTAAACTAGGGTAAACTGTTGCCCTTTGTGAGAGATGGACACTGCATAGGAATGCCATCCAGGATAAACCGAGCATAAGGATGCATTGATGTGTGGCCCAGTGTAAGGTGAACGCGACTAAATTCGTCCATCTCTGCAGGGCCAGTTGGCTGAAATCAGTCAAGTGGGGTGGAATTTGAAGGGAGATCTCTTGAAAAGACGACTTAGAACGACGAAAATACACCATGCTTCGTAGACGGCGGTGATGTTTGGTATCAGCGATTATAACAAGGATCATAGTGCCAAGGTCGACATTGTTTACCACAAAACCATGGGAGCAATGATTTTCACATTAAACTAGGGTAAACTGTTGCCCTTTGTGAGAGATGGACACTGCATAGGAATGCCATCCAGGATAAACCGAGCATAAGGATGCATTGATGTGTGGCCCAGTGTAAGGTGAACGCGACTAAATTCGTCCATCTCTGCAGGGCCAGTTGGCTGAAATCAGTCAAGTGGGGTGGAATTTGAAGGGAGATCTCTTGAAAAGACGACTTAGAACGACGAAAATACACCATGCTTCGTAGACGGCGGTGATGTTTGGTATCAGCGATTATAACAAAGATCATAGTGCCAAGGTCGACATTGTTTACCACAAAACCATGGGAGCAATGATTTTCACATTAAACTAGGGTAAACTGTTGCCCTTTGTGAGAGATGGACACTGCATAGGAATGCCATCCAGGATACACCGAGCATAAGGATGCATTGATGTGTGGCCCAGTGTAAGGTGAACGCGACTAAATTCGTCCATCTCTGCAGGGCCAGTTGGCTGAAATCAGTCAAGTGGGGTGGAATTTGAAGGGAGACGGCAGTGATGTTTGGTATCAGCGATTATAACAAAGATCATAGTGCCAAGGTCGACATTGTTTACCACAAAACCATGGGAGCAATGATTTTCACATTAAACTAGGGTAAACTGTTGCCCTTTGTGAGAGATGGACACTGCATAGGAATGCCATCCAGGATATACCGAGCATAAGGATGCATTGATGTGTGGCCCAGTGTAAGGTGAACGCGACTAAATTCGTCCATCTCTGCAGGGCCAGTTGGCTGAAATCAGTCAAGTGGAAGGCCTCGTTCTACCCGCTTACGCAACCGAAAATGAAACGTCGACTACTGACAAAATAGCATCAACCGAGTTGCCATAACCATCACCCAGGGTGCGCAAGGCCCGATTACTTATGTCACGAAATAGAGGCCATAATGGCTGAAAAATGTAGAAAAGCGTGAACAAACGTGTAAGAATGATAAAACCCGTGAGTACTGCGGGCTTATTGTGGCTTGTCTAGTTCTTTATAGACCTTTTCTTTAGCAATTACCCGGTTTCCCAACAACCTTTCTGGGAATTCTCTAAGCTGCGGTAGCGGTGTCATCCGTTTCAGATTGTCGTTGGCACAAATTTCGAGGTAGCAGCGGAAAACCAATCTCAAACGTCTGACAAGTCATGCATATGCAGTAGAAACCCTACCCTATTGTATCGGACAAAGATATACTGAGACTGTATCATTAAAAAAACACTTCGCTTCAGTTGATTGGAGTGATTTCACAAGATGTTACGAACTTACAAAGGAGGAGCGGTTGTGGATTTAGACTCCACCACAGTTAAGGTTTCGTTTCTATAATGGTTAACAGGGAAAGTCGAGTCGGTAATTTGCGATATACGACAGAGTAACGAAAACGTACGCAAGGACCTCTTGAACCGACTGCGGTTCGATTTCTTGGCTGAAACAAATAACAATGAAAAAAGTTAGAGAATAAACAAGTTGATCGAACGCACGATTAAGTAGATCCTCAGAAATAAATATCGGTTTAAATTGAGTTCATTTGACCATCCAAGAAGGACAGCGTCTAATGCACTCCGCTTTCATCACAGGACAGAGATTATGTTGTCGATAAAAATGTGCTTACATGACTGGAAGCGTCTGAACGTTTTCTGTTGACCTCGCTGGTATTTCGATCCTATCAAAGCTAAAGAGAAGATGTTTTGGGTAACCGTTTCCAACACGAATGACGGAATATGAAAGCACTGACTTACTCATATGTCGAGGAATTGTGGATGCTTTGCGCTGGAGGTTTCGTAGACGAACTTTCTAGAGGTAAAAGCTCTTCGATCGGCAATTGGCTAGGGGATAATAACAATAAAAAACAAGAGCCGAAAAAATTAAAATAACAACTGTCCATATATTCATACTTTTCCTTATCTTCCTGACCCAAGTCTACAACGTGCGTCTGACTAAAACATAGTATTTTTTTAAGATTCAGATAATATATTTCAATTAAAATGGCATAAACACATACCCGTGAAGTCCCTCGACATGAGGTAACGACGATATTGCGCTGTTATTCGTCACGGTGGGCTTTTCGCCGAAAAGATCGGTTACAAATTCCGTCTTGAAGTCTTCACCGAATGCATATTCGGCATCGTACTGGAGAAAATAAATTATCATTTTGAAAACAGCATACCCTCGGAGTTATACCGGCATCAATCAGTGTGATGTCTTCAACACGTGCTTGCAACGAGAATGAATTCTCCAGAGTTGGCATAGTCTATTTAACGGCGTAATAGAATCAAATAAGTTGACATACAACATCAAAATCTAACTGCGAATACAGAAGTTGCCCAGGCACACCGAAAGAACCGAAATCATCCGTCGCTGTCATTGGTATTTCTATGTCAACACCGGATTTCTTGTTACTGCGGCGCTTTCTGAAAGAAAACGCATGAAGTGTAAACACATTGATTTGCAAATCAAGCTAACAGCGTGCCATTGCAACATGAACTCTTAAAGGGCTTGAAGAATCGAAGCAACCAACAATTCCTCAATTACCTGGCATCATCAATCTGTATAGACTGCGGTCGAAAGGTTACTAACGACCGAGTATACAAATCATGTGCTTCTCCTATACTCAACATCAAAACATAGTTATATTTAAAAGATAAATACACATGAAAAAATAATGAAAACAGGAAACGTACGAAGAATAATTGTCAGCTTTTCGACGTAAATGCGACATAGACCATACATCAACTGAGCCGATAAATACAATGATATTCGGGATTTTTTAACACCGTTTACATATTCAAGCAATTCCTTTCTGGAAAATGGAAACTTAGAATCGAGACATACGAAGACCGCGCTATATTAACGGCCATAATATCACGCTTATTAACGTGAACTGTGCCACGAGTTGCCGCAAGCCAAAGAATGCCAAAACGGCCTTTTTTGAGAGAAAGAAGCTCATTGGAATAAAACATAGAAGATAAGAGGCTCGCTTTGAACGTGCAATAACCTCAAATTGATAATGCACGCCATATTTTATATAACCAATGGTCAATTTGGGCCAATAACGTAGGCTAGCGATTGTCCAATAATTGGCTTCTCTAGTAAAGCTGACCAATGGCAAACAACCGTGGAAATCGTGTTAGTGAAATAGCGAACTGAACGCGACTAGATACAAGTATAAGTTAGCCCTGCATATCAGCACTAACCTCATCATCAAAATGGTTCAAATTGCTTTATTGCACATGTTATACGATTTCCCAGTCAGGAATAAGAAATCAAAAAAAAATAATTGAATACATTCCGTGTTTACGATAAACGCGTAAATAGCAGTTTGTTCTATCGAATGCGATAATGATAATTAATAGCCTTTTTCAGCATGGCTCAAGGGGTGGAGTGACCTTAAAAGCCCCCTTTTGTTTTAAGACACGAACAGATTCCCGCCAAGCAACGCGCGATCACCCACGCAACGCTATGTAATTATATTATTTAATCAAGAGCACAGTCTTGATTATACTTTGGTTTGCGTTCTCATTCGTTATCATTTTTAGACGCGTATGTCATAAAAAGGCTTAGGCACGACAGGGTTACATATTTTTGTTCAAAAAAGGCACGTTTAGAAGCTTCGTTTATAGATGGTCAGTCAAGGCGATGTTTTTCGAGCAAGGGGAATCAAAAATGGACGATAGAGTTTTAAACACCATCATGGAGGATTCCTGATTACGAAAGGTTGGTAAAGAAAGAGGTCGCTTGTGAACCCATGCCTAACATTTAGCATATCCATAGAAAAAACGCGTCGATAATAGCAAGTGGTGCCCTAGACCTTGATGTTCTGAATGATTGCTTTATCGTAAAATCCAGTGACAATTCCGCGGTGCCTCACGTTAGATTTCTAAATCCAAGCGCTTTCTACCCACTAATGAATCCTCTATCTCAAATATGTTGGCTGACCTCAAGAGTTCCACAGCGACTTGTCCGGACAGGATTCCACGCACGGTTCTGAAAATCTGTCACCGCGAGATTTCTCAGATTTCCACCTAACTCGTCAATTAGGAGAATGCTCCTTTCCTTCGGAATGGAGAGATTTTGCTATAACATCTATTCCGAAAGCGGTCAATGGCTCCGCTGGACCTGTGAAGTATAGACCTATCGCCAACTCATCTGTCTGGTTGAAAGTGATTGAGAAGCACCTCCTCTCTAAATAGGAGGAAACACTGAAAACTGACGATGCCCCGTTCCAGTTTGCTTATAAATCAAATCGAAGCACTCTGGACGCCGTTGCTGCGTTTTCACACATCATCGACTCTTCACTTGATGCCGGAGCGAAAGCCGTCAAGGGATTTTCTTGGACTTCATCTCTGCTCTCAACACTATCGCACGCTCAGGCATTCTTTCTTAGCTATGTGAAAATGGCGTTGAATGATGGTATATTAATTGGCTTTAAAATTAGTTCTCTAACTGACGCCAACGCGTAAGAGAAGAAATCGAAGCCTCATCCTCCTTGCCAAATAATTGCGGTGTACGACAAGGCGCAGTGCTATTGCAATTCCTTTAAACTATTTTACGTCTAGCCATCGGTTTCCTAACGACGTGACACGAATAAAATACGTTAATGACTTGAATTTATGCCATGCCTGCTGGACGAATGGTGATTCTCAACAGCTCGGGCAGGTAGTGACTGAGGTACTCCAGTGGTCTTCGGAGGATGGTCTTCTTTTGAATGCATAAAAATGCATTTCAATATTTTTTTCTTTAAGAGTGGATGTTGAAACTCCTGAAATCTCTTCGCCTCGAGCTCAAAATCGAAAGTCACCAGCGTTATTTTTAATAGTCGGTTATCATGGAGTTTTCTTAGTTCGCCGGTTCACGAGACTTGTTTTATTCTCTATCCGTATAAAACCCCTTGTCCAAGCCTGTAT
The DNA here is from genome assembly GCA_028672205.1 of Proteocephalus fallax. Lineage (NCBI taxonomy): Eukaryota > Metazoa > Platyhelminthes > Cestoda > Proteocephalidea > Proteocephalidae > Proteocephalus > Proteocephalus fallax. The sequence continues at coordinate 714,176 of JAPUBX010003984.1, read as the reverse complement.
AATTCCCCTCATAGTATATTGTTCAACAGTAATTTCTCCCCGGCCTTAAATATTCTGACTTTTTGACCCTTCTTTGGTTTTTTACAATAATCTCGTTTTATAGTAGCGTGCCTATGCTCTCCATTCAAGAAATCATCGTCTACGCTGCTTCAATAGTTTTTCACTAATCGCTGCTCGTATTTTAAGTGATCCCTAGAATTGTTATTGTTAAGCGACAATGCATAAGTGATGATTTCCTAATTATATACGATATATCAGAGTGAACGCGTTTGGTGATTTCGAATTATCCGATCAAATAAATTAAAGTAAATGTTATTATATACATTTATTATCAAAGGCGTCAACATCAAGCAGCATGGAAACTATGGTTATCTGGTGGCCAATTTCCGAGGTCACTCATTAGTGCACATTGACACCGTATTAAAATGAGTGCTCCACTGGAGACAAAAGGCAAAAACCTGACAGAGGAACAGATCGTTGATGGGTTTCAGAAACTTCGATATGAGCAAAGAGCAATTGCAAATAAAATCACTGGCCTTGAAATGGATCAACGCGAACACACGTGAGCTTCTGGTTTGCTTTCCTAAAGAACGGTGTATTAAAAAATTTCAATGGTTCCGGTTGGAAAGGAAGCGTCTAGCCGCAGTATTTTAATTATCGCGAAAAGAATAAGCTATAGCCGATCACTCTATTTTTTTATTCACTGCAATAAGGAATGGTTGTAACAACTCTAATTTTATCCTTTGCAAAATCTCAATCGGAAATGTGTCAACGTCTCATTTTAGCATGGTAATCAAGGTTTTGAAAAAGGTTGATGCCGAACGAAAGTGCTTCAGACTCATTGATGGTGTATTGGTAGAACGCCAGGTTAAGCACGTCCTCCCGGCGCTTGAAGCTAATGAACAAAAGGTAGGTCCAGTTTTGCCATCCTATTTTTGTGTACTAGTTTTTGATATACGTCTACACTGGTAATGTTATCAGTTTAATTTTAAAATTTGCTTTAATATCAGATTTTCGTGTCATTGATTGCTAATCTCAGAAGCCTTTCGAATTTCAATGTTCTTAATGTCAAGACTCCAGAGCCGTTGATACATCTTTTCTTTGAGGTCGATGCAGGTTTGGATTTCGACGGTTCCCGTGATCACAAAATCGCTTGCATTTTCGATTCACAAGCACACACGTCTGGGTGGCCGTATGACCATGTATCGAGACTTGTGGTAGATTTTACTCCACAGGACTTTAAAGACGTTAAAATTACTGTTGTGTAACAAAGGAATTTGCATGGATTGATAACGGAGCCAAACCTATTGAACGTTTACTTGATCGAAATTCGAATTTTGACTGTCCCATTAATCATCTTCATGCGGATATCCTTAACCGCGACATCCATGAAACTGGATAATCCTGTGGCTGTACATACGATTGCTATTGTTCTTTGTGGCTCGAAACCAGCCACGACCATCCATTGTATTCAATGGTATTATGCGAAAATTTATCTTGTGGTTTATCAGTTTAATTACCACAGATGAACTGCGTATCTCTCACTAAAGCAGTTTTCTTACACCCGAGGTCTATTTATCCTGTTCACTGCATGCAGTCCGTGCTCACTTTAAGATTGGGTCGCCTAGAAAACTGCTGTTTTTTCTCTGGGTTACCATTGGATTACTGTGCGCGAAATGAGTCCCTTGTTTCACCCGCAATAATTGCCGGTTTATCGCGAAATCTTGTGCGCATTTCCTTTTAAATTTCCTACGAAGAACAAGCTCGAAACAGAATAGTCTTCTAAATGGAAACACGCGCCTTATCTGTTTATCATCATCGTGCAATTAGTTTTATTAAAGTCACGAAGACCAAAACATTCAACACAATTTACAACATACCAGAAGTGACGATTGTATATGTAGAATAAGTTGTTCAATCGCCAGTAATGTTCCGATTTGGCATAAATTAGTGTGCGGAGTTCATGATTCAAGGCAGCAGTAACGTCGTGGTTAGAAACACTTTTTGAAAGTTCTTCTAGTTTATGCTCTCCCAGGAATTAATTAACGCAGCCTTGTGCCTTTTGTGGGTGTTAAAAGACGACCGATGAGTTTATACCTGCCACACGTAACGGATAATGTTAGTGGGGTGGTCCGATAGAGTAGTGGTTAGCACCATCGCTCTGTTGGTGAGTGACCTGGGTTCGATTCCCAGGTCAGACCACCTCGGCCATCTGTAAACATATTCCCAAGAAACTTCATTGCAAACCCCAAAGAAGCGCGTTTATCCTCCAGCAGGAGTGAGCCGCAAAATGGGGATTCTGGTAGTTGGGATTATACATAAAACAGGAGACAGACATTAGTAAGCGATAGATCCATTTCCAACTTCGTATAAATTAGAAATACTGCCGAGATAGTGTATGGGCTTGTCATTTTCGAATCCAGTATTAGTTAAACCTGATAAAGGGCAAATGAGACCCCCCCCCATTTGCAGACGCTTAATAAAGGGTATATATTTGCGTTTGTAATAATTGCGAAGACGAAGGGGATTTCGACGACAATCAATTGTTATTGCCTACCACGTTTTTTTCGATTTGCATGTCACCCAAGTTCATATTTGTAGCTTAATGTGTGCTTTTGATGTAGATGTCCGAGGCCCTGGAGGTGCTGCGAAAGGCGTTTGAGGAGAAGGGCAAAGATCTACAGCACTACAAGGAGGAAAATAAGATCAAGATCGCCGGCGAAGAATCATTAGCCGTACGGCCCGACGCCGAAGACAAGAAGGAGAAGAACGCCACCTCCTCCGGCGTCCTGGTCACCTAGACACGCCCCTTCCCACTCCTCACCCACGCCTCCTCACCCCCCTACCCTATTTGGGTGGGCGCCCCCTCGTGTTTTGTTTGGAAGACCGAAGTGGACGAAGTAAATCTGCCGTGTGTTTGCCAGGTTTCCGTTAACGGTGTTTTTCCTTTGTTCAATGGGGGGGGGGGGCTTTTGCAGATCTGGTGTGTTTCGGCTTTACATGCTATCGAGTGACGTATTGTTGTGGGCGGTTTTACTCTTGGTGGATACTGTGTTGAAGGAAAATACCGCATCAGTGAGGGTAGTGCAAGTAAAACATGTCCAAGACTACTTTGGGCTCCAAGAGACCCAACGAAAGTGCGCACTGTTATTGATGGCAAGAATCGTTTTATTAAAAATATGGATTTTGGGAAACGTTGACCCCAATTTGCTTGGCAGCGCTACAATTATTTTTAGCACGAAGCAAAGTGTTCACTCCCGTCGGATGTGGGAATTCTCGCAACCACGCCAGGCGATAATTTTTAATGCGACTGCCTAAACAATCGGATGTGTTTGCCGAGTCACTATCCAACGGCAACAGTCTCCATCCGCAGCCTCTTATCCCGCGAAGGTGGAATCCGGCAGTTATAGTAGGTAGTTCGTTGCCCCCGATAAGGTTCTGGATTCACTTAGTAGTTTAAACTGTCGGCGCTAATTATAATAATTGTAGTGGCTTTATTGAGGTCACGAGGACTTGGATAAACTTTAAAAGAGGGAATGGGAGGGGGTCACTTAAAATACGAGCAGCGATTAGTGAACAACTATTGAAGTGGCATTGAACGATGATTTCTAGAATGGAGAGCATAGATAGGCCACTAGAAAACGGGATTATTTTAAAAAGCCTAAGCTATCAATTTAATAATGTTTCCCGGAAATTACCTATCTAACACGCTTACTTATTTTCCAAAATTTTAGTTGTCATCATCTTTTTAGCTAGTCGAAAACAATTTCCGACTGCTGTGTTCTTCGTATAATTAATCACATACATTATCTTCCCGATGGAGCATATCTCGAGTAAACTTCGACTGCCGTCGTTTACCAATGGTTGGCTTAGAGTGCGATAATACAACAAAATGTGTTTTCAAAAGGTTTGTTTTAGAGTTAAAAAAACTATTTAACCTCTCGAAAGTTGATTTGTTGTTGAAATGTCGGACCAGTGATATTTCAAGAGGTAGACTTTAGCGAAATTGAACACTTTGTTTATTCAAATAACACGAATTCCTTCATCTGGGGTGAGAAATGCGTCTACGTATGTCGTTTTTTCTCGAAATTACGTTCTATGCTCGGTCGCGTTGTGTCAATCCGAACTTCAACCATGCTACGATTCAAACGACTCGCTTCACGAATGTTATGTCGTGGCTGCAAGTTGGTCGATACTTAAAACCACTAAACCTTTTTATGACATACACGTCTAAAAAGGATAATGAAAGAGAACGCAGACCAAAGTATAATCAAGATTGTTTTCTTGATTTAATAATACAAAGGCATAACGTTAAGTCGGCGATCGTGCGTTCGTGGGCGGAAATCGGTTCGTGTGTCTTAAAACAAAAGGGGGCTTTTAAGGTCACTACAGTTATCTTGGCTGATTCTTGACGCACTTTAGCAATCCTTTTGCCGCCTCATTTCCAACAAACTTAGCTTTCTCCGTGATGCGAAACTCGCGGATTATCCCCCCAAGTCCCTTGTTTCTCTTCCACGGTCTACGAAGAGTCGAGGGTGGAAGCCCTGTAATGACCTTGAACGCTTTGTTTATTCACGTAACACTTTCTATGTTCATGTAGGCCGAGTCCTTTATCTACCATTGAAGTGTTTTGACTAACCTACGGATTAATTTAATATAAAACGGGTTTTGGGAGGCCCGTCTTTCTCCATTAAATATCCCTTGGATGTGTAGGCTGCAAGAGATATTATTCGGGTGCGCTGAAAGGCATTTTTACCCGAACGCCTTAAGACGACGACATTTTAACTTCTAACCGTCGAAGCCTAACAGGAAAAATCAGCTGCATATGTTTTAGTCAAATTTTGCTTTATTTTAGTATACCAACCGGGGAATCTTTGATTTCGTACCGCAGTTTAGAAGCACCATATTTGAACAGCACTTCGTTGATAAACGATTTGATGTCAGGTCTGAGGTGAAGCCCAAAACCTCAGCCTCAATGGTTGAATTGCAATCTTGGCAGGGTCGCTATCAAGCTGCGAAGTAATTACAGCAGATTGGACTAATATCACATTTGGCAATCACAATTGATATCCTCAAAAATGCCATCCCTATGTTCTATAGCGCCATGGACCGCACACGTCGCTGTATCGTATTGGATAAAAAATGTATTCACTTTATTAAGGTCACGTCAAAAAATCAGCATTAAATCATATTTCAGATATTAATCGAGGTATTTCTGGCGGTGAATGGGATTTCAGAACCAAAATAATTGTCATCCTGATTGTGTTGAATTCAGTCACAATCGATACTGTTGAGGTTGTGATCCTAAAATGAATTAAAGTTTAGTCAACTGAAAAGAGAGAGTTTTGTGTTTATTAGTTTGTGTAAACGCCGAGCATAAATTCTTTTTAAAAACCACCTAACTTACCTTTTTTGTTAAAAAAACAGAAATACCCGTCATCGTTCGCAAATTCAATGCAAAGATCCTTGAGACATCTGTATAGAATCTATACAGAGATCTATACTATAGATCGTCGAGAATGTTATCGGGAGAGGATGATGGAAAGCCACTGACGATAAGTCACTTCGTAGCGGAAAACCTCTGGGTTTGAATACACGTTAATCCACTGGTAATGGGCAAAAGGAATTGGCGCTGGGGACGTCACCTGTAGCAAACTCCAAAGGAACCGGTCTCGTATGAGAATGTCGATCGATGCTACGGTGTACCCGGGAAGCGACCTTCCTCGACACCCCCAGCGGCCGAGGTGACAAATCAGTTAGCTGGAACCAGCAGACCCCCCCTCTACCTAGCCCCCACAGTAAGCTTGAAGCCACACACTAAACTACAGGTTGGCTGCTGGCATGTCAGGTCGCTGTTGGACACCTGCAGCCAATGCATCACCGCTCGTAAGCTACGCGACTACCGAATCGACGTTGCCTGCATCTCCGAAGTTCGCCTACATAACTACAGAGTCTGACATATTAAGGTTCCCGGCGAAAACTCTGCTGCTACTGCCTATTTCATAGCGAGCCGACCGACAACTCTGGCCTACATGCTGCAGCATTCGCAGTTGGGGGAGAAGCCCAATAACGCAGTACTCGTATGGGAATCAATATCTCCTAGCCGGGCTCTAATCCGTTTTCGAAACAGCCCCTTCGACCATTCCATCATTGCCTATGCGAAGGACGACTTCTGCGGTGAGCGACAGGAAGTTGTCAACCGAGTCACAAACAACGACATCATAATTCTAGCAGAGTCCCCATCAACCTGTATATCGTACCAGGTCGCGGAGACCGGTAACGAGAACGAATCTGACCACACACTTATGCGCGAGCGATTCAAGATACGCCTAGCAGCCCGCCGAAGAAACGGCGCCCGCAGACGTGTTAACGTCGCTTCAGTTGACCAGCCGTCTAAACGCCAAGCCCTCTCCGATGCCATCACGTCGCATCTACTTGCGTACAAGCACCAGAATCGAATTATGGATAGAAATACACCACAGGAAAGCCTGGATAACCGACAACACTCGACAGACTTGAGAGGCCCGCATGCAAGGCTGTCCCAACTTCCAAAACCTCAGACGAGGCTAGACCGCAAATATAACTGGTCTGGCGTTGCAGGGAACATAGAGACTGCTTCAAACACTGGGGACTTGGGAAAGCTCTTCCGTCTTATCCGGCTCGCATCTGGCAAGCAGCAGCCTCAAGAAAATCTCAGGCATCTATCTTAGCCGCGAAAGTATTCTCTGTATACGCTGTGCAGAAGACTGGAACATCGCCACGAGTACCAACAGCCAACCGTCACATGTTCGATCGACTTCCTGGCGGAATTTGACTCGGGAAACAGAGAGTTACTCTCGGCTACTCCGGTAAACTTATGAACCTTCTGAAGTCTTACTACTCGTACTTAATTTGGCGTCTACGGCTAAGAGTCGGAATAGTTTCCCCTGAACGCTGGTGTCCGACTAAGGCTGTCCTCCATCGCCCGTACGTTTACGCGACGTAGTGGACAGCGCCAGGAATGCGTCCCAACAGCTGCTTAATAGCCCGTGAGGTCGAGCGGAAATATGCATTCGGACTAGGAGTCGTGTCTATCGGGCAACTATTCCACCCATCCTTACCTGGCCACTGCGGGTCGAAGACAACAGGATATTGGAAGTATTCGATCTCTGGTGTCTGCGACGAATCCTGAACGTGCAATGGCACGAAAAGCTCTCCAACAACGAAATAAGGCGTCGATGTTCATATGCAGAGAAGCTGTCAACCCTTTTAAACGTCGTCTGCTGCGGTAGTTCGGTCACGTTCTGGGCCGCCCAGCAACAGAACTCACAAACCTCTGTCTTGCGCTGTCACCATGCCAAGGATTGCGCTGCCGGGTATTTGGATAACTAAAACGTGGAAAAGGAACGTTAAGGAGGACGTGTATTTATTACAGCTACAGAAGGTCTATGGGATGCGTCATTGGAAACAGAACTGGATCCCCTTCTCTTCTGACCTGGCTACCTCCGACCGTCGCGCGCGGGGGGCCACGATCCACCACATCGATGAAGCAGCCGGCTCATCCTCTGGCCGCTACAAAGAAGAAGAAGAAGAGAAATTGAAATGTGCGATATTTGATGCCAATTTTAGTAGATTTATTGACTGAGGTTGCGGGAACCAAATCTACCAGCGCCGCGGTATGATACTGACAGAAGAGAGGAGACATGATTCTAAGATTGCATTTCATATTTGATTGTAGAGAGATATGGACTTCTATAACTAGACGTCAGATTTCAACGTTGACTTTGTTTCAATTGCTGCAACCAGCCAAGGTGTGTCAGAGTAAATGGAAGAATTTTCTATTGTCCAGCGAAACAAAATCTTAATTGACAATAAATAAACTAATTTAATTATATAAAAACCAATTGTGTTGTTGGAGTGGATATAAATCGTGTAATAAAATGTTAGTTGTGGAGTGCATTTTGTTTTAGTCGTTTCAAATGAGGTCGAATGTGAGAAAATTTGAAGTAAGGCGTACTTTCAAGTTTGAAGTGACTCGAGCGTAGTGAAAGACATATGAGTGACGCCCACGTTGTCTTTCTAGGGTATCGATTTCCTTATGATGGTGTTGAAGACTCTCCGGACTGGTTCCATCGTTAAACCTCAAACAAACCAACACGCAGTCCGGTTAACGAATCAAGCTAAGAAAACACCAGGATTTTTAGCCTCGACTAAGCATATATATATATCGAACCGTGAGGGGGATAGATAAATAGTTCTATCCACGGCTGAGAATGCCCTGGCTCATTAATCCCCATTCCTCAAACACGTGCCAACCGTAAGTCTAATCATGCCTTGTTATAGGTAAACAGACGGCAAGCAATCGCTACCTTTTACACTGATGACAGCCCACCGGAAAATCCTCCCATGCTATGGATCAATCGGGTATTTAAGGAAGGCCCGAAGGTCATACGGTAAGCCAAGTGCGTCGTCTATCATTGCCATCAATTTATTCTGTCTCTCCTACAAGTTCGATTTCCTTATGTTTATACCTTTCAAAAACGTTTCTTTATAAGTAAAGGTCACTCGTATTATTTACCATTCCGACAGAGGTTTGGGACTTTCTCTAATGCTATAAGTTCCGAACCTCTATTCCTAGGTCATTGAGCCGCTGGGAAGTTGACCGATTTTGGGATTTGCGAAGATCCTCCCAAAGTCGAAATGTTATAAAGACCAATAAAGTTCAAATTGATAAGGCATAAACAGACCGCAGCCCCATATCGCATGTTACCTGTCGCAAGTCGTATTTCGACTCCCAGTGTACATGTATTCGGGGTTTCTAGCAGTCATTCGATTCGACGATGACAGTCGATATCCAAATTCAGAGGTCGGAAGTAGCGGCGTGAGCGATGCGGAGGCGGAACCCGGTCGCTGCATCCGCCGGGATTTTACGATAATGGGTTGCTGGGTGTTGCCACGACCGCTTTCGCACCCTATTAGGGTGGCAATGCTGACGCCACTACCCGTAAAGTCCCATGAATTAGCGTCTCCTCAGAAACATCCTTGAAGCCAACTCATCCTCCGCCAGGCTATAGAAAACGAGACGAAGATATCAATTTCCAGTTCCATGAATGTCGTGGAGATCCGCTGAACGCGGTCTGTTTAGGCCATAGACCAGTGTTTCTCTAACTTTTCCACTCGCGACACACTTGGGATATCTGAAAAATTTCGCGACACACGTTAAGTAAAAACTGAGAGCTGGAAACAACTGCTTCAAGAAGAGCCAAAATTCGTCCAAACTTTTTTCGGCGAATCCCAGTCGATGGAATTTGTCATTTCTCAACTCGATCAGCTCTTCTTCCTCTTTACGCGAAAGATTTGATGTCTGGTTGCTTCCAAACGGGTTGATCACCCAGTCATATTCGTCGATAGAACGTGATGGAAAATAATGGTGAATTGCTAATTGAAGACTTATCAGTGTGGACATGATGTCATCAGCGACTTTGCTTTCCATCTGAGATTCGTTTACGGAAGGGAAGCATTCAAAAATACCCTTCGAAACTTTGCTTTTCCATAGCGTCAGTTTTTCATCAAACGATTTCAGTTAGCATGTCGATGAGATAATGTTTTCTGATGGTGCTTGGAGACTCAAGTTGAGATAATTCAGTTTGTCGAACAGATCAGAGAGAAACTGAACTTTGAGCAACCAAATCTCTTCACAAAGATCGAATCCAAAATTTGTTATCTCGACTTCCAAGAATGAAATTACTTCTACTTTGAGATAAACGAGACGCTTCAAAACTTTTCCTTTTGACAACCAGCGAACCTCGGTGTGGTAAAGCAGCGATTTGAAGTCGGAATCCATTGCATCACAGAGTTGTGCAAAAATTCTTGAATTAAGCGGCCGAGACTTGATGAAGTTCACTACTTTAATAGCTTGATTCAAAACTGCAGCATTTTTGAATATTTTTCAAAAATCTCGCGACACACAGAGAACCACGGCCATAGACAGTTCTATTCCAGCTTCCCCCCATCCGTGTTTATCTCCTCCGCAAAAGGGGGCTATTTAAGAGGACGCCTGAATAAGCATTAATATAAGTGAAATGATGTGCCTCTCTAAGCCTCACCTCCACCAATTAAGGACATATGTCCATGATTTGGTGCCCTGGTGTCTCGAACGCGCTGATGCTGCCCGCGAAGTTAACGACATCATCCATTCAGTATTTAGAAGGATGCCAACTCCATTGGTCGCTTTCATGTTCAGTTGCTCAAGATCCCAGAATAATAAACAGGCCAAGTAGAAAAAATATGGGTTCACTCCCGATCACCGAAATTAAACAGCGCTGGGCCGGGTTGTGAATGGCATTTTGGGATGGTACGGCGATACCATCTGCACAATATTCGTTGAAACATTTGCAGATTCCAGGTTCGGATCCTGGCATGCTCGCCACTATCGTAATTCGAAGACTTCGTGGCCCACAAATCAGAATGGCCCGATGGTCGGGAATAAATAATATTGTTTATTATTCAAACAATAGTTATTGCCCGACATGGGCCGAAAATGTCGACGAGGCGAGATGCTTAACGCCCGCTGCAGGTGAGTCCTGTCTGGACACACGTGGGGCGTGTCGTAGTAAAAAAACGGGGCCGGCCAAGTCACAGCATGCGATATAGTGTGCGTTAGCCAGTATAATTTATGTCATGCGTGTGACATAAATAAACACATAATTTAAGGTAACTACACGTCAATGAAGTCAACACCTCTGTGGTGATTGCTAACACTAATTATTAATTGTGTTATTCAAAGGGCGCAAACTCAATACATCGTTCCAATGCCTTAAATCGGGAGAAGTTAACTTTTTCAAAGGGAATTATTTTCGACCGTCTCGAGGTCTTATTCTTGGAAGAAGTGGAAATCGTATGGTTACCATCCTCGACGTCACTGATTTATCAAGTCATCGTCGGCATGTCGATCAAATCCGATTCGATGAACCAGCTATGCCCGTCATCGATTCCCATCCTTCTGAACCAGTCGTGCCCGCTACTGATTCCCATTCGTCTGAACCAGCTGATCCGGCTAATACGACTCCATCCGTTCCAGACCAAAGCTCGCAAGTTCTACCTCGGCGCTCGGAGCGTTTGGGTTTGAAATCGCCGGTCAACTACCGCATGCCATCGAAAATGCTGCACCCAGGTGGATGTGGTGATTGCTAACTCTTATTATTAATTGTGTTTTACTATATTAACGTATATCGTACGTTACACTTTGAATACGAATTATCGTTGCTGCACGTGTTCTATTCGTCAAGGGTCTCGGTTGGCTTTTAGAGTTACACCGGTATTACAGACTATTCGTCTATTCTCCATTCAGGTTTACTTCTACCCTACATACAATACTATTACAACCTCCTCCAGCATTACATGATCGCAAACAATTATTTGAGTATCTCGTTACTCCCCAAGATCAAGGAGCATTCTGTCGATTTGTGAGGTAGTGATAAAACCCCAATCCCAGTTTCAGCTGTGCTCTGAGACACACTAAACTATTTTAATCTACCGTGATTTCTATTAAGCTTGGTTATATCGGTCCTCTGAATACAATTTACAAATCTTCTCCGATTACAACTCCTGCAGTTGTTCCTCGCTCCTAAATGGTTCCATTAACTTAACACGACAGTTGCACAATCACCTACACCAAAGACTGCTCTGCATCCCTCTTAGAAAAAACGGTGCGGTATAATCATAACCTAACGTGCGCTAAATTCCAAATACCCATTCAATACGAAAGCATCCCGAAAGCTGCCATCAAGAAACGATTTGGATTATTCAAATTCCTGTGAATGTCATTCGGTTTGCGTAACCCCGGTCAGTCATTCAAACGTTTTCTTGAATCAGTTCTACGAGGACTGGAGTATGTTTGCGTAGATTTTGAAGACTTCGTGATCACCAGTACAACCCTCGAGGAATTCTTACAGCACCCTGAATATATTTTTCAGCACCTCAAGGACAACGGTCTAGTGCTCGAAAAGAGCAAGTGTAGTACTTCGACCATCTAATTTAAGCATAGGTTGCCTGCCCGACAAGTTGAAGGCCGTCACAAATTGGCCAAACCCCATGACGCGGCGACAGTGGTTTCAGTTTCACGGATTTTGTTGCGAGATATTTGTGTCTACACCCTTGCCAGGTGGCGCCAATGATCCATTAAAGCTCGCCTTGATGCCGAGGTTACATTGAAATCAGAATTTTCAGAATGCATCTTACTATTCCATCTGGACACAAATATTCCTTTATTGTTGATAGAAGACGCGTCGACCCTGGATAACCAACAACAGTCGGCATTTTTCTCATGTCTTCACGGCGACATAGAAACGCTAAAGTATTTTCGTGCGCTAAGGATTAGCGGTTTACTCACAAATCGACTAAAATGCACAGACGCAACCCTTAAAGGAAGCTAAGATTCGATTTTGCGTCTTTTTTACATGATTTACCCCGTACCGGCCCGATTGTTGAACCGTAAACGAACCCACATACAGTCCGGTTAACGAATGAAGCGCATGCGTACTCAACACACTTCAAACAAAAAGCGCCCATGCAGAAAAAACAATAGTTTTTTAAGTTAGCGCTCACTACATGTGCAAAGCCAATATCAATTTTATGAACATGAATATAAAAGTTGTATTTATATCTTTGTATTTTGGTCGCGTTATTTCAAAGACGTTGTCTTGAACCAATAGCGTGTGTAGCTTCTATTTTCCAATGCCCTTTCCAGAGCCCTTGCTTCAGCTTGGTAGTTTGACAGAATCCAATCAAATCAGCCCTACGTTCCGAACTTTCGAAGAAGTAAACAATGCTGTTATTCAAATAATCCAGAACTTGGCATCAAGTGATGAGTATACTGGACTAGGACGTGTCCAGACAGAACTGTTTAGGGTAACTTTTTTTTACCAAACATAATATTCATAGGTTTTCCCAAATGCAAGAATATTTCTAATTCAAGCTGGATTGTCCCCTGATCGTTTGCAGGCTTTTGTTGCCCATAAACAACTAATTCAAAACGTTAATTCTCTGTTGTGGGCGCATGCAACAACGCATCCAGTAGTAACACTTCGGGATATTGACGACATGTTATCTGTACGTTTTTATTCGCCCTTGCATATTTGGAGCTTTTAGTCCGAGGGTCTTGATCGATACGGGTATTTGGGCCCAATTTACCGTCTTCCAGTCGTTAAAGACTTATTCGAGTCGCGCGATTTTCATCCCTGTACTGTTGAGGCATTTCGAAACAAAAACGCCAGCAGTATATTCGCCTTATCAACGGAGAAAATTTTAGAAGAACTTTTTAACTGCATCTGCACAAATCGTCACAGGGCACCTCCGGTCAATACACACCATTCCCTCCAATGGTGGAGCGACGTTTTTACGCAGCATATTTTTTCTGTTTTCAACCAACCTCCGCCAGGTTCGCAGAACGAATTTGTTGACTTCCAACTCCTGGGTGCATTTGGAATCAGGATAAGAGGATTTCCTAAACTTCTATCCGTAAGTTGTCCCACTGTGCTGAGTAGCGTGTCCATATTTTTGCCAGTGCCCTCAAGTGCTGCGGTCAGCATCGTCGCTGTGTTGTGTTCGCCTCCAAAGGCAGGCCATCCCGAGTTGCAGTGGGGGCACCACCTGGAGAAATAGTCCCTATAATCTTGCCAGTCCACCCTCTATTTGTTGCACACATTTCGTTGAATCGATTTTATATATGATTACTAGTTTTCTTCAAATCCGCATTTAGGCGATTGTTGAAATGCTCCGTCCAGAAAGTCTTTCCCGGGCGTCAAGGACTGCACAGCAATTACTTGACACGGATATCCAGAGACTGTATATATCCTTCGCAAATAACGTAGTTGGTAACGAAGCCATCAGTAAGTCCCCTTCGCCACACAGACCACGAGTTTCATAGGATCGACGCCATTATTGTATATCTCTTTAGATCGACGTCTTAATTTGTTTTATGCGCCACTGCCCATGGATCTCTTCGGCTAAACAACGATGGCTTTATAAATTTGTATATATTCAAAACGTTAACATGTATTTGATAAACGTTTTTATTAGGTCGCTTGCAGCGCCAAAAGCCCGCCAAAGCCTTGAATGTGTTGGCCCGCAACTGTAGTGCTCTTTACATCAGCCTAACTGAGTGGTCGCATGTCAAAGGAATTGAATGGCCGGAACATCATTTGGACAGTCTGCTTGAGTTCCAGGCGTTTCTTGAAAGTGTTTCCCACGCAAAGGTATTGCTAGTTTATAGGCCGTCTTGTAGCCCCGGATATTTGGAGTTTAACTGGATTTATGAATGCTTCATGCACCATGCTTCCTAAATTGTACCATTGCTTATTAAAAGGGTGTTGTTACTTCGGTTAATTTTCTGTGATTTTTAACCCAGATATTTCGAGAACTTCTTCATTTGTCGTTGGTTTTTTCGAGGACGAACACCTTCAACCCAGAGTCACTTTTTTCAAAATTGAAAAAGAAGGCCATTATCAACATTGACCTGGACAATGATACCGAAGGTTTGTTATTTTTTATTGCTGATACTTTCTTCTCCCAAAATTGCCAATTCTGATTTTGGATGACAAATATACACGAGTCTATTATCTTTGACTGTTCGTTTCTGAAGGTGTCGAGATTATGGAAAGTGGGGAACCTCCGATCCTTTCTGTCGACGAGATTGTCAGCAACTTCAACGCCTTTGTCGAACACTTCAGCAAGGGTCTTGAAGGACAGGAGTTCGAACCCCGTCAATTATGGGTCAAATTGCGCGATCTTGAAAAAGAACTCCATTTAGCCAATGAAAACTCACTAATTGCAGTGCTAGCAAATGCCACGGACCACGTCCCTCCAACGGTAACTTTTAAACCCTGTTTATTTTTTCAGTGTTCATAAACCGGTTTACAGAGTTTTTAATTACGCAGATGTCATAATATTGACAACGTATCCACTTAGAATGGAGTATCCACCGATTTCTCTGGTTTTAATTAATTAGTTAATACTAGTGAATGTTGGATGGGCCTCCTCAGCGAACGATTCCTCTCCATTTTCCGTGATGGTTAAAGGTGTTCTGCCTTACGCCGAGTGTAAACTCGTGAATCGAGATGGTCCACGGTTATTTGTTTGATACCGGCTTTATTGGTGGCAAGAAACAATATCAGCGAGATAATAATTCATATTATTATCATCGAACGCGTGGTCTTTAAAGCCGTCTTCCACGATTGCCAAGAAAACCTTGTTTAGAACCAGAATAAGAGAATTGAACTTCGTTGAAACTGCGCTAATCCGCCACGGACGGCAGTTGTTGACGACGTCAAATTAAAAATCCGATTTCTGCGCTCCAGTTTGCAGCAAACCATGGACAGGTCGAATAAGCCGGCGCTCAGCGGATTTCGTCATGGAATAGCGGTACCGAAATGATGTAAAAGCGGAAAGTGTGCGCGAACCTCGAAATGGGGAGGGTCGGGAGAATACAAAATATATGATTTATTCGAAACCGCAGTCTGCGTTTGTCCCCAGGGTCAACGACTTATAAAAAAATGGGGGTTATGCCTCGCGAATATCTCGGTAGAGGCAGTCCCAAACGAAATCAAAGAAGACGTTTTAATGAGATGTGGTTTCTCTGCTTACAAATGAAGGATTGGCGAAAGTTGGGAGAGCGATGGGTATCCTGTCAGTGCGGAGAGACTTTATTGCCTCACTCTAGGTCATCAACGCCATCATATGGAAATCCGTAACGCCTATCGACCAATGCCGAGCATTACAATACGCTCGTCAAAGTCTGTAACCGATTTCACTGATCCCTTAAACAAATGAGTTAATACATATTAAGAAGCGTTTATCCGTTAACTGAGTTGGGCGTCCGCGGTGTTTTTACTTAATTTTAGTTCCTGTATACGCAAGGTCCGCTGACGCCGAACCAGGGTGGCCGAACCGATGGACAGGCTCCACCAAACGAGGAGGAACGTGACGTCGTTTCCATTGACGTGCAGCGTGTCCGACAGCTCATTCTCCGGTTGACATTTGTGGCAGAACGCTCCGCAGAGGTGGGTTTATTGTGTCTTCGCATTGGCTGTGACGAGAGAGCGAATCATAAGCAGCACATGGCTGCTCGTCGTGTAGTGATTGGCCCATTTTAAAACGGACGAAAAGCCATTGCATAGTTGGGAATCTCTCCCGACTCTTCTCGGTTTCATCCCCTTCATCAAATTAATGCAACATTGTCCCCTTGCTTTAATGGCCGCTCTCCGATTATGATAAAGCGGATTCCAGAAAAACCGAGGCTGATTTTTGCTTTTATGTACAGACATTGATGGAGATCGTCAGTCAGGAGCTGGGGATTCCGATGTCACCGGGCAACCTTACAACAATACGCTGCATTCTCACAGAATCCGTCCTCTCATCGACACGTCGAAATGCTTTCTTCGTTCAGTGAGTTTTTTTGCTCGCGTTGGAGTCGACACGATTACAGTAAATGCTCGTTCTTTTACATTAATTTTTCCATGTTTCTACGTTATCCAATTGGTCATCGGTCCGCCGGAATCCCTATTAAATCACGTTTTTGAATGATTGATTAACGAAAAGACTATCGAGGGGTGTTATTGGAAACGTGTACAGCAGCATCATTCGCTAACTGGTCTACTTGGGGTGGAGGGGGGGGGGGTATTGTACAGGTGGCTACGTACTCTGCCGTCACCGCTGCGTAATGCAACAGTTAACAAACACGGAGGCCACACGTGGAACTTGGGCTGGTTTACTTCCGACGCCACCCGACGGCCTCCAAGTCACCCGATTTGAGGCGCGCGCTGTGCCGCTCCCGGTGTAGGTGATTGGTGCGAGTGAATTGAGTGTGGTGGCTTCGTCTTGCCCGTAGCCCCGCTGTGACGGCCCGCCAGACGGGGGGAGGTGCTCTTCGTGCGCCCTCCTTCCTCCATTTGCCCCACGCCCTCTTCACCCGTCGCGCCGACGTCCTTCGACTGCTCTCCACCTGCCCGCCACTTGCCGACCCCGAGGTCTGGACCCTGTGGCGTCATTTCGACGGGTGTCTCGCCTCGCGTTGGGGTGACTTTGAAGAGTTTCTGGCCGATCCCACCACCGAACGAGAATGTAAGAGCAGTTGAACTAACTTATATAGAAATGACAGCCATGAGGGCTGCATTTAATTTGGCACAATGATTATGTATATCCTATACATCCTCAAAATGTGCATGAGAGACTCTGGGTTCGATTCTCGGATCAGACATCAAAACACGCAGGTAGCGGCTTGCGCCTGTGCTTCAGCGACTTGGCGGGGAATGGGTTGGGTCTGTCGATTGGTGGCCCCTTGATGCGGCGACACTTCCACCTCCCCTGGGAACACATTCCCAAGAATCTGCCTGAAAACGTCACCAAATAAACCGACTCATCCTCCAGCAGGGGGATAGCGGACGCTGTGTTTCTTGTAGCTTTAAACGTTGGAGAATCAGTTGTTGTAATTGGGAGGTGGTCAATGCCAACTGCGGTAAAATCGGGTGTTGCATAAAAAACAGACTTATAACCAGAAACTATAGAAGCGGCCAACGTATTTTCTCGAAGGAACTAATCCCGGTTACGAAAGCCCATATGGATCCTCGCAACCGAAATATTTATGGTGAGTCACATTGTCTCGTGGGGACATGGATTCGACATTTCAGTTTGTTTATTGTGACTAAAACCTGTGTGCAGCGGTCACCATGCTCAATTGACACGACGTGTCGCCTTCCTTCTCGCAGTGCTAGAGACATATGACATGGCAATCATTAAAATCGGTGCCGTTGGTGGTGGTGGCGGTTTCGTTCGCCTCACGACCAGCGCAACACCCCTCGACTTGGAGCATCTCCTCCTCTCGACGCTGACGACGTGCACGCAGGCGGACCTCCGACGACTCTGCGACCTCCTCTTGGCTTCGGCCCTCCTGGTTTCTCCCTCCCTGCCGCCCCAGGCATGTCTGAGCATTCTGGGGGCGCGATTCTCGGCAGTCACGCGGCGTGAGTGCGGTTTTTAATGCCGATGCGAGTTACAGAGGGCAGAATCCAACAGACCGGAAGACAAAATTGGTGAATAGCGGACTTGTAACAAAAATGTGTCTCCTTTTGTACACGTTTTGGCCATGACTGAGCCAATGAAAACAGTAGGCCAATAAGAGAACGGGACGTCGCACGAGTGAGGAAAGGTGGTATCCAATACGAAACGGGTGCAGTTATCTCTATAACATGCGATGATGTGGAATATTGCAAAAATACCAATTTCCTCCTTTTATTAAAAATAGGCGTTTTCGTGAAAAGACAGCAGCCATGTGGCGTTTTTTGTTGGAAATTGCGTTGAACGGATACGTTTGGCGGTGTCGGTGACCCAACGCATGCTTCGTCGCTTTGGAAAGGAAGTAACAAACTTATTACACATTTTAATGAATTGCCCATGGAGGTGGGAAGTGTGTTGCCTAATTTTCGGGGTGGCATTTGGGACGTCGCATCCCCTCTTCACAAGACGTATTTTTTCTGTCTTAGGGGAGGTCATTTGGAGACACCTCATCGGAGGAGTTCTGAGTTCAGCACCACCGGGACTTGTTGGGATTCTCATCGGAAAAGTACGTTTTCTAATTAATACTTTAGTAGATTTTGATTACACCGCCTTTGCAGCTAGCCCGCCGAGTCGCGCAATAGTTAGTTAAGGTGGCGTTAACCTATTTCTCGTCGCTGTGCTGGTTGCTGTGGAGTCTCTGGGTTGCTCCTTTCCTGACCTCGCCCAGGACAGGTTGGGTCCTGCTGGGTTGCCTTTTCCAGAGAATCTGCAGGACAAACCCCCTTGAAGTCGGTTTATCCTCTAGTAGGAGATGAATGCATTTTCCTCCTAGTCGTCGTTTCGCAGCGGGGAAGACTCAGTCTATAAATGACCGCGAGAAGCGAAAAAACGAAGAGATCTGTGCACCTGAAGAGTTCTGTCCGTATCTGCGCCCAACTTCCACATCGGGCCCCGAAATCCGCGTTACATCGTGTTTTTTGATGATGATTTTTTTAGATGATTGCCCCGGCTCTCGCCGCTCTATCGATCGACCTGGAGAATGACACCGACAGTCTGCATCGCCATTTGCTTCTGGAACCCACAGACGGTGCCACCATAACGGCCGTCGGTCTGGTGGGTGCTCAGCTTGCTTGGCCGGTGTGGTTGAGCACTTTCCATCGCCTCCGTCTCATTTCGTGCGATGCCCCAGCACAGCAAACTCGGGCATCCCGGAAGTCGGGGCAACATGAATGTTCAAACGCTGCTGCGGAGGTTAGTGATTGGAGACCTACCTGACCTCTTATAAAATCAGCATTCTCGTTCTGTTGGCGTGGGACGCCATTGGCTCGACGCCCATTGCGGGTGACCCTGGAGAATCTTCGTGGCAAAAACCCATGAAGCCGGTTTATCCTCCACACCAATGTTATTGTGACCTCACGAAGCCATTTAATTCGCAGTTCTCTTTTTGGTACCAACACCAATAACGCGATTAATTGGGCAACTAAATAATTAACGCTGCCATCATAGAGATAACAGCACTTATGGTCTTCCATGTCACCTGCATACGTTCAACTATATTTTTTCGGCAGGCAAATTAGCCGACCAGGCGCCTCGGTGAATCCTCTATTTATAGATTTGTGTGTAAAGGAAATAAACCTATTTGGGTGGAGGAAATGTCACCTACCCCCCAATCATGCAATATTTCCCGCTTCACAGGTCACCCCAATCGAAACAGTTAGCAAACGGGAATCCCCAGACAGTTGCATCATCTTGCAGTCAGAAGGGGATCGCGATAACGACGAGACACCTGTTTCGGGGCATCAAAATGGCGACGCCAGCGTGGCTGTCGAAGACACCTTCGCGCACCGACGTGACTTCATCGAACACCTTCGCAGGACGGAATTTGGCCTGGAGGTGGAGTTGAGTGAGCAGGCCTCGGAATTATTGAAGGTAAATCGTCGGCCATGCTAGCTGCGCTACTCATGCTAATCCCGATAGCCCACCAATCAATCATAGGATAATGGTATCACAGAATACCTCGTCATTTAAACAGCTCCGCTAACTTGATGCGCTTCATTAGAACTACGCCGCTACGTTATAGCAATGCCATCACACGCTCGTCTGTCTTCTCTTTGCAAGCGTGTCGAGGGGCGCCTTTCCCGGTGTCTGTCCCACCTCTCCGAAGAGATGTACGGGCAGCCGGGGCATTTTCTGTTGGAGCTCATCCAGAACGCCGACGACAACGTCTACTCGGCGACAGTGAACCCATGCATCCACTTCCACCTGACCGATTCGGCCCTGCTGGTGAGCAACAACGAGGCGCGGGGCTTCTCCGAGGCCGACATGAGAGCCCTCTGTGACGTGGGCGTCAGCACGAAGGTGGCTCAACGCTCTGAAAAGACGGGTTAGTCGGCGGCTTGATGTTGTTTTATTCTCACGCGATCTTGTCTTGTTACGACAACCACATTTGTTTTTCCGATATGCTCTATTATGACCCCTTTCTCGCCGTTTATACAGATCGTTAAAATGCAAATACTAAATTCAGTGGTGATAATTGGAGTTGCATTCGCGTCAGAACCTTCAACAATTCCATCATTGCCGTTTACGACCCCACAATGGCAGCCTAGGCCGATGCGAGGGGCGACTTCTGTGGTTAGCTCCAGGAAGCAGTCAACCGAGTACCCGACATCCTACTCATTGCGGGGGGCTCGAACGTCCGCACTAGCCTACGCGCCACATTCTTGGAAAATTCGGAATAGGACACCGATGCGAAAATAACAAACGGAGCGTAAGCTTCGCGGACTATAACAGGCTAGTCGTTAAAAAACACGCGCTTCCAGACCCCAAACAACGTTTGGCATCCTCGATTGAAGACTGCAGATCGTACCGCGGCGCGGAGACCGGCAACAAATGCGGATCTGCACACACTTGTGAGCGCGCGCTTCAAGATACGTCCAGCCGCCGGTCGAAAAAAATGCGCCCAACGTCGCTTCAGTTGACCAGTCTTCTAAAGACCAAGCCCTCTTCGGTGCCGTCGCGTCCCGTGTACTTGCTTACAAGCACCAGAATCGAATTAGGGACATAAATACACCACAGGAAACACTGGATGACCGACAACACTCTTCAGCTATCTGCGAAGATAAGAGAGAGATTCGCATGCAAGGCTGTCCCAACTTCCAACACCTCAGACGACAGGCCACGCGCTCAGCGAGACTAGACCGCAACAAATACTGGTCTGACGTTGCCGGGAACACGGAGACTGCTTATAACACTGGCAAAGCTCGAATCCAAAAAGCGGCAGCCCCAGTAACACCTCCTTCGCGACGCCGTGGTGCAGCTGATACCAGAGATGGAAAGGAAGGTTATGTGATGGGTCCAAAACTCTGCCCAACTGTTGAATAGTTCGACAGAATACTAACCAGATCGCATACTCCTCAGTCAACGCGAGTCATACAACATTCGCTGCGATCCACGAACTCGGCCAGACATTGCTGAACAACCGCAAGTCTCCAGGGGAAGATGGTATGGCTCTCGAAGTGTACAAGGCCTGTACATCGACCATCGCCACATCCTGTTCAGCTCGATCTAGGGAAGCACCCAAAGGTGTACATCGGAAACAGAACTGAATAACCTTCTATTCTGGTAGCACATGGACATCCATGAAGCAGCCGGTGGCTCTGCTCCTCTGCAGGAGTAGCCAGCCGCCCCAAAGTAGAAGAAGATGAACGATAGTTGCGTGGAAGCTGTGGGGTGTAAGAAGACGCTTAAATCAGCCATAGTTTGATTGTTACCAATGATCCAATGATGGGTGAACGAATCACCTTTTAAACAGTGTACAACTAATTGTTTTGTTCCGACTTGCTCTATCCGATCTACCCAAACCTAACGCCGTTGACAAATATTGACTTGCTGGGCTAACCCATTTTTTTCAGGAAACGGGCTAACAGTGCTGGTTGCTGTTCCAACATCTTAGGCCATTGCCACTGTCCTCCACTGCTCGGTGGCACATCAACCTCCCCCCTAGATTCAACCACCGCCCCCCCCCACCTGAGTTCGTAGGAGAGTTCCCAAATCAATTAATCAATCCCCCTCACAACACTCGTCTGTACAGGTCGCAAGGGAATTGGCTTCAAGTCGGTGTTTGCAGTGACCGACGCGCCCGAAGTCCATTCGGGTGGTTTCCATGTCCGCTTTCGACGAAGCGACACCTCAATTCTCCTCCTCCCTGAATGGATCGCAGAGTTGACGCCGCGATCGGAATTCACGGCCACAACCACCGTATTTCGTCTACCCCTGTCTTCTACCTCCTGCGCAAAGGACATCCTCGTGTTTGCCCGTCAACTGATGACCCCCCATCTGATGCTCTTTCTGCGTCGACTACAGTCCATTTCCTTCCACGTGGCATTGGTAAATTACTGTTGCTACTTATTCATATCAAGTAGTAATTACCAACAGGGTTTCTGAAGCAGACGCGATGGGGGGGGGCTAATTAGCGCCAATAGTATTGAATTATTTTTAAAATGGCACCCGAAGGACTTATCTGCGCATGTCTAATATGCACATGTTATAGTTATTTTTGCTGCTTCTTTATTCATCTCTTCTATCTGCTGCAGTGACCCTACAGCCTTCCTTATTGGTTGATCGCTTTTCTATTTCGTCTCTCATAGGCTGATCTTCCGCCATCTTCGATTAGCATCACTCGCACCTGCTTACCCCTCATTTCGCGGCTCAGACTCCTTACAGTCACAGAGACGACCAAAACGCCCTGTGACGATGGCCGCTCCAAGTGCACCCAGTGGCTTTCATACTGTTCCACTTTAACTGTGGATGGCATTAAGCTGAAGTCCGCCAAGGCTAGTTAAACTCTTTCCCCGCTCCTCGACACACGGGCCCTTTTGGGGGTCAGGCGGTACCAATGCACGTTGACCCCCGATTTTATTTGATCTCCTTGTTGTCGTTGCCAGGTTTTGCCAGACCAAACCGACGTGACCTTGGCCGTGCGCCTTGGGGGTCAACAGCCCCACGAACGGTTTCCGGTCTACGCTTTTCTGCCCATCCGAAGCACCGGTTTCCATTTTTTGTTAAACGGTGGGTTATTGGTGGGAATAATTGAATCTACCATCAGTTCCGTATACGTTTGTTTTTGTTCGAATTTTAGGGAAGTCCTGGATGGTTTTTTTCTTCTGAAATGCACCTTTACTATCCCCTTTAGCCGACTTTGATCTCACGTCTTCAAGAGAAGATCTGGATCAGACAAGTTCATGGAACCACTTCCTTGTTGGAAATATTCCGGACGTTTTCGTGGGATTCGTCAGGAGCATGCTAAAGGTAGATTGCCCTGTGTTTCTCTGCTCATGTTCAGCCTTGGCGTTAGTTGCCGTGTCCCATTAGGACATGTCCTCTCGAGTGTCTTTACTTCTGTGTAATGGGACAGACAATCTGTTGAGATTCAGATGATCAGGTGGCCGAAATAGGCTGTTGCATCGTCCGCAGGGGTCACTTCCATCTCCCAATTACCCCCCTCCTCCCATTAGACTCCTCCACTGAAAGGGCACCTGTCTTCGCTGACGCGTCTTGATTTCATCCGTCAAGTGATCGACATTCTCCCACTTGGACGCACCAGCACTCCCGCGGGTGGCATTTTCGCCTGTCTCGGCGAACAAATCCGAGACAGACTGGCGACATTGCCTTGGTTACCTGTGGTGGACCAATCGGCGCTTGTTGCTCCTGGTCGAATCCTCATGCCTTTCTCCACAGCGAACGGACCGTCGGTAGGTTCAGGGGCGACTGTATGGCCTGGTATATTCAGCCATGTTGAAACAGCGGTTCTCATCTGATGACTGAAGTTAAGCTACGTTGGGCTGGGTTAGTACTTGCATAGGTGGTGCCCGGCGGGAAGGAATATCTGGCGTTTTTCCCGCCATTTCGGGTGGCGCTGGGGAAGCCGCCATCGGTACAATGTACTCCAGCTTCTTCATGGAAGCATCTGTGAACAGGTCCATATTTGGAGCCTGAAAACGAACTTGTTAATTGAGTTACATAATATATCACATCTTCTCCACGTTTTCATGGTGATAGTGTTGAATTATACTTCCAATAAGTTGTGTAAAGTGCGTAACCACGGCCATCTAAATCGATTTTATTCCCATTATCCAATCCCAATCTAGACGGTCATTTGTCCTCATTCATCTCGTGATCCATCTTTTAGAGGAAAATGGTTTCAGCAAACACTTTCTCACGCCTAATCGTTGATCGACTCTCAATGGAAGAACTTGATGTTCGAGTGTTGCAGGCTGGTCCGAACGACGACGAAGAGGAGGAGGAGGAACTTGACCCCTGCATCGTTGATCGACGAATCGAGCGCCTGCAGCGTATTGGCGTGCATTCGGTGTCTGCAGAAACGATTATCGAACTGATCCCAAAGTTGTCGCCACGTGAGTCACCCTGAAGCACCCACACAAACTCACCTTGAAAGCACCATCAACGTATCTCCTCCTTTTCCCCGATTAGTTGAGCTCCGTCAGCCAGGCGTTTTGCACGCACTCCTCGAAAGCATCGACGCATGTTTTACGTCTTCTGGCACTCCCCGTAACTGCAGTCAGCCATCAGCGAATCGCCATGGCTGGCAGCATCGCTGTGTCCAGGCGCTTCGACGTCTCAAAATCTTCCCGCTTGTCGGCCATTCTGGTCTGGCGAGCGCCGATTGCACACCCCGACGCGCCCTCCAGTCGTCTAGAAGACACCGTGGCCCCCCCCTGCAACCCCCTCATGCTTCCCCCACCGTGGCGTGAATCAGACGGTTCTGCAGAGGAGGATGAGCATGGTGAGTGGTGCGATTTTAAACGCATTATGGTTGTTGTCAGAATAACTGCCGGTTTTCTTGTTAAAATCCACTCACACAAATTTCTCGGAAAGACGCTTTCCATATTTACAGTTTTAATTGTTACGTCTTAATTATTTACTGTTGGGTTGTTACTATTTGATTTGGCGAAACTCTTGAGTCATTTTGTGTGTGCTTTAGACGCTTACCTGAACCTCATCAGCCGATTGGGACCCCTGATAGCGCCGGATGTGATCTATCTGCACAAGTCAGATTCCAAACTCGCCGACATTCCTCGCATTCTGCTTGCAGACGAAGGCGAAATATTCGTGGGACTCAATATTCCCGTTGCAAGCGCCCCCGAAGAGGTTTTTAGGCTCTGGGTATTGCCCCATCTCGATGAGGCATTTCTCACATCATCCATCAATGCTGATTGGTTCATAGCTGCAACGCAATTGGCTATTTTATGCGACCAATTAGACGCCAGTGTCCTCTCCCGCCTGCCAATCATATTAGAGAACAATGAACTTCTTCGTCAAGGCGCCACTGCCTTTATTCCTCCAAGCATGCTGCCTCCAACTAATTGTGATAGCAGTGTGGAAAGAGCGCTGTGGAATTCGGAGTGTCAGGTTATGCGAATTTACATGGAGAACGGCGGAAAAGACACGCGCTTCCCATCGCCGAAGTACCTGGAGAATCGGATTGTCAAGGGCAGTGCTGCCCACGCCTTCTTCCTCAATGCCGGTAAGCAAGGCGGTCACGGTTCACGAGGGCAGTCCTAACGTCGTTGTCCTTTCCCGAGTGGGGATGAGCCGTCTTCGAGGCGCCGGCGTCGTTGCTTTACACAACACAGCGGAACACATGTTGGCTCATTTCCGGATAATGTAGCAGCCGGTTTCCGCGACCCTGAGGCCTCCAATTCGCTGAACTGCCGGTGCACACGGATACACCACGTCACATCCAATGACACCGCATGTCCGTTTTGTTTTGTTTTGTTTCAGGCTTATTGGCCTTCTTCACGCTGGTCCCGAAGAGGTATCGCCTCACCGAAGAGTCGTCCAACGGACACCTCCCCATGCTTCCCGCCGATCATCCCATCAGACAGTGGTTGGGGGAAGACGGGAGGAGCTTGTCGGGTGTCGTGCAAGATTGGGCATGCTCCGGGATTGAAGATGTTCTTCTGACGTGGATCGAACAGGATCAGTCGAGGGACTGTGCCAAAGAGGTCTTTCGGATCATCGTTTCGGCTCTGGTCGATCACTGGGAGTGGCATTTCAAAAGGTAGACGACGCTGTTTCGAGGTTATGGCTGATGGCTCAAACATAATTGTATTCGCTTTATTAAGGTCACGGTAACTAAAGCGCCCACCTTCGCCTTCTTTTGTAGTTGCGCCTTCGTCCACCTCTACGACGAAGGTGGCTGCACCCAGCGGCAACCAGTCGGCCGCATTCCCTCCTCATGGCTTCGCGCTCTGCGTTCGCGCCCCCACCTCCTCGGTTGGAGTGCCACCGCTGCCCCGGAGTCTGGCGTCTTCCTGTCACCCCCAACGGGCCCCAACGCCTCCCACGCGCTCACCAAAATGTTCAAGGTCGCCCTTTTGATGTGGCCTTGGAATAGTGAGGTTCCAGCCGATCTTGCACGCGCCCTCGGGCTAATCGATAAACCGAACGCCTCGGCCTTCAAGGTAGGGATGCAGACACGCGGCCTTCGACGCGCGATTGAGGGTTTTGGTTAACCACCCCCTGTCTCCTCTGTAGGTCATCATGTCCTTCCTGTCTTCTCACGTCTACCATGGTTTCAACATGGACGTCGCCAAGGAAATTCTAAGCCTCGCCGAGGCTACCCTTACGCCCGCTGAACTGCGCGCCACATTCGGCAACGCCATTCCCGTAATCCACTCGTGCGCGACCTCGAAACGGCGGCGCCCATCCGCCACGAAAAAGAAATCCGACGACCAGTACAACGATGCCGTCGAAGATGACTGTTTACTGTGCGCTTCACTCGCCAATCCGGCCAATAAGAGGGGTTGTCGGAAGCGAGCAAACACCGAGTCGCCCTATAGCATCGTCCAATCATCGTGGACTATCTGGCAAAGACCTCAGCTCCCTCTTTTGGACCAAGAGGATCTGGAGATGGACGAGGAGGATCGGCTGGATTGGGAGTACTTGTATCCAGTGCCTCCGGAGAACGACGAAGTTGACGATAACGATGGTGCAGGTGGATTGTGCTTTGCCTCCTGTGGCAGAGCGACCTATCGAATTGTGTTGTCTCTATGGTCCGAAGTGGAGGCATTTCTTTTGCGACATTTTAAAGGTTCGTTCAACACAAACACCACAACCTTACAGCCTCTGTTGAGTGTCTTTGTTCACTTGGGTGTCTCTTTAATGCTCCCTGCGGAACTGTGATAATCACGCCGACGACCCGATTGGCTAAGCGTCTAGGTTGTTGGGAGGATTATTTTTTTCTCGACCGGCTTCCCTAGGTACCCCTTACTTCAACCCTCGATGAGATGCTTGCCCTTCGACCGGCGTCACCCAAACCATCGACCCAGTGGCCCCAACGCTGGCAGTCGCGTCACGAGGCGTTTGGGCGTCAATTGGGGGCCTGGTACGCAGTCCTTGACCTCTGTTGTCTGACACACCCGACAAATGGCGACAGCAGCCAGGCGAAACTTATGTCGGCACCAATTATTTTCGACTTGACCGGCAAATGGAGGTCAGTCAACGAGGTAGGCCCTTTTTGATTCAAACATGACCACCTCCCTAATTTCTGGTTCTCTGTAACAGCTAAATCTCTCTATGGTCTTGTTCTGTAGGTGGGTTCTTCTCGAGTTTTCGCGTGGCATGCGGCTGACTTGGCGTTCGCGCTTTCGCGTGCGAACAATTCCACGCGGTTTTGTCTTCTCGGCCACAGTTTGAGCATCCTCGATGTTACCGCAAATTCTCCCTCGACATTCGACGAATTAATGGTTGCAAATGCGGAGGTTATGTCACAGAAGGGGTCGTCTCTGTCTTTTTTGCTTAATTCTCTAAATATTCCCGTAAGTCATACTACAATTGTGTCACAATAACCGCTACTCGTTGTTTTCGGTAGGATATTTAATTCGATTCGTTCCCTTGTAATCTCAGATTCTGGATAATATCATCACTGAGCGTATTGGGGTGTTCGAGGTGTCCACGCCACATGGCGTCGGCGGCAAAGTCGCTGCATTCGCCGAGCCCCACCGACCGCTGTCCGACCTGGTACACGAGTTCATTCTGCTCACTCGTGTGTGGTTGTCCAAGAGGAACGGCAAGTTGGTGCCTTCCGAGATGCTCGCCCTCCTGCTGACAAATCCAGTGCCTGCTGTCTCGGCTTTCGTTGTGAGTGCCAGTCCACTAACTGCGTCTTTACCACATGTTGTGTGGCCATTGGTTTAGTCTCGCACTAGCCAGCATCTTCTCCTCGTACACAAGGTGGCCCGATCAGTGTAGCCGTCAGCATCTTGGCTCTGTTAGTGAGGGACCTGGGTTCGAATCCCAGGTCAGGTCACAATGGGTGGTACTGGGGACTCCGCCGCCAGAATCTTCATGACTTACTTACACGAAGCCGGTTTCGCCGTGAAAATTTGAGTTGATCTCCTAAGGCGACTTCATTGGTGTCGACGCTACTGAAATCTCGATAAAGATTCTCGGTAAATATATGAAGATGGCGTCCCCAGTACCGCCATCTCGAGCCTTTGCATGGTAAAACGGTGCATCACGGTCACGGTTGGAGAATTCTTCGAAGTTAAGAAATTCGAATTTCCTTCGCTGGCTTGAAATGCTGACGACAGCATTTTCGCCTGCGGTCTTGGAAGGTTGGTGACAATAGAGCATTGCAGTGAAGGAGTGCAATGTGGCAGAGAATGTTCCCTGTCTTCTAACTGCCACTTCCAGCGAGCTAGCCGTAAAACCCAGCATGTTGTTAATTCACGTTTTCGCGGCTTAGTAATTATTTTCTGAATCCCCAACATTCGCAGCCACAAATTCCGTTTGGTTTGACTCAATTCGATTTATATGAGTTCAAACGTTTCGAATGTTGTGTATTTTTATCGTCATGCGCTAAAATATTCCGGAAAAACGTTTCCTTACTTAGACAGTTGTCGGGAATTATGATTTTTCTCTTCTAGTTAGCGGATATGACTGTGACACTCAGTTCAACCGAAGGTTCTGTCGCATCCTCCAACTGGACGTTTGATGCCTCTACGTTCCAGTGTCGCGTTCACGATGGGAAACTCTATCTGGACGACCGTCTCTTGGCTGACATGGGGGCCTGTCAGAGCATAATTGTTCGGGAGCTCTGTCGCGCCGTGTTCTCCAGATCTGTTGGTGATCAGCGCAAACTTCTGTACGTCATTTTCTCGGTTTCCACTCTGGTTTCTTTCCCGTTGTTGTTGTTTTCTGGCTCACTGGGTGGTCGTCCAGTCGGGCACCGCGTGCCATCGCTCCATTTAACACGGTTGCTTATACATATTTTGTCAAGAGCTTTCGTCCGAGGTTACTTCAATGTTCGATTGACGTCGAAGAAGGACGTTCGGCAACTGCGCTCTTTCGTGTTCTCCCATGGATATGACCGCAACAGCCCCGTTGTCGCCGACTTGCTCAACTTTCTGAGTGCAGCAGAGGCGTCAACGCCGCCAGTTCAGAAGCAGGAGGGTCCCCAGCAGCCATTCCAGGTGTCTACGGAATCACCGTCGACATTGCAGCAGCGGCAATATCAGCACGTTGCTCCATCGAGTCGTCCACCACATTCGAGCTACTTAGCGGAAACACGACATCAAACCATCGAAGGGGAGGCCTTTGGTTCGTTTATTCGTTTATTTGGTGCCGATATCAGGATAACAATCTGCGATGTCCCAGAATTCACCAATATAGTTTAACGCAGAAAAATGCGCCAATATCGCGATTTGCCTCAATCACCAAACCCCTTTTTTCATTAACCTCCCTCCTCATAACACAGATCAGACTCTTGGAGGGAAGTCGGCTTTAGATGGAGCCCACACGCAAGGTAATTCTGCGTTGAGCTGTCCGAGAAACATCGCGTGCACCCTGCCACATACCATGCTGATTTGTGTTACAAAACGACACCGAGAGCGGCGTAGTGATTGCTGTCCGAAGTCTTGGGTTTCAGCTCCCTAGTCTTGTTTACCCTAGCCATTTTACGACGATATTCAAGTTTTTTTGTTTTATTAATTATGGGAGCTTGTTCGTTAATTTAAATTATATGGTTAACCTGTTCAATTGTGTTTACCGACTTCCATAATATGAAACAGTTTTTTTCTATTGTTTTTGTCCCCGATTTAGCTGTCGCTTCACGTCGATTTACTCAACCCACATCCACTGACTCTTCGTGGATCCCGAATAACCAATGTCCCCTTATCATCCCAACCCCTTCATTCTACACCGACATTGGCCGTCTTGGTGAAGAGGCCGTATTTGCGGAACTAACACGACGATCTGTTAGTGGAGACCCAGACGGTCTGTTTATTTCGGGCAACACCACTATCGGCATTGGACGATTGACCGACGTGGTCTGGGTTAATGCCGACTGTGAATCACGACTGCCCTATGACCTGAAAGTAAACCTGATAGGTGGGAACCTTTTTGTCACATCTATAATATGAGACTGTCGCCGGTATATTTCGACACGCTGCTACTTTCTTTGGTTTTAGTGACTGCAGAGCGATCATTCGCGATGGATTACCTCCGTGATGAGTTGTCGACAGGATTTGTCAGGCGTGCACCAGATACTTGTGGCTACGTCGTGGGGCCTATTTTAATCGAGGTGAAAACTACTACAAATAGGCGGGATTCAGCTAATGATTTTTTCGAGCTGTCCTTGCCAGAGGCGACGATGGCTCATGATATCGGATGGAGGTATCATGTTATCCGCGTTCACTACGGAGGAGAGAACAATATTTCTACCTTCAATCACATTCCACACCTTTCCAAAGCACTACAATCTGCCATGTCCCTGTATATAGGCCCACGAAGATCTTAGTTGCGCACGACATGTTTATACATATCGACCGATTTTATGAATAAATTATTTTCTTATAAACTTCAAAGTTTGTTAATTGGTTCCAGTGCTATTTTAGTTGCCCTGAAATCCATAATTCGGGTCAGACTCGCTCATTTTCGATTATATAACTTTATCACGGTCTTTTTTTTGTTTTAACCAGTTTTCGGTTTATACGAATCCTTCGGACACTTACGACGCAAAGGATGTTAGTCGAGACAAAAAAGACACATTTTAGCTTTGCTGAAGCGTCGCTAATGTAGTAGTCGCTTGTAGTTCTTACAAGAATTCCGAGGAACAAGTTCGCGACAATTAAATTCTTAAATGCAGGGATAGGCGGTCGGCATTAAGTTCAAAGTTTAAAATATTAATGGTTAACAACAGCTTTCGCATCAGTCGGGTCTGCAGCAATTTCAGTTTTGCGCATCGAACGAAAAAAATACCATCGTGGTATTACAGGTGAAGCTGCCGCAAAACGCTTCCGGATCATGTTCTTCGACAAGGGCGTTTCTGTTTTATGAATTAAAAGCCTTTATCCGTATCTTAAACGTTAATCGGCATATCGCGGTCCATGTAATCTACAATTTATTTGGACTAACACGCTCGTCATAATTATTTAAAAACCAACAAACCGAAAGAAGGTACAATAAATAGTACGGAATACAGGTTTATTGAAATAAATTGATAGCATGCATGTGTAGCCTATTTATGCGAATATCTGAGTTTGTGGACTATTCGTGGTAAAATAAAGTTAATTATACACATGATTCCGTCGATATGCATTAATATAAATTATATGTTAACTTAAGAACGCTATGCAAGAGAGAAAATATACATCCACGACATTGCGTTTTACTGCATTGTTCAAGTGTAATAAACTGAAAAACGGCAGTTGTTTTGATTGCGTGTACGAGGTATGATTCCTTGAATGAATTGACAAATAGATTGCTTATATTCGCACATTACATGGTTTTAATTGCCCACCCCTAATATAATCATGCTTAAACATATCCAATAAGACAGATTTTATATTTAGATGGTTTAGAAAGTGATAACCAGACGAACATATTGTACCTGTCACATCATTGTATTCAAAATAGCGAACAAGAAAAATATCCAACCTTAAAAACCTTATTGTACTATTTAAATTTGTTTAAAGTTGTTTCTCGTTCTTAAAAGATTTATTATGCTCCGTTGGTTTGTATTTGACCCATATTTCCTTAAATTTACGGTGTGATATATTTTAGAATGTCCGCAGACTTATATAATGGTCGACCTCGAAGTGAAAGAAATCGTTCACCTTTTGGTGAACGTAACCGTCGCGCCACCAGCCGCGTTAGCCGTAATACACCGCCACCCCTCGACGAT
The DNA here is from genome assembly GCA_028672205.1 of Proteocephalus fallax. Taxonomy (NCBI): domain Eukaryota; kingdom Metazoa; phylum Platyhelminthes; class Cestoda; order Proteocephalidea; family Proteocephalidae; genus Proteocephalus; species Proteocephalus fallax. The sequence continues at coordinate 681,940 of JAPUBX010003984.1, read as the reverse complement.
GGTTTCCGTAGACCAGCTGTAAATGACTTCGGTCCCGAACAGCGGCGTTATAAGCAATTCGAGGTCGGTTATCAGACATCAGAGTTTTGGGAAAGGCGTCGCCAATCCCGCGAAGATGCAGGTGCACTGCAAAATATAAAAATCTGGGGAGCGCATCCACAGGAACCATATACAGATTCCGAAGGAGATGAAGGTGAAGAGCAAGAGGGACCTCAGCTCCCCACGTCTACAGAATCGTCTAAGAAAAAGAAACACAAGCACCACCACAGTCACAAAAAATCAAAAAGTAAAAAACACAGCCATAAAAGCAGTAAATCCCACAAGAGTTCGCGTAACAAAAAACACCGTAAACGTTCCTCCAGTTCATCTAGTTCAGGCAGCGGCAGTTCTGTTTCTTCCGAAGATGATGAGGCAAAGTCTTTTGTCCGCCAGATGAAGGCAAAAAAAGCAGAGTTGGAAAGAAAACGCCAGGAGGAGGAGCAGGCGACCGACATTATCGGTCCGGTGTTGCCGGGAGCGAGTGGTGGCGACGGGATGGGTCAGCGTGTGGATTACGGCAAAGCACTTCTTCCGGGAGAAGGTGCAGCCATGGCCGCCTACATCGCCGATGGTAAACGGATTCCACGCCGCGGTGAGATCGGTCTAACCTGCGACGAAATCGATACTTTCGAGGAGTCGGGCTATGTTATGTCGGGTAGTCGGCATCATCGTATGGAGGCGGTGCGTCTGCGCAAGGAGAACCAGATCTACTCGGCTGATGAGAAACGCGCGCTTGAGAGCTTTAACTACACAGAGCGCGCCAAACGAGAATCCAAGTTGCAGGCGCAGTTCAAGGCGCTCGTCAAGAAAAAGCTCGAGGATAAACACAATGCTTGTATGTAAACAAAACGCCGTTGCCAGATGTACAGTTTCTTTTTCCAATTATGATAAACAAGTTATTTGTTTTTCTCTATTATCGGTGTCCTTGTGATGCGTGTTATATGACGTGTAGGCACTTTGTGGGATATCGGAAGGCGCTTATTCTTTACAAACAATTGATCTTAGTTTGCATGACCATACTATTTTGGGTACAGACGTCTAATTCCAACTGCGGTGCATCTTATTTGCCGAATATTTCGATCTGCATACATAGCTGAATATTTTGAGTGCTACGTTATCCGTGTATTTTATCTCACCAACACACGTCAATTAACGTATAGTAGAACCCAGTTAACTCGAATTTAAGATATGCTGAGTGAATAATAGGTTCGTGTAATCTTTTCCACTGAGCCCATTAAATTTTAGTTCTTTCAGAGACCGCGATTCTGGATTTATCGGACTCCATAAATATTCATATAAAATATGTGTCTTGCATGACAGAGGCCTTATAAATCGACCATAGCATACCAAGAAAAAGCATCTCAGTCACCTGTAATTAAGCCAAATTATTTTTCTTAATTTGCAAAAATGAAGCATTGCATGTAGTCAGTGATTTCACGAGAAAAGCCGTTTCTATGACGCCTTTTCATGGCACTCAAGCCTAGATTTTTGCTTAAGCTTCGTTCCATCTTGATTCAATAAAAGACCAAATAATGAAAGCCATGCCACATAAAGCAGTTACAATCGACACCGCGACCCACGTGGAATTCATTCAACACTATCGATGCCCTAAGGGAATTCCATCGAAGTATCAACTTGCTCGGCTTATGCAAAGCCCGGAAAAAACTATGCAAATCCCAATATTGAATTCAATAATATCGTATAATCATAATTTATTATATAGAAAATGAATCAACCAAAAAAATCAATTTATAAATAATACTCAAGGTCATTTGAAATCGTATATAACACCCTTATCCTGCAAAAATCGGTACATTTCTTCAAACGAATCGAAGAAGAAGGGAGTGGCGCGGCGTACCGCCGGTCGTGCCACCACTCCCCCGAACCCGAGGAAGGCGTCGGCGGGGGGACAGGCCGCGGCGTCGGTCATTCCATCCCCGACCATCAACACAGCCGCTCCCGTGGGCAGGCCTGCCTTGATTGCACCCACAACATCGCGCTTCCCATCTGACCGTGAGGTTGGTTGGGTGCGGTCGAAGTCGACGACAACTCCTGTGATTTCAATAAAAGTGTTACCGAACTGAATTAAGTAGTGTGTAATTGTTGATAATCGAACTCACCTTCCGCGTCATAAATGAGTCTGTTGGCATATACGTGATCGTCAGGGACCTTCAATACCTCCGCCACTCGCGTTACCAGCTCGTAGATTCCCCCACTGACTAGGAAAATGTCGATTTTATTTGCTCGCAGTGCATTGAATAGCCTTCTAAAACAAACAAGACCCAGTCTGATCGGTTGAGAACGGGCAACGTCTATGTTGAAAGGAAATAATTTCCCATTGATTTAAACTGAAAAATTTACGGGCCTGACTTCAATAAAATAGCAAACTTAATTACAAAAACGGTACATTCAACATGAAGGTAGCAACCTTTAAACGATGACTTATAGTAACATATGTTTAAGCAGCAGCGAACAAAGCCATGTCATTAAGGTTTCCATGCTTAATGTAACACTTACTCGACCCATGGAGTTAATTGGAGCGGATTATTGCGTTTAAAACGGGCAATGTTGGCGTCCGTGAGGTGGAGTACATTCAAGCGTGCGGTCAGAGCTGCGGCAAGGTCCAGGGTTCCATTCATGGCCTGCGTAGTACTAGGTGTGTGCTGTCAGAGAACGAGAGGGAGTACCTACATATCGGAAACAGCTTCTGCCATGCCCATATAGGCACCAACGGCATCGAGGCCGTCGATCGGACAAACCGTGGAGTCCACATCGAAGCAGACCGTTCGAACTTTTGAGAAATCAACTGGCATCGCAAGGGCCTTCTGACCGACTCTCTAGAGCCGAAATAAGGAAAACTTGGCCGTTATGGCCTAGAATACCATGAATACGGTGTAAATGTGGTTTGCTGCGAACCTTAAAACAAAACAGTAAATTGGTTGTGACTATTGATCCCCTCAACACGTGGGATAGAACGTGCCATAGACTACAAATAACACACACACGAATGTCTGGAGGGCAGGTAACGAGCAAAGCTATTCACGTCGACAATAGAAACTAAAAAAACGTTTGTTTATGCGATAAATCCGTTTAAAGGACAAGGAACGCTTACATTTTACATTCCAACAACATGGTAAAGTAATTTTATCCAGACTAGGAGTAAATAATGAAGAATATCGATTCACTTCGAAGTGATTCCCGAGAAAAGTAGTATAATTTTGGCCATTTAAAATCAAGTTCTTCAGAAATATCTCAAAAATTGGCCACCAAAAACTTACAAAGCTCCGGTAGTAAGGCGAACGCGGTTATTCGACAGAAAACTCGTCATCACACTCGCCGTGAGACCAAGGACGTCTAGGCGTTGTTTCAGCGCCACCTCGAAGTCGATTTCACCCGCCATGGCTTGAGTCGTTCTACAAAAGGAGGCTAAAGCATTAAAGAAAAGGCAAAACACCAACCTGGAATATTTGGGAGTCAATAAAATGAGCCAGAAATCAATACCTACTTTATCGTATACAGTAGACATACATATTTCAAGAGTGTATTAGTTTAGTACAAGGAGAAGAGAATTTCCAAAATACTGAATTGACCTGGAATCCTTTAGTTCGTTAAGGGGACACAAAACGAGTGACCTATTATTTAGCCTTGATTTTATTATAATAATCGGAACGATAAATTCAAAAAACGTGCATAAACGTTCGTATTACAAACATGTTCACAAGATGCAGCCACCCAGGTGGCACTTGGGACGCCACCTGTAAACATATTCTCGAGAAACTCCATAGCCAACCCACATGAAGCCGAATTATCCTCCAGCAGGAGATAGCCGTGCAAAATTAAATTTTTTGATAATGTTCACATCAGCCAAACTAAACTTCTGATCTAGTTTGTTGAAAAAAGTCTCTGATGAATGTACAGAAGCAATAAACTAAAACGATTAAGAAAACGTGCCAACTTTGGTGTTTGTTTACGTGTGCTGAATTATTGGATTGAAAGGCAATTTATTCGTTGACTACACTACATGTTTAATAAATAATGAGAGATTTATGCATTTTTATCGCATCTCTAAGTGGAACCAACACTTACATCTTCTCCACACAGTCCTGTTTCCCAGAGAAAGCTGCCAAAGAATCGATTCCCTCATCTGTACACACAGTTGAATCCACGTCGAAACACATCGCATAGACTTTCGAGAAATCAACCATGACTGCCCACTGCAACGCAAAATATGTAGCATTTATTTATGTATTTATAACGAAAATAAGACGAGGCTTGCGTTAAGGAGCAATATAGCGCCACCCCATTTATAGGAATTGTTGGTTTGGATTTCAACAGTTTTCTAGAAGCAATGACTAGAAGTAACCGCTAAAAGGGATCCGCAATAAACGGAATAAAAAAATCGATGGCCCCACAACTTAAGCAAAATGTTTCCTTGTTCCAGAGACAAGCCGTTATTCCCGAGTTCCTGGTGTGTGCAAATTAAAATCCCACAACTGTTTGCTTAATAAAAAGCTAACCAAGAGGGTACCCCGTACGTAATTATATCAACAGGACCGGCACCTTATAATGATTGATGGACTCAAAATGGAAAGTAAGCGGTGTTGCTGTAGAACAAATACAAAATTAATGTCTTCACTTTTCTCAAAAAAACAACCATACAGAAAGGTTAAGTCATTCATTTGGCAGTTATGCTTTGCTACTCCAAAAGAGATTGCTAGCACTGCACGGATTAGTAAATGAAATATTGTTTATTTTTCGAGAAAATCTTCATTAAGCAAAATTGAAAAACAGTCTAAAACTAACGTCTTCAATTAGAACACGAATTTAAACAAATCTTAAATAGCATGTCCTTGACATAAAACAACGGTTTTGGTATATTTAATATTCTTATTTTCTTTTCTCAATAAAGATATATCAATTAATAAAGAATATAGAACGTACATTTGAGATTTTTATATCAAAACAGGTGCTTAATTATCTGATGCGCTTCGTCTTTATTTGCACTCATCAATTGCCAGTAAAATAATCAATGATGAGGCACAACACAAAACGTGGCCATACGTAGCTGCTTGTATTCGACCCGTTTGAGAGAAGGATTTCTCCCCATATGACATCTAACCCTCCCATTGAACACAAAACGCTACCTTACATGCACGAGTTAAACTTTTGTGAGTAGTTGCTGTCTATGTTTTCAGAAACGTTGAAATGTCTTCTGCCTATGAAAAGTCCTCCCTGTCACTGGCTGTTATATTTCGAACGTCATTTATTATTTAGGATTTCCGTCATCCATCCTTTCTTTCTGACACACAAGACACATTTCGAAAGTCGGGATTGCTTAGTATTGGAAAGAACAGCGTAAGCAAAAGGGGCAATTTGTCTCCGGATTAAAGTGACAAGAGCGAACATTAAAACGACCCGACATCAGGCAAATCAATTATGTAGCACTTCACGGAGATGACTTCGGCGATCTCAGTACACCGGAGGAGGATAGTGACCGTGATCACATTGGTTAGCGATACCCCTATTATAATCTGTCATAAAATACCTTTTTTCAGAAATAAATTATTTATTTATTCACTGGTTGTTGCTATTTTAAATTTTTGTTATAAGCCGTGCTTACATAAAACCTGGGTAAATTAATTTACCGGGAGGCGCCTATGGCTCATACATTTGTGCATCCACGTTATTTTAAAAATATAAATGTCTTTAAATTTCAATGGGTGTGGAAATTACTGCAGATTTAAATTGAAGACACAAATAAGAATATCCTTGTTACATCCATAGGTGCTAAATTCTACACCATTTAGATACTAGGTGCTAGATCTCTTCTTCCCTATCCAGATCGATCCGAATGTGGGTCTCACGGAAGAAAAGCTTAACGATGGTAATGCCAATTTAATAAATTAATTTTAAAACTCGTGTTAATTACTACTCAAACAAATCCATTGTCAAGAACAGTGGAGGGCTAAGTATACATCACTGTTTTCCGTCGTCAGCAGCAATTAGTATTTTGTTATCAGCAGCATACCACGCTTGCTCGCCATTGCTCTTGCTAGAAGATCTAGCGGCATCATAAATGTGCCGGATCTGGGTCGTCCACTAACGGCAATAGTGATCCAGTTCTTTTTCCAGCAACGCACCATGTAGACCGTCTGCAGGATCAAGCCCTCCATGTCCTAGTGGACGGTGACAATCCGCGTTTTAGTTGGCTGTCGCTCCGGCAGCGCCTACCTCTGCATGGTTGCACCCAAAGAAAGAGATTCGCGAATTCTATGTCTGGTCGGCGTAAATGTGGCCGAAACACGGCCGCCGATGGCTTTGTGGAAGCGTTGATAGCTTCACCGTGTCTGTACAGCGATGTATTAATTCGTCGTTCAAGAACTGATTACGAATGTCAGCTTTAGTGATTCGTCGTTTACATAAGTCATCAGATGCTTCAAACTACCTGTATCTTCTGCGCGCAATCGAAAAGTTTCGCTAAATTCGGTTTGGATGGCGATGATTTTGTCGCGGTTGACTATATGCTTTGTCAGAAGGCTTACCTCGTTTCTATCACATAGCGTTGCACGCCATGGAACGTATTTTTGGCGCTGTGAACTCGAAGTTTGACCGTGTCCTTCGATTGACAATCCGTCAATATTATGTTGCTAGATATTTGAAGGCTGGAACATATTCGACAGAACACAGGTCAATTAGCATACCATACAACGCAGTTGAACACAAAATGTTAAGTCATTCAGTTAATCGACTATTGTTTTGTGCCGAATGAATAATAGGTTTATGCTCTGCACCGATTTCACTAGAAACCCGATTCTATAGCTATTCACCCAAACCAGACTTCAGAAGTTTTATGGGGTGCTGAATAAAATAAGTTGATAAAACATTTGTTTTTTGGGGGGATTTAGCCATACCACACGGCCGAACAGAGCAGATGCAGTCGACCTGCCGCCCAATTTGAAATCTTGAGCGCCATGCACTTATGGTAATTCGAAGACTTCTTGGCCCAAAAATCAGAATGGCACGATGGCCAAAGACGAAGGTCGGGAATGAATAATAGTGGTATTATTCAAACAATAGTGAGGGCCCGACCTGGGCCGAAAACGCCGACAAGGCGCGATGCTTAGCGCCCGCATCAGGCAAGTCCTATTTGGACACACGTGGGACGTGTCGTGGTCAAAAGTCGGGGGCCGGCCCAGTGTCGTCGATGTTGTCTTAATTTATCCACGTTAAGGTCACCGAATCCGGTGTGGTGTGAGTTGGCCAATGGGGTGCCAGTCCAATGGATGTCGCCTAATTTTCAATGATAATGCATCTCGAATAAAAGGGAAAGCCAAATAAAAGCGTCCCCTCAAACTCGTCTAAAAACCAACTTCGTGCTCTTTACATTTGTTGTGTGGGGTTTGCCAGGTTGTAGGAAGTGATGCAGTCGCGCATGTATCGCGGTGAGTCATTGGCTTGGTCAAAAAGTCTCCAAATTTCAAAACTGTCAATTTACTTTGCAAAGGCAAAATGAATTTTAACACTTGTGCAGTCCTGCCTCAACCAACAATCGACCGAGGCACGCCTTTTAGGAAGCTCGTGCGTATTTGGACCATAAATAACCGTAACAAACTGACATTTAATAGAACCAATTGAAGATGCTTCGATTGTACCAAAGATCAAGTACGTATTACTGAAATGTTGCTTGATTGCGAGGCAAATTGGAATTTGAATAAATATTATAAATTGTATGAGGGTGGGTAGATGGCTTGATTGTCAAGTTTGAAGAGATAACTCATTCGGGATCGCTAAGTTTCCAAGGAAGCCATTACTATTTAACAGCACAAAAAAAGATTTATTCTGCGGATGAAGGCGCAATATGCTAAGTAGGCCAGAAGGTCAAATGCTTAAATGCATTTGAATAGGAATTGGATAAATTCAAGAAGTTTATTGTTGCCATTTGAAATTTTCAAAAAAGTGTTATAGCCTGCATTTTTCATTCATGACATGTCTTTATTTTCAGCCACCGCTTATCGAATTGTCTTCTTAGACACCCATTCCACCTTAAACAAATTCAAAGTAGCATGAATTAGGTTGATTTGCCGGAGTCTACTTATGATGCAAGAATTCAGCAATGGCATCAAGGTCGTCTCTAGGGCTTACAAGGAGAATACTTTGTTATTTTTCGTTAGATTTGCCTCCTTCTCGTTAACCCGACAGCTCAGAAGGTTGCTTATTTGTGTCCGCGTTTGTGTTGGTCGGTATGTGTCGGTGAAGGCGACAATTAACCGGTGTTCCCACTTCTCTGTCTCCAACCCCCTACACCACGGCCGTCAACAACCTCCCCATCCCCAACAACCTCCCCACCCCCCAACAAGCCCCTCTGCCGCCAGTGAGTTCTCGAAAAAACAAACAATGCCATGGAAGCTCTGGTGGCAACGAGAATATATTGAAACAGCACGGAGAGTGCGTGATACATTTTAAGACAGCCCAGCTGTATGAAGATAAAGAGCGCCCTCGATTTTTTTTAAATTTCTATCTGACTCAATGAACCCTATTCATTTCCCCACGAAAATGAGGCATGTGGGTCGGCGACTTTCGCAAGAGAAGTAGTGGCCGACATTTACCAGGGCATTGCTGACGAGGAGGCCAACATCTGCAAACCAATATTGATTAATCATTATTTTCGAACACAACAATTTTAACGCGACTTCAGCAATAAAAATAATAACGCGATAATATAAAATTGTATCCAAACCATCGCAGAAAAACATCCAAGCATAGGCTCTACGGTGTCTGGTAGCAACAAACCGTCTTCATTTGAGAATATATTTAAAGAACTGGAAAAAATTAACAGCTTTTGATTGCCAAATACCGGATATTAAAATCAAAGGGAGATTCCAAACCTGCCGCGTGTCTGTTTAAATCTGGCTTTGTATTCAGCCTCAAAGAGATTCCCGCTTCTGTTAGAGAGCCCGTTTATGGTCGCCGCCATCTTCTTTCTTCAATCTGTTTGGAATTTGTGAATTTTTTGCCGTATTTTGTTCGTGTGTTTTAATGCATCAATACCCAACAACTTAGCGTCCTTCCGCGCGCTCTTCGATTTGCCTGCACGACATTGCCCAATTGGCGGCGGCCATCTTTCCCTTCTCTCATTCAATGGAACCGAATTGTGTATGATTGTTTTGAAGAATCTCTGGTCCATTTAGGGCGAAGCCACTGCCCCTATCCCCCCCCCACACACATCGGATGCATTTCGCTCTCCCACTGCAGCCAAACCTCGCCACAGATCTCGCCAGCCACACCAGACCATTCCGTGACATCCCCATCTCTGTCCAGGCTATGCATCAGCCGGGAAGTTACCTGCAGTAAGGACCTGTCCCATTTCGCCCAAACTCCTATTGCATTCCAACTTATTCGTCTATCAATTTCATTATTCCTCTTTCACTATGTGGATATTTTTCAGCACCTTTCCTTCACAATAGAAGGTTAGTCACCCAGTTATTCCTTGTTATTTGACGTGCCATGACAACCTCTGATGGAATACACCTTATCAGTTCCTAGTTCTTTTTTCTAGATCACTGAATCCCACCGCCGAATTTTTCTGCAGTGGACACGTCTTAGCGCAGTGCCGTTGATAATCCTCGTTTATGGGTAAATAAACAATTCAGCGTGCTCACTGACAACCACCCACCCCACTTCTAGAAAGACTAACATGTCTTCGGGTCCTAGCTGGACTTTTAATATTCATCCGTGCTGACACAAAATCTTAATAAAACAATTACGCGATTCTTTCATTGTCTGCCGTTTGCCCGAAGGGTCACATTTCCCCACGCTTGTCGGTGTCAGTGGTGGTGCAATTCAATCTGAACCTTCTTCATTCATTTCCTGGAATCCTATTTCAAGAATATACTAAAAATAATAAAATCTGCCTTGCCGAATCCCGACTTAACGGTGGGTTCAATGAGATTGCAGCTTCGCTGTATCGATATATATTAAATTCACAAATAATTGCAATAAATAAAATGAACAAATGCGTCGCTCAGATTCTCTACAACACGTCACATTTACTCATAAAAGACACAATTAAGAATAGAAAGAACCTCCTCCACCATCGCCACCATCGAAACTCAATCCCCCAATACTAAGTCCCCTCGCTGAAGTTCTTGTAAACGGATGCCTTGCGCTGCATGAGATTGATACACGGACCCAACAGTCGCTCGAAGCTCTCGACGCCGAGCACGGCGAGAACGATGTCGGTATCAGCGAAAACGCTGGCGGCACGGGGTTTGCTACTCAGAAGAGCCAGCTCGCCAAAGTAGCCACCCTTCTCGATCTTCGTTAGCTCGCGCTCTGTGCCGTCGTCGTCCTTCGACACACTCGCCACACCCTCCATCACGAAGAAGATTTCTTGGCCCGGGTCACCCTCGCGGATAATCGCACTGCCCTGTGGCAGCGACCTTCTCTGTAAATTGTCGGCCAGGGACATTCTCTGGTAGGGTGAGAGATCCTGGAGGATGCGAACGGAATGAAGCAGCTCCATGAAGTCCCTTCGGCGTTTTGAAGCACGGCCGAGTATCAGACGCCTAAAGGACTGTCGACTCAGGGCCCAGAGAATGCCGTCTGTGACGGCCGTCACAGTAGCGCTCCTGGGGGCGTTGTACATGAGGGCGAGTTCACCAAAAAAACCGAATCCATCGTACTCCTTCACGACCTTTTGGCCTCCCTCTCTATCGTCTATTTTTGCCTCAAATTTCCCCGAATCGATCACATAGAAGTTGTCACCGCTGTCCATCTGTTCGATAATATCGTCCCCGGGAACTGCCACTCGCATAAACATGGCGTTGACGACTTCCAGAACTTCGTTATCGTCCAATTCACGGAAAAGCACAATCCCCCTACACACCTCGATCAGCCGGCTAATCTGTTTAGGGGACTTCTCATGGAAACTCGGCCTTCTCTCAAGGTCATTCTCGTCCTGAGCCTCTTCGTCTTCGTCGGGGTTGTACGGTTCGGCGGCAACGCTGGCTCGCCTAGCCGTGTAGTTCGACGACGTTGCCATGCTGGACATTTTCTCGACGAAATCATCGTCCAGATCTTCGCTCTCTGAATTCTCTTGCACCACGATTACGTTTTTCTTTATCGAAACAGTCGGTCTGCTCTCCTTGTCGGTAATCTCGGTGAAATAGTTGATGGCGAAACTGGGAATGTGTTGCGGCTTGTTGCGCAGTATTGCTACCGTAAAGTCCTGAAGGAGGCGGATTAGGCCATCCGGAATTTCGGGTTGCCCCCTGGGCATCCTGGACGCAGAGAGAACACTGACAACAGCAGGCTTTTAGGCACCCCTTAAGCACCCAGCTTCACCTACGCCGAACGAAGATAACGTGTTTGAAGATCGATTTTACCCACGTGCTAGTGGGACGGCGGACAGTTGAGCGTCAGCAGTCTTTGCCTTTCTGGTGCATTATTTAGTCGGATGAAGAGAAAAACGGCCTGGCGGAGGTCGAGCAAGTTCATGGGACTTCTATCTCACTTAATATCGGTGGAGGCAAAGATTACGTTGGTGTTGCGGTCAAGAGCCTGACTATTTATCATTTACCCAGGCCCTCAGATCGTACCCAATCGTAACGTAGAACTTATTTAGTAGCTTTAAAATAATCGGTAAGATTGCTATTACAAACAGTGAACGATGTTTAAAGAAGCGATTCGTTGTCTTCCATTTACTTCTACCAGGTTACGACAAGACTTACATTTGTCAAGTGTCGATGGGATTGGGAGACATAAGCTAGAGTATTCTCAGCCATGGATGAAAAATATATATAGATAGATTATCGTTACTCAAAATCTAGGCGTTTTCCTAGGCCGGCTTGATAGTTGAACCTGGAACAAACAAACACACAATCCGGTTAACGAATAAAGGGCCAGTCAGTATCAACAACCTTCAAATAATCAAAAACTATGCAGAAAAGTAAAGAAATTAATTTAAAAGTTATCATTAGTGGTGGAACGATTTTTCTCGGTGTTTTATGCCGGAAAAGCTAATATTTTTATCTAAGATTTCCTGGTTGTGAAGCAAAATTAAATATAAATTTGCTTTATTTAAAAAAAGTTTTTAATTGGTATCATCTTTATTCTTTCCAACTTCCATAGTCGCTAATTGCATAGAAAGCGTCAGAAAGAGTTGGTTCTCATACGCAATCCTCGAGTGAGGAAATCTCATAAAAAATGTTTTGAATGGACCGAACTCAACATTTGCGCTAGTTTAAAAAAACAGGCTACACAAATACATTTATTCTACTGCATTAGTGGTGGTTGAGAGCAGCGATAATGTGGTTATTGGGAGCGCTTGTACGCCGCTTTGATGTTTAAGAAACGACCGGAGCATTCATGCATATCACTGACTTCTAAAATGTAAAAAACAGGTCGACCCCCACCCTAATTCAACCCAACAGAGGACGCAGCAATTTAAGCACTCTTAACCGATACGCACGGGGACTCTCTTGAAAGAAATTAACGCTGAGTTGGATTAGACGAAGCTGTCAGGTAAAATGACGCCGATATTGGTTGGCTCAGACTGTTAAGAGCCTTTAGCGTAGAAGGAGCGTTGTAGATGGATGTCGGCCACAGATTGCGAACGAATCCAAGGTCAGGCCACCACGGGTGCCACTAGGGACGCAATCGGTAAAAATAGGTCGGAGAATCGTCATAGCAACAGCTGTGGAACTGGTATATCCCCTATTAGGAGGAGATAGTCGCACAGATTTCATTGATTTTTTAATTACGAACGGGCAAACAGCAATTGTGCATCTGTGCCAAAAGATATTTGAGCACACTCACCTTGGACTATTTTGAAGAAGGTTTAGAACATTTTTCGGCGGATATTTTTTTTGTATCCATTGAGACCGACGATTAGTTTCGATCGAAGGCGCGCGCTTGTGTATTTAAAAATTAAAACAAATATTTTATTTTTACAAACGTTTACAATTTAGCGGTTCACGTTACAATAATAGCACCAAAACAAATCATTTTTTACCAAACAAACCATGAATCGAAAATCATGGGATTTAACAATTTGAACTACGTTGTCTGTCGCCAGGAAACATCCGTTATTACTGTTTTGCACGAATATTTATTCGAATTTCGGCCTCGGGAACGGACTGTTTTAAGTTCTAGATCCCCCTTACTCACAAATTCGTTCTGTTCAAATCTTTCCCCACGAAATGCTACAATTTGATAACTGTCTCCAAGACAATGCGGTGGCATAAATTGATTGGCGGGTCTCGTGTGGTAGGCGATAGGTTACTTTAACCGTCTATGCCTTATCAATTGAATGTTCTCTTTTAGATTTGATTTTATCTGGCGTTGTTTTTGTTTTTCAGGACCGTTTTTTGTCTCGGGCTGTTAATTTATGGGACTCGTCGTGGGAATGTTGAGTCGAGGACACACGGCAACAGGAAAACGTGTGTTAGATTCTGCAATCAGCGATACCCACGCTTTTGACCAGAGGCATGGTGGGTGGTAGCCATTAAGCAAGCAGGGAACTCCTCGAAGGTAACACGGAGACGTCGCTTTGGAGCAAAGTGTGGCAGGTACTCAGCTGGGTATACAGATTTCCACGTCGTTTGATGCCCTACTCGACTCCTTTGCATCAAAAGTAGTACATCATAATCACCGCCTTCTTCTTGTTTACAGAAGGAAATTCAGAAAAATAGGTCTCTGCAATCCAATCAGTGAAATTATAAATCTAATTGAAACATTCGATTATTTGGGCTCGCCTGACCCTTTGCAGCCCATATTACCGAGAAGAAACCTTATTGGCTTAATCAGCTAACGAAACCCTTTAATTTATATTAAACGTCTGGCCGTGGATACTGTTCTCACTGCTTTGTCGGTTTCTTTAATCAAATCCGCGCGTTTGACGGATTGATGGCCGCCATTACGCGTATAAAGGATTTCAGATTTATAGAAATCGTTGAAAACCGTAAAATCGACAAAAATATAGCAACAAACGGACGAATGGTTTAAGCGCTTGCAAATGCCTGTCCACTGATTTATGTAAAGCATCAAAACGTCCACTAGCTTTTAATTTTTGTTCATTTTAATGTTGAACGTTTTGGTCCTTACTGTGATCCCAATACGGCTTTGCGTGACATGACAAAAACCATGATCGCATGCGCGATTGAAGATCAACGATTGGACTGGCGAAAAAGACGGGCACCTTTATGGATTCCTACCAATAGAGTTGAAAATATGAAGTCATTGCGTTTTGAAGACAAACCAATCGAAGATGTAAATACCTGCGCGAATACCTGTGGGTGACGGAAGAAACCCTTTTTATTGTGTCATGCTAAACAATGAAAAAAGGTCGATAGGGTAGAGGGTAATTAATCAAAAAACCCGAGTTCCACTTTACCTCTGGTCCGCTGGGCTAGCTGTGACTTCATGTAGAACACACGCGATTTGTCGATAAATCAAATATTCCCCTCCATCTCGCTCTCTTTTGTCGAATCGTTAGTCAAACGAAAAGGACAAGTCGGATGTTTGGACACGGCGGCAAAGTCCATTGGCGCAAGTCCCCGTCTTGTAAACATTTAGCTCCTTGAGTGGGTTTGCCATTTAAACTGGGATACCTAAACACGACCCCAAAGACAATGCGTATTTTGTGAAATTTATGATTTTGGTCAAAGGGATCGGAAAACCCAAATCGTCAAGCATGTTTCGGTTTGCAGCGAGATAATTGATCATTCGGAAGCGACAATATCAATAGGCCAGGACGACGTGTTAGAACCGCGTGTTGCAACTCGGGATTTATTAGAAACGCGCGCCATTTCTATTTCTCTATACACAATATTTCGTCTTCTACAGTGTCTGAGTGACAATAACACACATTCCATTTGCTTTTGTATACGGCGAAATATAGCAATTTTAATTTGACTTCCATTGTTAATGTACAAACAGTACTATTACTACGGTGGCTGCTGATGGATGTCGGCGGCTGTCTCAATCGGCTGAGCGATTCGTAATTTATGACCTCTTTGACCCCTCCAGTATGTGCTTGCTCGTTGTATAGCACATGAACGGCTGAAATTGGCAGATAAAATAGACAAATTGGATGCAACAGCGGCAATTAATTTGGCCTGCTGCATCCGATCGGCTACAAAGTGACATTTGACAACACTTTCAGCTGAAGTGGCCTTTTATTTAACGATGTAGACCCACGACCTTAATATCGCAACTAAAACTCCTTAATTAGGCAGTGTCTCGTTAGCTTGTCACTAGGATGGTCATCTGACGCAATTATCTGACCACCAAGTCGTCCAATTACTATCTCGATATAATGCTACGAGTGTTGCTTGAATGTACCTCGCGTCTACAGCGTAATGGTCAAGTCGTGTTGATTTAAGGCCTGAAATGCCTAAAGCGCTATCATTAAATGCATAAATAAAGTGATATTCCGTCAAAACCCTGTTTTCGGTAGCCTGTAACCAAAATGTTATCCCCAAAAGCCCTTATAGCTTGGCAAACGTTAAACATTTTCTATTTGTGGTGAGAAAGTTCCACATTTAGCACGAGATAAGCAATGGTCGAATTAATTAATAAATCTTTAATTTGATCACGTGGTCACTTTATTTGAGCTTAGGTCACATTTGAAAATGGATAATCACAACCCGCTGACCTCTAATCAGTGGAACATGTTATTTTAACCCGATCCCAAATATGAGTCACTGCGCACGCTTATTGCACCCAACCTATGATAAATCAGCTCCAAGTGAATTGAATAAAATCACTACGTAATGGGATGTATATTGCGTCATCCTATGAAGTCCCTCGATTGTCGGTCACGTAGTGGTTTTCTGTTAAAAATGACAAGTTCTCTTATCGCAAAAAGTAGGAAATATAATCGAAATGCGAAAACAAAACTTGACAACTGAACACTGACAAGGATAAAAAAAACTCTAGAATAAACACCCCAAACGTCTCCCAATACTCACTTTTGTGCAAAGTGGCATTTTCCTAAAATGTTTCACCGTCGCACTTTACTCTCCTTTTGGAAGAGGTCAGGTGCGCACATGTGCGTGAAACGACTGGCGAAATTAATTCTAACGCCTTTGGGCAAACGTGTTTGCTATTTTTATGATACGCGGCAGGCAAAAGGGCGCTAATGAAAGTTGGGTCAAACCTTTTTGGAAAACCTCTTGCCCCCTCCTCGTCTAACCTGTGGCGTCGTTCTAATTTTATTGCTCCTCGATTTGTGGGTCAAATTCCAGTCGCCACTAGTACAAATTGAAGAGCGGCCCTAGCGGCCCAGACACATGTTGATTGAGGATTATATTTCGAAATTTATTTATAAGCAAAGCTCTGCGCCCATTGGAAAAAGGTGTTTTAAACAAATAACTAATTCCAGACTTCCTCCAAGGAAATAGCTGGAGGGTCGTGTTCTCTGTGTGAGAGGGAATATATCAAGTTGGCGATTAAACAGACAAAAGATCCCCAAATTGAAGTGTCCATCGTATTTGGCGAACTCAGCTTCAAGTAAATGTAATGTAGCATGAGCTGGAATCACGAAAATCGGTAAAACGTGATGTTGAAGTCATATGAAACAGAGTACAAGTTTAACTGCCTTCGATGTATCGATGTAGCTGTTTTTAACTATCAATGTGTTGACAGAGAAGCGAATGGTTACTTAACGAAAGATAAATACACATCGTGTCCAGTCATGAATTTCAACCGCTCCATTCGCGATTCGGACGAATATAGTCTGTTTTGGGGTTGAACGCGGACAGCGCTTTGTTTGTAGTAGAGAATGGTTTTTTTCTCGAGAATTGAGTTTCCAGCACGAACACTGCAACGACAGGTCATTTGGTGGAATGGCCACACAAAAACACCTCGGAAATTGACCGGGAAAACGGACTGTTCCCATGTGACCATCAGAAAAACACCATCAATCAACTGAATTTAATCGAAAGCTCGCATCTTTCTTCCCCCACAAGCAGTCAGAAAAGACCATGCTGCCTTGAATATTCATTTTTATTATGCCCCAAACAATACATGGTTCTGTTGGAGTAGCTGTTTTTGCGACAAATTTGCCATTCAATGCAACACCTAAGAGCAAACCCACCGCTCTTATATTTCTAGCCACGATCACCCCACATCATTATTTAATATTAAAGAGTTGATGCTTTTGATGTAAAGGTTTCCCAGACTATTGTAATGGTTGATACCCCCAGCATCTTGTCTTAATGGTTCCCCCAGGTAGGATTCAACGGCCACAAAAGCGACTCTTTCCTCAACAACCTCGATTTCTGCTATCGCCTCGCCGGAATACTCGCTTGATTGTGTAAAGAATAAACGCGACCGATCGACCAGTAAGCCTGTGGGTGTGTGGAAAATGAGTAAATTGTCAGCATTCTCAGACGAGTGCCTCGTCTTCATCAGTGCTTTGACAAACAACTTGAAAATGTCACGATTTACGGCTACAGGAATTCCCGAAATCCGGAGAAACACGTTCGGGGAGAAAGAGAGGGGAAACGAATTTCCCCGACGAACGTGGTAAACATAGAAAAGAGAATTGTCGGATTTAGACGTAATCTCGGGCATGAGATAACGTTTCCCAGTAATTTGAAAACCAATATGGCAACGCCTGGACTTTAGATTAGACGCTGCGGTTCTGAGAAAATAATTTCCTAAAAGAACGCTTTTATTATTGAACAATCAGTAGGGTAACGAATGACATACTAACTTTTTGGTTGCTACGAAACTAACGACCAATTCGTTGGGGATCCTTTTTACCACCTGGCTCCCATGAACAGGCCGTTTTAAGATACCGCAAATGGCTATCATTTTAAATGTTATAGTTTAAGTTCTCTGGTGATCTTAATCACTGACTTCAGTTGTATGTCCCTGTTAATAGTTCAATTCTTTTCATTTAGGTTGGAATTTATAACCCTTCGCTGATGTTTCCTACTTTATCACTGATAATATTTTAGCAAAACGACTGCGTTTATATTGAACAAAGACAAATTTCTAACCCTGCATAGCGCGGCATGTCAATTACAGGAATGAAAAAATGGTTGAAAAAAGCTGTCCTTCTGGAATACAAACAAAGGACCCATAGTTTCTATTATAATCCAAAGGCTTTTCAAGAGATTATATAACCTTCCGGATCACGAAAATCTCCTCTTACGATCCTGATTATCGTGTATTGTTTGAAGGCAAAGGACCGCCTGATACACATCTCGAATTCAGTGAGTTCAAATGACACCTGAGTTACTGCAGAACAAATATAACGGTATAATCTCGAAAATTATAAAGCGATTTCCCGTTCTTAGACATAACACCGTGTGTCAAGTGTACAAAAGAAGGTATACGGTTGTTATCTGTTTTCATTTAAATTCCTGAAACAAATTCGTTTAAGGAATCTGTCGATTTCTCCAAGGAAGCCTACAAGAAACCATTCTTTCCCTAAAATTCCTTAAAGATGCTGCTTACGCGTATTAGGCTCCAATTGGCCCATTGAATTTTTATGGATCATAGATTTCTGTCTAACCTCTGTCTGACCTTGGCCCACTGAACTGATTGTGTCTGATTGTGGCTCTGCGAGGCCATTGATGTACAATGTATTTTAGTTTGGAGACGAGTCAACGATCCATAATTGACACGTGGGGCGCGTTTTCGATAGGGCCTTTCAATGGCCGCCATTTCCCGTTTGCCAAACTTTTTATACTTCGTGGGTTAAATTAGCCTTTCTTGCAAATTTACCTCGATGTTACTTCTTTTATTCTTCTTAACTTATTCTGCATTTTCTACGTTTAATCGTCACTTCCTGTAACATTTTTGTTTATTGTAAATTTTAATGCTGAAAGTTTTGGTCCTCGTGACCTTAATAAAGCGAATATTATTATTATTATTATTATTATTATTATTTCAATAACATTCGCAATCGTCAATAAAGAGCGTTGTTATTCTGGGCCAATCAGAAGAGGAAGTGTCGTAAGCCTAAATACAGCTCGTTGGGGCACAATTATTTCGGCTTGCGCCCAACATGGCGGGTAAAGTTTCAATGAAAACAAAAAGGTTGACTGTGTTCAAAACATGCCCTTCGAAAAATCCTTCAATGTAAACGACCTTGCGGAGGGCTCCTCACCTTAATCGTTCCATCGACAAACATTTTGTCTCAGGCAGCAAATTGCGCCATTTACCATCGAGAGCTCTCCCAATATGATGTCCCCTTAATCAACTTTGTATTGCAAGTATCGGCGCAGAAAAAGTGTACCTTAACATTTATATGTGGACGGATGGGAACGTGGTAGCTTGATTTTTTCCTGTTAATTAATTTGCCTTCGACAATTAAGAAGACTAAATCGGCTTTCATTAAAAATGTGTTCAGTTGGACAAAACAACACGCGTTCCATTAACAATTCCCCCGTTTTGACGGTATGACCATTAGGGTTAATCATGGAATGATCATTTTGGTAAAGCCCACAGCCTCAGCCTCAGCCTCCTCCTCCCTTCACCCATCGTTTGACTCCGGGAACAATAGAAACTTCATAGATACACAAACCGGAAAACATACCGAAAGCAAGGGAAGGAAATTTGTCGGCAATCAAAACTTATTATACATAATTAAAGTTATTGGATTAAATAATAATAGTAAATTACCGAAAATATTGAGAACATTTCCTAATTGAATAAGATATATATTCAGAATGGAAAAGTGTTTGTAGTTCGCTAGTTCTTCCTAATTTATTTGTTTGATGAATGTTAGGAAGCATTTGTCTTGTTGATGGTAACACGATTTTCCTCTGGGATTTCAGCAGATAAAGCACGATCCTCTGACAAAACGGGTGTGCCGTTTTACCGAATGCTCGTATATTCAAATGTGATTGAATATTATGGATGAAGTGTGAAAATGAAATCTATTTTAAGTTGATGAAAATGATGAGAATTTAAACTCAAAGCGAATACTCTGCATTCGCATACAAAACAATCAACGTTGAATGCGGACATGAAATTAGCATTTATTATGCATGCAAATGTTGTTATTAAAAGCGCAATTACTACGTTAAATAGCAGATCGATATGTATGATACGGTGACAAAGCATCGTAAATATCTAATGATTGAAAGACCAAATGGATTTGCAGAACAGCGAGCAAAATAACTCGTTGTGTTTATTGTCGCTTAACGTGGTAAACATAAGAAAGCATAGAGCAAATGATATTTAGTTGCGTGATGCAAATGGACCCTTGCCTGGCAAATAGTATGTACACAGGATTAGGTGTTGCATAAATGTCAGGCTTTTTCTCTTAGTGATGCAATCGAGACCTCTTTAATTGATAGGTCATATCAGTTTCAGTGATGGAATGGAAGCATTTTACTATGTCCCCAATTTCAGGCAGCAATATGATGTGATATTTGTCTTCTCCGACAATGAGGCTGTCGTAACAATGTATCTTTTAACATGATTAAGCTATCGTATCCAACGGAAGCCTGTTTTATCCAATGCTAAATTTTCAAATAAGATATATCCAACAAGCCATGCTAAATAATAGGTATTTTAAAGATTCTCAATGTAATTTTAAAGAAAATTCGTCAATATGTAGCTTTTTAATAATCCCACCATCGTCATTATATTGTGTCAATGTGATTTAATTGGATATTTATGGATTCCGGACTTTAATACCTTTAAACTGTTCCTCGGCTCAAAGGATATGGTTGAAATTCGCGACAGAGACGGATTCGTGCGGCAGTTTCTCGTCATTCAAGGTTATACTATCTATATAGTTACCATACTGATTCAAGGCGATTGGAAATCTGTAACAACGGAATATTGCCTTGTCTTTCTTGCTCTGCAATTCTAGGCATCATAGTTTTTCAACGAAATATTTCAGGTATGCTTAAATCGGTTGCCTCACAGTCGTTAACCAGAGGATTACTTTGCAACAGTTAATGCAATTCGACATGGAAACATATATTTTTCGTAAAGGCATCAGAATAGCGAATCGAACCAAATCTTCCTCGTTTTTTTATGGTGGCGCCACCGGGATTTGTTCGAGGGGCGAATCTATTCTTCCTACAGCCGATTGCTTCCCGCAAAACAGTGGGGTGGAATAGGAGCCGCCTTCCTGGTCGTTGAATCCTGGCCGTTGATCTCCTCCGCTGAGTCAACCGAGGAGTTCCTTCGAAAAGAAACTAGGAAATCCACAGTTGCTCTACGTTTAACGTCACTACCCACATTCACCCAAGGCGCCTTAATGTCTTAACATACGGAGCTTAGAAACGAAAACAAACTAGTTTTAGCATGCACAATTTCTCACACGTATTCACGGCAAAGTATCCAATTATTAATACCTGCATATCGAAAAATTTGCAGAACCGATTTCGCGATCACGCACGAATTAGAAGAACATAACACAAAAACAGGTGAGGATGATTAGCATTCCAAATTTACACCTGTTCGCACTCCGTGCACCATTTACGAACGCCTGTTTCCATGTCACCTACTGAATCACCGAGTCATTGTTAAGGTTGTTATTGACGTCCACGCTTTCAATTTATATTCCATCCACAGATAAACACCCAGACCCCTGTCCGGTGCTTGTCGTAAAACGCCATATTCAGCGCCTCCGTCTATCAATGTGATGCAAATGAGCTCGTGTGGCCTTAACAGAACACCGTGTCCATCAAACAATGTTGAATGCAGCTCTCGAAAGATATGTGGTAACTGTCCATCGTGAGGAGATTTTGTTTGTAGTTACAACCGATGGATGCTTTGGTTTGTCTTTCCAGTTAGGGTTTCTTTTTAAATTAAAATTTAACACCGAATTTAAATGGAAAATCATCATCATTGTGTTGAAATATGTAGTAGAAGGGTTTATCATTTATGAATGATACGTAATAAATGACCCCCGCGACAATGTCACACAGTAAACGAAATTTTCGGGAAGAATAAGCTTACGAATTTGTGAAGCGATTTGGGCGCCAAGATCGCCGGTTTTAACGCCTCTGCGATATTTTCTGTGGAGGCATCTCAAAGATTGAGTTTTCGCAAATGAATCAGAATAACATTAAGGTTTGTATCTATATTAATTGCATCAATTAGTTTTAGTATTCTGTGCAGAAAATGAAGACATTTATTTTATCTATTCTATGTAAAAATGCCAAAAGTAAGAGAGCAAGTTCAGTTGGTGGAAGAAATGTAAATTTTCTTACAAAAAATGAACATATATTTTGCACCATGGATGAAACTTATCTCATATCGTATTCAACAATAAATTCACGGTTTTAAATAAATGGCGTTCCGACCTACTTGTCTTCATTGCACACCTGAACCTATTCTAGTTATTCGAGGGTTGGGTAGATATTTTTAATTTTTAAAACGTTCAACGATACGGAGTACATTCAACAATCTCCTAGCATCTTCCAAATCAGAGCAGAATGGATAAGGCATTCTACAGATCCATTTAACTGGTTTCCATCAAGGTTTAACAGTTGACGTCTGGCCATTTGAGAGGCAAGCCTATCCACTTAATTGAGCATTTTCGTAATTGTGTCATTCACCAGTAAAGTCACCTTCCATCGCCAAAAGAATTATTGGCTAAGGTTATTCACACGTGGCGGCCGACATAAATCAACCATACAAAAGCACGGCACTTAAATAAACAGAGTCAAAAACGTCAAAAAGAATTTGCTTTGATGTTGATGGTGAGAGGATTGCGCCCTCTGTTTCATACTGAATGAATATTTGTATGGACCTTTTTATGGGCCATTCAGTTGCCCAGATTACGCATTTGCCAAACTTTATTTACTTCGAGGGTTTAATTCGTTTTCTTCCGAATTTACCTCGTTTTAATTTACTGGATTCGTATTCATTTATTCGTGTAGTAAATTTCGATGTTGCAAGTTTTGGTCTTCGCGACCTTAATATAGCGAATACCATTATTATTATTATTATTGGGAATAAGGGAAGTTCTTTTTTAATAAGGTTTGTTTTACTTGTTATTTAAACCGGGCATTGTTATGTTATCTGCACGAGTTGTCTGATGGTCTAGAAGGCAATGACTGCGTTGTTAAGGTTTTGTATTTGAACATATCATGTTAGCCGTTCTACAGGTATTATGAAACTGAATGATATGCGGGCAAATGTCCATCAATCATCTGTTAATAATCTACCTGCTTCAGCCGGCTTTAGTTCGGTCAAGATTATTACAAAGCATTAATAATTCATGAAAATGCACGTGGTGTTTTACGACAAATGGTAGTTATAATCAAAACGCTATTATCCGCCAAGACACTAGTTTAGACGATTCAATGTGCACACAATTGAAAGGGCATGATCAATAAAAATAATTCGAGGGCTATGTGCTTGTGTGGTTGTAAAGGTTGGTGCAAAGAGGACCTCGTTTTCGAACGAAACGTGTCATTTATGCGATGAGCATTTCTGCCTGGTTGTCGGGGAAACCGAGATATCACGAGAAAACACAATGAAATCCGATGGAGATAAAAAAATACCGAATACTTCCGGCTTAGTGTGGGCATAAGTTAAAATATTTGACGCTCAACAGTCCCCATTTTTTGGGACGCTGGGGCCCCTGCTCGTCTTGCATGTAGAAATTCGGCAGCCACAAACAAAACTCTGATTTTCGGTCTGTTGATAAAACCTCAACCTACGCCCAACGGTTGACTCAGTACTGACTCTATCAGATATGGGATTCACCCAACCCCCAAAAAACAATTGCTTGGCGTGCACAGAATCCCGGAGGACGACGCCAATGCCCCCCTCCACATCGGTCGAGATGGCATCTCCACCGCTCTTTAGCGTCTTCCCAGGAATCGGAACTACAGTGGCCTCCACAAATCACACCTCTCGACGAGGATAATGAACTCATTTGCGGCGGAAGCATCATTTTAAAGATCCATCATTCAACCAAAACCAATTAAGTGCTCCATTCCCGCAATCAAGTGGCAGACAAATAATCGTCATTACTTTATTGAGCGACCTTACTTGCGGAAAATCAAGACAGCACTTTAATTTTCGCAAAACATATGAGAATGACACTTTTGTTTCTTACAAGAGGATAAACGGGCTTCATGGATGTTGCATTGCGATTCTCTGGAATATTTTCACTGATTGCGACAACCCCAGTGCCACCGGAACAAAAGGAGGTGGAGAGAGAGGTTTCCGCAGCCGCACTATCCAACAATGAATTAACCGAGGGGCCGCACACGTTGAAGTCGGACTGCTTATTAAATTCCGGATGATGCAGCAACCGGTTTACGTGAACTCCCGAGAGGCTAAAAATCGCTGGGTCGAAGTGGGTGTTATTCGCGAACAGCGCGAGTTGTTGACCGCTAAATAGGGAGAAATTCATGAAGTGGACCAAAACACGACTGCACCACACGGTAGGTCTTACGTGGATGCAAGAAATTTGTTGAGTAAACAGAGCTGTCAAGATCGTCCAGAATTGAAGATTTCTGTCGATATCCCATTAAGATTAAAATCTTTCCAGAAAGGCGGTTTCAGAGCTCAAATACCACAAATGCCCATCAAAACAAATTTATCATTGTTTCCACTGCATGCGTTATGTTCGCTGTTCTTGTCAAATACTCTTGCCTTCCCAATACCGGGAATGTACAGTTGATGATATGGAAAATATCAGGCCGAAAAGACTCAAGTCAAGAACTAACGTTTCTAGGTATCCGCTTTGAGATTATGCCTCTAGTTAACAAAGACGTCCTTTTAACTTCCAGGCATTGCATTGATTCCCTGTTTCGCCAACCTGTACATGCGTCCCCGAAGGTCTATTATTCCAGACGCGGCCATCCACTATCCACTCTCCATTATCTTCTACCTGTTGCGTTAATGAATCAACTTAATTTGGTCAAATTTGCTGTTAACACGATGTTGTGCACCTCTAAAGGTCATCGTGTTACTGTAATCGCCTGAATTAAAATGTAAAGCAAATGAAAGGCATACTGGATAGCAGATATTCAGCAATTGTAAGCGCTGCATCCGTCAATTTTCATTTTCCATAGCGAGAAATTGTGTGGGTACATCTTTGTCTAGTTACAATCTCTGGGATCTATAATAAGTTGAAATTAACATGGAATAGCAAGTAAAATTTGATAGAAGGGAAAATGAAAAATCTCAAATGCATAACTGCTTACCCAGGCATAATGGCGCCCATAAAAAGTCAATAACGCTTCCGCGTTTTATTTTGCTTGTTGTGGTGGAGTCTTAATGATGCCAACTTGTTCAACACGGCTGTGTAATTTCAAACTCAAAGCTACACGCTCGCAATCCTAGGAGATTCCCAGATAGTATCCAGAATTTTAATTAGTTTGCGCGACTTTGCTTTTTCTGGAATAGAACAGCGCCGGTCTTGGAAGCACGGCGCGATGTTTGCGGTCTGCATCCCGTCTATTCAACAAATATTCCTTTATATGGCCAACCTAGGTACTTTAGGCAAACATCTGTCTAAGATAACGTCGTGAAGGATTGTCTGTCACCAACATGTCTTGGAATGTCGAGGCTTGAGCGCATGTCGAAATTTTTTGCACTACATTTGATTACTACGCTTGGATTGAGGGTAGTCAGACGTGTAGATGAATATGGACAGGCTTTCTCTATGTCTAGATGCATTTATAATGCACCGAATCGCGCAAGTAGCGGAAAAGAAGAAGAGGGCTGGGGATTCAACGCAGCAGCAGCATCACTAAGACATGTAATCTTTATCTCTTTATCATCGGCTTTTATTGCCTGACATCCCTCTGGGGTTAACTTGACTGAGTCTCCTTCTTCTTCGTCCGACGCCTGCATCGTTTTGAAAAAGTGACCGAAGTAGTGATCGGATTGTCAAATTTAAAGTCACGCGCGTTATGGATGCGGCCTCACAATGACCGCCATTATGCGTTTGCCAAACTTGGAGTGTTTAAATTGCCTTTCTTGCAAAGTAACCTCGTGATTTTGTTTATTTGTGTTAATTTATTCGCATCGTCTATGTTTAATCGATCATTCGTGATTTAATTTTGTCGGTTGTTAATTTTAATGCTGAACGTTTTGGTCCTCGTGAGCTTAATAAAGCGAAGACAATTACCTGATCCGGGGACTTTGGTATTAGGATCTCTGACGATGTATTTGTATCGTCACACCTGGGTCGTCTGTCGCCATCCGAGCTGAAATCGTGTTTTCCTGTTCGGTAGACGCGACAGTACGAATGGAGGATGGATGGAGAATGGGATTTTCAAGCGAATTGTTTGACTTGAACTGTGGGAGCTGAAGTTTTTCAGTCATGACTTCGGTGTGTAACCAGAACGGAAACGGACGGTATCGATATACTTAGTGTTTGTGTAGCATCTCGTATTCGTGTCGGCCATTTGGTAGGTGCAGACATTGTCGTGTTCGTTATAAAGATTGATGAAGAGACATATCTCAACCAATCGGCAAAGTTCATTAGCTATTGTGCTATTGTAAGTGAGTTGATCTTTCAAAAATTAACGTTTATGCTTTTTTGGTAATCTTCGGCTGACAGATATGACGCTGTTTTGCCAGTTGCTGATTAAAATACGACAGGTTGATGCGATCTGCTCTTTTTTATGTACGTTATCGACTGGTGGAGTTTCATGGCAGTCAAATATAACACAACTGGAGAGTTTAAGTGATTATCGGAGGCTATTGTTTGGACGTATCCTTAGAGAGAGCATAAAAGTACGATTGGTGACGCCACAGAACTCCAAACATCAAAGAAAAAAGCGGCATCTCTTTGATGTTAAAGATGACAACTCACCGGCGAGAAAGTTGAGAATAATCAAAAACAGCTTCAACTACGATGACCCCCCTTACGGAATTGGCGCTTTGGAGTGTGTGAGCGTTTGCGCATCAACGAGCGAATGTAAATAATCCCACGCTCCTGTTCATTTGTCCCAGCTTCCACGCTATTTTTAAACCCTTTCTGTTTACTCTCAACAGATACGTTCTGTCATGTGTAATATTTTCAGTGGAACCTGATCCAATCGGCAATGCAGTCAGTTTGTTGATAATTCGCGCTAAGCAATATGGGACTCTTTAATGCTGCTTGAATACTTCCTGCAGGGGCTGTATTTCATGCAAACGCTTTAAAGGTTATTCCTTTCAATCTATGTTCGAAAAAATAACGGTCACTGTATTGGGTTAGATTTTGAGGCTTTACTATGGATGCACAACGGTTGGTGTCCCAGAGCGCAATCCTGCTTTAATTGAGGGGTCATTTCCAGCCTATACACAATCGACGGCGAACCATAAGGCAGCAGGGATCCCTGGGGATAACATAACCAGACAACCTTTCTGGTTACTGAATATTGCTGCGGATCTTCTCCGCACAGTCTTTCGACATTTAAAAGCACATACTCGACGAGAGTTTGAAAACCTTGTCAAGCTGTTTACCACTGGGACGCGGGCGCTTCAGCGGATAGTCCGCTACTCAGAGCGATTAACGGATCCACTGGTGTAGCGTTTAGCATCGTCACTCAATTGTGAGTGAGCCTGGGCTCGACTCCCAGGTCAGGCAACCAAAAAAGAGCCCCAGTAGCGCCGCGCTCCTACAGCTCCTGGATAGCGTTTAGCCGGCTCCTCCTGGGTTCAACGCGAGGCCCCCCAAGTATTGGATGATGAAACTGGGACGTCGCCTTCTGTAAAATATTCCCAAGAACCGTCATGGAAACGAAGCTCGCGAGGCGTTTATACCTCTTAGGAGGCCATTCCGTTTCGGACGTTTGTTTTAAAATTGTGGTTCTGCCGGTCATACCAGACCTTAAGACGCAGAAACCAAGGAAGTTGGGATGACGATCAACAGACAATGATAAAAGTAGGCGACCGCCCCATTACTTTCAATTTGTTTGATTCCTCCGAATTTGGAGAATTAATGAGAGTTTTTAATCTACTTATTTTATTTTCGGGTATATCCTTTGGGCGAAAGCAATCTCCTCGGAGGAGGATAATATCGCTTTTTCGTCCGAAATTACCCGGTTTCTTGTTGCTGCCATTTCCTAATCGTTCACAGTTGCCACCAATTTCCGCCTGCGCGAACCGTTTACTGTCTCGACAAATATCTTCGCGAATTCTTTTTAGATTCGCCCCTCTGAATCGACATTTATCTCACATGAACACATCAACTTTCGCCCTTGTAACAAAGACGCAGTGTGATTTATCTCCTTGCCACTACAAGCTGCCCTCCGGATTAATACGAACACAGGGCAACTTTGACAATCATCTTCACGAATCGGCACGGAAAGCTAATGTTCTCCAATGTCCAGCTGTATATATTGACAGTGGGCAGACAGACTACTATGTTAAAACGAGCCTTAATTAGAGATGTCTACAGTTGCTGTCACATATTTTTACAGCACACTGCCTTCACAGCTCCCACAACTGGTCACCAGTGGTTCGATTTTGATCCACTCCATAATTAGGCCCCCTGCATGCTAAGCTTGCAAAATGCAAATCAACGCCACTAATTTCCACGGCCGTGACTAATTGGGAGAACTTTGTCAAACTTTTTTCAGCTGGCTACTTAAATCAGAATCGCCATCCCAAGAGACTGCATAAACTCGTTTTTCTGTCACAGGTTCATGTTGTAAACCTTGGTCCCTGTGGCCTTAATAAACGACTTGTATTGCCACAAATCATGGCCATGATTTCACTGGCTGTCTGCGTGCACCAATGGTCGCCTTTTCGCATGAAAAAACGCAATGTTTTCTTAAACTGCATAACTGGGAGGCTTTTGTGTTTATATTTTTTGAATCGGGGAGCTCAGCTAATGCGCCGTCTTGTCAATGCTATCCTTACTTGAGAGACCTTTAATTTGGCAGTTGGACAAATTAGATTTTTCTATTTGGGCGTATAGGTTTCCTGTCTAAATTCGTAAAAAGAAAGAAAAACACCGCAGAACTGTTCTTCTTTTGACAACGAACTTCCTACGACTAAATAATGATAGACAGATGACTGCGCGTGTTAGACGTTAAGGTTTCTTTCTTTAAAATGCCGGAAGATGTTGCTGGATTACAGGCACATGCCTTCTTTTTTCGTAGCCTCGTCTGGGAGTCGAATCCAGGGGGCCTCTGCAACAGTTTGAGGATGTTGATCGCCGCACCACACCCTGGATGGGCCAATAGCTGGCATAAGAGGATGGACTAAAACCTTTCTAGCAAACCCTCAAGTTTTCCAGAATTCGTACAGGGGTTCGACAAGGCACGGAAATGCTCCTGTTGCCTTGGAGTTCCGCACCAGCACTCTTTGTTTGAATCTTTCGCCCAATCTTCTACCCAATGCTGCTGCTGCAACGGGATGTTTTACCGCGGTTGCAGCAGCCCATCAACCAAGGTTCCTCCCAAACCAAAGGATATCAATGGGTCTTGAATAAGTGCATTTATATAAACCAAAAAGAAAAAGCGAAATTACACAATGTCCCAGAAACGTCGTACAATGCGTCTCTTTTAATTTCCTTGGATGCTAGGGTAAATACCCTGTGCACAGCATTAGTAGAGGTTAGTGGAGGGGGGCGGGGCGGTTGTTGATATTGATTCTAATATGTACATATACACTGTCGTTGAATTGTTGATGCATTGCTGTGAGAAGGGTCACCGTTGCGTGGAACTCGTAGCAGGCGCCTGAATACTCACAGCAATGCCGCCATTTGTGTAATGCTCACTGATTGGTATAGTTGGGGAGTAGAGGTGTGAGGGGCCGGAGTGTGATTGGATCGATCGAGGGAGCGATGGTTGCTGGCCGGTTGGGGGTGGGGGGAGATACGTCTGGGCGGTGTGGTTCCCCATACCGAGAGCGTATGCGGCTGAACTGTGCGATGGAAGAGTGCCCCCAAATATGAGTGGATAGCCGGCGAGAGCAGGGGGCTGAGTTATTTGAAATAGGAACGATTGTTGGGTTAGGGGCGCTGCCGTTGTTGTCACGTTCTCTCCGGGCGTCTCGTACATCAGTGGGTTGTTAGTGGGTTCGTTGTAGACAGTCTCGTAGGCCCCGAGACCATTTGCGGCCTGGGAAGAGGTCGTGGAATGCGAGTTAAACGTCCCGGAATCGTGTTGCTTCTGCGCCAAAATTAGGCCGCTTTGTTGTTGATGCTGGTAGGGCACTTGTACCACAGGCGCCTGGGTGTACTCGGGCGGGTATCGAGGTAGTTGGGAGAATTTAAGCAGCGATGACGCCGCTCCCGAGGAAGAGGTACCATCTCCGGCGGGTTTTGTGCCATCTTGATGTCGCAAAATGGCATCCGACTGATCTCGCAGCTTAGATCTCCGGTAAACATACAGTTTCGATGACCGATAGACTATCACGAACAACAGCATGGTCACTAGGAAGGTTCCTAGAACTGCACCAATCACGTCCATCAGACTAAATCGCTTCGCAAGGACACCGAATTCGGTTAGCTGAACTGTACCCACGGCGACAGAATCGTGGTTGCTTACTCTTTCTCTGCCTCCTCCATGTAAACCAAGTTCTTCCGGTGGAGAGAAAAACTTCCGTTGCGGCCAGCGAATCCGCACCGTCATCGACGCATTCCCGAGAATATTGTGTCCCCTGCACGAGTACATATCTGTCTCGGAAACCTGTTTCACGGACAACCAGCTGCTAAGTAGTTTCAGTTGTGGTGGGACAAAGGGGTATGGTATCGGATTACCAAACTCCTGTTTGGATAGAACAGTCACGTCGCGGCTATCGCCCACCTCGGGGTGGTACATCCAACTGACTCCCGACTCTCTGACGCCCCTCATTTGACAGACAATCTTGGCCAGATTGGTGTCTACAAGGTCACCGAGACTTTCCGGTCGAAGATCAACCTCAATGTGCTCAACGCGAGGCATTTCGCAGTTCAGCGACGGCCGCTTGGGCATAGACGTGTGATGGTAGAGTTCGCTCTCGTTCAAGGCCACTTGATCAAATGTGTAGCCGGCAAACTCGGGCGGACTGAAACACAGTGGCTGTCGAACATCGCCTCTGGACCCCTCACTCAAACTGGACACGGAACCAGAGCGCTTGGCAACGAGGTTCAATTTGTGGAGTTGAATGAGCCATTGGAGTTTACAATCGCAAATCCACGGGTTATCACTCAGTTCCAAGGACTGGAGGATACGAAACGAATTTTCAAACGCTGGAGACAGATGTGATATTTGGTTATCACGTAAAGAAAGACTTTTCAGGCCCCTGGAGTTCACGAGCTCCATCAAGGGTTGCAGGGGGAGGGAAGTGAGGCGTGAGTTTTGGATGCTCAAGCTGCCAACCTCGTCAACGCTCGAGAATGCCTGGTCGTGAATAACGGGGTTCTGGAGGTTGTTGAGAAACAGGGACTTCAGGCGAAGACCGGTGAAGGTGTGTGCCTCGATGGTGTGCAGGGGATTCCCGCTGAGATCCAACTCCTCGAGCTGGGAGCCAAGATTGGCAAAGGCGTCCGAGGCCAAACTGACAATGTTGCAGTTGCGAATCTTCAGGAGACGCAGTCGCACCACACCTCCGTGTTCGGGTGTCCAGTAGGGCCGAAGAGCCGCCCGGTCGAGCACCGACCGGCGGAAGGTCTGATTGGCAATTATGACCATCTCCAGTTTGCTCGAGGGGGGCATTGGGAGGACGTCTAGCCCAGACTCCTTGCAGTCGATCATGGTGGACACGCATTGGCAGATCGAAGGGCAGTTGGCAACACTGGTTGGCAGAGCGGAGAAACCAATGACGAGGAGGAGGAGGAGGGGGATGACGGTTGGGATGACCGAGCGAACCATTTTTCTACAGATGCGAAGGCAAATATTCATTGGGGTTGAAAAACAACGGTTTCCCTGGATATTACACTGTTGTCGCCTGGCGACGCTCAATGAGTAGGCGTATTGTCAGTTTGGTGTTGAGCTTAGTTCGAAGAGAAGCCTAAACATTTACCCGACTAATGTAATCCACCCTTTGATGGGGTTATCGATGAAAAAATCGTTTTGCGCAGTTATCTCTGGAATCCTCCCCCCTCCCCACCAACCGAAAAGAACAATAAACTTCTGTTCATGAGAAACATCGAATATAAATGATGTCGAAGTGTGATCACGTAACTTCTAAAATAGACCCAGATTATGTGATCCACGGGAAAGGCGTTCTCAATCCAAATGCTCTTGAAAGAGGCGCGTTACCACCAAGCAAACGATGCCCATGCATGTGTCTGGTTGTGGCGAATCAATAAACAAGTGTACGCGCGTGGTAACGGTTCTGATGTGACCGCGATGACGTGTTAATCTTTGTCTAGACACCAATGTTTTTGAGGAAATTGTTCGAAAACTCTTCAAAATCGCTATAATTGAGCCAGCCATACGCCTGAATTGGCCCGAAATTGCTTCAACCGCAATTCGGAGGCTGTGAAATCGACGCGCAAGGACGATGCCATAAAAAGTGTCACTGGGGCGGGAAATCGGTCTGGGAAATGGGTTGACATAAGACTCCCCTCCCACCCCCTCCCTCCCATCAAGACCACCCACATTTCCCACCGAAAAACCGTCCGTGTTTACCCTGTGGTCACGGAGGTTAATTGCATGTTACCGCTGTCGCGCCACTTAGCAACAGTTGTTAAGCCCAAGGTCACGATTTTTTATTCACGCCCAGACGGTTTATGATTCGGGGGCTGTTTTGATTAAAATTTTGACTTTTCTCTGGAACCGTGGTGAAGCTAAGCACATTTGCGCGAGCACCTTATCCATAGATCCGAGAGATTGCTCTGATTACTGTTACTAGCTTCTTTGTTTATATAACCGGACGACCTCTAACACAGTTGTGTTGACCAAAAGGTGACCAGCATAGCAACTATTTATCCGCCGAGGGCCTAGTTACTAACGTCAGAATATCAGGTTTTAAAATTATCGGCTGTGAGCTTTTGCCGGGGATGTTGCGAAATTGTGCCGCAAACTGAACGTCGCGCACTCCACATGTGTGTCCCAAGTTCTAGCATTTGTTTTAGAACGTTATATTTCATGTTTACACACGCAACAGGTATATTTGATAAAAAAATTAATGAAATTCAAGGAAAAGCATGTCCTCACGCCCCCCCCTTCCCAAGAGTTAATAAAATTAAATATGGCTTGTCAACCGGTAGGGTTTAGGTTCGCAATAAAATCTATGGCTGATGCCCCCGTGGGGTTCAGAGGTGCTTTCGGTAACCGTGTAAGCAAGACTAGATGCAGGTGTTCCTCATCTCAACCGACAACATTTCTCCCAAGGTCACGCTTGGGAGAACACAACTTTTATTAGCTGTCGAATTTCAACCTGTCTGGGCAATGGACGACGAAAACCACAGAGCGAAACTTAAAAATAAAATTTAAATACACCGTTTTAGTTTCTCTCTCTGTTGATGCCTGGATGACTACTCGATTCCCGTACCAACCACGTAGCTGTGCCGAACGGCCTATCATTGGTAAAATGAGTCAGGCGGTGTTAGCGGTCCTCCCAGCCTCGACCGACCCGTAAACTGAAACGTGCACAGCTGTTTCAACAGCTGAGAAAAAGACCTTTCGCGTTGGATGGATGCGCTTTGTGTGCGTCACACCTCACCATCAACTGCAGTTGTCATCCTACACAGACAGCCGCTAAAAAGACACCGGGCTCTCTGAAAATCAGGTCATCTGAGCTAGACGGCGGGGAAATAACCGGGTGGCCTCTGATGCACGCGTTTATGGGAACAATTTCACAACGCTACCGGTGCAAAATTCGTTGTGCCGTGTCACCTGGGGTATAAATAATGTCTCTTTTTTCGTGTAAATGTTTGCGATTTGTTTCTAGTAGATATATGCATGAAAAACTGAATACAGTTCGTTTTTTTTCAAATTAAACACTCATTTTGAATGGAAAATCTTCACCTGTTGATTGATATCTATAGTAGAGTCTGAGATTAGGATTATTTTCAGCAAAACCTTACTATTATCCTTGAATTAAAATAAGGAATTTTCGACGTTGCCGAAGATCGTTTGTGTTTCATGGTTGCGCCAACTGAAACTTGAAAGGCTTAAGAGCCAAATCCTTACGTAAAATTCGCAATTTGGAGATTCGAGACAGGCCCAATTTGCCGTGAACGCCGCTTATTTAAGCTTTCCGTCAAAGCAGCGACATTTTTAGCTGAATGGTCGGGACGATTACGAATTGTAGACTCTCTAGTATATATATCAATCAACAGATAATGATGTTCCATTCAAACTAATTAATTTGGAAAAGAAACTCCAACTGGTGCATTTGAATGACTTGAAGGTGATTGATATTTTTTTAACATTCGTGGAACTAAAATATTCAGCAATTAACTTTTAGCATCGGAAAAGAATACAAAATATTGTCGACTTACATTGGATTTGCGTGAGCGATAATTCGATTAGCAAAACGCACCGAGCATGGTCAAATTCGTCGCTAGAAGAAGAAAAGGGGTGTCTGTGGTTGAAATGTATTTGGATGGCAATTTTGGATCTTCTGGGCTATTTTGCATAATAATTATTCTGGATAAAGGGCTTTTGGGCAGATTTCATGCCCGGTGGGGAAATAAGGTCGCTCAGTTGGATGTTGAAAACAAACCATTACAGTTTAGGCTATATATAGACAAACGCCATTATCTCAACTGTGCCGCGGAAGCAAAGACAGACACCGATTTGTCGTCAACTTGGAAATGATCAAAGCCGCCGCCTGTCCAATTTCCAGATCACGGAATTGGGAGTGGACGGTGTGGGAGGGGGAGGTGGTGGTGGTGGCATCCGGAGTAGCGTGCCCTCCGTGCCTCTAATAAACTATACACAATCAGGGTGCACGGTGTTGTTTTGAGTACAATTCGTTGATTGGATAGCGGCGTGAAAACACGTGTGTTTCTAATCCAAACCCCTCCAACCCACCGCGAAGAGTCACCACACAATCATAAAGATCGGGCCCTCCACCTCCACCCCCCACTCCGGAAACCGTCGGCACAACCTTCCATCCTCCTGCGGCCTCGATAAAAGAACGCGGCATTCGCACGCATGCACACAACTCGTCGGGTGGGCCACGTGTGCTTTGGGACCATTGTTGTCTCCATGCCGGGCATTTTATTGGCTGGGAGGAGAACGGAGCTAAAAGCGCCATGAACCTGCCAAGAGGCCTGAGAACCGGCCTAAAACACACCATTACTCGTTCCACTTATGCGGCATAAAGATCAGTGGGAATGAGTGTTTGGATGAACAATGCCAACGCATAAAAGTGGCCTGGGAACCTCAGTTGCATGTGGGGGGGGTGTGACACCAATCCCGCAACCCGAACGGCAAACACATCTGATCTAATTAAACTGTCATGTTGCCCTTTTGAAGACAAATTCAACTCAGATTGAAATTTTCGCTACATTTACCCAGGACTGTCAGGTCAGAACAGATAGTGATCCAGTTCTGTTTCCAACGACACACCCCGTAGACCTTCTGAAGCTGTAAGCGCTCAACGCTGATCCACGTCTCTAGTTGTCCCCCGGTCGGTATGTTTCGACATGCGCAACATCGATACACAGCAGTCGTCACTGCCTAACTTTGACAGGTTACATTTGTGTTTACTCAAGAGGCATCACTGGTGTATTGGCGTTGTTCGCAAACGGTGTCGTTTATGAATACCAAAGAGAGATTTATGTGCCATCGGTGGGGATTCGTGGCTATAGAAACACGATGATGGAGGCCTGTCTTTAACGTTTGTACATTTTTCTCATAACATGCGAAGAAACGACGGTAGGTGTGACGAGATCAAAGGTTCCCTCCCGACAACTGTCGACCACGATAAAACTATCGACACTAAAGAGAAAACAGTCATTCTGTTGAGGAATCGCTCCCCTCATATGGGAAAAACGTGTCAAAAACATAAATAAATGTAAAACGAATGGCCATTCGTGCATAAGATGCCGGGTTGCCTGACCATGCGAAATTAAACGGCCTAAAATATATGGCCTAAAGGGGGAGTCATGAGTGTTGCCATTAAAACGCTGGCTTAGATGGAGGTGTTTGTGACTGGTTCTGTCCAATTCTGGTGGCTCCCACCAACCACAACATACTAATTCTAGAATGGTCGGGAACAGCTTAACATCTTAGACGATCGGCCCACTTCGTAGCTAACATATTTTCAAACAACTTCGTATTACCAAACTAAACTGTTTTTTAAACTCCGTTGGCAGTTGCGAAACAGTGAGGTGTTAATATGTTCTCCACTTAATTTGGCAGTGTACCATAATAACGAAGAATTAATCATTTTTGCGTTTTCCGAGAGAGTGCAAGTTTTTTAGCATTTATTATTAAAACAACCCTGCATAATCGTGTGGGAATAACTGCAACGGGACTCTGGCAAGAATAGCGATGTTTATCCGAACAGATCCATTCCGCCTGCTTCAACGTCCTCAAAATAGGAAACTTAATTATTTAACCGTGTGTTAACCAATGGCAATCGCTTTATTCGGGTCACAAGGACCAAAACGTTCAACAATCCCACACACGAAAAGCGTCTCCGAAGACCACGTTCAGAAGCTGGGCGAATTGCGGGAACACAAAAATGCCGGTATGCAACCGTTCGTGTGGGAACTAAAAGGTATGGCTTTCTCGTTGGCTAAAAACATTTACATTGAGAGAGGAAATAATAAAAGGGGTTGTGAGAGGGGTCGCCTAATATATACGAGAAGCCATGAGTGAACAAAGGGTCAAAAAGTCAGAGCATTTGATGGATGGGAAAACAACTGGGGAACAGGGAACAATGAGCGGAATTTGCCAACCTTAAACTGCAATTATTCTATTCTTATAATCGCTCATTTTTGAAATGTTCGCCACATCCCAATGATGCACAACAAAACCGCAATCACGGACAACACATCAGCTGTTTACATAAGTTGAATGTTTTATCGAACACCCTGTCTAAATATTGGTTTAACGAGTCCAGGCGGACGAGGCTTTCTGTGACCTCACAGCTGTTCGATCTCACAGCGGGGTTGCGCGAACCACCCCATTGGTTTGGGTGGTATTGGTGAATTTGTACGGTCAATTCGCAATGGGGCAGGAGCTAAGCTGGAGGACACAACATACTAGATTGTCGAACGGTGGATATTTGAGAGTTCGAAAAATCCCAGATTTCCACTTTGATTAAAGGACAGTTTTCGATAACTGATCTTGTTGTTAAATTACATTTAAATGGTGATTATTTACCTTTGTGGCATTAAACTCGGGTGTAATTTTCTACGAAAGCAACGCAAAATAACAAAAACGATTAAGGCCTCCTGTAACCTAATTACACCATCACCGTGAACACAACCCGCCGTTACAATTAAGAATGTCGTGAAATTGCCGTCGAATATTGATAAAGTTTCCCCGAAAACCCTTGCATACACAAAACAGCCGAATTAAAAGACAGAATCCAATGACAATTTGATTAGTTTATTTCACGGAATTGCTAATGGATCGGCTGTTGTTTTTGCCTCAACTTCCCCATTCCACGAAGCTGCTTCATTCCGACAGAGATGACGCAGCTGTTGAAGTGTTCCCCATTAACAACTGAGCCCATATTTTTGGCAAATGAGCGTACATAATATGACACATGGTGAATCACGATATCCGCCTGTACTTAGTGGCACTCCCGGTCCACAATTGCCATTTAATGTTTTATCGTGGTGCCAGGGAGACAGGGCTTCGTATTTGCGTCGAAATCAGACTGGTCGTGTCAATCAAGCCTCCTGGAATCCATCTACCCAGTCTTAGACTTGACGGACGTCTTAATCGGGATGGAAATTGTATATATTTAGAGACAGGGTGAGTCATACGTGACCGGAGGTGCCGGTGGGGTCACACAAGAGTCGTATTTGTGAAAGGAAGAGATTCAGAGGGGTCAACGAGTCCGCTCGGCCCAGGGCTACTTTAAGACGACCAACAGAACCGCACAGCGTGCTTCCCAGTCATCCGGTCTTGCGCTCTTCACGAAATTGACTAGGCGGGATCTCCTTGCCGTGGATAAGAACACACAAGCACACACATGGAAGTGCTTTGTATCTAGGGCGGGGAGCGCGTTTATATGGTGGGAAATGCCACGACTGGCTGTCTTTTCCCGTGCATGTTTGGCACCGCACACACCTACTGCTTCATATAACCTTAGGTCACATAACCCGATGGCACAAAAATAATTGCAGCGAAGTGCCTGCCGGGTCAAAGGGCAGGCCCTGGCACCTCAGGCTAGGGAACCTCATTTATGATTAATTGCGAGCATTGTACTTCATTACTTGATTAGCCCCCCTTAATTGGTGTGCATCAGGCACGTTGAGATTGTATAATGAGTAAGGGATGTTCCGGCGTGTTTTAACACGGACAGTTTTATGCCTTGAAGTTCCGTAGTATGTGTCAGACAGTTTGATTTATTGACACACGTTGAATATTGAACCGTTAACCTGTTTGGAGAAAACGACCACAAAGAAAGTTGTGTCCGTGTTGTCGGTGGCCGCTTCGGTGACGGTTCGGGGATTTCGAAGGTGTTTTACAAAATGTAGTCCGGTTGACTTTTCTTTGAAAGGTGAACCAGACAAGGAAGATGTCAGAAAAATGAACGAGAGATATTTCCCAGGAATGCGCATAGCTGGCCTTCCATTCTCATACTCGTGGACGAATGGCAGGCTTGGAAAAGAATGACAGGCATGCTTCGCCATCCATAAGTCTAAGACGCAGGGAGTTGGAGGGGGTGGGGTTGTTTTCACTCCACCGAACCCAGAGAGACCGAAAAAACGGCATGTTTGCACCAACTATAGCTTGGGTGAATAATTCAAGCACAGCGAGTAGAAAAAGTTCAACCCGAACAGCAACCAGCCACCTCGTATCCCTGGAGTCCACTTATAACCCACCCCCCCCGCCCAACTTCCGTAGGATTCGAGAAGACCCCCTTCGGAAAATTATTTTTGTCGAAAAAATTCAACGGGCAACTGGAATTCACAGGGGAAAATCTAGAAGCCAATTTATAGGTCTGGGAAGGGGGAGACGCGTTGCGAAATTATTGGCGAAAACCCGTGTGAAAATTGAAGGTGGTGTGAAGCCCCACGTCTGGAAACGGGATCTGGTGTGTGAAGTGATTCTGGACAGTGGGCGGCACTCTGGAACGCGGTGGGTAGATCGTACCGATTTTCGAGCCCACGCAGCCGCTTTTGTTTGAACCGATGATGCTGCTGACCAAAAGTGTTACATTTCGAGTGGCAAAGTCAACGCGACTTCCCAAGGGACTGGGTTGGTGAATAATCGGGTCTGTGGACATTTAGCAATTAGTAAACTTAGTGGATAACTATCTTTGACTGTTTTTAAACAACCCTTGGGCCCACAGAACAGCCCACCATCCCCAGGCTGAATTGGATGCTAATAGGTATAAATTATATTAACTTATTTGAGTGGGGTATGTATGAAAAGGTAAATTATTATGTGAACAGTAAACGAATGACTTACAATGAAAATTTGGACAGTTTCCCAGAAAGATGACTGGGCTGATCCGGATTGACCCTTAATCCACAAACCGCTGTCTAAGTTCAAATTAGTAATACTGTTAAATGAAATTTGCGGCACGCCATCACAGTGCGTCGCTGAATTGAGATACCTGTACTGTACGCCTGTCATTGGTTGATCGTATACTCGCACGTTATGATTGGCTGTAAACGGAACCAATGGTAACGCGTGCGTCAATCGCGTAACCAATAGCCATGGTGTATTGTCGTCATATAATATTCGTAAAAAGTTATGCCTATTGACCCTTACGAATAAATCCTTGAACCGAAAGACGCCAAGGAAATTTGATCGTAGCTGAACTTTAAATAAGAGAAATTGATTTTTAAATTTTTGGAAAATCCCGGGTCAATATTTAACGATAAATTGCAAAATGTTCTGTCCTACGTGGCTAAGTAGATTATCAAAGGTACATGGAAGCAATACCCGGGAAAACTACCTGGGCGTAGGCGTTTGCTTTTTGGAAAAACTCTCAAGTACCTCCTTGATTACTCGATTAGGAACGATAAAAGAGCCAAACAAAAATCCATTTATGGGTTTTGTTAATGCAACTTCGATTCTATTCCAGCAACCGTGCGAGGCATGATCTCACAGAAATTATTTTTTTGATGTTGACGAATGTGCGATTTTAAAGGTCAAACATGATAATTGGGCAATACGAGTGCAAAATTGATCGTCTAAGGGTGACATTTAGGAACCCTGGTTTATCCTCTCTCTAGAACGAGTTTTCCTTTTCTATGATGCTGCCATCGGGAACAGCGATCGGAGGCAGCCAGGTCGAGGTAGACTGGGGTTGTCCGGTTCCGGTCACAGCGACACACTCCGTAGACGGACTGCAGTCAGTCCTCCCAGACTCTCAATGTCTGCTTTGATCGCACCTATCCTAATTTTAATGTCGACGTCTATTTATGGTCCAGCCTGAGGGCTCGATGCCCAAAGTTTTAATTATTGTTCGAATAATTATGATCCCAACAGTTGTAAGAGTGTTAAAAATTACCATAATAATAATAATAATGGTATCACAAACAGAGGTTAATTGTGGATGCGACACTGTTAGGTAAATTTAATTCGAAGATATTAAGAAACACATTTCACGCACGTGATGCTGACCGATTTAGTAAATATCACTCTGGTTGAACAATGTTCGAAATGGCATTGGAATTTAGTAGTGAGTTATCTTTCGTTACACTGGCTTTTACAACTATCGATTTGGCATTAGTTTATCTCGCAGTGAAATAAAGTAAAGTTGTCGGAATTCTCTTTTTCGATTAGCCGTTACACCAGATCAGGTTAGGTATGATGTGAAAACAAGTTTACGTGTGTCTTGCTGCAAATTGATGCTTGCACCTTTAGTCCCATAGCATTAATGAAGCAATAACACTAATTACAACAGTACAAATATCTGGATCCGGATTCCTGATGGGCGACATTATTTGTTAGGCGGTCCAATGGTGTTGGCCAGTGACCCCGGGTTAGACTCCAAGGTCAGACCACCAAATATGAGCCGGGCGGCTTCGTTTCGGATGATGCAGCCACCACCGATGCAGCCTTCTTTTCGTGTGGCACTGGGAACGCCGAAACATGTACAACATTTCCAAGATCCTCATGGAATCATCGATGAAGCCGGTTTATCCACCAACAGTAGATATCCGCACGAAAGGACGTTCTTTTTGCAAACCGAATGTTTCGGGGTTCTACTTACCTCGTTATTTCGTAATTTTATTAAACTTTAATGAATCGTGAATATATTCGAATCATTAAGTTCCCACGATATGTATACAGGAGCTGTTATAATTTTCGAGACAGTCTCATTTTCTTTATTACATGTTTATATAATCCTAACACATAATAATAATAATAATATTCGCTTTATTAAGGTCACGAGGACCAAAACTTTCAGAATTAAAATTTACAATGAACAAAAATGTTATGGGAAGTGACGATTATACGTAGAAAATGAAGAATAAGTTAAGAAGAATACAAGAAGTAACATCAGGGTAAATTTGCAAGAAAGGCCAATTTAACCCACGAAGTATAAAAAGTTTGGCAAACGGGAAATTGCGGCCATTGAAAGACCCTATCCAAACTGCTGAAAGTTTTGGTCTTCAATGCCTCAATAAATCCAGTACTTTGGATTAGCCGTTTTTTTCAACGCAATGTCTTCATAATCAAATTACCAAATGCTATTAACTAATAAAAGGGACATAGATATCTATATAGTGCACGCGTGCTTAATTGATCTTGTGATCTTATGGGCGGATCAAATTAATTCTGGAGATATGATGGCCACATATACATTTGATGGGGTCAAATGACCAAAATCGAAGGCGATCAGCGTCCGTCGTGGCAATGACTCAGCCACCGCAACCATGTGGCCTTCCATTCCAGCTTCATATTTGAGTAAAGCAATCTTGAGGTCGCTATTAAAATCGATCAAGTCCGTTTATGTATTTTTATGATGAGAAAGACACTGGTGCTGTGGCTACGCTATCGTATCGGCGTTTCTATTATGGTTGGTTCGTTCACAAAAACACATTTTATTCTAATCGCATCCCAAAATATTAACTATCATAATAATCCACTCCCAACGGTTCTCAAATACGCTTCAGATTTAATGTTATTCGTTTCTGTAAATAGGACGCGAATGTCACGTTTCTGATGACACCGGGCCCCTAATCCACGGCCTTGGCAGAGACTCGAAGACACCCAATTAAACAACGGTTTCATGTGGACTACCCCGTTTGAAGTTGTTCCGCCAGAAGTCATTAGATTTACCAGCCGTACAGTTGGATGATTTCAGGATTTCCTGTTTTTTTATTGAAGAAAAAAGCGGGATTTTTGCTTGGCGTGCCACTCAAACCCCACCAGACCCTTTAA
The DNA here is from genome assembly GCA_028672205.1 of Proteocephalus fallax. Taxonomy (NCBI): domain Eukaryota; kingdom Metazoa; phylum Platyhelminthes; class Cestoda; order Proteocephalidea; family Proteocephalidae; genus Proteocephalus; species Proteocephalus fallax. The sequence goes on along the minus strand of JAPUBX010003984.1, from coordinate 639,548 downwards.
AGTCGGACCCCTTCTGCTTTCACAGACAACCCCTCCACCATGTCAACACCCATCCATAATTGAAGGACGCTGGGACTGTTTTTTGCCGGTGCAAGGCGTGCTTGTACTTGGCTTTCTCCAGAAACGCCCTTCCATTGCCGATATAGACAGTCGGGCGATTAAAGTGACACACCGTCTAAGAACCTTTTACGCTGGGTCGCTTCTACACAGATTTGTCTCAAACAAAATGTGACGGAGTTTTTAATGAGCTCATCAAACCTCCACTGAGCGTGGTGTAAATAATACTCTATAGGTTGGATAAAGGCCCCCATATTTTAAATTCGGTGGACAATGGCCGTGTAGCATTTCATTTTGCAGTAGAACCCCCAATTACAACTGGCGCACTTAATTACCAGCACAAAACTTGGGTGTATGAACAATTGTCTGGCAAAAAGAGCGTTTATTTTAATGATTGGCCGGTTTGACCAATTGGAACGATACAAACATTAACACAAACACACTTTCACAAAAGCCGCGTTATGTTTCACCGGTCAAAGCGGCCGGTTGACATTTCATAAAGAGGAACGCCCACCGACACTTTGCTCTATTTACAATTGAAACCACTTAGTTACCCACGGAATTCTTTGGGGAGTGAAATGAGCCCATGTCAATGCAATCATCATACAAGATAAAAGTTTCCCAATAAAAATAAGAAGGCTTCCCAAAGCATGCTGATCTGTGGAACATTTATTCGGAGCGACTTTGTGATGACAAGCTCTTGATTGAGGTAAACGCAGCAGCCTTATTGCACGAACGGGAATACTTCAGGGAATAATAGTTGTACTCGTTTGGTTTAGGTCACGTTGACCGAAACGTCCGTAATTAAACGCCGTTATGCTAGACACGAAACCTACATATGAGTTCCGGTTTCACATGTGAAAAATAAAAGATTGACCGATATAGAATAACCGAATTGCGATATGCATCCGTTCTCATAGATGGTGTGAAATTCGCATTGGTCAAAGTGATCTCCATTGAGGTAGACGTGATTGGATGGGTCACCGAATATACGCGAACTTTGGAATTATATATTATAGAATAATGATGCTGGCATCCACGCCGACATAATTTCTGAGCTGATCCGAGATGGCAACGAAAAGACGAACTAAGAAACAGGGACGACGGCATTCCATGCAGAAGGTGTAAACACAATCTCCCCAGGCAACCGATTATCGAAAATAACGTTTAGGAATTTTCCACGTCGAGCTGATAAAAATGGCGCGCGTTTTGGATTGGGCCTTTCAATGGCCGCCATTTCCCATTTGCCAAACTTTTTATACTTCGTAGGTTAAATTGGCCTTTCTTGCAAATTTACCCTGATGTGACTTCTTTTATTCGTCTTAACTTATTCTGTATTTTCTACGTATAATCGTCACTTCCTGTAACATTTTTTTTAAATTTTAAAAGTTTTGGTCCTCGTGACTTTAATAAAGCGAATTTTATTATTATTATAAACATCTGCTCTCAGGGAAAACGTAATGGAGACGCATTTTCACTCATTCAGCGGACAATCGGTCTCAGAAGAGTGATATCCGGGCCAATATAAAATAGAACTAACGTGTGGACAAAAGGCAAAGATCACTGTGTCTTGTAGCACAACACATTTATTTGGCAAGGAGGAGGAGGTTTCGTTTCAGACTGTAACGAGCTTATGGTGATGAGGGAAAATAATTATAAGCCAGCTGATTAACTACCACCCAATGGACGCCGTTGCATTGCATAGGTAATTGGTTCTACGATCTTTATAATTGATGATGCAAAATACGGAAAATTGTGCGAAATCTAATCCTATTCATGAAACATTTTTCGATTGTTGAATGCAATGAAATTGCTTTATTGTGACAACGATGACCAAAGGATTCAGCAGTAAACTGTTGACAAATAAAAGAAACGACGAGAGTTGCTTATACACACCGGACAATAGACAACAACCAATAGGTATGTTCAATTAGTTCGGGAATGCTCCAGAGGAATTGTTTGAGGATGTCACTGTTTACCAGTCTCGATGATCCTTGCTGAAATATGTTGAAAGAAATACTGAAACACAAAGAAAAATAACAAGAAATGCAAATAAAACCCAGAAATGTTTTGTTTTTAAAGCTCATCAAGAGGGAGTCCTGTCCACGCCAGGTTTCGATGGACCACAATCTTCGAGGCTGCAGGCAGTGTTTCTCTGCTTTGAGCGGCTCTCCCCTGTCTAGAGTTTGAACTGGCCGCATTATGTCTACACCGGATTACGGCAGCCCAGGATCGTCGCACATCGTAGACTGACTGCAGATCAGCTTACTAGAGCAGAGCCCGTCGGCTTTCGAGGAACCACAACCATCCAGCGTGCAGACAGTGTTTGCCTACTTTGCTCGTCCGTTTCCAGTTTTCCGCCGCCCCACCAGCGCCAACCGAGGGATGATGACGCTGAACGATAGAAGTCTGAAAGATCTGTGTCTGGGCGGCGAATGGTGTGACCAGATCAATGCAGCCGACGATGGTGTAGATGGACCGCGCTTTTGAAAGTCACCATTCGTCTTGCAGGCATTAACTCAATTCGTCGGCGTATTTTATTAGTGTTAGGGGATTGCTGTTGTCCATGACCGGCGATTGGAGGTCAGGTGATGGCAAATTAATTCACAAGTCGGGTTCCGTTAGGAGACTGCAAGTCCCGACTCAAGCCCAAACGCTCGACATCCGCTTGGAGAGTACAAGCAGTGAAATGAAATTGAATATGAACATAGAGATTTGATTTTCCCCTGTGTTCAATCCACTGCGGTGGAGTTACAATTATTTACAGACACGCTACTGGAGTAATGCGAATTAATTGGCGATTATTTAATTTTGTCTCGGGGTGGGCTATTGATTATTTGGGGAAAACGAGAATTAGAAGTAAACACGTCACATCCATATTCGGATTAACGACGAAGCGGAGCGTCAAGCTCCCCTATAAATACGCGGTTAAGTGAACCCAGATATTAGCGTCTTGAATTACACGCTTCGGTCACACACACGTGACACACATAATAATTCACATGGCCCCCTGCTGAGCGCATTGATTGACCTCGCGTGAACCTCCCCAACGTCTGTCTCGCCACCAAAGGGGTCCAGAAGTTACGGTGACCTGAGGTCAAGAGAGCCACTTAAATCGATCGGCCACTTTTATATTCTGCCAAGCGTTTATTCCGTTTAATTAAAATGGTCATTGTTGTCGATTTTTTGTATGCAAGTTCAGTGGTGCCGATTTGTGGATCTGGTCTCTTAATGACAGCCGTTAATACAGCCACTACAATTATTATTATTATTCAGAATTGTTCTATTTGTTGTTCATACCAGAGGATGAGTTGGCTTCATTTGTGTTGCCATTTAGGGGGATTCTTTGCCACTGGCGTCACCTGCAGTATCACCCGAAGAGGAGGAGGAGGAGGTGGTGGAAATGGAAGTGGCTGGCACCGCTGCATCTCCAAACACTTCCCCATCGCTTAATGCCTTTCTCGCAAGTTTACATTATCCACATTTTCCGTATACGCTTGACCTTATCCTTGAACCTAAACAATTTATTTGTTCGCCGAATTCCTGTGGGTTTTTACGAAATCTATTTCCGAGATGCAAAATAACGGAAGGCATAATAAAAGGAAATATTTGATTTCCTCTATGTATAGTCCCCTCGACAGAGATTTTTATTTGTTATGCTGGCCGTTTTGGATCCCATGACCTTAATGAAGCAATTAAATTTACATTACAGTGGCCGGTTTAAAGCACAGCTGAAATCGCATGGCCCAACAATTAGTCCTTAAACCAAATAATGACCGGAACACCACCAACTATAACGCGAGTCCGTGGATGAAGATAGCTGTGGTCGTGTGTAATCCAGTTTGAGGTAGGCTTTTGAGAGGGAGAGCGTGAGTTACATAACTATTGGTGAACCAGATAATAATCGTCACCGCCATAGAAGATGACTGCACATGGTGGTGTCCTATTTGCTCATCCTGGGCATTGTGTGTTGTTGAATCCTTGCGCAAAACAGTCCTGGCAAAACACGAGCAATAAATACGAGAGTGAAATTCACCTTGAGCGAGAGCGCATTACTCAGGCCATGAATCTGGAAAGTTTTCTATCGGAAACGTGAGATGAGGGGAAATAACTACAAGATAAAAAAGGCAGACAACCTCTTCTTGAAAAAATAACTGGTTCCCAACAGATATACCTTTCGATCTTGTGCGTGTTGCCGTGACTCAAGCTACGTAAACGAAGCCATGATAGTGCTAATTTATCTATCAGCTGATTAAATGAATTTGAAACAAAAGGGGACCCTTTTAACAATGTAAAGTTTTCCTATTCATTCTAATCAATTTATTTAGGTTGCGTAGATGAAAACATCAATCATGAAAACGTTCAGTGAATCGTTCTTTGAATTTTTTTTGTGCAACTACAAATAGGCGATCAAACGATACAGAACTCTTATGAATTGGAGTGATCTTCATTGAGGCCTACCAAAATAGAGTGGGTTGGTAGGTCGTCTAATATTTACGAAGCGACAAGGGAACCAATGCTTCAGCCCAGGTCATTCATATTGGTCTGCGCCTGTTCAATTCGCAACAGCCAGGGCTTCAATGCATCTTATTTGACATTAAGCTTTTCGAATTGTCGCCCAAGGTGTTCAGGTCCGTTGGCCGATTCTCTCACGGTAGACCATTAAATAATTTCACTTTTGATCACACACACACACCAACGCTATTAAGCTGCGCCGCACCTTAACCCCCTAGCCGGTATTAATTACTCTCGATTAATCACTCGGATAAAATACGCAATTCAGTCGGGCAGACGCGCAAAAGAGCAGATGGCTCGATAAAGTATTTCTATTCCTCGGTTCAGGAAATAGATCACGTCAGCGGTGAGCTTACAGTAACCACGATGGTTTCCGCCCATGTAATTGCACCTTTCGGGCAGTCAGTCTTATTTTTCGAAATCGATTAAATTTATCGGGGATGTTCGACGTTTCGTTAAAACGACAAAGACTGCAAACCAAAAAAAAAGAAACGAAGGATTTATCAGACACGAACGTCTGTTTTTAATTCAACAATGATCGATTTTATTTGGGATTAATTTTCACGCTGGAAGTTCTGCTCCTTGTGGCCAAAAACGAAGCCAATTTAAATCGCACGAGTATCTGACGCCAAAACATCCACGGTCTCGTCTTAAGAAGTCAAAATGCCCCCCATTGGCTGCAAACTTTCCGCGTTCTCAGATTCGGTTGTATTCGGTGGCTCCCACGAGAACTCACAAATCTGCACATTTGGGCGACACCATAGCCGTCGTGGCGTAACGTGAGATAGTATTTGGTATGCTAGTGCCAGACGGGGTGGCATTGATGTCCTGCGTGAACCTGCTAAATTTGCGAGAAAGTGAGTACGTCATGATTGACAAAAAAACATTCACCGCCCGACACCTCGTCATGTTTGCGTTTTTGCGCCAGCGAACTCAGGACAACTCGAATCCATGGCCGTGCTATCATAATTTACAGCAAAACGGAGGACGAGTTTTTAACGAACACGGAGAATTTCGTTTAGGTCGAGTTGCTTCGAGAAAAAAAGGTTTTGTTTGTAATACAAATCGGGTCGTGAAACAGCTCGTGGCATTTAAGGCCGCGCAAAAAGGGAGAAACGTAAAAATTACTTCTGTTTTACAACTGAAGCGTAGTTAAGGATTTCGGGTTTACTTCGGGGCGAAAGATGATTTGAAAATGCGAAGAAAGCCAAAGCGATATCGGAGAAGTCTTCTAATAGAAATGATCTTCATGAACGACGCTGAACTACAAAGCAGCACGAACAGACTTGGTGTTTCAGACAGATACACAAAAAAGAAATTGATAATGATTAATCTACTTCTCCAGGAGAATTCATACATTAAAGCGCTGCAGGTTTTGAATGTTCTGGCAATACCAAAACACGAATTTGTCACTCGGGAATAAGAATGATGGAATTATACACATTTACCATCAACCGTTTTAAAGGTGGCCACCTCACAGAAGCTTATTTTACATCATATTCTTCCGGCGTACAGAAATTAAAAAAACGTGCAGGACTTCTCCAGACCCCGACCTTGTCCTCGACTGGTGGTGAATATCAAAGGGACAGCTTCCGTGCTCAAAGATAAGCCCCACGCCTGCACATTTTAAGGATGGACACTGAACTAAAAGAGCACCATGAAATGCGATTGGTGTTTACTGCAGAAAAACGCCAAGGAGAGCATGTACTGTACAGAACTCGGTTGGATCTGTCTTATCTCCCATTTGCATTTAATTAACCGAATGCAAACGTGCTGTTTTTCTAATAAGTGTGGTTATTTGTAAATGCAGCCCGTCAGTTAGATTAAGAACTTCGTTGGAAAATACGTGACAATAGAATGTATGCAAAGTCTGGGAACCTACACCAGACGCAGGAGATTCGTTTAAATTAAATCTAAGGCTTGATATTCCGTGAAGCCGAATATTTTCAGCTGTCCTCACAGGCTGAATAGCATGACACGAGTTCTCCGACACACTTATAAGACGCAAGCTCTTTCTGAAACATCTGAACATTTGACAAAGCGGGTTATTTTTAAACGACAACACCCTTTCTTCAAATTGATCAATTTAAACCCAATTTGATGCCCAATTAGTCCGCAAAAACGGAATCTAATTTAAATATGCGAAAACGTTTTACCGCTAGATGATGAACATCTATAGATCAGAGGAGGCCATAGATTGTATAAGGATGGTGGGGAGATAGAGTTGCAGATTTGTTACCTCAGTGAACCCTGTTTATAAACCCAAGCAGGACATTTGAGTGTGCCTCTGGATAGATATCACGCAAATTGAGCTTTAGCTTTTCGAAAGCTTCGAAATTTCTCGTATCTTTGAAGAATTGTGACCGAACCTGTGGGTTATTATGCTACGAATTGCAGCACGGTAGACGCGAACCTTGGCCTGGAAGCTGGTCTCGTTGAGGCATCAAAGCCTTGAGCGCACATTGAATGATCGTACATGCTCGATTGCTTTACCGTTGACGCAGATTGTCTGTTCATTGTGTTCGGTGCACGACGAGAAGAGTTTTGTTTACGATAAATTAATCTCCAGCCAGACGGTAAATTCGTTTATTCGACCAAGGACAAGCTATAGGGCAGATGGGCAGCCCCCATCGACGTCGTCTGCGAACTCTGGGTTAGCAATGTATAATGCCGAGTGCCTGTCCACAATGTATTTGAACAATACCTTGTCTGACGCAGGCGTCTAGGGGGAAATCTTCCCATTCCACGCCATAAATTAAAATTCTTGCTCGGTTAGACGAAGAGTGTGTTGTCAGAAGATAAACCCCTTTACGGCCATGGAGTCCGTTTCTAGCTCAGTTCATAGCGAATATCTGTGGACCGAGTCGAATGGTACACGGAAATTGATGAAACCTACGCCTACGATCACATGGAACTTGTGGCGATATTCAAATATTTGGGCGGCAGATATCGATCAAATCTACGCATACGTCACCACTTCGAAAGTCTCCTTCATTGGGGCAAGTGTGGGGTTCTTGTGTTGAGGCGGAGCGATTGGGAAGAGTAAAGAGAAGACTGTCGCAGTTCTGTGACTAGACATACGTCTTTTTAGTCTGTGCACACGGTCTTGTCGCTCTTCCTGGGAAGTATGCGTGAAGCGGAAGTACTCCAGTCACTTGGAAATACTTCGGTCTCCGGTATTCTGCTAAACAATGTGCGGAGATCGTCGGCGAGAATCGGTTAGGATTTCTTTTATTTCATTGGTGGAATGCAATTTCTCCTTGGGACTTAAGATTTTTGAGTTTTTATATTGTGTCGGCGATGTTTGGATGGGTTTGTGAATCACGATTAATGTCGTCTGAGGCATCTGGTCTGGATGGTTTTCCTGATAATGAGTTCAGTGGTTGGTCAAAATGTTCGACCCATCCCATTAACTCTTTTTCTATCTCTCGTATCAGCTGTTTTTAAAATGTCTGGCCATCGTCGCGGTGTCTGTCGTGCCTGCGGGTAACCACCGGTCACTGGTCTCCGCTTGACAGTCAAACGGCACGTTTTGCTCCAAGTAGCTGCACGGTGAAGTGACAACACCCTGGGGCTAAACCGCTTGACAGGCGGACCAAAGATATTTGGTCAGTGCCATTTATGTTACCCGTCTCTACATCAGATTTTGAGGATTCTCAGCTCAATCATGCTAGAATGTGGTTGGTTTCTTGTGTAGAGAGACCGCGGGAGAACCACGTCAACCGAGTTTCAAGGAATACTGGAAGATGCTCCTGGAGATGGCGAGTTTTTTATTTGTCAAAAAGGTTTCGCATCGTAGTCCGAGACCAAAAAAGCTCTCCTATGGACGCTCGGTGTTGTTGGCAATTCACCTGAAGAGAAATGGTCCACCCTATTGATTATAACTCTCGGTGGGTAGGCTAATAACTGAAATTGGGTCTTGCACAGAGTTTGGCAGAGAGAGAGAAACAGGCTGTTACGATGCTGTAGTCTTGACGCGAGTGGGTGATGACAGGCCGACGTCCGATGCATTGAATAGTTCTTGCGCTCTAGCAGGCAATGTGTAACTTCTTTTGAATGTTGAGATCCTCGACTTGCTCGTCTGTCACCTCGGCCAGTGGGACAGTACACTTTCGGGACGCTATTTTCTGTTGGGAGGGTGAAGGTACAGACACTGTCATGAAGGGTCTCGGGGTGTTAGAGGTTGCGCAAACAGGACCACCGACGTTGATCGACGGGCATTTTTAGTCTTTAAACAATCAAGTACGCGTTAGAAGACACCAGACCGTGCAACAGAACTGCATAACTGGTATTTGGATCCTGGTGTATATGCACATATTCACCGAGAGATTGACTTCCTAACTACCGGCACCTAGTCTGACCCGTCTGTCAAGCGGTTTACTGAAGTTTTGCAGTCGCCGCATGCATCTAATCGGAGCCAGAGGTGTAGTTGAGTGCCAAGTTTACATCAAAACCGGCACGTACCACATTAAGTATTATTTAAGAATACTTATTAAATAATAAAAATTCTGAATGTATTCGGGGATGATAATAAGATCAAGCACCGTGGTCTGAACCATTTAAGCTGGATTGAATTTCCCATTTGTGAAAATTCGAATAAATTGAAGGGAAAGACTTCGAAGCAAAAGTAGTGCTTCTCGAAGAAAACCGCGACTTAATTGCCATGTAAAACGGCCAATTGATAGTCCCCCTCCTTCTCTTTCAACACCCTCAAAGCAGTCTTTTTCAATTTCTCAAAAGATATTAAGTCCTAAAGTATTTCGAAAAAGAGACTTGACTTTCGCTAAAATGGCACCCCAACTTGAACCCACCTCCCCCTCCCCGAACACTCCAAATCCGCCTCTCTCCATCATGGCGGCTTGTCCCCAGAAGCACGCTTCAACTTAATAATAATAATAATTGAAGTGGCTTATTATTAGTTGCAAATTGTATTGAAGACTATAGGTTTGGGACAAAATCTTGCACACCAGTCACCACGAATCAACTGGCTTGCTAGCGAAAACTGCATCATGTTGATGGTGTGAACTCATACCAGATCGTGGCTTTCGTGGAGGCATGAATGATTACCCTCTAATTTCACTAGGTGTTCTCTTCCTGCCTCTTGTATTTAACTTGAAACCTCCCATCCTCTCAATGTAACTCTCTACGACAAATGCGACAGTTTTACCGTTTAATTCCCTCAAGAAATCGGCCATTTCATATCTGTCCCGACGTAAAGTATCACCCGGAGAGGTGAACCAAGATCTCGAAGACGATTTTACAGGGAAGTAGTGTCTCTTTTTTAAATAATGCTGAAAGTTTGGTCTTCGTGAACCTATTAAAGCGATGGTAATTATTATTATTATTATTATTAATACGTGGAGTATTGGGTGAGTTGCCATAAGGAGAACCATGGAAGTTATCAAGATTTTACAGAAACGTGTACGTTCTGTGTTAGAAAAACTCAGTAAACCATCGAAGAATTCTAAAGATTGTATTCTTTGTGCGTCTATCTTGTTCTTAGGAATGTATGCATGTTTGCCGAAGAACATCCTCATAAGTGGGTTTTGTAAGAATAAATTCAAGTAAACATTACCATCACCTTTAAACAGAAATTAACGCTCAGTTGTGTACTTGTGTTTCACTCTCTTCCAAAGAATTGCAACCAATTATATTTTCTTCTGGAAAGTACATCTACTGCCTTTATAACTAGCTAGTCATTACGCTGCTAGAAAAAAACACAATTAAGTTGATTAAATAATTTCTTCAAATTCGCTGTTCTATTTTTTAAATAAATGTTCAAATTGGATAAAAACATAATAATCAGCTCTAAATAAAGGATTCAAGTCGATCTGTTTTACGTCACGACGACAAATAAGATAAATGATTTAGTCTAATGAATTGAAGCAACACACTTTGCACGGGATGCTGGGTTTCAACATGGCAGCCTTTCTGTTAAAATGCGTCCTCATACGTCCTTTAGCGGCATCAAGGGGACATTTCCGTCGATTAATTTTGCATAAACAAAAATCTCTGTTTGCCTGAGGGTTGCAAGTTGGACAATGAGCTTGAGGAATTAGTCATATTCAGATAAACGATCTGTATTTGTTGATCGATTTCTAGAAGTAATTAAAAAAACGGAAAAGAAGACCTGAATGAATGAAGGGAAGAAGCAAGTTATCATTTGGAATTATCTGTCTCCTTACATAATAAGGTGGCGCTACCGCCCTCCAATCCACGAAGCATCGGTGTTATTTGTTGGAAATTGTTGGCAAGATGACCCAATAAAGTAATTTAATTTCATAAAATAATTCCAAATTCACATCACAATTTACACATTTAAACAGATTCGAAAATTTCAGTTTTTTCATTTACAGAATTTGCAATGACCAATTAACATGTCGCAGGAGGATAGACGCAATGATGGGTTCATTAATATTTTCGCATCCTAAATATTTGCGGCAATTCCGGTTTAAAAGGACTGTGTTAAAATGAAATTGCTTTCTTAGCATCCATCTTTCCCCACCGGAGCAACACCCAATAAAATCAATTGGGATGATCGTCTGGGCGTGCGTTGATCGATTGTTTTCAGTTGATCGAATGGATGTCGCCGCCTTCCTCGACAATCATCTCCTTTTCATCCAATTGGTTTTATCGATTGGTTTTATGGTGACTGTCTCGGCGTGTTCAGCCACGTTTCGGTGATATTTCAAGTGTCGTCGGCAAAATTGCAATATACTTTTAAATAACTCAATAAATAATTGTAATTACCTAGTTAAGGGCACGTGGCCCAAACGTAAAACACTTATGAATATTTAAAAAAATGAAAACACAGAATGGGGTGAGGTGTTGCGAAAATGAATCCGAATAATTCTGGAAAAACAGCAGAGGTGTTGCTCAACCTCCTTGTCGAGGCATTTTGTACATTTTGGACGTGACCTTTGTGGAACGATCCCACGAAAGAAGCCACTCACAGACACGGTACGAAAATGTGGGGATAAGTACGATGGTTACGCCAACCCAAGCAACAACATCAACAACTACTGCTGCTGCTGCAGCGGCCACTGCAAATGAGGACACTTTCATCCCGGGGAATAGTTTAAGACACCCATGTAAAAAATAGTGCTGCCTCTGTTGTATTGTCCGGGGGAATTTGGTGCGCGACTCCAATGTCGACAGGACTGTGTTCGCACGAGGCCTGTGAAATATACCCTGACAAGGTTCTACTTTAACGGGTGCTGGAAATTCGATGCTATTCTGACCGAAGAGTGTTCAAGTAGACGCCCAGAAACCAAATAATGAAAAAGATCGCGCCAAAACGACCTGGAAATTCAAGAAAAATAACAGAAGAAGAAATGGGGGAGTGTATATCAGGAATAGGCCAAACAATTTGAAATCGCGCATTAAAGTAATGGTCAATATTTGTTGATTCAATAACAATGTTTAGCAGACAAACAGTTTCAAATTTTCTACCGATTTCACCTAGCAAACAAGAATGTTTCCAACAATTTATTATCAGTAATATGAAACACTGTTCTAATCACAAAAGTACATATGAAAACAGCGTAGGAGAGCTTATCTAAAACCAGTATTGCGCATTTGATGATGCCACGTGTGTCACAATGTCAGCTTAATTTGCTTATGCAAATGACAGCACGACTGATAAAGATAGGAAATTGGGCAATTTCGAAGTCAAATTAAGCAGATAAGGTTTACCATCCAATATTCCCCATGAAAAGAATTTCCACGAGTCGCCCAAAGACTTTTACGCAACAAAATCACACAGGACAAGCACAAACATCCACAACTATAACAAAAACGACGATGACGGCGGCTGCTGTAACGGCAACATCAAATTCATGGATAATGTGTCTATCCTACTGAGGTACTGGAGATCCCTCACTCAATCTTTACAGTACATGTTCATAACGGATCTTGGGAATTTGGTACAGTTGACGCACCCAGCAGCATCCGCCAGAGATCGATGGGCATATCTAGCCTTTGAACCTGGGATCAGTGTTGTGGAACAGAACCGCCTGCCGTATCTGTGGATCCTGGATTCGATCGCCTTGTCTCCGTCTATCGGTATTAATCTGTGATATTCACCGAGTGTTTAACTTATCGGTTTGGTCCGTCTGCCAACTGTTGCTGTCGCTTACAGCAGCCTGGAGCCACATTTGCGAGTTGAGTGTCAAGTGCAGACAAAGGACTGTGAGGTTGCCCTGAGTCCTACTCATCCCTAAGACCCTGTTCACGCCGAACCTTGGCCAGCAGTCAGTCCGCGGAGCGTGCCAGTGGAATAAGAGCTGGACGTCCACCACCCCCACAGCTTCCGCTCACAGTGCGATCCTCCATAAGGAGAGTATCAAGCAAAGCAAAAAATGACATGCAAAGTTTGCCGGACGAGCTTACCAAAGGAGCAATCAAGAGTCAACCATAGACTACAACTACAATAACAAAAACATCCTCCACGGAATTTAAATTGAGATTAATTACACGAGAACACCACTATAAGCCTTGATAACTTTTTTAATATTCCCATGGACCTTTGGGTATCTTTATAATTAATGACAACCTCGACTCGGCCCTCATTCCCCCATTGCCCAAACCCTCAACTGCTACACTTCACCCAGAGGAATGAATTATTCAATCTGCGATTAATCGAGTCTACACTGGAAGCCATACAGGCGCATCAAAATTTGGTCCTTCTATTTTGCTACTCAAATTGTTTTTCTTCGACGAATTCGATATAAATCGACGGCGAAACACTCCCTACAAGTTACTAATATACTACTCATTTTGGATGCTTTGGAAACCAAATTAATATATTCTCAAATCAAACTTTCCACAGAAAAATCGGCTTCAAACTCCAAACAACCAGTCTTTCTCGTTGGGAGACATGTGAAAAACGGACGTTCGGGGGAGCTTTCGAAGTATTTACTTACTAAAACGGTCTTACGTTTAGCGCAGATTCTAAACGATAGGAATTACGGAACTCATTTCGGCCTCTTGTTCGAGATCGTGACGATGGTAAACGTGATTAACGGGTCTTTCATAAATGATTTATACGGTGCAATATAAAGCGGCGGTTATATTAGATGGAAATTGTCTGGGGCTTATATGGAAGTCTTTCAGGCCAGCCTGGACGTGAACGGAAAGAAGGTCGACCAAATCACATTTGGTTCACACTTCCCAAAGTTAATTGCAAGACGATATGGTTTTTTCAGAATCGTAAACAATATATCAAGTGTGTAACCACCTACCATAAACTGAAAGTCGATAAACTCAATATTAAAGTTAAGCGGTGCCTGAATGATGGTTTTACAGGTATTTAGGAGGCGTCAGTGTCGTTAATGGTCTCCAAAACGCCATTGACACGTTTCGTTTGACACACACAAAAACGCACAAATAGAGGCCACGATCGTTGGGGGTGCCTGCTGTTTGACATGATGATGTGATAGCTTATTTTGTGTAAACAGGCTGTCATCAAATCGAATCAACAACGAAAAAATTGGTGCATCATCGATGGGAATTCGAACAATGTAAACATTTGGTACAGACTGGCGAATAGATTGTACAATGGCCACAATCACGACAGGTAGGGAAGCTGGTTTGCTCTTCACGACATGTCGTCGTATCCTGTCACAAATTATGGTTAATCAGCTTTAGATTTTCCTGATTATGTTTGCTGTCTAATTGGCAGAAATCAAATCAAGCGCCACAAATGTCGAGTTTAAAACAACGATAAGTTTCCATTTGAAAGTATGGTAAATAAAAATGACAGCAATTCGTAAAGCTGTTGCTGTCGAACCTGTCAAATTTGTTTCTACTTGAAAGCATCATGGCCTAAAAAACCGACGACTTTGACAATTTAAGGGCGAACAATCATTTTGGACCAGTTCCTAATGCCCATTGTTACACGGTAGGACAATTAAATGCATCGATCTGTGCGTTCTACGTAAAAATATTTTGAACCTTCTTAATAAATATTGCACTGCTATGAAGTATTTTTATTTGATATAAAATGCAAATATTTTTGAAATTTGTATGTGCGGAAATTGATGGGAAAATAATATGATTGCAAAACGTGGAAGTTTTAATTTGCTTTCTTCCTAAACCACAGCATCGTTGTTATTTCCTGTATTCGTATTAACTTATGCTTGTTGTTATTTTAATACTCAATGTTTTGGTCTTTGTGACACTTTTAAAGCGAATACCATTATTGTTGATTAAATGCCTTTGATTAATATGCTAAAAAAATCAATATTTGGCTTCGAAAGTAAAGAAACAAAAACAGATGTCCCAGGTCCCCTCAAACGATTCTTAACTCTTCTGCATTCGAAAAATGCCAGTTAAATTCTCCACTTACGCTTTCAACCAAAGCAGGTGATCCCTTGATTAAAAACGCGAATGATTAGTTTCTGTGGATATAATTTAAGAAATTCGGGAAAACGGATTTCAGCTCTGTTTTGATTGCGAGCAAGCCGGTCACTTGAGCGGATTAACATAAAAAAACCAATCACGCAGTATGGGTATTTAGAAACCCTTAAGTATAAGCAGACACCAATGCGTAGGCTATAACGTTCAATACCCACAAGAACGGCGGCATATCGCAATTCGGTCATTCCTTATTTGTCCCGATTTTTGGTTTCACCAGAGCAGGTGAAGCAAGAACTAAAAGGCAATTTTCATGTCTATTAATTTTTATACTGTTTTGTTTTATGCTGAAAGTTTTGCTCCTCGTTACCTCAATCAAGCCACTACAATTATTATTATTACACATTTCCCAATCAATTATAATATCTATTTGTTATTTGGAGCTTTAAATATTTATTAAATTAGGTTCCCACTTTTCGCTTTGTGATGCGAAATATAACCCTGCGTTGTGAGTTTTAATATAAAACCAAAATTACACTTGTCATTTCATACTCATATTATGACTACCAAACCACAATCGTGAATTATTTTATAGAAAAGAATGCACCATTTTCTCAGCAGCTCCTATCCACTTGACAGGAGACCCACCCATCAATGCGCCATCCCCATCCCCATCATCACTCCTCCTCCACCCCCACCTCCTCCTCCTCCTCCTCCTCCTCCTCCTCCTCCTCCTCCTCCTCCTCCTCCTCCTCCTCCTCCTCCTCCTCCTCCTCCTCCTCCTCCTCCTCCTCCTCCTCCTTCATCTTTCTCTAACAATTTACTGACAGCTCGAAGGGCCAAGTGGGGCAAACCCCTGTTGCTTTTTATTTAGGATATTCTTCTTCATCATTCAATAAGTCGTGACCCGTCTTATTTCGACAGCATTTGCACAACCAACACCGACCAAAAAGAGCCAAAAGCGCCATCTTCTGGATCAGTTTTCATTGACACCCAATTCACTTTAACTTTGACTAAATCGTTGCAGTAAAACAGTAGGAGTATCCCCCATGACTTGCAAAATAAAAGGAAGAAGGGAATAACCCAATGGACGAAGACCTTTAGGCCTTTTTACACACCGCCACGCAGCACATGCTGATGCCATCATTATTTCACACAGTCGACATGAAATGCCGCTTTCCGCATAAAACCGCAAGCAAATCGCGTGTTTTACCATATTTTGCAATCCAGCGTGGGCTAACTCTTCATTTAAAGCCAACATATGTTCCAATTTGCGTGAATTGTCAGAAACAGGCTGTTAGGGACGGCATATCAAGATATGGTAGCAGTAAAACCATGGTCAACAACCTGGACCCAAATAGAGAAGCGTAGTAATAGCCGTCGAGGACGAACGTAATAGTAAGTTGGCCAACGGACCACCTACGCACCCCAATATGATTCAAAGAGGAAGTCGGAAATACAAAATGAATGAGTACTGAATTCCGTCTCGTCAGACACTTTTAATAACAGAGACACCTCAATATCTATGACTCAGGGTAGATAATAAACACGAAAAATAACAACATGAGTCAGAAAACATGTTTTGATCTATCTAAGAGAATGTTTGGGGTTGAAGCGTTGAGTTAAATGTATAACTGAAAGTGGATATGGTGAAGACGATGGTAGTGGTGATTCCAGATCGCCTGATGTGTAGAAAGCGCCAAATGATATGTATTTCCTGCCGGTCTGTCAGAAGGCACGTGGCTAACATTTTTCAGGGTGGAGGGAGGTGTTAAGCCACGAGCATCGATCCAAGCTGGACAATTGATTGTTTGGGCCTACGGCGAATTGGCTATTGTTTGCATCCAATAACTGCGTTTACTAAGAACCAAACAATCTATTAACGAAACGTAAGGGTTTGGCTCTTACGCAGGTTGGAATGTTAGATGGAACCAACAGGACGTTTCGAAGAGGCGAAAGTAGCATCTCCATAACAGTCATTACAATTCTACCATCTCTTTATCGCCACCAGTTTCCAATCTTCCTTCATTGAGGCTAAAATCCATCACGTTTACTCCATTTTGCATCACGCGTCAAATGATAGATTTGACAGAAACGCTTAACACGCACCGTAAACCATTCTGAGGCGTTAAGGCAAACATATGCTCAGTACTTAACTGCAAACCAAATAATATGAGCTGGTGGGCTTGCACCTAGAAGAGGCGGCAGACGGGTTGAACCCATAAATCACGTCATCCCTGGTGATAAAAGATCCGGGTTTTCATTGGTTGCGGTCGTCGATGATTAATAATATTAATAATTATTATTTTAATCGCTATATCAAAGTCACAAGGATCAAAACCATATCCGTTAAAATTAATAATACAGCATCCGAGAAGCGTCTTTTAGTTCCTACTTTACTCTACTAAGGGGCTACATTGTGAAACTCAATATCGCGAGAAAATAGGGAACGACCGAATTGTGGAAATTAAAAGGTGCGGCCTTCTCATTGGTCGAAAATATTTACAATGAGCCAGGCTAGAATGGATAGGATTGGGGGTGTCACCTAATACAAGAGGCGCGTCGGAACATATATGGAATAGCTAGGTGCAAATGCCAGAAATTCAAAGAGATAGGCCTTGTTGAGCGCAATCAAACAAGCGCAACCACTAAGAAAAGTGAAAAACATGCATTTAGTAGCTCTGAATCAGTGATTACAGGATAAACATTATGGTTCTGGTTATTAAAAAAAACTAGCGGAAGTGGTCTCCAAATTAAACACCATTTCGGCCAATCAAACGGCCATAATAACATTGTCAAGCTGCCTCTAAATTCGAAATAATGGCGTACCTCCAATAATTATCTAGAATCCAAACGAAACACGTGATGTCATTCTTATGTGGCATATTTGATCTTTAAAATGATTATCGATGCGCCACCAATAATCTTTCCGACAATTTGCTGACGGCGGTACTTATTTTCAGTTTTGTATGCCTTCAATATCCGACCTTTGTGACACTAATGAGCCCATTCCCGGAGATCTCAGATCCAGTAGAGCGATAACAAAGTAGCAATCTTCTTTTCCGACGGCATTCACATCAGAGGATTACGGAATTAGCATCAAAATAATGCAAAACTAGCGGGAAAGTTTTTCTGTGGGAAGGCTAATTTAACCCAGGCGAAATTACTTAATCAAAAAATGTTTACCGTTTCCATCCATCTTTTTCTTCCACAGAACAGAAGAATCGCAATACGGTTTCCCGAACTCTATTTTCACCCCCTAAAATGCTTTTATTCGCCGGGGCATTTTAATAATTCACAGACAATTTCCCACGTTTGACGAATTGTAGAAATCAATTGCAGTGTAATATGGTCCATAGAAGATTGCTCTGCTATTGAAACACACGAAAGCTGTAAAACCAACTCCGGGCTGGGTGCTTGGTTCGATACGTTTTCTTCGAAATTCTAGGGCCCTCGAACCTGTCTTCACTGAAAGAACGGGGAAAATTAGAGTCTGGCGGCTCGAAATTTGACCAGCCACCCCGTTGCATTGTCGAATTAGCGCTTGGAAACGCATATGCACCATCTAGTTAAAGGTTTAGAAACTCAACTCGCACATAATAATCAAGCCCAGTACGTAGTATTCGAATTGGAGTTAGCTTTCGTGCTGGCAACTGTGGCAAAAAAGCTATTAAGACATTCCATATTGCGATGACCTCAAAAAGCAGATATCAGAGTGAATTTCACGAAAAATGAATCCGAGTTTGTAAACTTTTCAATCAAGCCCTGCCAGAAGCTCTTTCTACGCTGAAAAGGACCAAAATAGGAAACCCAGGTTAAATGCTGTCGTCGTCCGAATGCTGGGTTGGCAGCGACTCACGGTCAATCTGCATTCGACTGACAGCTCACAATACCGAGGAAAACAAATCTGAAGTCTTTAGTCATTAACATAAATGAGTGGGGCTGTTTTGGTCCCGCTGACTAATACCCCTACAGCTCAGTGTCTGTCAATGCGTGGAATTGTGGTCATTGCCAAAAGACAGCACAACTCAGGTGGGACAAGTCCTCGTACGTGACGAACTCATTTAAATGCCAGCATCCACGATGACTAAACATTCACCAATGGCGATTCGTGGGTTTGAGTTTATTGACAATCCACTGACTAGAATACTGTAAAATTATGCATCCTATAGAGTTTACAAGCAGTGCCAATGCTTGCATGTCCATTTAATAACCGTAAGTAACGTTGTGAGGTTGCTGTGAGGTGTTTTGTAACTGAAAATGTCACTATGATGACGTGTATAAAGATCGCTTTATCAATCTGGTCTATTATATATTCTTGCATACTCTTATATATTCTATTACATAATCTAAAACGAATATGCTTATTTCGGACGGTTCATCCACAAATATGCTTTTTCCACAACAAGCCATTTTAATATTTGTGCATACACATGGGATCTTCATTAAACAAGGGCATTTAGTCATATCTATTTTTTTATCTACACGCCTACGGAATATAATTTAAAATAAATTTGTTATAGCCATTTGGTGATTAGGCGGTTGTTCTTACAAAATCATCAATCATCTTTGGATGACTATTGACGACTGCCTCGTTCAATAAACGGCGGAGATACAAAAATCAGTCCTACTATTATTCCGAAATTAAGATCTTTTTGTCAGGGAATCAAATACTTAAGAGTCTATCGGATCATTGCTGTGTCTACTGCCACGTTTAATTAGTGAAATACTTATCTCAGAGCTCCGTGTTGAAGTATTCTGAGCTGCTCCCATAATAAATTTCTAAAAGCCCGTGCTCAGTGCAGCAACCATTTAAATGTGTGGCAGTTTTAAAAATTCAACTTTATTCCAACCCGTTAATAAAATTAGTTAAGCGCTACGTCGGAGCACGTCATGATATGGCTTTTTGATGGCCAAAGTATATATTTCGAGGTTGTGTTTTCACCTAGCTGGCAAATTTAACCTGTCATTTCAAGTATTTTAAATTATTCTCTATTCTACAGATCACCCTCACACCAAATCTCTAACTTACTAAACACTCATTCCCCTCGTAGTAAACTATTCTCACGTTGTTGTCCCTGGTCCTCAATGTTCTGGCTTTTGAAACTCAGTAGGCTGCCAAAACCGTGGTTTTCTAGTGAATTATATCCGCACTATTCAGCGCCATTTAACTGGTTTTTCCCTCCTTGCATTCTGTATATGACCTCAGCCATCGCCCCTATTATAATCCTTCTCAAAGTAAATATCTTCGACCGATGCGAAGGCGACATCGGTTGATTCCAACAAGAACGGCTGCATCGAGCACCTCAGTCATTCTTTATTTGCCTGATTTTAATTTTTTTCACAAGATACGATTTTCATGTGCAACGTCGTTACTTTTTAATGCTGTCATTTTCTGTCATCTTGGTTACCACTATTTAAAAAAAGAAGTATGAAATAGAAAGACAAACAACAGAATCTCGATAGACACCTATCTCTTTTTTATGCATAATCACAACTTCCAGAATTCGCTTCATTTCTGTGCATTTTAATTCTGAACGCGGTGCGTCCTCATGACTCCAGTATCAAATTAAAAATGAATGGATATATTTAAATACACTATTTAGAACATCTTCATTATTTGTTTTGTCAGAATAAACAATGTTATCAAGTGTTTAACCATCACTTATCCTACTAATAACATATTTCGTGTGCCGAGAAGGGTTCCTTGACTAGTCGACCAATGCGCCTGGGTGCAATTAAAAAGATTCCGCACGCCCAAATGATTCTCTATACAATTATTATATCAAAAACAAACCGATTATTTGCGGTCTCAAGGAGAAATGGGGACCTGTGGGTGGGCCAGAATGATAGACACCTGTGAATTGGTGCTCTGACGGATATGACTCAGACATTGACAGGATTCGGCACGAAAAAGGACGCTGTTCCCTTTGCCGCAATCTGCCTCACCCCAGGACCATTCTTTTGATATTTTACAAGGAAGAAAACACCTCCTAGCCCCCCTCCCTGCACCCTCCCCCTACAAGCCCGTGTATCCGCTGTCGACGCCCAGAAAACCTTCTAGTGAGCTATAATTAATCAGGAGTGGTGATGTGGCAGTAGAAGCAGAACAGATTAGAATGTTGCGAAAAATGATGGCGTTTTTATTAAATAATCTATCTGTTTTTTTTATGAAAGGAAATCCGTTTTCATAACAGCTGTTGTCGGCCATTTAACGGAATAGTTTTTCTGCTGTATCGGTTGAATAGCAATGACTATTTTGTAGTTGAGTCTTTCTTCGTAGTCAAAAAGGTTGCTAAACGGGGAAAAGAAATCCTTCTTGGAATACACTTAATCGGTCTGATTAATTCTAGGGGTGAGCTGAGGACAGAATATAGTGCATAAAGTTTCTTTGCTTTAAGCATCCACAAATTAATTTTTGTTGGAATTTTCTTTCGTGCGGCCATCCCCGACTCTGAGGATAAACAGGCTTCATGAATATTTCCACGAAGTGAATATTTAGAGGTGCCTGCGCCCCAGAATCACCCCAAGAGGAGACGGAACGCAGGCTGATTGAATGTCAGATGATACAGCTGCCGGTTTCCGGCACCAACCGGCCGCTTCCAAGTCTTCGCTGGATGATTACAGGCGACCGTCGATACGCGCGGCTTATTTTCGTGCCCTGTTTGGGGGTCGAACCCGGGGCCCACCACGAGCAGACCCAGGATGCTACCAACTACACCACCGAGTCAACAGATTCGTTGTGGCAGCATGAACGTTCATGGGACCCAAGAATTAGATAACTTACGTTTAGATACCTCGGTTGCCATCGCAGAAAAAAACGATCTGTTTATATTACTAAACGCAATCGGGCGAAGTCTTGTTTATGTCGGCGCCGATGACATGGCGATTTTATTCAGCGGTCCGACTTCACTTATGACAAGACAATCTCCAAACCAAGAGGACCATTGCTGTAACGATGTATTGCCAGACCAATTTATTGGTTCATTAATGGACGTGGCCAATCATACACTTTTAAAGGTTCAGCATTTATTCTTTTTATAATCTCCTTTTCAATGAGTTCAAGAAAACCACGGAGGAAGAATTCCCATTCAGAAACAATTCGCAAGAAAGAAATGGAATGATTTAATAACCATGATTACAATTCATCCACTTCAGAGAACTGTAATCAGTTACGGTATCGTCTCCATGCCACCGGAAGAAGTGTAAGTGCCTCCTATCAGCCTCTTCGATTTGTATCGATTACATTAATTGCGCGTAGCCGTGACTGTATGCGATTGATGCTTCAATTCGAAAGCAAAGATCAGACTTCGCCG
The DNA here is from genome assembly GCA_028672205.1 of Proteocephalus fallax. NCBI lineage: Eukaryota > Metazoa > Platyhelminthes > Cestoda > Proteocephalidea > Proteocephalidae > Proteocephalus > Proteocephalus fallax. Next base: position 617,304 of record JAPUBX010003984.1, on the reverse strand, counting down.
TGAGCCTGTATGCAATTTTCTGCGGCACAGTTCTTTCATCAACCGGGCGGCGTTTTCTCTCGGGGTAATACCAATTAAGACATTTATTGCAACACTGGCCGTAGCATACACAAACACACAAATTTCTTTCCGGGTTAAATATCAAGGATACTTAAAGAGATGGAAACTAGCGGAACTGCTGCTTGCGGCTACAAAAACGCAATGAGGGCGATAATTTTTATGTTCAAAAGCATGCATTGTCGTTAAAAGAGAGCGCACAAATTAACATTTCCGATGTCCTAACGGAAAGGTTTATTTCTATGGGCCTCTAGGTGAACATTCATTTGCAGAAATCAACCTTTCTTGTCTCGCGGAATGCGACTTTGTGCTGGTTATGCAATAAAAGATGATCCCCAAGTAACGTACAGTCGAAATGCATTTCAACCTAAATTGTCAACCTCACGGAGATTCTAGTGTCTAATTGTGGCTTTTTATTGTATGGGGCTATCCTAAGAGAAACGATTTCAGACAGTCGTTTCCCACATAAACAGACAGAACGGCGCAGGGTACCGACGGTCATGGGCTTGACAAACCAGTTAATCTGTTTTCCACTTTAACAAACATATTCTTCAAGGGAAAACGCAGAACACTTGGGGTTTTCAGGTGAAAAAAGCCACTTTTTTCCTGTAAAATACGCGAATAGGCCAATCGGAAAAGGTTGAACACCACAGCGTTGGCTCCACATATGCTACGCTTGATATTCTCGAATTTTCTCTTACAAGGTCATGCCAAGAGCTCGACCGCATTTCTAGCCATGTCATCTGATCATTTTATTTGAGAAATTATGTCAGTGATGTAGGTTTTGTTTCACAATGCCGAAAATGTCAGGGTTTCGGCAGCACAAACGATAGGTTGGAGTGGGAGTGTGAGCAGGAGGGTTATTTCAAGATGTTTGGATTCTTTTTCGCGAATAGATCATCCATTGCAGCGTCAAAGACAATAACCAACGCTCTTAATATAGCCAATTCAAATAGACATTTGATTGGGAGTTAATGACCCGGTGGACGACTCTGCTTACATTCGCCTTGAATGCAGGGCACAGATTTTGTTTAACGCAACCGCTCATCGCTCATGTGTGATTTCAGTCTGTTATGCTGGGGAGTCACGCAGTAACACCACCCAAAGTTTTTGCCCACCCAAGTGGGTGACCCAGTTTCGAAACGTTATCCTCGAAATGAGCAAGGTGTTTCCAATTCCGTAAACTAGACGAATCACTACACGGGAAACGTGCACACCCACCCACCCATTCGACGAAGAGTAAATTTCACTGTCTTCCTCCGTGGTTCAGAACCAGGACTTGACATGTTTACGTTGGAAAGATGGGCTTTAGCTGGGAAACTATTAAAAAACGGTTTATTCCTAAGCGGATCCATCAAGATAATCCTAGTAATGGTCGGGAAAGCGCTATATTAAAAGGTAGCCTTTACGTTATACTTCAGCAGAGGTCAACAAATAGCTTCTCACTACTAGGTAATCTCCTTAGTTCTAATGTAAACCTGGAATTAGAGTACTTTAATTTAATTTTCTATTGATTGAGGTTGAAATATCATATGTGTGGCAGTCTTTTGCGCATAGAAGTGCGAGTCCTGACATTTTTATTCTTATCTCATTGTTGTTTTTCTCCTATTCGGTATCTTAGAGACCGTATTCCGCCAACAACAAAAACATTTCTCTGGAGTATTTTTTTATCAGCTTACAATTTATCAAACTCCTTGAAAATGCGTACATGGAACAGAAGACAACAGAAGCTGAAACCGGATGAATCGAGCTATCGCGCTATCTAGGCATCTCCTCCGCACTCCAGCCATCCATTTTACTTACTGTGATGCATTTGAATTCTGCAAATATTGATCCTCGTGACCCCAATAAATGGGATTCCATCACAGTTAATAGGTGTTGCTAGGGCGAGGTATGATCACAGCGAACTTATTAGGATTCCCTGGTTATGATTGGTGCCGCTGTCAATTGACAGGTTAAATAAATTTGTCCCAAAGGTCAGCAAAGCTCAAAATTACTGGAAAATGCGTAAACTAGTCCACATTACAGCAAAGACGGCTTACAGAAATAATTTCACACAACTCGAGTCAGAAAAGGAGATGTAAAGACGTGTTTTCTTCACCATATTTTTTGTGAATATTCTCGGCCCTATTCTCCACTGATTAACTCCAACGCAAATGGTTCGCAAATTAGCATAGAAATTAATCCATGCAGAAGATTGATTGTGGCACCATTATACGCCGATGAATTTCGTTATTTTTTTGGCCTCAGAAACAAGATGGGAGACACTATAGAGTTTGATTTTCGATCACAGCAAAAATAGGCTGGGTTAGTGACTAATTATTCTTATGAAGCCGAGCAAATTCATTATTATGATTTGAACAATTGATATCATCGGTAATGCATTCCCGGTCTTTCGAAATATACAACTCTAAAATGATCTTACTTCAACAATCTCAATTATCGTTACATTTGGGTGAAATTTAACTCGACCAGAAAAATAACATCCATTGTAAGAAAAATGATGGCTCTCTGAAACGGCGTACCTCTATCAATCATATCTTAACTCCATTACAAAGCTGGTCCACGTACGGCGTTCCAGGTATGTCTGCATTTTATCAAGCGCTCCAAATATGTTTGTATAACCCATTGGAATAGGGTAAATAAAACAGAGAACTGGGTTTACCGCGGTAAAACTACAGCCCGACACTACAGTGGGACAAAGTATTTTGTTAACCAATTGTGCAAATTCTCCCACTTAAAACACGAAAGATACCTGTAATAGGTAACCTTCAACTATGCGCGACAAAATGAGATAAAAATCAAGACAATTAAATTTTAGAAAGGTTCATTAATTTATTGGTAAATTAGTGTGTAAAATAAGCACGGAATGTCTGTTCAATGTTCCTTTCATCATTTTCGCCCCACAAAATGAGATCTTGCTTGGAGCCCAGCATCTAGGGAGATTATCAGTGGACTTGCATGTCTTCCATTTTCTTATAATTGCTCCCACATTTGATGTTTTTCTATCAAGCTGCTTATTTATTGCATATTCAGGCTTCCAAGCCTATTGGAGGTCAGTAATTTGTTTCTGGTATCCTTTGACAGCTCGTTGGCAATAGTGGAGTATGAAGTGTGGCTGTTTGAGGTTGTGGATATGTGTCTTTTGTGCTAGTAGCAAATTCAAACAAGTTTCATTAATACAGGCAACGAGTGAAGGACAAAGGCGACTCTTAAATGAGAAGTTATAGGACAGTGTGAGCAAGACATTCTGATTGTCTGGAGGTGACCAAATACTGATTTTAAACCATATTTTACCAATGAATCAATAAAACCTTTAGATGTCGTGTTGTCTCTAATAGTTGAAGTGCACCTACGCTGAAAACTTTCGGTCTCTGTCATCCTTTTTCGTGGGAGAACTTTCACAAGTTGTCACTGGCTAAATACCTTTTGCCCACTGTGTGGCCGACATGGCGCCAGAAAATCTACAAAAATCTCTACATGTTTTCTATTAAATGCAGGGTCTTTTGTTCGACAAATGCAAAAACCACGTTGACTATGATGAGACTTTGGTACAACCTGTAATTCAAGCTTCGTGTGAGCAAAAAGTATTTGCCGAAAGGGACAACAGGAAAACCATCATCAGCATTTTTTCAATATTTGACTCGAAAACGTAATCCCATGTATCTGGGAGTCCATTAATGACCACGCGAAGATTTAAATCCACACAGGGGCATGCCGGTTTCGTGAAACACCTTCCACCGGGTTTCACGGTTCGCTCTGGTCTGTGCCAATACAAATCACTTCAACCAATACCAAGTTTCATTCCGTCGAGCCAACGTAGATCGGGGATATTGCATCTCGACCCACCAATCAGCAGGTAAGCAATTTAATGCTGTTCAGTTCCGTTGTTATCATCGCACAAATCGATGGCGCCTACTATTTAAATCATCTCAATTTCCGTTTTTTCATCTATCTTAGGAACGATGTAAAATAGGGAGCTTAGTCAGCTGAGGGAGAGAAATGGTCCAAAAAGAGAAAAAAAGCATTGCATCGACAATAATGTGGCCAAAGTGGGGATTCCAGCCGGGTAAAAAGGGGCGATAAATCAGCAGGTTTAAAATCACGCATCACCCCGGGAACAGCCTCATTCCCCTCCCCCGACAAGCGATAGCATTTCGTTCCATCGTACAAATGACTCAGAACCCGTTTGAATGTTCATGTAATTCGTTTTTTTCATCAAAGCCGGCTGCGCCAGACCGTAAATGACATTTTAATGGTTTAGCGATGGTGGGTTGATTCACAAGGCAGCGAAGTTTAATTCGATTACCCGGATGGAAAATTGATGCTGGGGATAAATGTGTTCCTTTTTTCGAATATCATGTAAGCATTCGATGCATTCTTTTGAAAGAATACGACAGTTTATTAAAAAAACGGCCACGCCCTGATGCAGAAATGAACCAAAACTGTTTAATAGACGTCTCTACGTTTCTATATACTTGGTGTTTGCTCGGGGGTGCCAATCAAAGTGAACGGCAGCGTTAATTCATCAAGTTCATTCGTTTACCCGAGCATTGATAGTGTCTGGTTTGTTTGAGCCCTTAGAATTGCCGACCAATCGCTGTCCAATTTAGGGCAGAAAGCTTCAGGAAGAATATGTAAGAATATGTAAGAAGCGTTTGTGAAGACATTGAATCCTGTATCCTATATCCTGCGGCACGTGCCAAAAAAGGTAACAGCAGCAGCAGCAACCTTCTACGGCTTGTGAAGAGGAGTACTAGGAGAGGAATGTAAAAGCTGCCGCACAATTGCATGTCCTTTGTCGGTTCCACTTCTTCGGTGCTTGGCCTATTACCGATTGGTATCTACGCTTAGTTTAAGCCGTTGTGTTTTACTCGATTAAAATTCAATGCGAATAATCCTGAAATAAGATAATCTATAATTAGTTCTGCTATTACCACCACTACTACCACTAATACTACTATAAATACTACTAATAGCACTACCACTGCTACTACAACCAATACTACTGCTTCTACTATTACTATGAAACCGTCTACTCCTGCTATCACCGCTGCAACAATAACTAAAACAACAATAACTAATATTAGCACAAATGCTAAAACGACCACTACAATCACTGCTGCTATTATTACGACTACTACTACTACTTCTACTACTACTACTACTACTACTACTACTACTACTACTACTACTACTATAGCAACTAGCACTAACACGAGCACAACCACTAATGCTATATCGACGACGACCACTACTAATGAGCAATCTTATTTCAGAGGATGCAATATTTTGCGGAATGAACGAATATGGCGCTACTTCTATGAAATGTGTTTGCACTATTCCAGAAGGTCTCAACTCTGGGTTGACAAAGAGGATTCCATTAGGTATTTTGCCTGAAATTCGCCACATAACCAAGAGGGTTGAGAAAAAGCAACCACTTTAAATAGACACTAAAATGTGGGTTTTCTAGGCCAAACAAACTGACGGTTACATTTAAAAACACCATTTCAATGCATTTGCATTTGACTTGCAAAACAACATTTCAACGAGAGTAGAGTGCGGCGGTAGTTGAAACTCTTTAACGGCGATAATATTACCCGTTTGTAGCCCATAAGCTGGGGATTAGGCACCCGACACTTGGTTAACGAAATCTGTGCCATTCATGTGCAGAGAAAACCAGGAATGCGGCTAATTGGACGTCCATGTTCGCAGAGTCTGTGAACTAAACTAACAGGTGTTATCACCTGTTTCGTGGAATCTCCAGCATAAATGTGAAAAACTATGTTTTTTGCAAGACGATAACCCTGCTTGCGTTGAGACGATTATTCGGGGATGCCAGACTGGCAAATTTAAACCAGACACCCCTATAGATCGAAATATGTTGCTAAATTCTTTTGCAACGGAGCGACAAGCTATTTGAGTTAATGTTGTGATGTTCTACAGAAATTTACGCCTTTTGGGGGCGGGGGTTCTTCTGCTAACGTTTGGAAACGGACACGTTTTAGGCAGCCACAATAGGAAGAAGGTGCGTTCAAGGAATCGAATGCGTATGCGATTGCAATAAAACAGATATTATGATGAAATATGCATGGATTTGGATGGAAGAGAAGATAAGGGTAAAAATAGGACGGATAACTACCCGGCTTGCCCATGTATTGGAAGAAGGGATGATGTCGGTGGAGTATTTTCTACTGGTGGGGGGGTGGGGAGACACCTGAGGCTGTGTGGTGTATAAGATTGTGTGAGAGGAATAGAGAATGTCTCTTGACTCTAAATGCGCCAGATAGTAATACACTGCATCATGGGGGACAACTGTGTCATGGAATAAGACAAATTAAAGAAGGAACACGTCGGAAATTGTGCCCACTTGAATCCCGGCATTACTGGGCGTTACTATTTATGCCGATGCTGTGCTAGAAGGCAGTGCCTTGGAACACGTCTTTGTGCAACAACGAAATAGCGATGTTTAGGTTATAATTAGCGCAAATGTCCAGTCGGGCACACAAGACCTCAAAAAAATGAGGATTGACAAATGTATAACGGGGCCATCAAACGGCCATATCCATCCGCGCGCAGGCGTTTCGGTGTATAAATATTCTCATTTATAGAATCAGTGCCGAATATGAATGGCATTTCCTTCATTCGGTGAATGTTTACCTACTTTTTATGAATTATTTGACAGTGGCTTTTAATAGTGAGATTAAAAAACATGTATTTCAAATTGAAACGCAGATCGGAACAGTCATCACTCCCGGGCTGCCGACGGGATATTCCCATGTCCCTTACAGCTAAATGGCTTGTAGAAGCGGCCTTGATGACGAAGCGTCAGAGCTCCATTAGTCGTTAATACCCCCCGACACACGAAGCTTTCTCATTAGCATGCGCCATCGTCGTCGTCGTCGTAGTCGCCGCTGCCGTGTGTGTCGGATATTCGGCACACAAACCTTCCTAATGGACAATTTTACAATTGTATCAGGCGCATAAATCCCCATAAATTAGCATTATGCAATTTCAGCCCAGATTTCCTTTTTTTTCTTGCTTCCTGACACCGTCGAGCCAGGAGGTTTCCAAGACTCGGAAACAACTTCGACCAGCTAGCAAGCAATCTACGCATTAAAAATCACGTCTCATTCGTCAGCCGTAATTCGGCAGACAAAAAAACGTTGGGCCAGTAGATATCAGCCTTTTTTTTGTTGAGAAACTACTACAATCGAGGAGTTGCCAACGGCTTTAAGTAACGGTTTCGTACCCCGGGTTTTCTAACAAATTTGGTCTTCTACTAACCATGAAACACTTCCAGGTGGAAATTTGGCGTATATTGTTGTAAATACATGTTTCCTCGCCTCTAATAAGTGTTCATTTAAAACAACACGGCAATTAACCCTCTTGTAAACAATAGCCCTCCGAGAATAAGAAATTACGATTCGAACGTGGATTACATCAACCAAACCACCAATTCATATAAACCCAGTTGTGATATGGAGCCGTTTATATGGAAATTAAACATTATTGGTCGAAAGAATCTACATTTAAACAAACGCGCATAGAGGGGTTATCTAATATTCGAGCAACGACGAGCGAACAACCAGTTAAAGGGCTTTGAATAATGAGCAAAGGTTAGAAAATTAGATTAGTTTGAAAATACTACGGAGGGTTAACAACTCTGAATATTTGAGGCAAGGGGAAATCACGATGTAACAGAATACAATGCAGGCCTTTATGCATGCATGGACTAAAGCCTTAATGCGATTTCAACTTACTCCAAGCCACCTCAAACTCCGATCTAAGAAACAGGTAAAACGACATTAAATCGGCGAAAACATCCACATGATCGATCAAGGATAACCGACTGTTGAAAATAACGCGCGATTCATGATTTGCAATTAATTTTTTGCTTGATGTCTGCTCCACGATCTAAATGCAATTGATTGCGCAAAATTCTTGTCACGAATTCTTGGAGCGAGGAACAATGCAAAATAACAAAAATTAAAAACATTTTCGGTCCATAAATGGATAGCCCGGCCGGTGAATACTTGTATTTAGTTACAGAAGCAGTCGACCATAACGACGCATTTGCGCCAGCAAAACACTTCATTTTATTGACACAATTTGCTTGTTTATCGAAAACAACAATTCTACCAAGTGGATATTTCAAAGGGCGCGTTCGGTGAGCCCGTTAAAACGTGAGTTACAGATGATTGTGGGAACAGTTTACAGTTGCAGTCACAACTAATTCAGGAACCTCGTCGATTGACAAATCGACCAATACATTCCGACAAACGTGTCCTTTTAAATCATTTTTGATTACAAAATAAGCCTTAGGCAAAATGAAATCAAGGTAGTATTTTTCTCCGCAAATAGCATGCATCGATTAAGATTCACTACATCACTGGTTCATTACCGAGTTGGTAATGTCAATGTGATCTTGCTTAGTCATTTAGGTAGGCACATCACACAACACATTTCACGTCTTCGGCCACAGTGTGAAATGCTCCTGTCTGTATTAAGCAGTTAAGCCTTGTAAACGCGAACCCAGTTTCTATTGCCTCATCTTGATAACTTTAATGTGGTCATCATCTGCCTGCTTCACACACGTTTACGTTTGTCTTGGTGATCAAAAATGTGAACTACGGACGATGCAGTATCACCGCGCACGATGGAATCGCAGACCTTCGACTTATTAGTGAGCCGAAAAAACCGGAAGCGATTACTGCCCTCGATTAGCAGATTGCGATATCATCGGAGAAAGCTGCAGGCATGTTTATTCGTCGTCTCATTGAGGTGAATCATTTGGCTGCACATCCACACCTGTTATTACGCAGAACGCCCAACTTTATCTTCTCCAAGAAAACACTTTACCGGATCGGCATTTTCTCGGCGTGTGGCAGTTTTTCCACTCTCCCGAGATGTGATTGATGTCCTGGCCACCAAGTCTCGCCATCAATCCCTCTGCACACACACTGCCCCAAGCTCGCGAAACTGACATCCAGGCCTGTCTTATCATTGCGTGCAGAGACGTCTTATTCGCTGAACTCTCGAGGTTTTTGTGCTTGAAGCGAATGCTTAGGTGTTTATCGATTGGCCTAATGTTTGAGTGATTGGGTTTGCCTATTGCCTGAATCTAGATAAGAAATAACAATTTAATTCTACTGTTATCCACGGAAGGATCATACCAGAATTTCAAAAAAACAACTATTCAGTAGCCAATAAATCAAAATCGCGCAAAATTCCACAACCAAATTTCTTTGTTTCCCAATTTAGTGGAAAACAATGCTTATAAACCGGAAAACTGGAGATTTTTCCGAGTGGAAAGTTGAACTGACCAAAGGAAAATAATTTTCGAGAAATCTCCTCCAACATCAAGAAGGTTAATTCGGAAAAACCAAGAAGACATAAATTTGTCAAATGACGTTAGCGATTGTTGTCTGCACAGCCTTTGAAATTCATTTGTTCAAACTCATATATTCCAATGAATGAAACCATTTTTGTAATTCGTTCGTTTTTCCGTGGAACATGACCTGAATAAGGTGAACCTTAGCCCAGTGCTGATAGATTCGATTTTTAGACTAACACGATTTCGGGTAGCGATAATACGAGAGTATTTTTAATGATTTGTATCACTACCAAACAATTAAATTAACTGGGTTATAAATTTAAGTATCTTACAAAATGACCTTCATAAATCAGTAAACACGCACAAATCGATAACGCAACCTATTTTGATTTAATTTGGATAGATTATACTGGAGCGACAACCAAAACATCCTAATTATAACATTTCCATGCCTTTGGCCACGAATAACCTATTTCTGTACATGAACAAGCCTGTCACCCAATCATGTTCAAGATCGTATGAACCATTGCAAAAATCACCATCTTTGCATAGAAACTTTGACGAGACCACGCATATTGTCATTGCGGTTCTATTAATTCGACAATATGCATTAATCATATCCTCTGTCCTTGTAGGTACGATCCTTTGAGTTGAGTTGTTTTGATTATTCACCACCAATCCCCTTTCAGCTTGGCGTTCATTATTGTCCGCGCAATGGAAGGACAACTTCCGGTGAGATTTCTACCTAAAACGACTCCAAAACAAATAATTGAATGTCATTTCATAAAGCAAGCACGTCATGTTGCTGGATTTCATCTTTTGAGATGGGATCTTACTGCTCCAGGATTCAGAATCAGTTGTAGTGACGTGGAAACTGTCATCTTCCACGTGATCATAATCGAGAAGGCGTGTTGTCATTTACTTCCAAAGAAAAACGATTGGAGGTTTACTTATAGTTACTAAATAATTTAATGAAATCTCGTTCCTGTTTTCAGCTCTTTCTAGGCCTCAATAATATGGATAATGGCTTGTAAGATAAAATGATGTATGCATTTTCATATTTGATCCCCATTTATTAAATTGTCCTTAAAATGTCCTACTATAAAGCCACAATGGGATTACGGTTTTATATGTCAAATAATTTCAGATAAATTAATTGAAATGAAGGTCCACCTGATCAGAGAAAATTAACTCAATTACCTATTTCAGTAGAATTTCGACCGACGACATTGAGTGTCACTTGATTGACTTACCAAGGTCGGTTGGCGACAAAACATGCAGAATTCACAAATAAAACGAAAATAAATCTACATGGAGAGATATCCCCGAGGACGACGTATGCTCCACGCGGGAATTAGACCATAAAATTTCCTTATAAGCGAAAATCTTCCTTCGGATTTTGGCGAAATATAATAAACAATACCAATTCTCTTTGTGTTCCTCCAGTATTGCGATTTGTACAAACAACTGCGTTGCAAAACAGTCGTGCTCTTGTAAATGTAACCCCACATATCTCACTTTTCGGATGCCGTAATCCCTAACGCATCATCACCCTTTCCTCCTTCTAACAACTTCTTCTTTTGCGGTTACTGCCAATTAATAAATCAATAAATAATCTTCACTTTTTTGAAAAATTCATGATGCAGTACAGTTACAGGTCTATGGGGGGGGGTTAGGTGATGCTGCGGTTAGTCCACAGCCGACATGTGTGGTCGTCTTGGCGTTCGTGCGCTTGGGCTACGAGGCTTAAAATGAGTAACCCCCTGGGGTTAGGGATGACTCTGCAATGAGAGCTGTACCTGGGACGCGATGACGAGAATCGAGTTCGCGTTACCAGAATCACGCAAGCCCGAACTCACTTGCAGAGCCGAGGTGATTGGTAGTACGCAAATAAAGTACGCGGGGGGTGGGGGTGTGGGGTGTCTAGAAGCACGACAAATATTCCCACGGTGTAGACTTGGGACACTCCGCCCTCTGATACTTGCAGAAACACGAAGAATCGCACTATTCTCTGGGAACAAGAGAACGATTCTAGAGGGTCTCGGAGATTTTTTTTATTTCCGTTGATTTATAAAGGTTGGCAAGTGATGGGCATACGTTTGATCAAAACTAAGTTTTAAGGGTGGTTTATTTACCTTTCTGGTAATTTCTTTCCTGATTGTAGCATACATTTGGAGACAGAGAGGTGTTGGTGGGACTTGTGACTGACCGATTGTCGTAGACGTAGAGATATATGAGCCAGAGTCCTCTCAACCGTCGATAAATGCCACATTCTTTGTATGCAAACTTCTATAGACTCCTGGGGTTTACTACATTTGATAATCAGCACATTTTACAGTAAACCAATAGGCCACACTTCAATTTTTAAGAAACCTAGACAAACATCAACCATACATAAGAGTAGAAACGTTAATTTAGGCGTTTTTGTTCGCTGCTTTCACATCGCCCTTTTTTCAATCAAAGGGCGGGGCTCTGTCTGCCATCCAACTCATAGACCTGCTTCTTCTGTCACTTCGTCAGCTTCTGTGACTGAAAAGAACGAAAAGCTAAGACAAACGACCACCTCAACGACTCCTTTTGAGTTTATCACAGTTTTGTGGGTTCATAGAAAAGTTGAACAAACTTAAGTTAAGAACCAAGGAATTTACCAGTGACGATAGAACCAATAATGCATCGCATTACGTTCAAAATATCCGGTACCCGCTTATCATGTATCGTCACACAAACCACAAACCATTAAATGGTACTCACATAAAAGAAAGAATTTTAATTGTGGTTCATCACATCAAGAATCCATTCCTTAAACAGTGTCAAATGTAGTTGATTAGTATCCAGTTAGTCAGCAACCAGTCAACAATAATAATAATAATAATTTTTACGCTTTATTAAGGTCACAAAGACCAGAACTTTCAGCATTTTAATGTTTAACAGGAATGGAGGAAATAACAATAGTTAGCACCAAGCAACCATTTAAATTCCGAGAATGTTTCTGATTTTTAACTGTGTTATAATAGAGAGACTCCGTTGTTGCGCAGACACCAAATAACTCGAAAGCTTTCCGGTCTCAAACACAGCGTCAAATATCTGAATTGCCCAACGGAAGCTGTCCCGTTTTTGCAATCATATTCACGAAAATGTACATTCGACCAAACGCTTCGACATAATCCATCTTGAAATGTTCAACATGATTTAAGCTTACATCTGGTTTATCACACAGAGCGTACTTCTTCTTCTTCTTCTTCTTCTTCTTCTTCATCTTCTTCTTGAGAGAATTAATTTCAATCTCCGCCGTGTTTGACATTTGAGAAGCAAAACATTTTTTTCACGCACATTCGGAATCAGTGACTTACAAAATCTCCACCTTATTAATCTTGTAAATGCCATCACTTTTTCGTGTTCTCTAAGTGGGCATCTGAGAGGGGGGTTACTACGGTTGTTTTAAAACCGGTAATATCACACCTAGCCTCCCAGTGGCATTATGAAAGAGTTTGTACACAAGGCAATTAATCATCATTCGAATATACCGATGTTCACAAATAAACATTCCCTTACAGCCACCCACCCACGTGCACGGATGCTGGAAAACATGATGTCTTCCCTTCAACCGGAGGTGTCGAACAGACCCGAGGCGCTGGCTGTGGTCCCGCGACAGTAATCGTAGGAGATTCCAATAGCGCATACGGTGAGTCACAAAATCAATGTCGTTCGTAAATCATCCATTTGGGTATTAATATTATCATTATCAGTTCGTGTGCAATAAACTCACCGCTCAGGTGGATGATTCATAAACGCAGAATCTCGATAGCTAGTGCGCATTAGCGCTGCTTGCCCGAGGCTGCATCCAATCGACGTGAACTCCCCCGATAATGACCCAATGACTCACAGAAAAACGGCCTGGGAAAAAAATGGCACATTAAAGGTATTTGCATCGGCATCACCGGTCGACTGAGCACGTTCCTAGGGGGGAATGGGAGGGGGTGTTGCCGGAACGGGTGTCTGTTTCAAATTGTCGTCTAAACACGCGGCGTTTGACGGCTTCTGACTCACGTCAGAGGGGACATTTTGCAGTGCCGAAATACTATCGGTGGTTCTAAGCAGATGGGAGAACAATATGGGTGTATTTTTGTACCCGTTATGTACCTCTTTGCCCCTACCGTGATGATTGAATGGAAACCCAGAAGCCTAAGGCGGCAGTGAGGTCCAGGGAATATGCTGTTTCAAATTTGATGAACTATTTACAAAGGCTGGTTTGACTTAGTTGCCGGCAGTTGTTCCCGTCTTTCAATGTAACAGCCGCTATAATCGGATTCCGAAGGTCTCCGCGTTGCAAGAGAGCTGGTCGAGGATCATTTTTTAGGAAAAATAAAAATCGTAATCGCTTCACGTCACGAAGACCAATGCTACACCTCTTTTGGTGAAACTAAAAATGGCGCAAATAAGGATATGCGGCGGTGCTTGTGAGGATTAAACGTTGGCCGAAAAGATTTCCATTTAGACAGACTAGAACAGATGGTATGGAATGGGGTCTCCCAACATATGGAATAGTGTCTAGGATGAAGTAGGAGATAAGAATTACTCGGAATGACAGAGTTGCGATATGTAGCCGCACACTTGTTTTATAGCCGATGTAGAATCGTCATGGCGGATCAAATTAAACCCAAACGGCTCCTAAAATGGCAGTATAAAGAGGGGGATAACATATCTAACAATTTCCCTGTTCGGGGAGATGGTTAGTAATCAACCGAATTAATTGCAGGGAGTAATATTCAGCACAAATAAATTGAATAACCAGAGTTATGGTCGATGCGTCAAGCTAGGAGTACAGAATCGCTTACTTTCTTCCGGTTTTGCTATTGTATTGATGGGGAAACGGTTCATTTTAACAAAGGAGAACTTTAAGAATAGATGGGAAGATGTTACGAAAGCTGATAAGAATTATGAATTCCAAAATGATTCATAAGGAATCTACAGCCGTCGTATTGGTCTAAGCGATTTACGTTGAGAAAGACAATAATAAAGGGCATTGAAGATGCACGGGCAGAACAATTCGTGAAATTTCGTTGAAGAATGTTCTCTCTAATGGAAGGTATAGATAATGCTCTAGAGAACGAGATTATTTTCCGAAATTCAAAACCTTTGAGGCCATGAGGTTGCAGTATGCGGTAAGAGAGGAAGATCTTGATTCCGTTTGTGTTTATTCCGGGTAGACAGCAGCAGCGAACTACGAAATAGAGACGGCGGCATTTACTAAAGATGGCATCAACACAATCAGTCCTAGGTGACAGAGCGTCGGAAATACGGCTCTGGAACAACATTGATGTTGAGCGGCCGGCGAAATTGCGGAGTGTTACCATCGACGGTGTTTCCATCGCTACTCTAAGGGGAAACGTGATCGAGACACATTTTGGTGCGTTCAGAAGAAGGCCGTTGTCCGACCATCACTCGAATGCCCGAGTGATGGTCCGGTCAAGCTGTTTATAATGATCGTTCATCATGCCTGGGGTCAGGTAGTCCGCTTATTTCAAGGGAGCAATGCCATTTCGAGACCACAGTTTGGACATTTTATAATTGCACAAAAAGGGAGAAAGCACAGCATGTTGTTGAACCTAGGTTATTGGGCTTGGTGGAAGACCTTTCGTTTCCGACTGTAGCGTGCTGGTGGCCGCGAGAGCAGCAATTTGGAAGCCATCTTCCCAACCACCCTGCAACACCATATTCATATCGTTGGGATACCGAACGAGAGCGTGAGATTTTGTTAGAGGTCGAGCTGAAGTTCACGAAAACGTCCTAAACGTCCTTTGCAGAAGCGTCGAGTGAAGAGTAGACGGAAGGACAGGCGGAAGTGTTGGCAAGGAGCCCTGGGGGAGATGGTGCGGCATCCACGGGTTGAACTCCCACCAATTCCCCTGAAACAACGATCTAAGAAACAAAGACAGCACCAACATGATCAGTCCAAGATGTCTATGGCCTTTCCCTCCCAATTTTTTCATTTTTCAAAATCCGACATATGACGTCTTTTCACGATATACACTCTCGCTTCGGAGTATGTCTCATGAATTGTTATGGTTACTCATCTCATAGTCACGTCTGATGAATTGTCACTTTTAGTCATCCCATAGACACGTCTATCTACGGAGTGTAATGAGACATCGACGTGGAAGCTGGGACATACTTGGCTGGTTCGTCGTTAACGTAGATTGGCTAAGAATGCGGTGCGGTGCGTGTCGAGAAGATTTTGGTTTTCGATGGGACGATCTTCACAGTCCAACTGGCACAGTACACGACAAAACGTGCACATCGTAGATGCCGCTTTCGTGAAATGACTGCACCTCGTTCGGAGAGATTCTTTCTGAATTAGCGAGTCCTTTCTCCATTGCTGACCGTCCAGCTTTCATATTTCCCGGTCTCCAGGTTTTAGATCGGCTGGAGTCGTCTTAGGATAGATCTAATGAGAAGATTGTTGCCTTAGATCATAAACGCTTGCATTCATTGCCAATACCCAATTGGTTCAAATTTCACTCAATTGCTCTAGCCTAAATATCGACCTATGCCAAAGTAATTATTGTTCAATTTAAACTACAACGGTCATTCTTAATATGCCGATTTTTAGTTATTCAACCTCGGGCAAAAGATTTGGCACCTAACGACTTTAATAAACCGATTATACTACTTAAAACGAGCTTAGTTTGGCTCACTTTCTCAAGAAAAGCCGTTTTTCCAACACTTATGCTCATCACATGACGATGTTTGAATTTCGCGTTCTCTTTGAACAACACCATTGTTCAAAGTAGTCGACACCCCACTGCATCCGAAAGTTTTCATCAAAACAGAAAGGCTGTCTGCATTTTCGGGGCCTCGGGGGGCCATTCGACGAGGGAAAACATCCAAACATTTGGATTAATCGAGTTAAATCGGAATGACATTTTTCATACCCTCAAAGTAACCCCTTTTCCCGCCTGTTTTACTGACGGGAAATTAATGTTTCCTTCGGGATGTTGTTTTTTTCAACATCTAAAGAAGTTCCCCCCTGCATGTTTTAACATTGCCTCCGGTGGTGGTGGACTGCTCTGTCCTGACTTCAAAGTTTTATTTGGGCGGGCCTTTAAACGACTTTGAAAAGTGTAAGCGAGAGTTATTAGATGCCATTAGAACGGGGGCGGCCCCCTGGTGTCTTGCTTTGATTGAAAAACCGAAAACATGTTTCCGAAAGATCGAAGATAAATGGACGGAAATCTCAGCACCGTCGACCCCCCCCCTGCCACCTCTTTCCCATCAACCAATTTAAATCTAGGTTCCCAGCATCATCAATGGATCTGTGAAAAGATGTTTCAAAAGTCGACATCTCGACGACCACTTTGCGCGGTCTGTTTGTATCCGAATTCCTCTCTTTATATACCATTGGTCTGGATCCGGTGCCTACCGCCGAGGTGGACCAGACGCCCCCCAGAAAGTCACCAGCGCCGCCGCTGAAACTCGCTCCTCGGGCGGGAACTTTGTGGCCCTGAATGTCTCTGCGTTTTATGGACGCGTTCTGTTGTGTCTTTGTTATTGCCAGATGAGGTGCAGTTCGCTTGTGCCACGGCGAAGGCAAATGCCGCTAATCGAATGATGGCGTACTCGGAGCTGCCGAAAATCCTTCGTGACTGAAAACGGGCAGTCTGCGCGCCTTTGCCGTTGTGTCAATGATTTAGGGGGCAGGTCGTTTTTTGTAAAAAATCTTGTTTTACCTTTTTTTCTATATATCGACTTCAATCAAGTCAATAAAGGATTTCGGGATCGTAATCTTCACATCTTGAGCGTTTAGTGCTTTTTATTACCGATTTTGGGATACATTTTAACTCATTAGACACCCCTCTGCTTCGGGGTTCAATTTCTCCTTACTATGGATTGCTCTTCATAGATATTTTCTTTTTTGTTTCCAATATGTCATTAAATATTGAAATTTCAAAAAAAACATGATTTCTAGTTAGCGTGCCAAATTTAGCATTTCGGATATGCAGGAATTACATTTTTGTTACGTGTAATACTAAACCCCATATCCAGTCTTTTTCACGTCAAATATTATCCTCCACATTTGCACTAGTTTGGTTGCGTCACATGTTATTTTTAATTTCCATGGCGGCATTAGCATCGGTACAGTGCCATCTCCTTACGGCACAGCAACAGTGTACCCCTTTCACCTCGTGTCTATCATCATCTCCGATTTCACACACAACTTGAAATTTAGGACATCAGGCCAGATTTCAACCGGACTGTCTTCCGAATTCCCACCGCACCACAAGACGTCCAGACATCGCTCGTCTAGCCGCCGCAACTGCCACACGTGGACCCCATATGGGACGACACCCAGTGTCCTTCTCTCTGCACCCTTCATCGTGACCTAGTTACGTGAATATACGTTCCGTCGGGCCAGCCCCCACCCCCAAACGCGCAATTTGGTAGTCGTATGTTCTTCGGGGTGTCGCAAGAATCGAGGGACTCGTTGTCCGTGTCGTCTGTGTGTGAACGTAGAGATTCGAAGCGACGCGGTCGCATTTTCGACTCTCCAAAATGCCGTAAGGGAAGACCTGTCGGCATAGGCACAGGAAAGGCGCCATTTTTGTTTTCTGGTTGATACAAATTTAGAAATCGACCACGTAGAATTCGGTAAATTTACTGCCATTCCATCATTCGACCTTCCTATCTTTACTGTTTGACCCCAAGTTGGCTTTATTATTAGGGATAGATAACCTGATTGAAATTCTTCCAGGTTTCGTTTTCAAAAAATGGTTAACTTTCTTCCTCCTTCTATCTTCCCAGGTACCTCCTAATTCATGGTCTCACGAAATTGCGACATCAACCGATCACAATGCCAAAATCCCCCCTTCCCTCAAAAATGTAGCACCTAGAAATGCTTCCTTACATTGCTACTCATGGGAATACAAGTTGTAGGATGTTTAGAGTCTAGAATGAAGCGACGTTAATGCCCCACCCGTTAACCCAAATAATCGTCTTCGGAGAAGCTTCTAATGAGGGTAAAATGGGCGTTTCTCCCCCTCCTCTTTTGTCTGATAAAATAAAACGGGAGTCATTTTTGTTTCCTTGGTCGTTACACTTTGTCTCTGCAAACAATTACTAAAACAACAGTGCCGACACACGGTTTTTGCCATTCAATTGTCGAGGCGACGTCGTTTTTTCAAAAAGTCGCCTTGGCAGATGGGCTGGGCCAGCAATTTGTCGGCGGCTTTGTTTATATTTCTTTATTTCTAAACTTGAGGGTTCTTCAGCCCATTTTATTAAATTGTTTCCACTTTAGCTAGGTTGAGTGTACACTGTGTATGCGCAAACATCTGGCTGAGTCGACCAGTTTGTTGTAATTGATGGTGTTTAGCAATTTTTCTTAAAACCCGGGTCATGTAACTCGATGCTCTTGATGCCGCAGTTGTTTTGGGGCTGATATACGTAAATATCCCCTGATCGACATTGTGCTAGCTGACTGATCAACTGCAGCGCATACCTTCGACGCTTTAAATCGGATAATTCCGTAGAAATGTGTTGGAAATGCTGTCCATTTTCGTCGACGGCCCTTATCTCTAACTCCCTCGCTCTAAATCTCTAAAAACAAAAAATATAGCAGCACACGAAGCTGTTTCCAAGCTCGGTATGCACATGTTTTGAGAAACAATCGCACGAAACGCCGTTTTAGGATTAAAAACGCTGTGTATCCCTAATTCGGACGTCTGGTGTGTTTGAGACGAAGGGGCGTGGGTGGGGCTATGGATTGAAGACATTCCGATATAAAGGGGGGAATCCACGGCACGAGATGTTTTGAAAAAGGTCCGTCGTGGAAGTTTCGACCGATAACAGGCGGGCCATGTGAAAAAACGACAATCGTGGCGTGAGTAAACCCGTTGATGCTTTTATCATCGTGAAGTATGTTTAAACGATTTATGTGGCATGGCTACTGCACACGAACGCCCTTCGGCCTGTCTGGACTTTCTTGGGAGCGCGCTATCAACAGGGCTGTTCAATGGTTACCATTCCGCGATTGACAAAATATGTATACGTTGAAGGTTTAATTTACTTTCATCTTAATCTACCGCATCGTTGTTGTTCTTCCCCAACTTTGATGAACACTACAAGGATGTTTTGCGTAATCAAGGAAGGCGTAATTTAACTTAAGTTTGGCCCTGCGCACATTTGTTTTAATTTATCTAAATCGCGCTATCTTTGAACGAGGTCATCGCGGGCGCGCACACACATAAGAACAGCTCACACGCCTGCGCACACGCTAACAAGAATGATTTACATCCATGTCTGCGATGAATGGCGAATTACTTGTTTAAGTTAGCACAAATAGGTCCCGATTCACACATACACACACACGTTTAAATGACTAATGCTCAGCAACGGAAAACGACATCCCTCCAACATGTGGGTGTTCGTGTGGTTGGTTTACGATTGAATCAACATTGGGCTTCTAAACTTTCCGCCAACACGCACTCATTATCGGGTCCCCTGAAAATGTACGACAAATAATCAGTCCTACTTAATAATAATTAGTAACCCTATTATGACAACCAATAATAATGGCTTTATTAAGGTCACGAGGACCAGAACTTTCAGCATTAAATGTTACAACAGACAAAAAATGTATAAGAAGTTGCGATTGTACATAGCAGGTGTAAAATAATTGAACGAGAATGGACGAAATAAAACAAGAAAGGCAAATTAAACCCTTGAAGTGTACGAAGTTTGGCAAACGCGTAATGGCGGCCATTGATAGGCCTTTTGACATCGTGTTGAAGCTCTGGCATTTTATGCATTGCTAGCGAGAAAATGTTAATTTGGTTTCCATTCATGCAATATGAATTAACCGTGTAACTGCAATGGTCTTTATCTAACAAAGACTGGCTGCTTCAGGAAAACTTTTCTCAAGTTAAATTTTCATTTCGAGTGACGGTAACATAAAAAGTTTAAGTTTTTAGAGACTTTTTACGATAATATTGTTCCTGCACCTTTGAGGCATTGCGAATATTTGGCTCAACCGTGCAAGAACGAGAGAGCAAACCAGTTACTGTTTTTTTGTGAGTATGCCACCTACTAAAAACGATGATTTGTCTTCGTTGATGTCACGGTGTTATTAAAATGGAATTACCATGATTAATATTGGTGCTGGTATCAAGGATACTTCCCCACCTACCATCGAGGTGGGATTTCTAGCAAAGGCACAATCAAGTACGCCCAGCAAGTTAGCAGGTGCCGAACCCGCTTTTCTGGTCGTTTAATCTAGGAGAAAATCACCTCCGTCGTCCAGTTCGCAAGGACCTCCTATAAATTGGCTACTTATTTTTCGGTGTGCTGGATACCAATCCTTGGACGAGCTCGCAGAAATAGCACCTTAGATTCATCGAAAAACTCCCCTCCGCAATACTTCGATGACATTACCAACCGCTTTCTTCATCTCTAATCTGATCTACGATTTGAGACGTTCCTCTCCGAAAAATTTATCGTTAAATCTGATTACTTACAACCAAAAACGGTTAAAATATTTAATTTGAAATAAACCCCCTGTGCTGCCGAATAACTTAGGAGAAAAACGCGTGAACTCTTGTAATAGCAAAAAGTAAATAGTGCTGATAAATTTTACTAGACTATTTCTGCGATGAAGAGGCTGTTTAATTTCTACATAAACCAGATTTTTCGCGTATAATATGCAAAGCCGCATAATAAATAACACGGGTCAAATCAATGTTCGCAGGTATAAGGAAAACTTTATTTTGGAATTTAATAACCTTTACTGCCACTAATACCCGATATCACCGTCGAAAAACACGTAACACGTAGGCTACATTAGTCAGATAGAACAAGACAAGTTTAAGTGAGACAAATGATTAACATAGAGCATTAGAATTTAGGTTCAGACGTCAAAGTAGTTTTGCTTCACATCCATTCAACGCCCATTTGTGATCAACAAACTCCACGGCTTCCCACTCAGCTTTGAAAGCTTTTTGCATGTCCTGTGGCTGCTGTGTGGGCGCCACTTGTTCCTGCATCAAGGCAGCCTGATCAGCAGCGTTATCTGAACCCAAAACAAGTCCATGGAGACTCCTAAGTCCGAAAATGTTGAGAAAGTACCACGAGGCCGAGCTAACCCTAAATGTTGTTGTGGTAGCTGTTAATATAACTTACCAAGAAGCATCGAGTGAAACCAACGTTTCACAACCACGTTGGAGCATTGGTTTAAATCGATATGTGAGGGGAAATGGGACTTTAGTGGTAAGAAAGCCCGAAAAAGCCCAATTAATCCACCCACCAATAACAAGCATTGGGACAACGTTTAGCATATTGCCCTTCATCATGTCAGTAAGCATTGATGGATCTGACAAATAATGTGGTAAGACACAATAATTAATACCTGTCATTGGGTTCTTCATCGTGTTTTCTCTTTTCTGTGTTTTAAAAAACCCGACGTCATTATCGTTAAAAAAATGTTTCCGCATTTTGAAACCCTAAAAATATTGTGCAATGATATCTAGCTTACATTCCGTGAAATATAATTTCCGTTTTCACGAAGAAGGCGACTTCGGATGAGTGCGTGACTAAAACTGACGTCGTTACAAAAAACAGTACCTATCGGAAACAACTTGAAGCTCGATTTTTTTGTCAGATGTCATAGCAACTGTTAAATAATGACGAATGACGCCAAAAAGAAAAGTTATGATAACAATGGGAATAAAGACCCAAAAACGGATCGCAGAGTCCAAGAACAATTCTGCCATAGCATAGAATCTCTCAAGCGACAACGAAACCAAAATAGGCGCGCACAAGAAACGCTAAATTCAGTATCATGTGTTTATTTGTTGGGTGGTTCTTTTTGCAGGATATCTAAAATACATCGTTGAAATAGTAAAAAACGGTTTGTGTTCAACAAACGCCGGCTTTTAGCCGCTTCTTGGTTATAAAGTACAGTATTGATCGCACCTTGGTTTATTTTTAAAACCGTGATAATATAATTAGGATTTTCGATAATACTAGATATGAATATTAATTTGATATTATTTTGGATCCTCCAGGTTCTTTTTTTGGGACAAAACATAAGTAATCCTCACAGTAACTACTATTTAAAGCTCTGATTTGTTTACTTGAGATTGCTAGTACACAATTTAATCTTCAGTTTCTTAGGAAAATTTATTGAATTAATACCGTCTGTAAAATAGCCCCACTTAAATGGAACTCTGTTCAATTGCGAATGAGTTAATTACCTTCTTGTGGTAGTTGTAGTGAGCTTAAGCGACAGGTTTATTTGGTCCAGGTCGGACTCTAACTATTGTAAGAATAATAAAAAATATGATTATCTGCCGACAGTTAATCATTGGCCGTTGTGCCATTCAGATTTTTTGGGCAACGAAATCGACAGCACCCAGGCATGATGTGTGAGCTGATGTCGCAGATGTGGCAATGAGTCAAATGAAACATGAATAAATAAGATAATTGGCATAGCTATCCTCCAATGCGCATTGCTCATTTCAAGAATATTGTTTAATGAAGTGCTTTCTTTCGAAAACTTGAGCTAAGGGGAATATGGACAACGAGCAAAATAAGCAGAATAAGTGGCCGTTAAGTGTAGCTAAGTCCCTTGAGAATATCTTGTGGAAATATGTCAATCCCTCACAATCTTCTATCAATTAGGAAAACAAGTATTTTGATCGATATGGTATGGCATCATCAAAATATAGCAAGGAAAGATAACCGCCTCATATTAGGCCAGGTCATGCATGACAAAAAGATAATTGAGAAGTTAGCCTTTTTTCAAAGAGATATTTGAACAGTGCTCACACAATCGCCCTCTGATCCAAAGACCTTTAAGACTCAAAGTGTTTTTAAATGTTACAATCGAGAGAAATTCTACAACATAATTCATAATATTTTTAAAATATTTCAATGATTTCATACACCATAGGTATCATTTCAACAACGATTAATCTCTTCATACCGATAGTTGTTTAAGTTAACCAAGTCTTGTATAGGCGAACGAATCGGCCGCTCAGTGTCTTCTTATTCTCTGGGGCAATATTTAAGTTTGCTGTTACTTCATTATTGCTTCTCAAAAAAATAGAATTACATAATACCATCTGGTATGTGAATTTTTGCAATTGACTGTCGATTTACATGCTCGTTGATATAATTTATTTCTGCCTACAGTTCTTATAGATTCAATAAAACCGAAGTTGTCCCGGTTGGTTTGATTAAGCGGAAACACAACAATAGCCTTTTCGTTCCTGTACTTGTTAGAAGAGTATAAAAATAACGATACTACGTACCAGTAACCCTAAAATCTTTGGATGGCCAAGGATCAAATGATGAATCTTGCAGCACAAAACGAGGAAAGGCCTTCCGAGGATCCCATCCTTTGTATAATACCGCCGGGTTCTGATGGTAGCCGGCGACATTCAGACTCGGCATACGCATCCCAACAAACCTCGGATTTAACTCCATCCTGCAATGGATACAATGGCATTTCTCCCTCTACCTCAAGCAGTGTCACAAACATTATTGCTCCACTCTCGTGTTTAACTAGCACTAGTCCCAGCCACAACCCCTCTCCTAGTAGCCGGAATGCTACAATAAGTGGGAAATCGCAAAGTGATAGCCCATTAGCCTACCATGAAAACTCGGTTTCTAGCGACCGAAACATAAAGAGCATTTCGGATGAACCAAAGCCCAAAATCAGAAGAGGTCGTCAACCGAAGACTGAGCTTGATTCTTCTACCAAGAGTACTGTGCGTCGCAAGCGGCAGCCCAAGCCGAAAGCCTCTATTCAAGAAAATCCTCTTCCACATCTTTTCATAGACACGCAGCAGAGCAATTTTGTTGAAGCTGGTGGGCTTAAAATGCGTTTCCGCCGAGATTTTACAGTTGAAGAGCCGGTAATTGGAAAGAAACCCCGAAAGAGAATTTCAAAAAACAATTCAGCCCCCGTCTTCAGAATTGTTGAGGCTTGGTGTGATGCTGACGCCCCTGGCAGTCAAGTTACCCGAACTTGTTCTACATCTCCATCTGTCCCTAGTTTGGTTTCGGGCGGCTTCCGAGTTGGTGATGTTGTTTGGGCAAAGCTTGCCGGCTACCCCTACTGGCCATCTCGCATCAGCGAACTATGGACAGGAGCACAGCAAGCTGATCTCAATAACCCGGACGCTAGTGCCCTCGTATTAGATGTCACTCCCGCAGACCCTTCATTGGCGCTTGAATTTACCGCCAAAGTTGAGTGGTTTCCTTGGGGTCAATGTTCCATTCTAAGTTCTCCAAAGCTCTTCCCATTTCAAGAGTACTTCGATAAACTATACACTGCTCGTACGCGCGTAAAGGGCTACAATAAGGCTGTTGAGATGGCGAAAGATATCCTCTCCATTTCCTCAAATATTGCAGCCGATCTTTCCGAAATTGGCGAACAGTCACAATCTACATGTCAGCTGGATCTCGATATCGGTCACGATAGTACCGTTGCGCCAAATGCATTTCAGGGCGACGTTAGAGGCTGTGGCGTGACGGGTAGTCCGTTATCTCTACTTGGTCTTCACCATGACCCGGCGGATCTTCTAAGACATCCTCAGGCCATTCTCGAGCAATATTATTCGCCACTACCCCAACTGGACGCCAGTTGTCTTGATATTGTAAACAATGTGCCCACATTTTCTGAAGATGAGGACGAAGACAATGCGTCTTTTGCCAATCGCATTAAATCTCAACTCGGCACAATAGGACTTTGAATGAATGTGCCTAAAAACAGAAGGTAGAACCGAAAACAGCAACTCGCCGGCAGCCATTACCCCAAACAACCGTGTACATATGTGATAAATCTATGAAACCCCGGCATTCATAACTCCTTCCCATGACGATCACTTATTTTCTCAATAATTTCCTTTAGGATTTCTTAATACGACGTAATTTGACATGTGCACGCATCTTCTTCATCATCGTCAAAATAATCATTCACGGTTATCGCTGCCACGCTCCCCTGACTGCGTCCCGAAGCTCAAGGTCACAACCTGCATGCCGATTTGGTTGTGCATGTATTTTTACTAGTGTGTGTATATAATCGTGGCTAGGCAAACGTTTAATGTTGGTGACTACCCTCGTGGTTCTACCTTCCTCTGTGACGATCTCTGAAACTTTCCTTTGACTTCTGGGCGCAACGGCGACCTCTACTTATCTTATTTGTTTCTATTCTTCCCTTAAAATGATAAGAACCAGATGTAATGAAACGTTTATGCTGTAATCTTGGGTTTTTGGTTACTTCCCGGTGGGCTGTTCGTGCGATCCTGGGTCAGTTCCTTTATTGCGCCCAATGTCAGCATTGATGTGGCCACTGGTGTATAATGCGATTGTGATGATCAGGAGTAGCCCTCGGAGTTGTTTCCACGGCACCCCATTAGAGAAGATCATCATGTCGTGGGGTTTAATAGGTTACTTTTTATGTCACCCTTGTCCGTCGGAGTGCTGAAATTTCCCCCATTGATAGCTCCAAAGTACGCCCTGGGCATTAAGTGCGAATAGGGGAGCCCAAAGACTCAGGTGCGCATGGACATAGGCCTGTGCGTCGTCGCTCCTGATTGGTTTCGGGTGTTGATGTCACAGGACACGGCGCGTGTTAGTTGGCGTGATTTGAGACTCACGTGGGGTGCTCCAATGGTTGTGCAGACTTTGTCTGACGCAATGGTGTGTTGTTGTGGCGTCAATGATTGGCTGATGCTCCGCAGAAACATAAACCCAAAACACGTACTCTACTGCAGCGAAAATGGATAACGTTACAAACTGGGGTCGCCATCCGAACTTATACCTATTTAATACAACTAGTATTCTTTGGTTGGCTTCAATTAGTGTGGTATTAAGTCTAGAAAAAGCCATCATGCATAATATTGTTTTTTGGTTGAATTAGAAAAAAATAATCCCCAGCCAATCGAAGAGGAGTGGGGAGCAATTCTAGGCATCTCCAGATTGATCGGATCATCTTGTCTGGGTGTTTTGACGCGTGAATGACTGCGTCGCCAAAATCCTTTGGCCCATGAAGTCCCCCGCCCCAAAGAATGCTCCGGCGAACAGAGAACCCCGCCAGCCGTAAAACGGGAGGTGTTGTCAGTCAAAAAACGTTTCCTCTCCAGTTAATTTAAATTTGGTTCCTTTTGTGCATGGTTTCGTCAACGAGATGCGGTGATGACATGGATAATACTCGCATGACGCGATAGCGCATTCCTTGCGCCAATATAGAATATTCCCAGATTCCAATCCTCGAAAAATCGATTTAATGAAGATTAGTCGCAAATATTGGGAAAAGAAGGAATGAGCTTCTAGGGGGCTATGCCGATTGCCAACGCCGAGAAACGGGATAGCAAGTAGGAAATTATAGAAAGAACGAAAATATAGAAGTCCATTTTGGGCTACAGAATATGAATTGGGCGGCCGCATTTTTCATTTTTTTTCGCATACTTTTCACTGGCTCGGCAATCCGCCGTGTATTAGCATTGAAGAGTGCAAAATGTGAGCGTTCTGTTTCAGACTAGCGAAGAGACGGATCGTGTTTTATTGTTTGAAACAGACTGGAGGCAGTGTGCTGAGTCCATACTTCGATTGATGGTCGCGCCAATTTTACGAGACTATTAAAGGTCTGATGTAATCATAAATCTTTCGGATAAAAATTAGGTTCTGCCTCTATGATTGTCGCATAACCAGTGTTCCAAAACCATGCCCCATTATTCAGAAAAGGCGATTGTCTCCCACATGTATGTCTGGAGCAATACCGTCTAGAGGGATCGAGTGATTTTCTAATTTGAAGAACACTAAATCTGTTCTGTTTAAGTCGCCATTGAGGTTACAGAACATTGGACTATTAAATAGCGGTTATGTCTTGTGTGACAACCTTACACGCCACCCTAATTAGTCAAGCGGTGGTTTGTTAGTGGTCGATATCCTTACACGTACAGCGACGAAGCGTTGACTGATGCACAAACATGTATGCACTGAAGTTTCCCGGTAAGGTCTTATTGCAGTTTCAATCTGGATTGATTAAAGACCTGATACTGAGCACACTCAATCAACCATTTGGCCACAACCCAGGAAGGAGTCGTACCTCTGGGTGTGGAGTCTGTCTGGCCTATATTGTCAGCCTTCTGTTTTGAGATGATGGTATCCTTCCAGGCCCTTTCACAAGCTGATGCCAGTTCATTTCTACACCGAAAGCATCGGGTATTATCGCCACAGTGGATGTTACACAGATAGCAGCTGGTCGTGATAGACGATTGGATGCCAGGTCTGTGCAAATTCCGGAAAGGTTCTTGCTTCACTGTAGACAGCCTCCAAGTTCACATGCTCCGCGGCCGCTTTGACGGTACCCATCAACTTGTTTAGTTACCTCTTTTCGTCAGCGCCAACGTTGACATGGAAACGGTGACAGCCAAAGTCTTGAAAGGTCATTGGTTGGACGAAGTAGAACGGCGACAAACCACTGTAACCATCAGTGTTGTAGGAATATGGGCATCTTCTCTGTTTTAAGACCATTCATGTTGATGAATCGGGTCTTTTTAAAGTCTCTATTATTGAGGGATCAGCATCTTTTCTGTTAATGGCCCTCGTGAGTTTCACATGGATATAACGCAAGCACGTGTCTGAGTCAATACCGTAGAATGATACCCAAAGACAAATGATTAAAATGGTCTACCAATACGTTTTTTGTTATGTTGTGTCGCTTGGCAATCTATTCCATGGACACATTTCAGGACTACAAGTGCGAACTCGAGAAGAAAATATCCTTTCCAATGGATTTAATGCATGCCTGGTATTGATGTAGTCGAATGGTCAGGCTTTTAATGGTGACTGCAATAAAACCACAACCCTTATGTGGAGCGTGGCTTCGTTGGCTTTGCAAAAACACGTGATACACATGATGGACGTGACCTTACAAGGAATTGCGGACTCACAGACTCGGTGGTTAATACGAATTTCCGAGCAACACTTTAATTATTAATGAGTCTTTAATAATTTGAAAGACCTTATAATACTAGCAATGGTCTTCGCTTTATTAAGGTTGCGAAGACCGACACATTCAGAATTAAAATTTAAAATGAACTAAGGTAGTACGTTAGACATGCATGATCACACAATTTATCCCTGGATTGTGTCTGCTGTCTTATTTTAAATTTTTGAATTTTTTGGACACCATTTTCTAACGACGATGAAGATTAAGAAGTTAATGCACGACATAACAATTAGGTTAATTGCAAGAAAGGCAAATTAAAGATTTGGAAAACGCGACATGTTTATTTGCATTCAAACACAACCAATCCTGTTAAAAATTATATAGTATCTGATTATAAGAACGTCGGATTCTCGACAGCTGAATAGACATCACTGGGAATGTAACCGCTTAATATATACGTACTCACATATTTAAGTAGTCATCATGCGATATCCATACATATTTTAAAAGCATACTTCCAACGGGTGTCAATGTCGACAGGTCACTTTTCCAGGTGTTCAACGAAATCTCATTAAATTACAAATATTACGAACTGTTAAATTGGTGAAATTCCGTTTAAAGTATGTTTTTTCGGGATTTAATACCACCAGACGTATGAAATTTTCATAAATCTTTAAAAAGTTAAAAGCGATGACCTTTTGATGATAGCTGTAATTATTCGTTCGCTAATACATACGTTTAAGGATTTAATTTGTCATTCCGAACAATTTACCATGTTATCTATAGTTGTTTGCATTTGATAGGGCCACACAATTCCCATTACGGATTCTTTTATCAATTTCCGAACAAAATGAAAATGCATAAGAAGCAAAAACAGATGAATCGCTTTATCCCTTGTAAATGGCGTCTGTCTCCTATTTTGAACATCCGTTTTATCTACTCTACACATTTAATACGGAAATCTTTTGGTCCTCGTTATGGCCCATAATGAAGACATTGCTTAGAAAAGTTCTGCAGTATAGCGAACGGATGTAGTTAAAAAACGATCTTCTATTGTCCACTACGTGTGCAAGCCACTTTACGTTCTTGGTACCTTTCATGAGGTAAATTCAACCAGCATTACACACGGTGGTCCCGTCCCCCCTAACAGTTAGTATGCTTACTGTTTTCGTGGGGGTACCCTCGGGTCGAGTCCCAGAGCAGGCCACCAAAATACGCCTGGCTTAGTTGAGAAGGCGTCTATAATCTTCCAGCCCCTTGGGGCTTCCAAGTAAGCGGTTGCTGCATCATCCGAGATTCAACCAGTCGGAGTTCCACGTGTGTCCGTTGGATGATGCCTCTTAGGGTGGCGCTGTGGACGCCGCCACCGTACAACATTCCCAGCCATCTTCATGCAAACATTCATGAAACCATTTTATCCTCTAGAGGGATAGTGCCACACGAAAATGCATCGCTTAACAACTCAATGTGTCTCGCTATTTGACAACACGGAACACTTAAAAACGTTGATTCTTTCACGAGGTATTTATGTTTTTTTATGGTTTTGACGTTATCAAGAAATTAAAGGCAAGTACCTCTTCACACAGGAAGCGAAATTCAACGTATTCAACGACTATTTATTCTTCGTATTCAGAAACATGAAAACATACGATGATACAATTTTGGCAATTGTATGCTTAGTTAGTGTATATTTTGGGTGCATAATTTTAATTTTAATCTGCTAACCGCACTTAAAACCTGGTCGCCTTTGTAACGCGCGCTGAAAGAAAAGCACGTGTCAACCAATCAGAAGCCGAGACCTGGTGAGTGAGTCGATGCGACAAGTGATTGATCACATTGACCTGAATACATGTGAGCGTATCACGTGCGATTAAAAACGGCCCGACGACCTAATCAGCGCTTGACTCGGTTACGGCACATACGTAATTAGGCTTCAGTTTCTTTTATGGACAGAGAAACGCACCCGGCAACTACGCGGGATGACCTGCGGACACGTGATCATGTTTAACCAACCCAAACTTGACCTTGATGGGACACCCCGATTTGGCCGCCAACGGATTCAACTCTGTTTATACGCCCTGTCTGCATTGGCTCCGACCGTGGTGCACTTCGTCATTGGTCTACCTTGTCTGGTTTCATCTTAAACAGAACCATTTTGCTCGATATGCTCGAACTCATCGAAAATCATCGCCATTTTTGATGCTTCCACAATGTTATTTCCTATTTGGAACTCGTGATAGTAGATAAACTGATTTTTATTTTCCATATAATTATAATAATTGTAGTGGCTTTATTGAGGTCACGAGGACCAAAACGTCCAGAAGTTAAAATATGCAGCATAACAAGTATTAGATGTGAAAATTATCTTTTAGTTCCTGTTTCACCTGCTCTGGGAAAACTAAAAATCGGGACATATAAGGAATGACCGAATTGCGATATGCCGCCGTTCTTGTTGGTATTGACCGGTATAGTCTACGCATCGGTCGAAGAGATTTACATTCAGATAAACTGGAATCGAGGGGATAGGAGGGGTCACTTAAAATACGAGCAGCGATTAGTGAACAATTATTGAAGTGGCGTTGAACGATGATTTCGTGAATAAAGAGAATAGGCCGACCACTAGAAAACGAGATTATTTTAAAAAGTCTATGAAGGGTTGAAAAGTCAGAACATTTAAGGCGGGGGGAAATTACTGGGGAACAATAGACAATAAGGTAAATTATACAGGCATGGACAAAGTGTTATATTTCATTTAAATGATTATTTGGATCGGCAGATTTCGAAACTGAGGTAGTCTAGTTATAAAACCACTCAAATATTAAACCGAAAATGACACAGATTGTGCTTCTAACTTGTATGGAATGCCAGACAAGCAACCGGAACGTATCGCCAACACCTTTTCCTCGTACGAAAGCTATAGAACAGGAACTCATAGAAACTTTTCATGTTTTATAGTGTTTTAATTTCGCCCTCGTGACTAATAAAGCAATTACCATATTGATTATAATTAACATCATCATCATCATCGAGGAATTGAACAATACAGGCCTGCACATCAGCTTAGGAAAAGAACTACAGAATCTCAACATGACGAGTAATAATCGATGCGCAATCGATTGATGACCAAAATGGGAATTAAATTTAATTACTTTTGAATTAGTTCAGGGAATTGGGACATTACTAAACGGCAAGCAAAGAGGACGGAATAATACCACGATTAGAATCAACTGAAAAAGATTTTATCCCATTGCTTGCGAAGTGTTGAGCCATGAAAATGGGAAGTAAACAAAATACCAATTGGAAACCAATCCCAAGGGAATACTTTTCGATGGATATATTCTGCCAAAATTAATTATTTTTCCAATCATCCGATGGGCCTGTTTCATGATGGGATTTGTTTTGTAATTATGTCGTGAAATAGTCGAATGAGAATCGGGTCTGGAAGATAATTTCATTGGCAGGTGTCAATGAACAATCAGACTAGTGATTCTTGTTGGAAAAACCAAATCGTGATAAATGGCAGGTTAGCAAAGACGGAGTGATTCAATTTGTGCCGATGAATCACGACTCCATCTGACAGGTGTTGTGGTGCTTTCGATGGATTTATTAGGTTCGACCAACTACAATCTGTCCATCGGGACCTTTACATCAGCGAAAGTGTTCGTTTCTCTCAGCGGGGCTTCGAATTTTAAATAACCGTAAAATTTGTCAAGAAGCGATAGAGTTTTAATTGTAATCAGCTTTAAAAAATGAACAATACCACTACTGGCGGTAACTGTCCTTTGGTTTCTGCTCCAATTAGTCTTGTGTAACTACAAATATGGACAAAAGGGGATAACTGAATTGCAATATGCAGCCATTCTAGTGATGCACAAATGGTATAGCCTTCGGAATGGTTGAAGCGATCGATGATGAAGCGAGAAGCGAAAGATTAGCGAAGCGGCGATGAATAATTTCGTCTTGGATTCGTGTAAAGATAATCCACCGAAAAACGTGATCATTTTAACAAGTCTGCGGGTGTTAAATAGTCGCAAGATTGGAGGCCAGTAAGAACAACTAGGTATCTGTATTCTATGAGGAGAATGATTATGGCATCCACGAAAGTCTACTTCGGGTTTAAGGTCACCCGAAACTACGAACTAAGAAACAGATGCGGTGACATTTACCGAAGTGGGCATTTACCCCATGATAACTCCAAGATAACCGACTTTTGAAACTAACGACAGTAATTTGATGTTTACTGAACGCGAAATTATGGAGTGAAGCCAATCGACGGTGTATTAAAATGGGTTCTCAAGGAGATATGCCTGGATACGGTCATCAGAAGTCTGTTTATTGAGGACAACTCGATTACCTCCACGATGAATATTTGGAGTCCTCGTTCCTTTTTGTGGGCACGGAAAACCGTCAGGAATTCCGCCTTTTTGATGAGAGTTACGTCTTTAGGTAACCGTATTTTCGACATGTAATAGATATGAACAGAAAATGAGAGCGCACTGCGCAATGTAGCACACAACAAGGAGAAAGAGGTTTCGTTTCCGATTCTAATGTTTTGAGGACAATAAGAGTAGTAATTGTGAATCCAGTGCATCAACCATCCCTCGAGATGGGTAAGGCAACGAATAATGAGGATTTTTTGCCTGGGCTTGATTTGCAAGGCGGAGAGTGACTTTTTCGATGTGAGGTGGACATGACATTCTCATTGTGCATTCGTGCTCAACCAAGCATGACGAAGCTGCAGCAGCAATCGATAATCTGATTCGCCTAAGAATTAAAAGCGTCTGTTTTTCAGACCATTCTGAGAAGTAACTGTGATGAGTGGCGTCGCCATGACGCAATTGGCAGCACCTAAAAATGGTCCCACAATCACGGGTCTGGGGAGAGTGATGAATGGGCTAGTTGGCAACAGTCTTACTGCTAGGACCTTGTAACTTTAGGGTTAACCTAACTTCTATCAGCCAGACAATGCGTATCCTCTTAAATTTGGGCGCAAGTTTGTTTTCGCTTGCAAAAAAATGCATCT
Source organism: Proteocephalus fallax (assembly GCA_028672205.1). Taxonomy (NCBI): domain Eukaryota; kingdom Metazoa; phylum Platyhelminthes; class Cestoda; order Proteocephalidea; family Proteocephalidae; genus Proteocephalus; species Proteocephalus fallax. The sequence continues at coordinate 583,935 of JAPUBX010003984.1, read as the reverse complement.
GTTCTCGCTGCAATTAATAATTTATTAAGACAATTTTATACATTTCCTCTGTTTCACCGTCGTCAGAAAGGCTTTCTTGGGACCTCGTAAATTATGCAGAGAACCACGATGGAGGAAAATCTTGCTATAATGTCTTTTTCATCTACCAAAATGGCCCAGTTAAATATGCGCCATTGCGACCCATTTCCTACGACGGCGTGTCGAAAAGGTCGCCTATGAATGCAACGATTCGTAAAACGTTCACTCATTTACGATCGGGTTTCAAGTCTTTAGACGTTCGAGGCATTGTGTGAACTGAATAGTCTATCATTTAATAGTAAACAGGCTCATGCTCGAAATGATTATAAGCCCATTTCTATCAAGATCGCGTTTATGTTTGTAACCAGTTCCGTGTAAGCGAATTACGTTATAAATTATTTCATGTTCAGGACAACCATGACCGTCGGTTTAACAGGAAACCTCGGTTGAAATGTTATCCATCCTGCCTGTTTAAGTTCTTTCAAGGTCCTACTAAATCCGTTTTGTCGTTTACACTTAAGTAGGCGTTATAACTGCACAAACCATGCGACTGCTCACCGGATCCATTAACGCCCTTACTGTAAACGTACTCACTTGAACAAGCGAGTTTCAAGGAAACATTTAAAAAAAGTGTGGATTCAATTAAGCACAAATCTAGCCAGATGCTTAAAGAATCTACAGCTCATATAACGTATTCATTTTTATTGAATACCGCTGTGGAATTAGTAGACGATAACTAAAAAATAATGTCTTTACTTTTCTGTGTGGTTTTTATTTGTTTGGAGTGTGTTCATAGTGAACTGCGCTTCATTCATTAACCGGATAGTGTGTTGGTTTATTTTGGTTTCAGCAATCAGGCCGGTCCGATGCGAATCAAGTGGAGAAAACACCTAGAATTTGAGCCTCGAATTAGATAAGACGTTCTACTGACGACTGAGAATACTCCGACTCATTTATCCCCATTCCGCCTACACGTGACAGAGGGCAAGTAATCGCTAATTATTCAAACCGCATTTATCATAATACTTATAATAATAGTATTCGCTTTATTAAGGCTACGGGTACCAAAACGTTAAACATTGGAATTTACAACCACCAAAATCAATAAGAGGTTTGGCGATTATGCATGGAAGATTCCAGCATAGCTAAATCATGTTCCCTGTTTTATTGTTGTCAACCAATCATAATCGACACCTTTTTGCCATGTGTGTGGTGATTGAGAGTGACCTTGAAGAGCAGCTGACCGCGTCGGGGTCATTAAAGGCGGGGGCGATGCATCGGGATTTTTCAGGTCAAATGGTACATCAATCCGCCATGGTTTGGATGCCTTGCACAAATGCCCAAGGCGTCTTTGTGGAGCACAAAATACATCGTCCGTATTTGGCCCCATCCAATATTCGTCCTGCCAGTACACGTGATTGGTACAACTTCAATCAAATACATTATACGACCAGGCTCAAAAAAACAATTTTAGCCTCTGTCATCTCGGGAGGAGAAATTGTCTCTAATTATCGAATTATTGGTCTAATTTGAATATAAAAGTAATCTTTTCTCCAACAGGCATAACATCAATGCTTTTTGGAAAGAAAATAGACTTTAATTTGATTTTTCGAAATTAAAAATATACGAAACACCCCCACATTTGAAGGTAAAGGTTTTTCCTCATAAAAGTTCTCAAAATAAACTTCAAAATTATGGGTTTGGTGAATAGCCCATTTTTATGAACTTATTTACGGAAATTTTAAAATCCGCATCAATTCGCGTAACACCACAGAGGATGCTCGTTTTTTGGGGATGACGAGAGCCAAATCCCTATCCTTTACACCTCACCTAAATTCACAGCTGCGTCTCAGATTTCGGTGCAAAATATCTGCCTTCCAGAGAAGGTCCTTTATCTGGGCCCTTTATGGGCATGATTACTAGGCGTTGTGCTTGGGCGAAGAAAATGGCAGGCTAAACATTAAACCACCTTATTCATGTATTTTTGGGACTAGAATCAAGTGCCAAGCTATCAGAACTGCCACCAGTATCGACGTCGAGAACAGGCAGGCAGACAAGATGTATGAGATAGACAGAAGGGTGCTGGGTTGGAATGAGCCAGGTGTGGGAGATAGTGTTGGCGCATAGATTCAACTAACCGTCTGCTGAACGGTACGCCAATGGGCAGTCTGCTAGTCGGGTTTAAACAAAGCACGTTTCGTCTCTAACATCTTTTAAAACATTTAAACAAACTACTAAAAGAAACAGGATTGGTGGTCCAAAGGGGTGTGGCCTCTCGGAGTTGACAACATTCGTTGCTTAAAACAGTCTTGCTCGCGATCAATGTTTATTCCCGGTTTAATGCCGAGAAATTAAACCAATTTCGATCAAGATCAGGGCCGAGGTAAATCGCCTTAACAAGATTTTTGTAGATGAGCTTTTCAGAACATCTAAACCCTGTGACCTCTGGAAAAATCTTAACAGATTGACAGGAACCCGCCGCCCATATCTACCAAGTGGTGCCCTAGACCTTGATGCTCTGAACGATGGCTTTATCTTCAAATCCGCTGACCATTCCGCGGTACCTCACGTTTGATCAATTAATCCCAGCGCTTTCCTGCCCGCTCACGAATCATCTATCTCCCAAATTTTGGCTGGCCTCAAGAGCTCCACAGCGGCTTGTCCCGACAGGGTCCCCACAGCGATTCTTAAAATCGGTCACTGCGAGATTTCTCCGTTTGTCACCCAGCTCGTCAATCATTCGTTAGGAGAATGCTTCTTTCCTTCGGAATAGAGAGATGTCGCAATAACACCAATTCCGAAACCGGCCAATGGTTCCGCCGGACCTGTGAAGTATAGACCTATCTCCAACTTATCTGTGTGGTTAAAAGTGATTGAGAAGCACATTTTCTCTAAATTAGATGACACGCTTAAAGCTGCCGATGACCCGTTTCAGTTTGCTTATAAATCAAATAGAAGCACTCTGGACGCCGTGTATACGTTATCGCACACCCTCCACTCTTCACTTGATGCCGGAGCGAAAGCCGTCAAGGGGGTTTTCTTGGACTTCTCTGCTTTCAACACTATCTCACGCTCCCGCATCCTTTCTCAACTATGTGAAGATGGCGTTGAAGGATGGTTGATTAATTGGCTTCAAAACTATTTTTCTAACCGACGTAAACATGCCAGAGTCGGAAATGAAGCCTCCACCTCCTTGCCAAATAACTGCGGTATACTACAAGGCACAGTGCTATCTCCCTTCCTTTTTAACTATTATGTGTCTAGCCTTTGGTCCCCTTACGGCGTGACACTTATAAAATATGCGGATGACTTGACTTTATACCATGCATGCAAGACGGATGGTGATTCTCAACAGCTCGGGCAGGCAGTCACTGAGGTACTTGAGTGGTCTTCGGAGAATGGTCTTTTGCTAAATGCATCAAAATGCATCTCTGTTACATTTTCCCTGACAGCCGCTGTTGACACGCCCGAAATCCCTTCACTCCATAATTTCGCTTCGAGCTCAAAATCGAAATTCCTCGGCGTTATTTTTAGCAGTCGGTTATCATGGAGTGATCATGTGGATGCCGTCTTTGGTAAATGTCGTCGCCTCTGCTTCCTAGTTCGCCGGTTCAGGAGACTTTGCTTAAGCTCTAGACATATAAAAAACGTTTGTCCATGCTTGTATAATTTCCCTTATTGTATATTGTTCTCCAGTAATTTTCTCCGGCCTTAAATGTTCTGACTTTTTAACCCTTCATAGAATTTTAAAAATAATATCGTTTTCTAGTGGTCCGCCTATTCTCTCTATTCACGAAATCATCGTTCAAAGCCACTTCAATAATTGTTCACTAATCGCTGCTCGTATTTTAAGTGACCCCTCCCATCCCCTCTATTCCAGTTTATCTGAATGTAAATCTCTTCGACCGATGCGTAGACTATACCGGTCAATACCAACAAGAACGGCGGCATATCGCAATTCGGTCATTCCTTATATGTCCCGATTTTTAGTTTCACCAGAGCAGGTGAAACAGGAACTAAAAGACAATTTTCACATCTAATACTTGTTATGCTGCATATTTTAACTTCTGAACGTTTTGGTCCTCGTGACCTCAATAAAGCCACTACAAGTATTATTATTATTATTAATGCTGAACGCGTTTGGTCGCCGCGGCCTCAATGAAGCCGCCATTATATTAGTTCACAATCCATAGTGTTTTAATACCCCTGGTTGTGTTATTTCCAAAGGTGTTCGCATTAGCACCATTACTTGGAGAGTCTGTCTTAACCTTTTGTAACGCACTCTACAAAGCTCATTGGAATACAAACGCGTTCTTGTCGCATTTTAACAATAAACCTAATTCGACGAAATATTCATATCCTGCTCAGACGCCTTTTCTTATCTTCTTCTTTCAGATTTTTCCACATTTGTGTGGAGGATAAACCGGCCTCATGGGGGTGTGCAACGAGGTTTCTCGGGAATATTTTACCCGGTGGCCGCGTCCCCAGAGCTATCCAAGGAGGCCTTGGAGGCCTTGGATATGAAACAGGTAGCTGCTCACCAATGGAGCGAAGAGGCTAAAAAATGCACCTTCGGGCCTCCTATCTTCTTATTTAATGTATTTTCCTGCTTCTTAGGATCGTTCCGACCCAGCCACGAATGATTTTATAACGAATAGCGACGATAGCTGAAGTTTTACCAACGCTGATTTGGTTAAAATGAGTAGAGCGATGTAAAGGTGCGGTATAAATCTCGGAACTAGTGAAATCTTGCTGTTGACACAAAAAGGACTGCCGTGGTGGTATTTCCCTCAGCAGAATTTGGTTCAAACTCACTGATGCTCTCTGGCCATTAACAATGAAGTCTCCGAATAAACAGATGGAATTAAATCGCCATCGAATACATATTTCAAGGTTTAGTGTTGGTGGAGGGCGAATATGTTATACAATTATAGCAACACTTACATTTGTAAAGCAAATCAATGTTTCAATCTGGAGGTCGATTTTATATCATAAATTGGATAACCCCATTAAAATAAATTCTTTTCGAATTTTATATTTGTTAGAATATGGAATGGTGAATTAAAAATTCGAATGTATTTAACTTATATTAAAGCGCGAAGCATAGGGGAGCAATGATTTACGCATATGCAATCTTTGTCCAATGCGTTTTTTTGTAAATCAACGATAACATTTAAAATGAAATTTTCTGCGACTTGAACGATGGAATTTATGAGGAAACTGTTTCATTCTACTTATCAATTATCCGGGACAACTATTTGTTTTCCACTATTGGACACAGTAGCTTAGATGAAACTAAAAATACGCTTTACAGTTTCTAATAATACACAAGAATCCACTTAGCAAACTGGCCTAGGTGTATACTTTTCCGTTTCGGAGTTTTATCATTTGCAATGCAGAGGATTGTGCCGTTTCGTGAAATTAAATGCCGAATATCGTTGACGCTATTAAATTTGATATGACATTACGAGAAAAGAACCTCTCAAGCAATCGTTTCACTGTCATGTTTAATAATTTTACAATTTCTGCAACTCCCAGTCGCTATTCCAAGAATTATTTTTTGCTGAATTGTCTGCAAATTAAAATTAAAGCCCTCTTTCGGCTGTAGCACACAAAAACATGGGTGACAGAACGCAATTTTAAATATGCAAAACTATCAATTTTAGCAATTCTCATTATGGTAGCACCGGGTAGATTTATTTAATCAAGGAACTCGACTTCTACCAAGGCGTGGTTTATCAATTTTACATATAAAAACGGTTTTTTACCGTTGCTATAGAGCTCAAATATGGTAGCACAGCCAACGCCCTATCGACAACCAATCAGAAGCCCTCATACGAACGAACCAATCAGGTGATGCGTGTTGCTCCTTGGCATTACTGTAACCGTGCAATCGTGTCTCATGCAAAACGTGTGCATGCTGACGACACGAAGAGCGACACACCCACTGGGTGGACAAGTTTTCTAAACCAAAATCAATATTACAAGCGCCGTTATGGCTAACGGTGCCTCGGAGGATCTCGATGAGTGGCTCCTCAAATTGGACAATTTGCAAAAGGTAATTTTAGGAGCGTGTGTGATGCTTAAAATGACATTTTTACTCATGTTTGTATGCAGTTTCAATAAAGACCCGATTCCGCTTACTGCACACAGTTTATGCCCAAATACAAAAAAGGAAGGATTCCAAAGTAGCGTAGATCATTTGCACGTTTTTGTATAACATAAATAATAAAAAAACCAACTAATAATAAATCAACTAAGGATAAATTAGCTAATGATTCACAAAGTGGTAACACTAGCCAAAAAGAACATTGTTTTTTTAAGCAACGAGATCCGTTTGCTTAGTCATCACGCGAATAGACAAAAACTGTTGTTTTAAGGGTGGAAGTTATGCAAGCAGTCTCGTTCGGTTTTAAGTAGCGAAGAAATTCGACAAAAAATTATAAACTAAAAATATTGATTTTCTTTAAAACGGTAATACTAAATATGACATGGAGTCGGTATCTGTTGATAAGGCAACCGAATGCAACCTGAGCTGTAAATACTGGCTTCAATTACGTAAATTAAAGGTTTCATCATTTGTTTATGCTGACAGATTTGGTCCTCGTGACCTGAATAAAGCAATTAATATTATTATTATTTGATGAACATCCCCAGCACACATTCTTAATCTTAGCAGTCGGTTAAGTTGTTTCCTCCCGGGCCTGATTTTTACAATAGCCCCTGTTTTTTCTCTCAATTCTTATATATATGGTGTGAATAAAACCGTTTACCAATGGGTCTGAATTAGCGAGATTTAAATTACTATTGCAGATCAGATAGCGGAACGCATACAACTTGAATGAATATATAGTGTATAAATCAAAAATAACTTCTGAAATAACGCTGCGTCTATTTTTGTTCACCAGGCACTCAAGACCTGCACAGCAGTCCAACCCCGTCGCTTTCAATCCCCTCAACTTGCTGCAAACAACAACACCCCCCAGCCTCACATTACCTCCGCCCCAACACCCAGTTACTCGACCTACACCCGTACTTCGCAGAATTCGACGTTTTTACCGCACGGCGAGTCTCAGCGTCGGCCAAAGCCCGATCCCCCCGTAAGACAGGTCTTCGCCAATGTCCACAACCAGCATCAGCAGCATCAAGAACAGCAGCTACTCCAACAGCGACGGTTCATCCCCCCAGCACCCCACGTTCACCACTACTTTCCTGGAGAGCCAATACAAATGGCCGAGAAGAATGGAAACGACTATCAGAAAGGCCACGTTGCCCATGATAACCAATCACCAACTCCAAAATCGAAATCCGTACGATGGTGGGGTGCTGATTGCGGTAGGTTGACTGCTGCCCTCGGATCCTGTCCATCTTAAATTCATGAGAAAAAATCAGTTTTTTCAGTAATCGCGCATCAGACGTCTAAAACAAGCAGCGTTTTGGGATTATTAGCTTTCCCGAATCGGTACTTGCGATGGTGAAGCGGAACCTGTTCGATGATTAAAACCGGAAATCTTGAAAAAAGTTTATTTTTCGGTATTTTTTACGCTTCTTAATTTGCTTATCAGATTGGCCTTAAAACTTTAGATATTAATGTAGAATTTGCCAAAGTTTAGGTCCATTTGTCAAATTGCCTTGACGTTTGTTTTTTCGACGTTTAATATTTGATTTTTAGGTCCGGATCGACTGAATGGAATGCGGAAACTTGTCAATGACCTCGACATTGTAGCGACAGATTTAATGAACGCAACATCTGACCATTCGGTGAGTTTTCAAATGCAACGTTTTGTGAAAAGGTTATCTGATTAATATTTATATTGGCATAAAATATCCCGTCGTGAGATGGGTTCCTTTGTGCGCAGTCTAGAATCAATTTCGAATTAAATCAAATGGTCGAAAACGTCACTGAGTAGCTTCTAGAACCGTAGTGACTGGACATTTGTTACTTTAGTTCGAGCACACAAATGGCCACCAACGCAGTCTCAGTCCAATAGACATCCCGGAGATTCCCCCACCGCCAGCCTTCGTAAACTCCTACGACCCGCCAATCCACGAAAACCTCCCGGTCTCCGAAGATGCAATCAACGGGGCCGACCCTCCCGACTTCGACCCACCCACCCTCCGCTACGCCCAGCAGCAACACCGACAACAAGCGCTCAGCTTCTCACCGCCCCCGGTTTACCGAAAACTCCGGCCGGGGGAAGGCAGCGGGTGTTCGCCTCCAGCTGACGACAGAGACTCCATCCAATCACAGGAGAGCTACAGCACTCTGGTTCGGGGGCGAACCGCAGCTGGGGGGCACAACTCGCAGTCGTCTGGGCAGGACTGGGTGGGAAATCTGAACTTCTGGAAGAGTCTGCAGAACACCGAGGGCTCGGAGGCACTGGGTGCCGCGTCACAGCGAGAGGAGGAGCAGAAAGTTGGTTATTTTTCAAATTTACTCTTAGATCTATTTTTTATCATGTCTACGAAACTTTTAGGCAAGCGCCATCGCACAGTGGCCGTGCTCGTTGATTTTCAGGGAAAGGTTGAGACTTTCCTACGTTATTTGCCGCTCATATGGTCGATATAACTGGGCTGTATATAATTGCGTTTAGTACTTAAATGCAAGTAGCGCAGTGGCGTGCGTCTGTAATTCAACGACCTGGGGGCTGCCGGGTGGAGTCGGAAACCAGCTGCTTCATCAGCCCGAATTCAATAAACCCCAGTTCTACGTGCGGCTCCTCGGTGTTGGTGAAGTATTCGATGCATTCGACGCGGCAACTTCCACTCCTTCGGGGTGCACTTTGGATGCCGCCGCCTGTAAATATTCCCCAGAATCTTCACGGAACTGTCATCCATGAAGGCGGCTCATCCTCTAGCTGGAGAAGAGCGCACGAAAAATAGTAAATTACTCAATCGCTTTCAAATACCAACGCGCGGCGCTAATCTATATCCCTTAAATTAATATGGATAAATAAATGGAGCTTGGATCCCTCCATATTGACGAGGTTCAAGGGAAGCAAAGTGACTGGTCAGGCTAAGGTTATATTCTAGTAAAACTCAACTCGATTTGCCATGGCCCAGTGAATAAGCATTCTTCTCGCTGCGATTTAATTTTAAAAACATTTGCGTGTGTTTGAGCGTGCGAACTATCAATGTTACGACCGAGAATTCTCAGCAATCGGCTTCCGAGATGTCCTCAGGGCACTGCAATCTCAAAATGTGGGTGCTTGCTAACGCAAATAAAACTTCAACCCCGTGCGAAAACAATCATGGAGCCGCGCGAAGAATACCCCAAATAACAAATAATGCAGAAGCAGCACGATTTTCGACGTGGGTTTCTTCGGGTCTTCACTGGGAGCCGAAGTTGTTGTTGTTGTTGTTGCTGTTGTTTTTAGAGCTGTTTATATGGTCATTGTGGTCATCCCCGCTTTTGATGCTGCGTCTGTGGGTGGCGTCATTCGTCCAAGATACCCAAAATGCATCGTATATGGCAATTCTGAGCAATCTGTTGTTTTAAAAAATAAATCATATATTTTTTGTATTGTCTGGGATTGGCGGAGATAAGGTCAGCGTTGAAGGACAGTCCAGCTGTGAAATACTGAACTTCCCATCCTATGTGTCGTTTTCTGTGGTATAGCAAATCTCCCTGAATCGTGACCGTAAAACCAATCGGAATGTCATTGGATGAAAAGGAGGCGATTGTTGAGGAAGGCAGCGACTTCGGCTCGATTAACTGAAAACGTTTAATTTGGGTAATGGCTCTCCGACTCACGCCCAGAAGATCATCCCAATTGATTTTATTGGGCGCTGCTTCGGTTAGATTAATGCTACGAATTTTATTTTATTTTAACAGAGCCCTTGTAAATTGGAATTCTAGCCCACACATTGGATATGAAAACATCAATTAACCCATCTGTGCTTCAATCCTCCTTATTTAATAGCATGATGTTTGTGGCATCGGTAAATATGAAAATCTAGTAAATCGAAGGACTAGCCTCTTAAGCAAATCGATTTCGTGTCCTTTTAGGTTGTATTGCGAGTGCATCATCCCGATAAAACAACCAAGGCCCTCTACATTCACCCCCGAACCGATGCCGGTGAAACTGTCTTGATGCTGGCGTCGAAGAATTTCCTGCCGCTGTCGACCCAAATGAGTCTTGTCGAAAAGGTTCCTTCGATGAAATTGGGTAAGCACCATACAAATTAATGTCTGTTTTCATCTAACAGGGTTGCATATTCCACAAATGTCACCTACGAGGTCAAGCAAATTTGTGAGACCTGATAGTACACGCTTATTATTATTATTGTTGTTGTTGATTTAAAAGTTTAACTAACTTAGCATCGAAAATGAGATTGTCTGTATTAATAAATAAGAATTATTATATTTCAAATTGATAAAACTCTTGAATGCTTTTATAGCAACTCCGTTTCGCTCCAACTCGCAGGTTGATTTTATTTTAATAATTGAATGCGCTTTATTGAGGTCACGAGGATGAAAACTTTCAGCATAAAAAGAACAATATCAACGATATATACAAAAACAGTCTTTTAGTTCCTGCGTCACCTGTGCTGATGAAAAAGAAAAATCGTGAAGATATTGAACGGTATTGCCTACGCGCTGGTCGAAGACATTGACATGAATGGTATAATAATGGTATTCGCTTTATTAAGGTCACGAGGACCAGAACTGTCAGCATTAAATGTTACAACAGACAAAAATGACATAACAAGTTGCGATTGTACATAGCAGGTGTAAAATAATTGAAAAAGAATGAACGAAATGAAAACGAGGTCAATTTGCAAGAAAGGCAAATTAAACCCTCGAAGTGTACAAAGTTTGGCAAACGCATAATGGCGGCCATTGAAAGGCCTTTTCCATAACGCGCGCTCTTGAACTCAAGGCGAAATATGGAGTGGAGCAATTTCCGGAGTGTCAACATCTTCTCTCAGGGAACACGTAATGGAGACGCATGTTGATGCGTTCAGCAGAAGACAATTCACTAAAGACCACTCTAATGTCTAGGATGTGCCTTCCCGAGCTTTGAAGTATCCCCTTCCGTCTTGCAGGCATGGCATAAAGTGAGGTCATCCGCGTATTTGAGGAGTGCCTCACTATTGGGGGACCGACGTTTGAACGCATAAACAGTTAAAAAGGAAATGAAGAAGGCAGCAGGAGAGGAGGCTTCGTTCCGGCTCTTACGTGTTTCGTGTTGGTTAGAGAAATGATTTTGAAGTCAATTTATCAACCATCCCTAACCGCAATCTTCGCCCAGTGGAGAAAGGATGCGGGAGCGTGAAATAATGTTGAAAGCCGAGGTTAAGTCCAAAAATACTTTGAGTTGCCGAGCATCTCACAAAGGTAAAAACTATAACTCCCCCAGCATTACTTCCACCCACACGGAGAACTGTGGAGTTTTGACTTGGCGTTTCCGGGACAAGACACGGAAGGAGCAACTCGTTTCAACAATGCTGCAGTAACAAGATAATTTCAATAAAAAAGATTTTTTTCGAATTTAACTTTAATATCCTTGGAAAATAGTCAATTTGGGGTTGATGGCGGATTCCCAAAAAAGAGTTGGTGACCGGAGACGGAATACGACGCAAGAATTTCCGACTTCTTTTCAAATTGTAGAACGTTGTTTCGAGGACGATGAGACCATCTGGGACAGCATATTAAGCTGGCCAGTGAACAGCGAAAATCTCATTTTCTTTGAGGAACGCCAAGACGTCTTTGGGATATTCGAGGATCCACAAGTAGGAAACCCATTATCTTCAACTTTTTAATGGGTTCTCACAGTTTTCGATCACTATAAAACTCCCAGTTTGGTTGATGCTGTCAAATTACGGGATTGTCGCGTTGGATGGTCACCAACATCGCATAAATTATGTTTAGGTCAAATTCGACCTCACCATAACGGCTTGGATAGAGAGGCGTAAATTTTAGAATATAAAAAGTCTGTTTGTGTCCTTTTTTATTGGCGGTGATTCACTGCGACAACAACTACTACTATTATGCGTGCCTTTGGGCTCTCAACGGGGTGGCATTTGTTGCGCACTCTCAAAAGAAACAAAATTCGCGACCTTGTCACTAGCTAGAAAATTGTAAAATTTCCATCTTTTGTAGACTTGGCTCGGCAACACACTGGGAGGTGACACGACGCAGATGGTCAATTCGCTTCTCATGGTAAAAAAAAAACTATTTTTACTCGTTTTGGCTTTTTTATAATACAGCCAGAGATATTTTGTGCAAATTTGTTTAGTGACGGTTTGTAGCACGGCAAAGTCAATAATCGATTAGTCTGTTAATTTGCCACCTATTTTTCTAGACGTATTATTATTTGTAGATGTTGTTGTAGTAGATGCATTACTGTTAATAATAATGGTTACCAGAACCTAAACTTTAAGCCTTAAAAAGTTACAATACTACTTACGAAATCGTTCGCTAAGTTCTCTTTTCGCCTCTGTAGTAATAGTAGTATTGGCAGCTGGGATGGAGGCTGTATTCTGTTGAATTCTGTGCACAAAGGAATGTCTGACCTTCATGACTGAGAAGAGATATAGACAAACAGCTAGTGTGTGTGAGGCTCTGGGCGTCTGATAAAAGGGTGAGACGTTGTTAGAGGATTAAGGGTCAGGCCACCTCGGGTGGTATTGGGGACAAAACTTGTAAACAAATTCCCGAGAAACATCATGGCAAACTCCCAAGAAGCCGGTTTATCCATGTTGTAGGATATGGCTGCAAAATTCGAACTTGTTGAGGGATTAAAGGGATGCACGCGGTTTCACCGATTCGGGCACGCTTGCGCCTAGGCTGTTACGCGTCTATCTTTACGTCAGCGTGGTTTCGACCAGGAAATTGGTATTTGCAAAGCCTACCATCATATCTTCTTCTTTAGGACATCCTTGAGAAGGACGGTGTTAACCGACTGCCTCCATTTAAGGATTACCTATACATCCTCCAACCTAGCAACAAATGGAAGCGGAGATACTGTGTCCTTCGGAGTTCGGGTCTTTATGCTGCCAAAAAACAGGGATCTGATGTGCGTCACTAATTAACTATTCATATAACAGGCACTACATAACCAGTAGTGGGTCTCTCTAGATGTTGAATCCTTGTGCAGCACATGACCATGCTGCCTATTGACCATCTCCATGATTCTGTAGATCTCTAACTTGGTGCGGGTTACGGCTTTCGGAGAACATCTTCACCTCTACACCACTAGCGGAGGCTGGTCGAAGGACAACACCCCGACACCCTACGGATTCGTCCTGAAGGTATGTGGGAACGCAACATGTTGCCGTAAAGTACATAAAAGTAGTTAGCATTCTCACTCTGTTCGTGAGGATACCCACGCCCCAAAATATCCCGGGTGCACCTGTAATGCAGCGAATTGGAGGCTGCCCGATAACAGCGGCAACCGGATGCTGCTGCTGCTGCATCACCCGAAAGATAACCAGCCCGCGTTCCACGTATTGTTCCTCGGTTGGATGATTCAGCGACCCCTTCCACATATTCGAGTGTCACTGGCACCTTAAAACGCAAATGATTGTCTTTTTCCTTTGAACTGGTGATGCCCTCAAAATATATCATGAAGCACAGTCGCTGTTTGGCTTAAGACTTTTAGAATTACGATAATCGAAGCGAAACCCGACGTTGCGTTGTTTTAATCTCGGCAGATAAAGAGCCAAATCCTCACAATTGTCTGCTGATATTGGGTCCAAAATGCAACTAAGACACTGTTTTGTGTTTAGGTTGCATTCCATGTCACACGCTAGACAGTCATATCCTGCAAATAATTAACCTAACCCTCGTATAATGCGCCTATAACGCGTATGCCGGAAACGGTATTGCGCTTCCAGGACTGACAAAAATCGCACAGCTGTCATCAGCAGAGGTGATCGTTTTTGTAACACCAGCATAGTAGGCGAGCCGTGAGTAGGCGATGGAAGACGCAATAAATATTTTACAGTACTGTTAGAAAAGGGAATTACATATTGCCCCTAATTTATTACATTGTCGGTGGTTGCATTAATGGGACCATTCGTTTCGTTTGCTTCTGTTGGTTTAATTGCAGCAGAGATCACTTTTATTTCTGCTTATCTGTTTTACACAGCGTGCTAGCCATCTAGATAACCTGTGCATATGTTTCCGTGCCTTTATAAAGTTTGGCCAACTTTGCCCATTAAGAACGCACCACATGTAAATATGTAGGCAATACTACTTGTTTCAAGAGTTCGAGACATTCTTCTTGTTCACCATCTTCAATGGAGAGTTAGAAAGACATTCGTGGCGTTTTGTCCGCGTAGTGATTTCAGATGCATCGTCATGATCCATCGAAAAGAGCTCCTTAAGCATTCTCGGACAGTGTCCGACAGAGTAACCCTTTTCCTAGTAGCAAACTTTCTGGTGATTTTCTCTCAGACGGATCGACTTCTCCGCGAAATGATATAAAGGTCAGGGTACACACCCCTTTGGCCAATTGACGTAAAACAACTTCCACCTGAATACACATGTGGACCGTTTTTGAATTACTTCCGGTTAAGTTGGTGCATGGGCTCTTTAATGTATTACTTTAACCAATGGTCTTCTAACGGCGTGGTAGCAACCCTCCTGGAAATCTGTTCTAATGATGTACGATACAAAATAAGCTTTCAAACTTATGGACGGCAAATTCAAATAATTTTACCTAATAAAATATCAATTAATCTGGTCCGAAATAGCACACTAATGGAATAAATAAAAACTTATTTTTATTGGTGTTTTATTAAGATCGCGTGGACCAAAACTTTATAGTACAACCAGGTTTAAGCCGTCCGACACTGTATTCTGGTATAAACCGTAATCGTAGCCCCACCAATCGGAAGACGGGAAGAGAAGACGCCGGAAGAGTTCTAGAGGGTTGACCTGAACAGCCTCCTTTATTGACCGGCGTGCTTTTGTATTTATTCAGGGGTTGTGGGGAGTAAGGTCAGTCGGGCATTGGGGAAGTGTGAGGAATGAGTCATTCAATCGATTAGATTGAGAATATTGACAGACGGGGGGCGGCAGGCGATGTTACGCGAATAATCAATAACAGAGTTATCTTGGGAAACCAAAACGGTTAGACAACATATTGAGTGCCGGGAAACGGGTTAATTTCCCCGCGAAAGCCTCTCAAATTTACTTGCCGTCATATTCCTTGAAGACGTTAAAATGATGTATCTTTTAAATTTTGCATATGTGTGTGGCTCACGTTTCATTCATTAACGCCAGCTTATGCGTATTTATGGCTCAATCATTTTTGTACACACATTTTTTATCAATGGTTGTTTTACGTTTGTTAGGCTCCAATTGGTCGATTATATTTTTATCGATTCCATTGATTGCGAGCATTCTGGCTCAAGAGCAGCACATGCGAATTCAACTCGATGAAGCCCATTTCTTTTGGCTTGTCCTCAACCTGGTGGGGTTTTAACCCGAGGCAACTCCAATTAAACCATTGATTGTCACGGGTCGAAACACATTGTTTGCCCGTTACTTATTGAAATGAATAGCATTATCGGTACTGTTTTTAATAATAATAATAATATTCGCTTTATTAAGGTCACGAGGACCAAAACTTTCAGCATTAAAATTTACAATAAACAAAAATGTTACAGGAAGTGACGATTAAACGTAGAAAATGCAGAATAAGTTAAGAAGAATAAAAGAAGTAACATCGAGGTAAATTAGCAAGAAAGGCCAATTTGACCCACGAAGTATAAAAAGTTTGGCAAACGGGAAAGTCTGCGTATGAAGTCAACGGAATAGTTTATTTGCGGGAAAATCGATATTTCGATTGAAATAGCAAAAAATTTGATAGCAGCCTTCCAACGCCCTCGAAAAATGGTAAAATTAGATTTTGTACTGATTGCTTTTCAAGTGCGCAATTGCAAACGTTAAGAAACTCCCAAAGAAGTTACAGGGTTGCAACGAAAATCTAAGACGCAGATGCCGTTTGTGCATCCCGCATGAACGTATTTTCGTCTATAAAATGGCTGCTTATCGTAAGGCGGCACTAAATTTGTAGGCATCAGCTAATAGATTAATTGTCGCACCGGTCGATATTCTAATGGCTCAAGAACGGTCGTTGAAAGGGCTTCCTATTTGTTTGGAAAAATAAATGTTTTTTTTACTTCCTTAAATATCATTCAACGGACATTTCATTTGTACGAATCCTATATATTTTACATCAATATTAAGTCTTGTCGTTTTCAACTTTCAGCCTCATTCGGTTGCTACAATGGATGCGCGCATGGCGAGGGCATTCTGTGCCGTCAGCGAAGAATCTCTACGAATTTGGTGTTCCCTCATTCGAATCATAATGGTAATTCAATGCAAATAGTGGCCCCGTCACCTAGTTATCTCAAAATCGCATTGCATTTGAACAATACGAAGTGGCGCCTAATAACATTTTTTGCACACCGACACCAATTAATTAACTTTGTAGTTGGGGCCGAGATTACTGCATAATTATCGCCAGCGATTGGCAGCCTGCGCCATCAATTGCCAAATGAGCCCCGACCTCTTCGAGAGGACAAGCGCCAACGCCCCCCATCGACAGTCGTCTACGGCGAGTCTACTGGAGCTCGTGCGATCTAAATATGCTCGTGAGAACACCGCCTACGTGAGGCAGAGCGCTCGGCAATTTTCGAAGTTGCCAGCAATTACCCGGGCTCGTTCTGTCTCGCAAATTAAACAGCAAATCGCCTCCCGACAATCGGCCAGCATCAGCGTCAGTCAGGTGTCCCTAAAACCAGCCGAGAGTGCTGTTGACCTCGGGGCCAGTACGAGTGACCTTGGATTTGTGTCAGGTAAGATGACAAAGACTACTTTCAAAACTGTTGAATTTTCACTAAACATACTGGCCCAAACATCATTGTTAACAAACAGATAAGAATTATAAGCCGAAAAAAACGAATTGCAGTACGCTCAGCGCTTGAGTAGCCCATTCGGTACCAATGGAGATGTGATTGTTTTATTGAGGTCATAATGAGAACGTGTGCACTCATTTTGACAAATAAATATGATCTTGTATACACCTAACGTCAGAGAAAGTTGTCATCTGTTTTGGCCTAAGAATCCCACTCGCTGATTGGATTACATTGTAGCGTTCTGCGTTGCTTTTCCACGATCAGCGAACATGGCTGTTCCCTGTTACGTTTACCAAAGGGGCCAAACTTTAACGCCCCGTGGCACCATAATTTACAAAATAATGTGTGTGGGAAGCATTTTTAACGAACCTTTAAGATTTGGCAACTACCAACGCTTCTTGTAAGGCGAAAGATTTGAGAAATGGAAAAAATTAGAAATGTTGCAAGCCAATTCTGGCACATTGTCAGCTACTGTCATCGCGTCACACACTGACAGCATTTTTATTATGGTTTTGTGGGTTTTAAACGGTTTTGGTCGTAAAAAGACAACACTAAAATAATGCTACTGCATCACCTTTTGCTCTGCACTTTATGCAAAAATCGTTGAGCAACGGTGGCTTATTTGAAAACGATCTCCCGCTATTTGAAATCAGAAAAGCAGGTGTGTAATTTCAGAGTTTGTTAAAGCAAAGCCTTCTACAATTAAATATCAAGCGGAAACAAGTTTGTTGTATGTAAGTCCTAATTAATAGTAATGAATGCAACAAACGCATCGTTGAGTAAAACGATTTCAAAATATCATGTAATGCCATCGTAAATTGTTGCATAGATGCAGGAAATTTATAATAATCATTTTAATTGGGCTCTATAGGTCACGAGGACGAACAATATCGGGATTGGTTGATCACAAAAACGGAAAATCTGATGCTTAAATCGAAGAATCGATTAATGATTATGTAGTAATGTATAAAAAGTCATGGTGGAAAGCCTATTCCAGATTATCTAGCTTGTGGATATGAAAGGAGCTAGCGTACAATATCCGGTGGGACATTTAATTATTAACTAAGCTACCGTGCACTCACGCGAGTTATCGCTTCATTTCCATCACTGTCAGGTGATGCTTGTTTTTATTTGCTCTTAATTGCAATTTGGTTCAGGCGTTGTTCCATGGCAATTATTTAGACTGGCATTATCGATCAACGGAATTGTGAGCTTTAAATAATTAGTAAAAGTTCATGGGAATGTCAAGGTGCCGGTCACATTTCATAGATCCGCAGCAGGCTCTCTTCACAAACTCAAATTGCCATTTTTTTCTAGGTCGCACAGATGTAGGCCGAACCCTCAGCCTTGGCGAACTGTGTTCAGACAGTAACCAAGGCGACGGGACTAGCACGCAGTCACTGAACGTTTCTCAGCGCATCGGTTCGCTCTTCAATCCGCTGAGATGGTCGCGACATGACGTCAAAACAGTTCCGCATATTCAACAGAAACAGGGCCCCACCCGCGGGGGTAAAGGACCCGCAGCGCGTAAATGCAATCGCTCCGGGGCTAATTTGAACCGGCCGCAGTCCATATCTCCGGCTTCCTCTGTATTTTTCGTGCCGCCGCCATCCAATGGACAAGCCGATAACCCAATCTCGGTGGAGCCCACCGATTTCCACTCCCCTATTCTTGGCTCACCCGCCAGGCAACACCAACAGAGATTGACAATGCCCATCCAGTCTCCCAGACTGGAGAGGCATTATCAGCGTGCCGCCACAGAAATTCTTCCCTCCCGCGTGACCCCGGCTGGCTTCTGATTATGATGAATTCGTTATTTGAACACATTGATTTCGTTGTACAGTACAAAATGCCGCATATTATACATACAAATAATATTTTATCTTGCCATTGAAAAATGCTCGTTCTACGATTTCTGGTTGGTGATTATTGCGTCGGTAAAAACTCGTCACTGAAGCCTATTTAGAAAAATAAGTCTAAAAGGTCGCCACAATAGGTGGAGCGTCGGTCCAATAAAAATGGGAAATATTAAATACTTCCTTCACTGAAGCCTGTTAAATTTAAAACTTCACGAGGGAAATGGCTTACCACATTGATTTGCTACATGGAGTCTTTCAGCGCACTAATGTATTATGTGTAAGGGAAACGTCTGCTTTTTTTAAACGGCTATGTCAATACACTGTCGGTCACTACTACGGATTTAGGCGAGATGTTATTTCTTTTCCTCCAACCATTACAACTTTTAACACTACTGAATAAAAATACCTACGTGAGTTGCCAAAAAAAGAAATAACGTGTTCAATTGATTTTTTAACACAACGATGCAAGAAAGAATGCTCCACTATCCAATGTCAATGACGAAGTGCTCTCACTCGGTATGCTCGGTATATGACTTATCCCACATTAACCTCCTTAGATGTAACCTTCGTGCGACCGTAATTAATCAGAAAACTGCTCCCCACCACAGAGGACCTACGGGGATCACAATTGTCCGCCAACCGGTCACTTCGAATCTCACGAGGTTCGCCGTAACGGGGTATATCGTTAATAATTACTCCCATAATTTGACATATCAACAACGACACAACAGCGCTGTTGGCGGTGTGTGTGTGAAAAATAAATGAGAGGGTTAACATTGGGTAAAATGAGACCACAGGGGGGTTGGGGTGATGGGGTTAAACCGAGAAAGACGCTGGAGTGCTGTTGGTGGCGGAGTGCTGCTCCTGCGTAAAGTCGAGTGGCGTGGAATCGTCGTGGTCCCCATCAGACGTGGAGGTCGAACGCGTCGTCGTCGTCGCTTTGGCGTCGAGGTGGACGTAGCGGGGAGCCGATTTTCCGGTCACGGCGTCCTCGTCCATTATGACCTCGCAGATGCTCGAACCGGGGATGTCGTAGCGCGACTGCAACAACAGCTTCTCCTGTCAAGGGGAGAGGCAGTCGAGGTCAGACAGTTGCACCCGGATTGCCTGTCCTTATCTCAAACATTTACACCACGAGAAAGCCATACGCTATCTAATGCCCGCGACAGATGTCATCACCGATCTTTCACATTACCTAATTGTATAAGAACAAGGAAATCAAGCGCGGCCCGAGCCAATATACGGAGTTGGTATTTTTGCCTGCGTCCATCTCCTGTTTGCGGATAAGCTGGTTTCATTAAAGTTGCTTAAAGATTCTTGAGAATATTTAAAAGCTGAAATTGTCCCCAGAGGAGGCGGAAGTGGCCGCAGAATCATGCAACGCTTAACCGACGCTCCAGAGGCCCCAAACGTTGAACTCGGGCTGGTTCTTAAATCCCGGATGATGCCAGCAGCCACCGGTTTCCGCCACCACCCGACTGCAGCCTCCTCCAACCGGTCGGTGGATGACCACAGACGTGGGGTCTCTCGCGCTCAGAGTGGTGGGACTGACGGCTACACCATCGGGTTCTAGTTGTATATAAACGCTGAAAGTGTTGGATTCCGTTGTCTTAAATGCAACTTGAATGGCTATCGAGGTTCCCGCTTGACGATTTTGGTCATCGTAAGGACGGCTACGCTGGAGCATACCGAATTGGAGATCAATCAAAACCAAGTTTCTGTCTCAGATGCGTATCCACAGGGTATTGATGTACTGGGAAACCAGGGGGAGCTGACGAAAGAACTCGAAAAGAGCCCGAAAAAACAAACGCACACGTTACACGAAAAGCCCAACGAGGCTGTCCAATTAATCGATAACAAACAACGGAAGTCGACTATCGGCGAGTTGTCTACTGGAGCAGACTGGAAACAGAGCAGACCTACCATGATGGCCCGGAGTCCTCTCGCGCCGGTCTTGTTGACGAGAGCCTGACGAGCAATCGCCCTGAGTGCCGACTCCGTCACTGTTAGGGTGCACTAAAAAATGGATTGAAATTGGCATGAAGGTCGCGTTCAAGGGGACTAAGCATGCCAGCACTAGAGGAGGCAGACATGTTGTTCGCGTGGGGGAGTGGAGAGGGTGTAGGGGGGATAGATTCGTCCGCTAAATTGTATTCGAGTGGTGCAGTCGGGACCCAAAAAATACTACGAATGGTAAGCGGTTTAAAGGTCATTTTCAGCATAAAAATTATATAATAATGATGCATACGAAAAGTGCCTTTTAGTTCTTTTTCTTGCTTCACTTGTTCGGGTGAAACAAATAGGGAATGACCGAATGTTGATATGCCGAATGCCGTTGTTGTGGGTATAACCCTAATTCAACCATATTAGACAAAAAATCATTCACAACACAACCTGTGCACAGCATTCGTGGATGGGAGAGTCTCGCCGGGCTCTTCTACGAGTTCAGAGGTCAATTTAATTTGAGTGGAACATTTTAGGAAACTGACCTTTCTAAAGGGCTCCTTTCGCAGACCCCACGTTCCATGAAAGCTGGCTCTAAGATCTCAAATACGTGGAGGATCAATATATGAGCCATTCGGTAAGCATTTCTTTTATAATAAACGATCCCGCCTATTAAGCATCTCATCAGCGTTGACGCGAGGTGTTTCAGTGCAACGTCTCCAGAATTACTGCACACACAAATTGACGAATTGGATGCCTTACCACAATGGTGAGCGTTAATGATAAATTTCGCGCGTGTGGGACGTATCTTGGGTTTGAAGGCGCTGCCTCAGCCCCAAGAGCAAGCGTGACGCCAACACTGGACGACACTCTCCTCCGAGGGCTAACAGCAGTCTTACCTTGTCCACTCCAAAGAGGAGTTGATACTGGGCGAGAAGAGCGTTCCTCGGTTCGGTCAAGATGCGCACCAGCATCTCCCCGTTGAGGGAATGGAAAGAGGTGATGATGGGGAAGCGGCCGACGAACTCGGGAATGATTCCGAACTCCACAAGATCGCGGGGCTCCACCTGGGCGAGCAGCTGATCGGATTCCTCGAGCTCCAGCTGGGCGGAGCTGGGCGCCGATGTCGGGCCGTTCTCTGAACTCGCGGAATCTGCACACCCTCCCCCTTCTTCGTTGAATCCGATTCGCTGAGGAGGAGCAGGAGGTGGGGGCGAAAAGGTTAGTCGGCCAATTTCATTAAGCCAATTAAGGAAAAAAGGTAAAACACATTGAGTTGAGCCTGTTTTTCTGGTTCAGTGTTTCTTATGAGCGTGGAGAGAGGCCAGGAAAACAGCAGGTTAGGGGGACGTGCAATCGGTGATGGTGGATGGGGGAGGCTGGTGAATACGCTATTAATAGAACGAGGGCTCTTTGTACTTCGAAAAGGTACATGCTGAGAAATCGCAACCCTCGTTCTGGATTTCTGTAAACCAATGGTGCGACAAGCAAAATTTTTACTTGAAAAGGACACCCTCTCCCAGAACGAAAAATGAGCACCCACTTCTCACTTTCAGCGCGCCTCACGAACCCCGTGATCCTCTGCAAAGGCGACAATACAAAATGCACAGACGTCGAGCTCAGCCTCTAGCAGGAGACGACCGCAAAAAGAACAAAAACCTGAAGAACATGCGCCGACATGTTTAAGGAAACCGACAAACATTTCCGGGTGGCGGTTGGCGACAGCTAGGGTGCGAATTTGGCCTCGTGTGAATTTCTCAAGCAATTATTGAACAGATCGTTTTCTCTAACTCGCTGCACTTCGCAACTACCACGTACATCTCATGGCTTCGGCAGCAGTCCAGATTGACGCGATTAATGTGGCGTCAATTAACCTCGCCACACATGTATACATCCCGAAAGAGCCGGTTCGGCATTTGGGGTACGGAAAATTCACGAATAAACAACAACGGTGAACCATGCCTCTTCGAGCCCTACAAAGGGATATCATAATAACTTGACAAGGTCTAAAATAGGATTCGCGACCACCCGGAACCTCGCGCACTCCCACACTCTCCAGATTCTTTCCACAGGCCAAGTGCGGACATCTTTTCGATGGTGCATTTCGTAAGAACGTAGTACCATGAATACCACAAAATGTGTACGGGTTGTCGGGGAGGAGAAGCAGCTGTGGTCATCGTCGCGGGGTCTGTCATGCCTCAGAGTAACCGGCGGTCCACTGGTGTCCACGTGACAGTCAACTCGCACCCTTTGGCTCCAGGGAGCCGAATGCGGCAGCGGCCACACCCGAGTGGTAAACCGCTTGACAAGCAGTTTTCCAAACAAGGCGCTGCTATCTGGAAATTAAATCTTCCAGTGAACACGCGAAGAAGGCCCTAACGGACTGGGCGACGGATCCAACGACCGGTTGAAGGCTGAACGCACTCGACTGTGCAAAGGCCGCCTGCCTAAAATTGCCCACAACTTGTCTATATATTCATCTAGACAATGCAACAATAACGGCCCAAACAATCGATGCAGTGGCCACCTCCCTATGTACTGGTGGCATTTGGCAGGAGCTAGGAGAAATGTACAATGGCCAGAAGGGGCGACATTGTTTGCAGGCTCTGTTTACTCGGTTGTGTGTGGAGGCAAAAAAGTGAACACAAGACAACAGCGGGTTCCAGCTTGTAGTTTCGACGGCCCATTTTTTTATCTCTCGGTGCGCGTGTATTCGAATAAAAATAAGTCGCGAGTGCGAGACAGCATTTGGGGGAGGTTGAGGGGGCTTTCGGTCAACGCGAAAGGTCAAGTAGAAGGGGCACACAAGTGGTGGTGGGTTAGATGTGCGCCCATGGCATTAAATACCGAGATGGGTGAGGCTGGTTCAGACAGACCTCGTACTTTGGGGTGGGGTGGGGGGGGCAATCTCCTCGACGAAACGAGTCGAGATCTCTGATGTAGCGGAGAATGCCTCCACCTCCAGGCTGGTGCCGTGATCTGCCATCGCGCGGTCGGAAGAGTCGTCACGACTTAAAGTTCCCGGCTAATAGCCGCTCTCGCCCGGTTTATCGCGCATGTCCAGGGGTTGACCACTGCCACAAGCAGGCAGGTAATCGATTTTAGTACCACATGGGGTCCAAAGACGGCCGACACATGTGAAACCGTTCATTTCTGCAAGATACCGTTTAGTTTTAATTCTCAAATTCCTTTGACCATGTTAATGCTCGCCAACGCAACTAGCCACACAACTCGGATTCTGGACAAGGGCATTTCAAGGTCGCATATTATCTACTCTTTTCCGATGTCCAGACGTTTACTCATTGTAAACATTAGGCATCCATCGTTTTTTATACACGCCTTCGTACAAACCTGTCCGCTACCCCCACACGCGAATGCTTTCCTGTCTCGCGGTTGGTGGAATTGTGTTTCCATCCAGACACACCACCCAGACAACACCAGGGGTCATAATGAGGCATTGCCGCGAGATTGGCATGACAAATCCCACAGGCAGTGGAACCGCCTGGCAGACAGGAAGCAATAACCACCCACAAGAGGCTGTGCTGGCCATCGAGAGAGGACCTTTAATATCATAATTCCAAATTACCTTCCGGTGATATTTGAAAAGTTGTTTTAATTCACTAGATAAAGAAAGTTCTGCGCAATTCACCTGGAGAGCATCGTTTTTCGGGAAACCAACCCGGGTATTGTGATTATCACTTCATGGTATTGGGGACGCTAGACCAAACCTTTGAATGGGATTATTATGGTACAGTTAAATTTAATTGTTAAGTGGGAAACACAGGGGCTCGTGACCTAATCATTGCGGGGTTGCCCACGACGAAAGGGGTGTGAAGTGGTATGAGGCTGCAGTACTACTACTACTACTACTACTACCACAACTACCTGTTTCTTCTGTCGGCGACCGATGAGTTTGTCAAGGCCGGAGAAGGCCCCCGAGGCGACGAAGAGGATGTTGGTTGTGTCCACCTGAACCGTCTCGCCGCGCAACTTCCGAGAACCCTTGCCGTCGGGCACGCTCACCACCGATCCCTCGAGCATCTTCAGCATGCCCTACAAGACAAGCAGCGGCCAATCAGATAGGGTAGCGTAGGGGGTAGCATTCGTTTGTTTTAAGGCGCCAAACGCCCCGGCGACCCAATCAATCCAGAATGCTAGCGAACAGTGTTGACCTGCGGCGACAGCTAGAAACTCCAATTAAGCTAGGGACCCATGCGAAGACGCGAAATTGATCGACGTGCCAATCGACAGTCACGCCACGCCGCCGATCAGCAGATCGAGGGAATATCGCCTGCTAGAGGATGAGCCGGCTTTATTAATGACATTTCCATGAAAATGCTTAAGAATATTTACAGATAGCGGCGTCCCCAGTTACACCCGAAGGGGCCATGCGTGAAACTCGGAATGGTTTCATTCAAGATTACGAAGCAGCAGTCGATTTTATCTGGATTACAAGTGTACGCCGCCGCGTCTACCATCGGAGAATAACCTCTCCCACAGGTTCGGGCAATTTTTCTAGCGCTCCAGAGCACTGCTGAGTTCAGATTCAACCCTGTCGGCATCAAGCCCCGAAAGGATCAGTTCATAGTCTGCAAAAATAGCACCTTCCTTTCTGTTTTGTTAGTTCGCTCTTCCAGGTGATTTGAAGCAAGCCCAAATCGTGTCAAGACCTTTCTCCACACCTGTATTATTCCCCGTATTGTATATTTTTCCCGCGTGATTTTCCCTGGCCCCAAATATTCAGACTGTTTAACCCTCGGCCGGATCTTTAAAATAATCTCGTTTTCTAGTGGTTTACCTTTTCTCTGCATCCAAGAGACCATCATTGAACGTTATTTCAGTAGTTGCACACCCATGGCTGCTTGTATACCAGGTTACCCCTCCCATTCCTTCTATTCAAATTAGTCTAAATGAATTCAAATCGATTCAAATCGATATAAATCTATTCAACCTCTGCTAGTCATATCATTTTTATGCTGACATGTTTGATCCACATAAACGGCCTCCACAGAGACATCAAACCTGCGTTTACGTGTAGTACACTGGCAACACGGACTAGTGAACATCGCTGTGTTCGTGGTAAGTAGCGGGTGCGTGCGGACGAGCGGGCAAGACGCTACCAAGACGCTACCTGTTGGACGCCCTCGCCGCCGACGTCTCGGACGGAGTGCAGGAGGCCGGCGCGACTAGAGATCTTGTCCACCTCGTCAAGGAAGACGATGCCCTGCTGCGCCCTATCGACGTTGTAGTTGGCGTTCTGGAGGAGCTTCGCGATGACTGATTCGATGTCGTCACCGACGTAGCCGGCCTGCGTGAGCGTGGTGCAGTCGCACATGGCGAAGGGCACGTCCAGACACTGCGCCATTGTCTGGGCCAGCAGAGTTTTGCCTTGGGAAAAAGAAAACAACGAAAGTGGTGTTGAAGAAGACGAAAAAACGGCAGCGCGCCCCCCCGTCCAACTTCTGTCGCACCAGTACGCCTTCCACTTGCTCTTCGAAGTACTGGGTGTTCTGGGCTGAACCCTCCCGACGAGGACTCCAAGAAGTGAGCGATCCAGTCGCACAGCCACACTTAAGCACCGCAAAGGTCCGACGTGGAACTCCGGATGATGCAACCAGTTTGCGGAACTGGGCAGCCACTAAGTTGCCGGATTGGGCCGCCACGCCGACTTATTTTGATGGGAGTCGGACCAGGGTCGCTCACGACTAGAGTGGGGATGTTGACCGCTACGCAATCGAGCTGACCCAATAAGCCTTGGTGGATGGAAGCTGTTGCCGAATTGCATAACGTTTGATCGGCTGTGTGAGGAACTTTGATGAAAAATTAAGAAAGGGTGAAGAGATGGGGCGTGCCAAAGACGTAAACGGGCGTGCTGTTGACGTGATTAATCGGCGCGGAAGGGGATTTCACCAAAAAATTGCAGTTTGAATCCGAAGGTTTACTCTAGGGTCCCAGGCGAACATTTCCCAGATTTAGGCATAACAAGACGTTTCACGTTTTGTAAATTTTGATGTACCGACAGTTGTCCAGGATTAATGACATGTGTTTCCATGTGATAATAATAATCGGCTTTTCTCCTGGTTCAAGTATCAATAAAGACATAGTGATGATGCATTATCAAACCAAATGGGCACATCAAAACCAGTTGTGAAAAAAAACAATTAAACCTCGGTAATATGAAAAATATTCAGAGTCAATTTTTCACACATGCTTTGACGACTAACCAAAAGCTGCACCCGTGCCACGATCACCGCTTTTGATTAAAAAAGAGGTTTCTCTTTTAAATTTGACTCAAACATGTGACAAAAACAACGTACCGGAGCCCGTCGGCCCAAGAAGAATAATATTGCTCTTCTCCAATTTCACCGGCTCCTCGGCATCTTCACGGCCGTCATGTCCGTTGACACGGCATTGGACAAGTCGAGATCCCATTGGTTTGCCGTGGAAGTCGTTTGGGTCGTGGATGCCACCTGCATTGGGTTGGCTGCCGCCAGAAAGGATATGAAAGAGTTCTACAAAACCAAAAAATACTATTCAGTATTACTTAAATTATTTAAGTAGAGTGGTTAAATTTGCGACAGTGACGAACGAGGCATGAGACACGGCAAACGTGGTTAAGCGAAATTTAAGGGTAAATTGTCGAAAGAAAATAAGATCCAGTTCGGTTCAGGAAAACGATCGACAAAAATTAATCAATTGCTTTAAGTTCAAAACAAAATCCGTCTTTGAAGTGGCTAGCTCCTACCCGAGGATGAGCGGGCCTCATGGATACCGCGAATCGTAGAACAAATTATTATCCAGTTCTTCTTTTTCCAGCGACGTACACCGTAGATCTTCTTTAGCTCTGAGCGCTCAATGCAATACAAAATACAGGCTCGAGATATTTAAATATACCATTAATTGACTGGCTATTATCTTTGACAATCAAGAAAGCAGCATCAGACTCGGTTTTGCGCGTTTAGTGTTCAGCTGATATTTGCTCTCACTAGTAGATAGATGTTCCCGAACTCCTTTGTCGCAGAGGCTCGCATTCTGTTAGCAATATACAAATAACCAAAAAAAGTGGATAAACCGAATATTTTGCAACGACTGGAGTATTTATTAGAAAACAAATTGGATTTCGATTACCCTCAAAATAAGATAAGTCGGGTTGCAACAACCCGTGTACGTTACGGCGAATGCGGAATAGGACATAGAATAACCAAATTCAAGAAACGTTTTCGTCTATACTAAGGGTATCTCGACAGAAACAAAAAAACAGAAAATCAACCGCAGTGAAAATTAAGTCAGGTATTGCAGAAACGAATTGCCCAAACTAACCCGTGACGGAGGGTCCGGTTGGATCCATTTTCCTGTCGGGGGGTGTGGGCAAATGAGCCGGACGCCCTTCGACAGACGGGTCGAGAGCGGGCGGTTCCTGATTGGGGTACAAGATCGGCCGTAGCGTGGATGTAGAAGGCTGCCCAGTGTTGTTGCTAGAATTGGTCAGATCAATCAGCTCCTGACCGATGACGAGGTTAGGCAAGTCGGCGGTGGAGGCGGCCGACGATACCTGGAGGTTGTGATGGATGCGATTGTAGTGTGAGTACACTTGGACTGAGAGAATCTTCTTGGCTTCCTCCTGACCAATGACGTAACGGTTGAGGTAGCTGTGAATCTAGAACATCGGCATTGAGATCGGGAGGTTAGAAAATAATCCCTCCCAGCACAACTCGGCAGCTGTCGGCTTAACTGTCAATAGTTCGTCACAGGGACTGTAAGATCGAGGGAGATATTGGATTAGGTTGCATAAATCTGTGATCCAGCTACTAACAAAACCGCAGGGACAAAATTGTGGCGCCAACGGGTGTAGACACCGATTTTAAAACACCAGGATTCTATATTGAATCAAAATAGCATAATAAACAGAAAGAGGTGTGCTTGGTCGCTATTTCACGCCTACACAGCGCACTCAAATAATCCCTAGTCCAAACGACTGCCCATTAAATGGGCGCGAAATCAAAATCGGCACGGCCATTACTACGGAGACAGAAGATGCAACGGTAGTCACTGCACGTATACTTTATCAAATTTACTAAGGCTAAACTAATCGAAAGCGGGTTTCCATCTACTTAGGACGATATTACGACCGATTAAAACGCCCTCTACAACACACAAATAGTCGCATGCGAACGGAACACACATTATGCTGTCATCTTATTTTGTAGGCAAGTTTTTATCGCCGGTTAAATTGTTTTCCTGGAAACTCTGAAACTTGATTTCTTTAATCCGCACAACAGTGATGAACTAAACTAAATAAATCAGATTGGAGGGGCTATCTCATACCAGGGGATAACCCGGCTTCATAGGTGTTACCATGAAGATTCTCGGAATTATTTTTTACAAGTCGCTTGCTCAGTTCCACCCGTGGTTGCCTGGCCTGGAAGTCGAAAACAGGTATCTGACAGCGGTTAGTATTCATGGTCGACTAGATATTGCTGTAAAATGGGATAAATTTATATAAAATAATATCTCACTCGTTTTGGGAAAGGTGGCGGCGTCTGGGTATTTTCTGCAGCTTTGGTGTTGGATTTCAAAGTAGCTCGATTTACAAGGGTAAATAGTTGGTGACAAGATTCGCATTTCATAAATCGGGAAATGTCTGAAAAAGAAACAAACAAATTGCATTATCCTCAACAATATTATATTTTAAGAATTTAATTGACAGGAATAAGAAATATTGTACCCGAAAATTGCGAAATCGGCAAAGTAAACGGAATTTCAGGTGTCGAAAAAATGGTCGAAAAACGTACGTGAAGATGATGTTTCTATGGACCGCAAGGGTCCTCCGCATTTTGAACAAATGATAAAGTTATTGCCACCACCACCACCACTATTTCCTGACCCATTTCTGCCAATTGTTGCTGACGTTGAGTATGCTTCACCATTAGCAGGTGGGACCCCATCGCTCCAGGTGGTTGAACACGGCGTTCTGTTTCCTGAACACAAAAATAACGAGTTAACATTTTAACGAATTTCGAAATTGAGCCAAAAACACGCACCGATGCGACGGCACTCCGTCGATAAATTCTCAGAGGCACTGCACTCGTATGTTTGTATTTGAGGAATAGGATACCTCTTGCTCGCTCCAACACAACTAGATGCAACTACAGCGAATATATTTTACTATTATTCACAAACATACGATGCTTTCTAAGAGAAGAACCATAGACCCGAACCGATTTGTGCAGGGAAGATTTTACTATAGATTGCATTTCTTTGAAATCTATAGGATATAAAAATATGAACGCGTATGCAGGACCATTTAGCAAATATGATACTGGTTACATTGATTTATGCAACGAAAGATAAATAGAATCGTAAATATATATCATATTTTAACAGTGGGGTTTGGAAACGCCAAGAACATGCTTTATATTTCGATTGTTACAAATCAAATGAATCTTTGTAAATTGGTAGGTTTACAAAAAAAGCAGGCTAATTGGGTAAATTTAGGCCATAGGAAAATTAAGTCACAAAATATTTGTGACGTAAAAATACCTTAATTAAATTGACTATTCCGTAAATTTATTTAACTTACATGTGCAAAAATTCGATTTTTGCCAGAACAGCAAGAGGATGTTAAAAAATATCCTTAAACGTTTATTTATGCTGGATACACAAGTATTCGCCTACAAAGTATCCCGGAAAAATTAAAAATTGTGCACCTGGATCAAAAATATACAACCACGTCTGTCTGAAAGATTACTAAAGTGATCTTGGTCCAATATAAATAGCACGATGACCAAAGACGAAGGGCGGGGGAATTTCGCGGTTTGTTATTAGAAAAACGTTTCAATGGTTTTTTCCGCAGCACCCGTGATGTATAGACCTATCACACTTGATGAGAAACTCCTCTCTCAATTGTATGACATACTAAAAATGGCCAATGCCCCGCTCCAGTTTGCTTATAAACCAAATAGATGAACTCTGAACACTGTGGCCACGTTTGCTCACACCCTAACTCTTAACTTGATGCCGGAACGAAATCCGTTAAGGGAGTATTTTTTTGACTTCACCTCGGCTTTCAACACAACATTTCGCTACCGAATCCTGAAGTGCTCGAATGGTCTATGGAGAATGGCCTTCTGCTGAATGTATTAAGATGCATCTCCATTACATTTTCCTTGAAAGCGGATGTTGACTTTTCTGAAATCGCTTCATTCCATAATTTTGCCTCGAGCTCTATCTTGGAGTGATCATGTGTATGCCGTCTTCTGTAAATGTCGTCGCCTCTATTTCTTAGTTCGCCGGTTCAAGAGACTTGGATTTAGTTATAGCCGTATAAAAACTTTTGCCCAGGCCTGTATAATTCCCCTTATTGTGTATTTTTCCCCAGTAATTTTCCCGGAATTTCATTGGGCTTTTTAAAATAATCTCATTTTCTAGTGGCCTGCCTATGTTCTCAATTCAAGAGATTACCGTTGTAATCACTTTTCGCATGTTAACTGAAACCTGCCATCCATCCTTTCTGGTTTATCCAAGCGTTAATCTCTTCGATTAATACATAGGCAATGCCGTTCAATACGTGTTAAATTCGAATAAGTCAATTCCAGGTATAAGTAAGGGAATTAAGAGGATGTCAACTTTATAGAATTTCCGGAATTCATCAGTAAATAAGACGAGTAACATTTGAAATCCGCACAAGCTCTTTTATGATGCCATGAATCGTTCTAAATGAAGGGTATTCTTTAGAATAAAGGATGTTCTTGAATGGATATCCGATGTGTGATATTTATAAACAAAGTTAATTACTAATCTCTGCTATTGGTCGAGGAATTTGCATTTCACAAAATTTTTATTTAAAAAAACTTCAGATCTCAATGAAAAAATATACACGGGACGATTTGGCATTTTTCGATTGTTTAAGCACAGCCCACACTTTCCTTGAAGAATATTGTTAAGGAAACCCTTATTTACTAATGCATATCCGTACGGTTTTAGCGATTGATAAATTGTAACCAGACAAGCATCCTTTGAGGCATACGTGTCCACGGGATATTCGGTGAAAAACACGAACATAAGGAAACCGTATATCGTGAGGAAATTCGAGATCCTATAAAACACGTCGGTTAACCATCGCCAGCAGGCCATACAAGAATTTAAATTGTGGTAATGTGCATTCGAACTTAACAGCAACCCTGCATCTACCCTGATAGAGTAGGGACGCACGATGACCATTCGTCCAGTCTGGTCTAACCCTTTTGAGTACCCCATTCACAAGCTACTTGACTGAGCAGCCCGCCATACCAACCAACGTGCAGCTGTATCCCGGAAATGTTTAGTCCTCATGAACCCAATAAAGCGCTTACCATTCGAATAATTATTCATAATTATGCGACTGTCGAACAATTATTTTTTTGCTTAATCAGAACACTGAGCAATGATAATGGTATTCGCATTATTAAGTACACAATGATGAAAACGTTCAGCATTAAAATCTTAACCAAACCAAATTGATGAAGAAAGTTAAAATGATGACTAGAAGATTTCGAATAAGTTAATATACGTAAATTAAATTACAACGAGGTAAATTAGCACGAAATAGAGATTGAACATACGAAGTATATGGTGAGGCTCTTCCAATTGTGAGGTTCTGAACAAAGAAATATTAGACATTCGCTGGGGGTTTTGTAACGGTAATCGTCGAACATGGATACACATCCCAGGCAGCCATAATGAGGAGACGCATTGAAATGGAAGGAATGGATATAATGAGGTAAACAGTTATAAATGGATGACGAGATTATATAGACTTTGGGAGAAAATGGGATGGGTCTTTATAACGGGAAAACTACGATGCTGGTCCATGATTTTGGAAAAAGAGTAAGTTGCTCAAGTCTCGGCGACTTTGGGTGAAGGCAGCTGTGTCCTTATGTGATCCAGTGTGAGGCATCCTGTATTGTAGGAGGGAGTGTGTTGCCTCACTCTAGATGAACCGGATAGCAGTCTTCGCCGTCATAGAAGGCGGCTACCCCGTTTAATAGTGGTTGACACACGATGCGTCCTATTGCACGCAGTCGACATTCAGTGTCCTGCAAATCTCGCGCGATGTCCTGGTAAAACACCGGGGCGTTACAACATTAAGTTTAACAAACAAACATCAAATATTTCGCCAAATTTGTGTTATTTACTTGAAACCTTTTCCTGTTTTTATTCTTCTAATTGAGCTGAACGAATAAGTGAACGATTATTATTTATTGAGTGCACGAAAAATTCCATGTATTCCGTTGCGAGTTTTCTAACCAATCTGAAAGTAATCGAAATGAAAAAACATAATTTAAATATAAAATCTTTCTTCGTTGTTCAAAAGTCACGATTTTATTAACCATCATTATCTTCAATATCGAGTTTGAATAAATTATATTTATGACCTTCTATATCAGTGGCATTTTGAATATTGTCTTCGTTCATCTGAAGCCTCGACGTCACCTCGAAGTATCTTATGTGGTCTTTGTTTGGTTGAATATGATTTTATGAATTTGTGATATTCGGAGATTGTGTTTTTTACTGAGTAATGGCATTGATAACCATTTGGTTACTCGCTATCGATCTTTTAATCCTCCCATCTTGTATTTCGGTTGATGTTTTAAATGCTCACTTTTTCCAAAGCAGTGGCGCATTTTTTACAGACATAGAATCTGTAAAAGAAACATCAATTTATCTCCAGGAATTCGCAACAACAGGCAATATTGACGATGTATCTCTGAATATCAACATCGGAAACCTTCGTGTTAATGCATCAATAAATCCCGATTTCAACAGCTTGCAATCACAACCGCTCACTACTGTTCATGTTTTCCAGAAGGAACTGCGCGAAAACGATGCTACGCTTCATTTTTTGTGTCACTCACTTGGTGAAAAACACCAGAGGGTAGACGAATTCAATCAACATACCAGCACTTGTTGCATTATAAAAGTTATTGCCAGTAACCGGCATTTTTTCACTGGGTGTTTGATAGAAAACTGGTCGAGTGAAAAACATTCGACGTGCCACGCTTCGATTCACATTGAGACTCGAGCATGGAACGACTCGCGAAATAATGAACTTGACATCAGCTACCGAATTAACACTGTGCATTTTATGCGCCCATCATCGGAAAATTTACACATGGACTCTGTTGGCCTTTCACGACAATGCCTAACACCCATTACAACCCAACTGTCCAATTTCAAATTCGTCACTAAAATATCCCTCAAAAAAATCCAGAGGGACGAAATTCGTGAAATTGGTCGCAATATTCGTTTTGACATTCCAGCCCGTCGTCTAAAAGATAGTGAATCCTTTAGCATCCCTGTCAGGGCCAAAAAATACGCCGATGTCGCTGAGTTTACTTTAAGGTTAGCCTTTGGACAATTGTCCAATCTGCCTCATTACCTGTCCCTCGAGATTGTTTACTGAATAAAATGCTTTTATTTTTAAAGATGTGAAATCCCTGCCCATACGTATGTGGATTTTGTTCGCGTTATGCGGCCCTGGGAAGTCGACGAATTTTCAAGTGTCACTGACGGTAATGGGCGTCCACTCCAGATAACCAATGGACTCAGTGCCTGGGATATATCACAGCGCTACATACCAACCCTGAAGGGCAATGTCACCGAGGTCGTGGCTCGATACCGCGAGACTGCCGTCGATGTCAACATAAATGATCATATTAGGTTTGTCGCGTTTTTTCAACCATATTGACATTCACACGAGCTGGTCACAAAGGCATTAGTATTATCTAATTCCAAGGCTTGCTTTGTGACCTTGAAGGTTTCTCCCCTCCCGTCCTTGTTTTGTCTCCGGAAAATCGTATTATGCATACCCGTTAAAAGCCAGCTCATCACTAGCAAGAATCGTTAGATCTGGCAAATGCCACCTTGCATTCTTCTTCCCTGTCGATGGTTTTTATTCTTTCTTTGGTTAATTAAAAGCTTATTATTATTCTTAACGAGGCGAAGGAGATTTCCCAGCCGAATTCCGATTCGGAACGACCGTTTGGCATTTTCTCTGTGTATCCTGAATGTCGAGGTGTGTTCCAACTCGTTAGTGTTTCAACCCCCTTGCTGCCCTACACCCTTGTCAGACATAAACTGTCGAAGAAATAAAAGCTCTTATTGCCATGCTTTGATCTCCCTCCCAACTTGCTCTCGTGTGTGTCATTTAAGTTCTTAAAAGACAAACCATTTTTAATCTCTGTTTAATTGCTATCTAATTTTCCTCGACACGTAAATGTCGCGAATAGCAGTCAAAATTTTTGTAAATATTTATCGTCTTACCATGGCGTTTTTACTGATTCAGTAGATCTCTCGTACGTTATGTCATTAAACATTAATCACAAGCTCGTACAAAGGTCACGATCCGAAACTTATTTGTTTCTGTAATATCGCGCACCGACAAGCCCAAATGGATCGATTCTTCTATTGCGCATAATAGAACAAGAACACGTCGTACACGTATTTTTCTTGTTCGCAATTTACCGAACCAGGATTCTCTAAGATAAAAAACGACAAAAATGACATTTTCTGCAGTTGTACCCAGTTTCCGGATCGAATTAATTAGACTTTGCCTTCCTTTTCGCCCTTCGTGGGGATAAAGTGTTGTAATTGAACTGATTTCTCGTTACCCGCATAACAGCTTATGAATGCAAATTATTTTGCGGCATTTGTTGATTTCATGATTCTAGCTTGTATTTCATCTTATTTATTGAAAGGCCCTTTCATCCAGCGCCAATTAAACCGATCCATGCATGCATCTTAGCAACCCTCAGAGCTTGCACATTGCCATTAATCATATGAACCTTTAGGAGGATTTTCGGTTTAACCCAAACCCCCAAAACGCAAACGCCTCTTTTTGGACTCACCAGTACCAAAACTGTTTCAACATTAAAATGCTCAAAATTAGTGTAAGGGAAACTTGTAAAAAGTAATATGCATCGCCTAGGATGGAGAGGCTCTTAAACAATTGAACCATTAATCTGATATTGCTTAAACTGTCGACCTTTCACCTTTACACTTTTTCGAAGTGTTTGATGAACCGGAAACTGAAAACATCCCCAGATGCACAGTGGGCCAATATGAGGGCTGAAGGATCTGCAGGAACCAGATTAAGTTAAAACGAATATGAAATAACTGAAATTAATAATATATTGACCAAGCGCGTAATGATGGCAAGCAAAGGTCAAAACGTCCATATTGTAACTTAAGCATACTTCCCCCAAGCAGATGGTTGCACTATAAATTCGACACTAAGCATTGTCGATAACAACCACTTGTGTCTAGACTCTTGATTTGAAGAGACGGTAAAATATTGAAGCCGATTTGTTTTTCAAAGAACCGTTTAGCCACCCAGATCACAAGAACCGACCAGCAATGATGTGAAGTACGTACGAGTTGTCTGTTAATATAGACGGTTTGTGGATATTGTACTCGGCTTGACTTAATTTCCTCGTTCATAAGAACTCGGGGAGTGTGCCTCGATGGTGTAGCGGTTAGCATTCCCAAAGGAAATAAAGATCAATTAACTCGCTCTCCTATTCTCTCGAGCTTTGAATAGACGGCAACAATTGGCACAAATTGCTAGCATCCTTGTCTGTGCTGGGTTCTCAGCTAGGTTCACCGAATTTCACGTCTGCCTGTCGTCATCCAGGCTCCCATAGCTCATCGCTGAAGTTTAAGGAGCCACGTAGAATTGTAATAAATTGCTTGATTGGCAACTTTGGGTGCGGTTCCAGAAACAGTGCACCGTAGTATATTAATAATTGTAGTTGTCGTTGTCTCTTTATTTGAAAACACGCTTGCCTGAACTATTTATTTGACCGGTTGGTGGTGTTTTGAAGACATCAACATTCGTGTGAATCGAGGCAACGCTGGAACATCCCCTCAGTTTTGCCTTTTTGCTCGCTTCAACGTTGGATTCGGAAACTGCTACAATTGTATGAAAACATGCATGCATGCTATTTAGGGATTCGTCGTGCCAAAGAGCAAGTCCGATTCTGGGGTTCGCTGGGCAGTTATTTTATCCGGCCTCTCCGCATAAACCCGAATGAATTGCCCACATTCTAGGTTCTATCTATTTTTGCCAAAGTTAAATTTCGGATCAACGATTCTATAGTGTTTTTTTCTTTAGAAAAAGAAGCATGTTAATTAAAAACACAAATTCAACTTGCTGGTCTGTCGAATTTTCCTTTAATTTCGCACGCCACCTTGCAATGGAGAATTTTTTGATGAACGTTCTCGTCACACTGTTCTGACCCATTTAAGACAACAGGAAGTCACCTTAACCAGATGGTTATTGGATAATTTCTCCTGAAGTGTGATCATAACCCACCTTGCTTCAGCCAATATGAACCTATATTTAGTGACCCCTGGGAATAAATTCTGTTAAATTATTTAGCAGCATTGATTTAGAGAAGTCGTGTCCAGTTAAAAAAGAAGTCGGAGGAGAAATTAATGACCGCTCTATGTCCCGGTCACTTCACGAACCGCCATCTTGCAGAAAACGTCTGGAAAAAACGACCAGAAAACT
Organism: Proteocephalus fallax; assembly: GCA_028672205.1. Classification (NCBI taxonomy): domain Eukaryota; kingdom Metazoa; phylum Platyhelminthes; class Cestoda; order Proteocephalidea; family Proteocephalidae; genus Proteocephalus; species Proteocephalus fallax. Next base: position 546,690 of record JAPUBX010003984.1, on the reverse strand, counting down.
GCAGATGTCTCTTAATCCGGGTTAATTGGCCGACTCCCCGTAGGGTCCATGTTTATTATCGGTCTGTCCGTTGAATTGCACCCGTCAGGGGTGATTGGGCGCGCGTCCTCCGTAAGGAATGCACATCGGCGGGTTGGGGGGGGAGTGCTGCTTAATGGCATCCAGCTTCAGGGTCAGCACTACCGGGGAATGCACCAGTGGAGTGTGTGTGTGTGTGTGTGTGTGTGTGGGGGGGGTTCATTACTGAAATAAACGCAAATACTTATTATTCCTTCATCCGAAGATCATCAATCAACTTTTTCTGACAGGGAAATGAATTTTGTGTGGCCTTAATGAACCCAATTAAAGTTGATTAGCTTCAACTCGAATTAATTGGCGAAACCACGGTTCGTCCTTAGGCATTTTTCGTGAGGAATTCTCCTACTAGATGATGGATGACATTTCTATAAAAATTCTTGGGAATATTCTGCTGGTTGCGGCGTCTTCAGTGCTACCAGAAAGGGTGGATTTTGCCGCGGCATCGTCCAACACTTAATTAACCCAAGGGCCGTACGAAACCAGTGAGGAGGTTGATCGCTTCACCATCGGACCAATCGCAGTAAAGTGCCAGGGTGAATGGCGAATTGACACGCGAATAATTACGGTACTCAAACTTTCCCTAATGCCTTTGTGTCACGTACTCCTGGGGAGCTAATCCCTTTGCTTGGCATAATAGTAAATTGTTATCTGTCCCGAAACGCCACTCGTTGGATAAAAGTAATTACATCACTAAATAAATGATATCTTCTTTAAATTTCGGTACCTTGGAGAAAAAAAGGCGTCATTTGTTGTCAATGCTTGCCCATTTAGACAAGGATCAAGTTTGAAGGTTGGGGGAAATTGTACGGGATGAGAGAGATTATTGTATTTTGTCTGGCGTACGATATGTGTCGTTCGTTTGGCCCTAGTTAAATCTCAGCCACTGTGTTCATTCTGAGAAATATATGCTACAGTTGCTCAATATGCCTGTTATTTATTGACTTACCACGAGTTTATATTCTGGAAAATCTCTCCAGTTCGAAATACTTACTCACTCCTATTTGTTTCACGATAATCGGTGGTCTCACGGCTTGTTATCAAATAAATTCTCGTCCAACTGCCGACGGCGACGTATGCTTCAATTTATTCTAAATCAACGCAAGTGCCTAGGGCATATTTTGTTGCGATGGGCTAATTGACTTTTAATTACCACGAGGTGAGGGTTCATTTCTTAGACCTCGCCGTTTCCGGTTGTATGAGTCAAGCAGGCGCTATCCACTGGGTGTCTAATTCTGGGACCACAGTGCAGCCTATAAATGGATTACCCATGCTTTCAGTTTTCTATCAACTCAATCAACCCCGAATTAATTTAGAACTCTTGGACTCCATTTTATGTCAAAAAGTTTGGCTTTTTCATACGTGTTTTGCTGTTCCTATAGCCCGTTTTCCCTCCTTCGTCCATCTCCCTAATTATGCAAACAACCGACAAATTGTTCACCCTCGAAAACGAAGAAACGCAATTGACGCAGTTGGATTTAATGGCAGCCAACCACTCCTTTTCGGTTGAACAATTCATCTCGAAAAAATTGCCTTTTCTCCCACGTAAAATCAAATTAACCAAAAGGATTTCGGGGAAATGAAACACTCTTTGTCATTCTTGGGCTGCTATTTCCTTTGTCGGCCCCTTTGGTGGCTGTTTTTTCGGCGGAGGTTTCTACAAACCCAACAATTGATGGCTGCCTCTAGATGCTGTCTCTCCTCGTGCTCCTGCTCGTCCACAAGTGCAGTGAAGTAGGCGAGTGCTAGGCACGCAGTGGTCCATCCCTTTTGTCATTAGCTCTGGAATAAGCAATACGGCCTGAAAAATAAATGCCAGACCATGAATTACGGCGAAAGGCCAGGCAGTGGTACTGGCCTCGCGGAAAATTACTCGGGGTTGTGGGAGATTAGTAACGTTTCTGACCCACCCTTATTAAACAGGCCGGGCAACATTCATTTGTTTCTTTTTGTCCGTAGAGACGATCCGGTGATTTACAAACTGCTTTTCCGCGTGGCGTCTGTTCCCAAGGACTCGGTGGGGCGCATCGGTCCGCGCCTTCTCTGGAGTCTGGTGAGTCTGACCCGGAGGAACACAGTGGACCAAGCCGCCAGTGGAAGCCTTGTCGTGACGCGACTCGACATCGAGTCGTCGGAGTTCAAATACCTCGCGATGGTAGTCAAGGTATGTTTCGTTTGTGTGGCATGTAGTGCTGAGGCACTGGGGATGGGTCACACAGAGTCACGCGGGGAATCCGCTACAAGAAATGCTTGACGACGAAATAAATATGCTTTAGTCAGACAACACTTGCGCTTGATTCATATTCGTACAAACGACAACACGTGTAACGTGGTAAAACCTATAATAAATAATGCAGAAGGCGACTCGATGGTGCCGCGCTCAGCATCCTCGCTCTGTTTCGTGTAGATCTGTGTTCGAGAATCCTCTTGGCAACATCAATGACGCAGACGATTTATCCTCTGGCAGGAGATTGCCGCGCAAATTCAAATTAACTGAGCGAAAATACGAACGTCCTTTTTTTAACACCGGCACTGCCGCGTAAGAATCGATATTATCTAACAAGACTACGGTGTGGAATCGTGTTGACCTTGGATGAATCGACTTGTGTGATTAGTAGATGGTTATTAGGTTGATGGGTTGAGTGGTGTTCATTTTATCTGCTGTAGGGGAAGTTTGTTGAGAAAAATTACCTTTCTTCGCTTACTGTTTGAACAGTTTAGAAAGGCTTCTTTTAAGAAATTTACTGTGGGGAGCACTTAGCCATTAACATCTGGCGGTTTTTCTCATCTGGAATCATCTATCAAATCAAAGTCACCCGAAACTTTCAAATCACTCTCGAAACACTTCAAATATTGCTTGTACTATCTTAACCACGCCAGTTCCTTTTTGAAACTCGTACAGACTTATGTTACTTATGGTTCCAAGATAATGGATCCAAAGGCTTAATGAAAGTCAATAACAGATTGTAACATTTTCATCAATCATTTATCTTATGCCAATGATCTAACTTTCAAAAAACGGTTTTATTTAGGCCAGAATACTTCCTACAACGATACATAGAAGTGCTCAGAACGTTCTTATACTCGCAATATACAGTCGGTCAAAAGGTATTTAGTCAGCCATAAATTGGGCCAATTCTCCCACTTAAAAGGAGTAGATAAGCCTGTAATTTACATCAAAGGTAAACTTCAATTATGACTGACGAAATGGGAAGTAAAATAATAAAAAGAACATTTCAATGGGGTTCAGATGTGGTGATTTACTAGACCACAACAGGACCTTGAAACGCATCTTGCGAAGCCACTCCTTCATTATCCGGGCGGTGTGTCAGGCATCATTATCATGCTAAAAGAACCAGCAACATTTCATCTTCAATGTTCATCTGATTGAATGAGGCTTTCACCCCAAATCTACCAATACATGGCTTTATTCGTTCTTTCCTATACACGAATCAGTCTTCCTGGTTCCTTGGCAGAAAATCAGCCCCAAGGCATGATGCTTTCACCACATGCTTCACAGTAGGCATGGTGTACTTTGGACGCATCTAAGTATTCTTTCTCCTTCAAACGCGACGCGTTGAGGTTTTAACGAAAGGTTATATTTTCGTTTTTTCTTACCATCTGGCATTCACGTAACCTTCTTCTGAATCATTATCCAAATGCTCCCTAGCAAACCTCAGACGGGCCTGGAAATGCACTGGCTTCAGCAGGGGGACATGTCTGGCAGTGCAGAATTTGAGTTCCTGGAGTCGTGGGATTTTATTGATGGTGACCTTTCTTACTTTGGTCGCAGCTCTCTGCAGGCCATTCAATAGTTCCGCCTTGTGATTCGTGATCTGTTACCCCCTCCCGTTATTGTGATAATTTTAGCCACTAGGGAACCCCGGATCGATAAATATTATCAGGGTCTTGTATGTCTTCCATATTCCTATAATATATCTTCTACAATTTTGTTTCTGGTGTCTTCTGACGGCTCTTTGGTCTTGGTCATGGTGGAGTTTGCATTGTGGCTGAGGTTTTAGGCAGGTGTCTTTGATTAGATCAACTGTTGTTATTGACCAAATACTTATTTTACCAAATCTACATAAACTTTGTTCATCAGCCAATTTTGCAGCGATCGATAGACGTGGTGGTCCGTTGGTGCTTCTGTGGGGAATCTGGCAGACCTGGAAGCAGTTCATTCAAACAATTCATTCAACAACACGACACAATCAACATATTTTTCATCTAACGTCTTTATACACCAACGTAAACTATTTATCCAATTGGAATTTCTTGTAATTTATGCATCTGGTCCACTCTTGCATCGTGGAGTCACCTGATGTTGACCGCGGTCCATTTCTGAGTTCTGCAGAAATTAGACCGCTTTTAGGGCCCACGATTCGTTCGACAACATACGGTGAATTACGCGGTTGCATTGACGATACCAACTCGACAATAGGATGATTATTGCGATTGGGCAGATGGCGGCATGAATAAATAGTTAAACGATTTGCACCAGCTTCTGCTGATTGGTCGGTTTTTGCAGTCTTTTGAAGACTCGGAGTTGCTACTTTGGTGAATTTATCGTGGAGAGCTGAGTGAAGAATCCTCAGTACTCGAAGAAGTAAGGAAATTACTGGAGGAGGTAGTTGTCGTTGTTGATTCAGATTCTCTGTGTTACCCCGTGCGGCTCCAATAATAGGCGAGTCTAGGATACCCAGTAACAAGATGCCATATGGCAGTGGTGTTGTTGAAAATTAGCTGGTTGATTTCAAGCTGCTCGTATCGCGGTCTTGTCTAGTTGAAACTGAGCCAAGAATCAACCGTACCTCGTTAAGATTAGCATCTTATAACGGATTATTCTAACGCCAGTCTCTTTCTTGTAGTCACCCTCGGTGGTCAACACAGCGGTTCTCTCCGGCTACTCGACGCGACACCCAGTTTGGATTTTCGGCCTCAGCCACGACAACGACCTTCACGAGGTCACCGCCCGATCGACCTGTCACACCGAGGACGAGGCGGTCGCCCATTTCCCGCGCGACTCCTGCTCAGCCGGACTCACCTTCTCTGGGGGCGAGCTGGGTGGGGCCGAGGAGCTCCAACTTGTCGCGAAACTCGACCGAAACAGCGCACGCGAACAGGTTACCGTGTGGTTTCCAAGGCAACCGCATGGCGTCTCGCTGGTCGTCGACACACCCCGTGGAGCACAAGGAATGGCCACGTCGCAGCACGAATATTTGACCACCTCCATACTGTTGCGTGGAATTGAGGAGTGAGTGCGCCAGACGTTGAATCCCCGTTTCTGTAGCCAGTTTGCACCACCCAACGCCCGGCTTATTTCGCTGACCTGGCTTGATACTGCAACAAAGGGTCTCTTTCACAGAGTTTGGATGCTGACCGGCCACAAATGAGTATGGGTGACAGCAGGGGAAATAGAAGAGCGTATTGTTCGCACGGGCAACGTGTCTAGCCTTGTTGTATGTTGGGAGGGAACGGTTTTCGGGGTTTTTGAAGCCATTTCGTCCATTGTTGTTGTTTAGGTTTTGGGAAGTCTCGCAATTAGGCTGTTATGCCCCCATTGGCCGCTCAATGCCAGAAAATGAGTCAACACCCGTGTGACCATTGGTTAAGCGCAATCAATAGTGTACTGGTAGGGTGCTGGTAGGGGGTCTTGTGGTCATCTTGGGCGTGGAAGACTCAGAAAAGCTGTCCTAATAAAGACCACGAGGACCAAAACACTGAGTATTTAAATTTAAAAGAAAAAATATGGATGTTGATAGTGAGGACTGTACATTATAATAATTAATAGTAACTGTAAGCGCTGGAGCAACATCCGGGTTTTTCAGTACAATGAATCAATTCATCCATGCATTGTGCCTATTTTCCACATTTTCATTTGCTACATTGTAGGAAATTGAAAAGGTTTTGGAGGAATCCATGTTGGGCGTTTAAAATTGGAGAGCATGCATTTCCAAACACTTGAAGTTTTAGTGTCTACAATTCTACAGCATCGGCTACAACTCTTTAAAGGGCCCGTTTGGTCACGTTCTACGGCACCAATCCCGCTTTTAGTTGTCGCTGCAGCGCATCTGCAACTGTTATCCATGGAGACTTGCATGAAGCCATCTAATGTTCGAGTGGGCTGAGATAGTCACTCAAAGCAGATAGATCAGACATTCGGATACACGGAAATCTTCCAACATCGTCGCCTTGGGCCGGTGGGGTTGGGACAACAACATCGACATCTTTCGGGGTGATCTTTTTGTGATCTGAGCTACGTCGATGGCATCCTCTTTACCTCTGCTTTTATTTAAAGTCGTTTTTGTATGTGAATTTGAAAAAAATAGCATAGGATTGTTACCCCGTCGTGTTTCAAACTTAACCCCCGTGTTCACGTGTTTTATTCGCATTATTCCAAAAGAAAAAAGATGAGGATTATCCGGCTTCAACACTTTTACGCAGTTCCACTGACACGATTTCTTCGAAATTGTGAGCTTTCAATCCGTTTGACATAAGATGCTGTTATTTCCAGTACTCCTTCACTGTAATAACCAATTGTCCCAGCTTGACTTGAAATAGGAATTACCTCGTTCTTGGTTATGCAAGAAGTGTACTTCTGTCTCCATTGTGCGGACCAACTTACCTGCAATTAACACCGCACTGAACACTTTTACTTATTCGGACGTGGACGCACGAATCAGTCAATTATTTTTGAAACTCAAGATTGTGCAGCGCTTAGCATCATCGTTATGTTCATGGGAGACCTGCATTTGACTCCCAGTTCAGGTTACCATGGATAGTAGAAGATAACGCCACATATTAGATTATACCAGATGTCGGGTACGAATTGGATTTTGTATCAGCAATCGATCTGGTCCTTTACTCGGGATACATCTAAACCTAGCTCTGCCTAACCTCTCAACTCAGTTTAAAACATTGTCAGGATGAATCGCCTGTCATCTGTGCATTTGTGCGAATTAATGCAGACTAATGGACTTGTGAAAAGCCCCAATTGCTATGTACTACTACCTTTGCGTTTCTTTCATTCCAGCAGTCATCAAGCTGGAAGTACTGCCCAATACGGGAGGTCGCAAACAACGACACATTTTCAACAAACACGTCTACGCACCTTTGCGCGGTAAGTCGTTCCGCCCATGAAAGGATCCTATATTTGAGTAAATCTTTTTGAATAGGTGTAATGGAAACTTCTGTCGTTTTTTTTGTCAGAAATGCGACCAGTCTTAAAAAGGTTTTTTTATGCAGTAGATTATTGGCAGATGGTAGATGATTGATGGACACGTTTTCCTTATGTTATTCAGTTTTATAAAACGTCTAGATCCGTTATCATGGGTGAGTGAGATGTCTTCTTAAGACATTCTATACACTATAGTTGTTGCGAAACGGGACTAACCCGTTAAAGGCGGTAACAAAATATCTTAAGTGTCTTAAGCGGTTGAAATAACAGCTGGGAAATGCGAAAGCTGGTTTGCGAAATGTCACCACAGACAGCCACACCACGGAGGACCTAGAGGGGTCACAATTGCCCGCCAACCGGTCACTTCGAATCTCACGAGGTTCGCCGTAACGGGGTATATTGTTAATAATTACTCCTATAATTTGACATATCAACAACGACACAACAGCGCTGTTGGCGGTGTGTGTGTGAAAAATAAATGAGAGGGTTAACATTGGGTAAAATGAGGCCAGGGGGGTTGGGGTGATGGGGTTAAACCGAGAAAGACGCTGGAGTGCTGTTGGTGGCGGAGTGCTGCTCCTGCGTAAAGTCGAGTGGCGTGGAATCGCCGTGGTCCCCATCAGACGTGGAGGTCGAACGCGTCGTCGTCGTCGCTTTGGCGTCAAGGTGGACGTACCGGGGAGCCGATTTGCCGGTCACGGCGTCCTCGTCCATTATGACCTCGCAGATGCTCGAACCAGGGATGTCGTAGTAACAGCAGGGAAATTCCAAAGCTGGTTTACAACATTTCATCTAGATCACTTTTCGTTGAAAGAAGAAGCCAGAACAGGAAGACCATCCGATGTCAATGACCAAGTGCTCCTCGATAAATCGTCCGCGACAAATCGTCCCTTTACTTCCTAGGATGTAGTTGTACAGCTTGAGATTACATAATATTATGCAAAATGTTTGGTTTTTCAGTGATAAATTTCGGAAACACTTCCCCGTACAGCCAATCGATTAAGGAATAAAACCTCATTTGTGGTGTTAGATTGCTTATCAAATGCCCCTAATTGGGTTTTTCGAGTTCAATTAAACACCTTTTGGAATCGAAAATCATTATCTGTTTATTGATATAAATAGTAGACGGTCTGCATGATAAATTATGCAAACACTAACACGAGAGGAATGTGAAAGCCTCTCCACATATTGCTGTGGTAGCATTCGCAATTCTCAAATACGGCAATTTTGCTTGTTTTCGATCCCATTCAAATGGAAATTTGGCATCGTCTGAGATAGATCAATAGATCATTTACCATTCATAAGATGTAGACGCTCTTCTATATATACTAATAAAGCGATTATGATTTTCCATTCAAAAAAGGTGTTTTATTAGAATCCGAAAACGAACCTCGTACTTCAAGGAATCTGTATGATGTGGCCGTATGTGTAGCGGTTTGCATTGTCTTTTATTCTGCCATGAATTGCTCGATAAGAGCACTGCATGGCACTGCATGAGTAATGGTGATGCGCAAACAGCACTCGTTATCCAGCAACGGGGTCAAGCATAATCGGGAATGTTTGCAATACGCTTACAATAAATATAAGCTTTTGGGGTTTTTCGCGAATGCACGCTGGCAAAGCAGGAAACACTCCCAGCAAAGCCTCCCATCAACAGGTTGCGCATTTTTGTAAAACAGCAATCTTGAATGAGGTTGGAGGGGGATATTTATAAACAGATAATTTATTAGAACAGATATCTCGGTAGTTGTAATCCTATAATACATCTAAAACGTAGACGTTAATAAATTATATCGGGGTCAACAATAATTCCCCACCCATGATTTGTGGAAGAGGTGACATCTAAGCACCCGATTGGTAGGGTGTGCGTCAATTAAAACTTTCACCTCAACCTTGAGTTATTTTTAGAAGTTCCATATAAAGAATCGGGAATGGTATTTGATTATCGGAACATTTCAAAAACCAAGCCAATCACCGGCAAGTTTAAAGACACGCCTATCCACGAAAACACCATAAAACGGCCCAATTTGACCACATAAAGTCAGCTAATTCTATGAAACCAATGCGACGATTACTCCATATTTGAGGTGTGTTTGTTTGTAATGTTAAATCACAGACACCTAATATGTTGCCTCACTCCCGTGTACATCGCAACATTGTGCCCAACTGTGGGTATTTTAGGGATCATCATCATCATCATCCTCGCGCCAGCCTCATTCCAGCTCAGTTAGATGGGCCGGCGGCGACGGCGGCGGCGAGTGATCGCTCACGAGAACGTGTCAGCACGCGTGTGCGCGCAACCCCGAAATCGATAACTCGCGGTGGCACGTGTGCACGGCGGGTCGCTTTAAGGGAGCACAGGTGGTTGGTGGGATTGGCTGGCTATTTTGGGCAAGTGCGCGCGTGTGTGACATCCTTTCGTGTACACGCTGCGCCTACCGCATTGGCAAGAAGAACTCACGAGACTTTCGAAAGGGCCACAGAGACAGACTGTACGACAGACACCGCGAGAGAGTCAGCCCGGGCGACCAAAAAGCCCGTAGTGCGTGCGCGCACCCATCTCTCTCTCAGAAGCGCCGTCTACACACCCCCCCCCCAAAACCCCAAATGCTCATTCTCCTTTGCGCCTCGTGGGAAAACTATTGATTTTGGGTTATGGGTCCAAATTTTTATGAGGTTGGTGCATGCCATATTTAAAAAGAACGTGGCCTTGCAATTTAGCATCAACTGTTAGGTATCGATGTGAACATGGTTATTTTTTTATTTTTAAACCATTTTCAAACCATGTAGTCAATGTGGACTTGTTTTACCGGGTTATGTGGGTAATGCTCAAATGGGTTCCTGTTTGGCCATTGTTGTGGTGCAGCGGTTACTATCGTTGCTCTTTTTGTTCGACTTGTGAAAAGAATAACTCCATGTTGACTTGAAAAAATTACCCCGATCAATTGCCAAGAAGAGCAATTAATTGAAGACATGTTGAAACACATGATTTTGTTGATTCCATTGGTAAACAATCATGCATTAGTGTTCTGACGGCCTCATACCGGCACCACGGAGTCGTCATTTTGCCTCTAAGACCCGAGAGCCATTGACAGTTGAAATAAATCTCTCACAGTGCTCTCACGACACGAGTCTGCGTACACATACAATCACACACACACACACGCTATTCCGTCTCCGATCACGTGTTCCATCCAAGTTTTGAGCCACAAACTTACTTCCACCTCTTCGGATAGCTCCGGCGCCCGTAAAATATCCAAAGAATCTTCGACGAAACCGACAGGAGATATCCGCACGAAAAAACACCCAGCCTTCAAGATAAGCCTCGATTATTTTTAGTTTCACCACAACCGGACCACAAACCAACGACTACCCTGCGCACACCTCCCAGTTCGACGGTCGAACGAGTTCTTCCCTCGATGTCACCGATCTGACCGCTCATCGCCTCCGTCTCGAATACGCTGACGAGGTCTCCACCACCGAGTCGCCATCACCTGGCGACATCACAAATAAGCTCGACGTGCCGGCCCGTCTAGTCCTGGTCACAGAGGGTCAACGGGGCGAGCCTCGGGAACCATCCGAGGACCCTCCACCACCCCCGTCGACACCAGAGGGAGCCAAGAACACGGAGGTGCGGGTCTGGCTAGTGGGACGACGGCCGGGACGGGTCCGCGTGATGCTGGCGTCGGTTTCAGACTCCCCATCAGTCAAGGCGGCCCTGCCCTCATCTCTGGCCCGTCAACGGAAACTTCAGAGGTCCAGGAGGCCCGATGGAACTAGTGGCACTGTGGCCGGCTCTACGACCTTCTGGGAGCCACAACAGCTACAGACACTATGGGTGACAGTGACGGATAGCGATGCGATTTGGCCAGTCGCCATCACAGCACAACTAGTTACTGGTGAGTGGAGTTGGTGGCCGTTTGAGCGTGGCTTTCTCATGCCAAAGGATGAGCCGGCTTGATGTATAACATTTCCATGTGGTATCCTGGGAATGTTGTAGAGTTGGCGGCATCCCTCCAGTGCCAACCGGAGAAGCGGTTCAAGTGGTCGCCGCTGCACCATCCAGCACTCAACAAATGCTGGTGTGGCACACGGCTTCGCGACAATACATGTCCTACAAGTTTAAAAACATGCTTTCTACCTTTTATATCAAGGGCCAAACCTCAAGCCCGCCTTATTTTCAATGCACTTCAGTATTTTGATGCCGTCCTCAAAAGAGACCGTTTTATGCAAAAGTCCCGGTTAGATCATTATATTATGCAGACGGGTCGCCCTTTAGGACAGGATTGCCGCTGGAAGCAGCAGTGGGTTTAACAAGGTGGGACCACACAGGCTTTCCCATGTTGGACGAAGGACGATGACAGAACCCGCATTTCTATCCAACGCTAGAGCGGTGGCATATCAGGTCTCCCTGGAGGGGTGGTAATGTCAAACACCCAACAAAAAGGCAGGAGGTGTCTTCTTCTTTTCGGATGGCGCAGAAGTTGGCCCCGGCAGCTGGGGTAGATGCCACGACGCATCTGAGGCCCCCTGAGGCTCGGCCGATATGCTGTATCTTGGCCGTATAACTTTAAACATCTCAGTTGGGAACACCCATGTGGGCGAAGGGGTAGAGGGTAGGTATGCGGCTTGAGTAGTGTCAGTGCTCACATGGTACGGGTTTGCGGAGGAGAAGAAGACGAAGACCAACCCAATCGCTTGGCTAACCCAATCGAATGTGAAGAGGTCTTCGCACCTTCGGCACCTGGAGGCCCAGTGGACCGAACATGAAATCCTGGATGGAGTTGGCAGAGTTGAATGATTGTTTGAAATGGATTAGAAGGCGCCGTCATCTGGATAGATAACATCACAGTTATCGTCTCAAGTAATTTTATCTGAGTCAGCATAAACAGCTTTAATTCGGCATCAATTTCGGACATTTCGTGGAGGAAACAATTCGTCACCAAATTATCTGTAGAGCATTTCACAATTTCAATGAAAAAGGAACGCGAGCACAGATCCCTATAAGATGTTAAGCATTCAAGCGAAACACATCTCATATTTAAAAGAACATTTCGTTCGTTTTATGCAGGGTTTGTGGAGTGCGGGGCCAATGAGATGCGGGCGCGACATTTAAAATTAAGACACGAATAACCCAGACCATGGCATAGCAGGGTTTTCTAGAATAACACGAGACATTATAAGGAATATTAACAATAAGATGGTTTTTTCGTTGGGAAAATAGCCAGTACCCCAACATTTAAGGATGACTGTGACCGATGGATATTTTCTGTCTAGACTTGACAGTAACCATCACCCAACAGGATCGCCACGAGGCCACCTACATGTCTCCATTTCCCCCCAAACAATACTCTGACGACAAGAACCCCGACACCGGTTTCACCTTCTACACCGCGCAAGTTCGTTTCTCTGGAAGCCGAGTCGGGCGCAGCAAGGGACTCGGTCGATCAGGGGTCTCGACGGAGTCTGGGGATCTCTTCCAGAGGGATTACTACTACGAGAACGGGCGGCGCCGCCTGAAGCGCCAGTTGTCGACCAAAACCCTCCCCAGACAGGGCCTCCTGGTGGTGTCCGTCCAGTTCTCTGACGGCAGCATCTTGCCTTGGCATCGGATTATGGAGGTGAGACTAAAAATAATAATCATATTGGATTTATTAATGTCAATAGGACGAAAACTACAATGAACAAAACGAGGTAAATTAGCTAGAAATGCAATTGAAACCCTTTAAGTACGTTCGTTAGCAAACACGAAATGGCGACCAGTGAAAGTCCCTATCCATAACGGGAGCAAAAAATGGACGGCATTTATCGATAAACGGTTCCCCGCGGAGATAACTAAATGGTCTGCGGTTTGACTAAATTTGGTTGTTGTCCCCTGAACCGGCTTAATGAATGTCCGGTATTTCCGGTTACTAGCTAGGGTGTTCGGAGCAAACAGTGGACTCGTCACAGCAGCCCCAAGCGCTCCACATCCGCGTTGACGGTACCGATTCACGTGTCCAGTCTTCGATTTGTCTGCAGCCATTGTTTACGGATTATTTTGAGAGGAAGGAAAATTTTAATTTGTCAACGTTTCTTGTGGAAAACACACGCACTTTAGTATTTTGCGGAAAAACACAACTTAGGACACCCCAGTTTTCCAAATTCCGTGATAAACGAAAAAAACACTTGATTCGGGCACTTGCCAAAGTTCGAACTCCCTAACGCGGTAGTACCTCGGGGATCGTCAATTTCTCTAACGATCGGTCGTCCTCGCGGTTGGCGCTTGTTTCATGCAACCCAATCCACTCATTGGTCTCCACGGGGACCACAATATATCAGCGCTATAATGCAAAATTTGAAAAAAATAATAATGGGAGAGGATACAACTATTCAGAATTTCCCAAACTTGTAAGATTAGCAATTGCTTTACACGGGGGTCACGGAGGTAACGCTCCTGCAACTTTTATCTCTGATGTGTAGATCAAAAGCTGAAACAAAGAGTTTAAATAAATTTAGATCTCCATTCGGGAGAATGGGGAGGTGGGGATAACTTTCTGCTGGAAACCCATCTATTTTTCGGCGGTTGCAAGGATCAACCATTTGATAGAAAATTTATATTTAAAAAAGGCCCTCCACCAATTATTGGTCACCGAAATAGTAACGCTCCTGCTGAACCCAATCCATATGATTTCTTCTTGTGAACAAGAACAAATTGGGTTTATGCAGCTCTTATCGCTAGAACGGTCATTAAAATCATCAAAATCAACATTTAAGCATGCGTGGAATCGTCCTATTCAGGTTGTCATGGAGTTGGGGTTACCGGCACCGCCTTTCACACTGGCAGTGGACAACCTCCGGTCCGATCTGGTTCGCGTCGACATGCCCTCTGGCGGTTCAAGGCGACCGAAGAGATCGGCATCATTCGATTCGCGGTGGTTCACCTTCGCGAAGGATGATTCTACTCGCCAGGATTCCGTGAACTCGACCACCACATCATCATCCTCCGCCTCCCACTCCTTTGGTTCAACCGCGACGTCTAAACCAGACTGGTTGGGACCCACTGTGTTTTTACTTCGAGAGGACGAGTCTTTCATAGGCAAGTGAACGGCTGATAAATAATATCCGTTTTTTAATTTTGAAGTGTCTGGACATACTTTTCAATATGCTTACGCACCTATCCTTGGTTCGAAGCAACGATACCGAAATTGTTGTTTACCTCGGCTCAGTCTCTCGTGATAATTGCGTTATATAACGAAAACAAATTCGATTGCTGTTGTCTGATTATGGAAATGAAAAACTTTTCAGACAACCTCGTTGACTGGCAGGAAATGGACAATGTCTCTGCCGGATGATAAAAGTAATTGAATCTTCCAAAGAGAAATGCGCAGATTTTCCGAGAAGCGAAATGGGTTATTTATTCAGTGTTATCAATCGTGACATGACCATAAATTTATGAACTTTTAATCTGAATCGCGGTGAATTTAGGTGAAGAATTTAGGAAACTAAATTAGACCCGTTTAATTGCTTCGAAATTAGCAATAAAAAATTGTTAAACAGCATCCCGGTGTTGTTATCGCGTTGAATTTAGGAATTATTATTTAAAACGATATTTGTAAGTTTCTGTGAATTGTAAAACACTTTTTCACGCGGAAAAAACGGTGTGAAATAGCGATGGATTAAAATGAACAGCAATCGCGTATATGCAAAATTGGAATGTTTCGGTCAAACCCACTATTTACGTAGAATATGGTGATGTATAATAATCTAAAATAAATGTATAATTTAGGAATAACAAGTGCACTAAATGAAGAAATATGTTTAGATTAATTATCCAAGTTTATTCTCTAATATTGAGCGGTAATGGTCAACGTATTTAACGCTTTCAATGTAGATCCCAATTTTGATAAAGCTAATGAATGCAGTCTCCGTGTTTGTGCGCATAAACTCTTTGACTGGCAACGCGGCGTCGAAACAATGGAAATCTGGTCAATATTCCACTCAGAGTTGAAGGGAATAAGTGTTGTCCCGATGAGCCAACCCCGCGCCAACTCACCGGGCTTCGTGGCGTTCGCTCCTGTAATCATCCAGCGATTCGGAGGCTGTCCGATGGGGGCGCAAACAGGCTGCTGCTGCTGCATCATCTGGAATTCGACCAGCATGAGAGTTCTATGCGTGGCCCCTCGCTTGGTTACGCGTTAGATGGGGCAGCGGCCAGTTTTGCCTCTTCGGGGGCACTGGGGATTGCTGAATTGCCGTTGATGCAGCACTTTCCGCCACTCGCCAGCCACTGGGTCGCTGTTTTATCGCTGCACGCTTATTTAAGTGGCCTGACTTGGGAGTCGAACCCAGGGGTGAATGGTAACCGCTACACCATAAGTGCACTTACGCCGTCATTATAGGCATACCCACCCTTCTTATTCGTCAAACCATTTTTATTTCTTGATCACCGAAGTGTGTGTTCAAAACCTAAAAGAATTGTTCTGCTCAACTTGACACATCAATCGGAGAAGTCGAAATGACATGGAGACCCTCGGGAGAACGCTGCAATTGGGCGGCTGCAGTTGCCCCTCCAACCCAAATATAAAATAGCGAAAATATCACGGCCACGCTTGGATGCCTCAGTCACCCTCAGGCCCTGAGAGAAAATAATTTACGCCCTCGGACGCTGACAAAATAGATTTTCCCAGTTCAATCCAAGTCGTAAATAACTTTTTTGTGTGGGTGTCTGAGGACGGAAGTCGCATTAAATGCGTATTTCGATTCCAGTATTCGGGGAAAATAAAATTCTGCTGTCTCCGTGCAATGGCATTCAAGGCCTAGGAGATTGGGTTATTGTGGAAAATGTTCATAATTAAAATGGTTTGATAGCAATGTCAGGATAACCAAAACCGTCTACATTGACAGTGGATGAAGTCATTCAAGTTGGTGTCCGGGTGCGTGGGAAACATCGTTTGCCTTTCAGGACGCTGAATGCATTAGCATTGATGAACACTTTATATCCAACATATAATCAAAACAACCTGGGAAAACATTAAATTGAGAAGAATGCAGAGCAAAGACACAACTGGGCTAACCGCAACTAAAAGTATCTGCCACGGGTGGATTCAAGAGGTCTGTTCAATAAAATATTTTATTGGTTAAAGGAACCCATTATGGGGAGAAATATAATGGGGCAGATGATTGGTTGCACAATAAACAATTAGGGAATGAAGTAGAGTGGGGAATATTATTGTTTGTATGGTAGCTAATGAGGCAATTAATTGTAGGGGGGAAAGAGAATGGCGCAGGGTATTTGTTTTGTTTAGGGAATTGATTATTGTTTGTGACAAGAGGCCCGACTGCATGTGACCTCGATGAAACCCCGCGCGTAAATGCTCCCGGAAGTGCGTTAGATGAAATATGCTTCCATGCAATACACCAACAAAATACGGATTCCAGTTCGCTCGTGTCTTCTGTATTGGCGATTTAATAATTCGTCGAATTAATCGCCGGCATCTCCACCAGCGCCCCAACCGACAGGCCAGCCGAGGAGTGGAACATTTCCTGACTCGCCTACGCGGTATCTTCAAATGGTTGATGGTTGGAGACGACCGGGGGATGAAAAAACGGACACCTGACACCGGCCTCATGGTGGTGGCCGCTACGAAACTCTTAAGAGCCTGGAATTCAGTCGTGTCTGGGGGGGTGCCTACAAAAAGTGGCCCCGTTTTTGACTGTCCGGCCGCGCCGAACTGGGCGACCTTTTTGTGTCGGCGGGTTTGCTCAGAATTGGTTCTCTATCCACCCTTGGGGGGGCTTCCTGCAACTTGGAGGCTGCAAGGATGTGGCGATAACCGGCGTCTGCGCCATCAGCAATATAACCTGTCCAAGTTCCACTTGTGGCCGAAACACACAAAATATTCCCAAGAAGCCAGTTTATCCTCTAGCAAGAAAATTCACACAACTGTGAACAATGATTTCACAAATTAATTCAACTTGCACGCAGACAACTTTTATTGGGTTCTTCAAATGACCATCGATGGGTTGTGATGTACATTCGACTTTATCGGTAGCTGAGAGTTTGAGGTCCCGTCAGTTGGTCCCGCACTTGCTTAAACCCGCAAGTCAAGACGCTTACCGCGGCAGTTACTCGGGCAAAAAAGGTGAAAGTTAATTGCAAGGTGGAGATCAAAGGAAGGGTAATCATCACAAGAGTGGTACTGTAGGCCCCTCGACCAAAGCTACTAATCATTCCCGATACCCCAAGGGATTCAGGGGGAGGCGTATCAACAGTTTGCAAGTTTTATTAATTTTCTCGGAATATTTCCTAACCAACTAAACACTGTGTGGGGCATCGTATTAAAGATGAACCGATCTCACTATGCTTGTATGGCGAAAGAAGCGCTCGGAGTTGAATCCACTGGAATAGAAAACTTCGGCTCCCAATGCCAACCGCAATAACTCGAAAACTTTACAACGCGGAAAGCCCATCTTGGAGCCATAATGATTGCGTTGACAACCACCCTATTTGCATAACCCACGAGAAGATGAAGTCATCTATTTGAGAATATTTACAACACCACTATGATTGCTATAGGCTGCCCCCCAAAGTACCATATAAATTAACGCCAGCACATGCTACTGCAATTGTAAATTACGAAAATCACAATATCAGCCATTTTTATGCAATAATCCAAACTCCATCATATAATCCGTTGATTGGGTGTGACTATTTGATGTCCGCCATTATTCCCCATTCAGAGTCGATATTTCCGCTGTTCCTTGTGCCTTCATTTGAAATTATCCGTAAGCTTTGAAATCGCTCACTGGCGATTTCTGAGGATGTTTTTTTAAATAATTTTCCGGAACTCATAAAAATGCAGCAAACCGGAAAAGAAGACAACAGAAATAATTACAGAATGGAGCGATTTATCTTATTATCCGATTTATTTGCTTAATTTTAAAAGCGTTGGATCTCAATCCTCTTAAAAAGAAATGTATACTAACAAGCGCCCACGATTAAGAAGGCGATACATTTGGTCAAAAATGGCATAGTAACAACAATACTTGCTCGCCAAAATTGTGTACCGGTAACCATCCTCACTCCAATCTCGGGAGGCTCTGGATTCGACTATCAGATCATGTCACCGAAAGAAACAGGATTAGAATCCCCACCATTTATTGTTCCAGGCGACCTTCTGCGCGTGAACCTCCACTCCAACGCCGACAACCGCCTTCTCTTCTCGGCCCCCGTTCATGCCAGCATCGTGGCTGCTCGTCCGCGCACAAACAAAAACACCCCCACTCCTGGTTCTCTGCGTCCCTCAAAGCAGCCAATGAGAGAGCACCTCCGGCCGGTCCCCTATGAAAGCCCTGAGAGGGACCAACGACCGCCAGAATCCTATTGGCCAGGTACCCCTGACACGGACGACCAATTAGATATCGAGGGCCACGTCGGGTCTCAGTGGAAGCCGGGCGATGCTGCGATTCGGGGTTCGATGGAGAAAAAAGTTGTTGCTGTAAGTTGTTAATCCTGTTGCTGTTACATGGTGTCTGGGTGGGTTTGGGCACTGGGCATCCAGTAAGTCGGGGAGGTTAAGGAGTATTGTCCGAGAGATTATGGGTGTTGTGGTGGTGAGGACGAAACACATTGAGCTTCTCAGTGGCCAATGGATGTAAATGACGCTGCACACAAAAACTAATCGTGTTGTTCGGCATGCTTCTGTAGTACTTTCTTCACGTCCATAAATATGCATAGCTAACCAATTAATTTAAAAAAAGAGTGGCCAACTAGGTGACGCTTTCAAGTTTAAGTTCATTCGTTTCAATAGAATAGTTAATTGTAAAGTAACGAAAAAATAAAATACGAAAACATTCCTACTGGTGTTTCCATTCAGCCAATTTGCACAGTGAAAAGGCGGATACAACGATAAATGTAGCATTCTGAAATCGATTTTTATGTCGTTGATGGTATCTGAAGTGGGTGGGAGTGTTTTAGGGGGTCATTGACTTTCAATTAGCGCATAACTTAGTTGTTGTTAGTACACTGCCTTTCAGTTTATTGAGACATGAATAAACGAATTGTTTGATAAAATAAAGAAGTACTTTATGTGAAGCGTTCAAATTTGCTAGTTAACCGTTGTTTTATGTTATTTTGACAATCAAATTCGATTGGGAAATGTCACTTCGCTCCTCTTCGGGTGTCTCTAGCGAACCGAAAATTTGTAGAATAACAGCGCTTTTGAAAAAGATCACGATTAAGGTTTGAAGGGGGCGAAACGTACAAAGTGGAACGTCCATAATGGAACAGGAAGTGTCCTCGACTATTGCCTATATTTCTATTTACGTAGCCCCTGAATTCCTACGATCCCAAATTGGCTGAACTCGTTGTCTCGCCAGCGTTGAAAGATGCCCCGGGGATGCGTCCATCATCTCAAATTAGAAACCCCCTGCCCGATTCCCTCGATAAATCTAGCTCCCAAAAAAGCAAGAAGATGATGACAAACAAGCAGCCACCGGAGAGGAATAGGGAGGTTTTCGGGGACCGGCCCAATGCCGACAGTGGACTTCACGAAGACCCCTCTGGGGCCGGTGGAGATGCCAGCAACATCTCGGCTCAAACCCACCGTCCGGCACTGGAACTGATAATGTACATTCTCCTGGGCCTCTTCATCCTAATCGCACTGATTTTCGCCGTAAACTGTGGCGCCATGATGGCCCGTTACCGCTGGGAGAACGCCCGGGGAGCCAAGGAGGCCCAGCGGCTGCAGACTCTGTCGGAATTGGCCGTAAAAAACGCAAACACTGATGTGGAGGGTGCGGCTGAATATTCCAGCAGTTCTGCTGCCGATGTGAACTCACAGGTACGGCTTACTGATTGGCCATTATAAATCCCGCATGAATAAAACTTATTAGGATTAACAAGTAATGGAGAGGAGGTCAGCTGATAGGATTAATGCCGCTAATTAGTCATTTATTTGTTGACATCAAGTCAAGCGGTGGAAAAACAATGCCTTTATAGAGGCTGACCGTTCTGCAACAAGTAACGTTTTTGTTGTAGTTGATTACTCATCTCTGACAAATGAAATGCTATTTCGCGCAGGAGGAGCATGCGTTTCAGAAAACTAACGGCATAGCAAAATTCTAAAAAAATCGACTTGAAGGATTCCATTATTGTTGGTAACCGGAGAGACCTTCGAGCCGAGCAGTTCAAATTGGCTTTGTGCCCTGTGCGTTCGCTGTCTAGATACCGTCAAGACATCCGATGTCTGTGCGTAGTGCCGATGCAATGCGATTGCGTGGAGTTACTGTCCGATGATTACAGCGAGCGTGTAGCCTAAGCGAATGCTGGAGTTTTGGCTCCTTGAGATTTCTTGCATTTCGGAAACATAAAACAACGTCTGGCTTCAAACTGCTGGATACTGAATTCACGAAATTTCCATTTGTATTCACCCCCCACAACACCTCACAGGAGGCTGTTGATGCGGTAGAGGCAGCTGCGGACGCCGACGATGTTACCATCTCAACGCCATTCCATCACGGTTGTATCAATGCGTTGGCCACTCTACGAAGAAAATTCGTTCCACGGGTAAGCTCTTTATTTCATATTTGTACCGGTGGCCTCTTAATGCAAAGTATGTAGTTGACACCGTTACGATAGGTTATATTTCATGAATGTTATTTCGCGGGATGCATATGGACGTAAATTTTCCGTTTGCTTCTTTGAATCAATATAAACGTGGATATCGAGATACTTCGCGTGGAATAGACCGGCTATCGATTTACCGTCTCTTAAAAGCCTTCCCAATTCCGCTCATTGACAATAGACATTCCGTAGTTACGCCGTTGTCACTAACTAATTCCCCCTGTCCGAAACCTTCACGGGCACGCGTTATTCTATCAGGCATGTACTGTTTATTTTGACATTCAAATCGAGAGCTGGTCTCAACGAATCAGCTGCGTGGATGTGTGGTAGTTCTGCCATGATTACCATCTTCGTTTCCGGTCTTCCAGAGTCCTGGTTGAGATAAGTTGTATGCACGGCTTCTTTTTGTTGGCAGTCATAATGAAAAAAATTGTTTAAAATTATTTGTAAAAATAAAACTCACGACCATATTACGACTTGTTGAATTGGATATTTTACACATTAGGACGTGTCGGGAATCTGTAACAATCGGACATCAATAGAATCCATTTGAGTAACTGCCTACTGCCAACTAATTATTCTAATTCATTAAGTTAGTAAAAAAGGTTTATTATGACACCGTTAGTGTATTACGGACTTGATAACAATGCTTGAGAAAATTCCTAGCAATAAAAAACCGCTGCAATAACATGTAACACCTTCACCTGAGATACTCAAAATCGCTTTATGAAGCAGACATTTAGTGTATTAGAGGTCTACTTTACATTTGGTGGCCTATATGGGTGTTCCTTAATATCGTCACCAACTTTACCGCTTAGTGGATAGAGTGACTCTCGATGTAAAAAACGACACCTGCCTCCAAGACCAAATAATATTGTTGTTGCAACAACAATGCCGCTTTCTAGATTAACAACTGTAATTGCCATTAACGGACCTTAAAAAGAAGAAGGTAATGAAAATGTAGAATCGATGTAAATTCAGCATTGATAGCCTATTATAATTGTTTATTTAAATAATTAATTGATGGCGATTTAGACTTATTGATGTTTATCCTGATGAAATTGTTTCGCAGATTTTATTTGGTTTTCCTCAACGCATCGTAATTTTTTTTTCGAAAAGCACAAACTAGTTACGAAGATTTGATTTCGTTTAATCTCCACAAATGCATGTGCAAATAATTAATGATCGGAAAATATGAAGTGGAAATAGGTTATAAAATAGAACAATAGTGGAGGAACACTACGTGTTATGTTTAACTAATTTTTAAATATATCCAGCTCTTGAAAATGACCTGAGAATTAGTATTTTCATTTTATAAAAATACTCCGTTTTCGCATTTTCAGTTCGATAGTAGTCTCGTGGTAATGGTTTTGAGGTGAATTCGGAAGATTTGTTAAAGTTCCATCGTTTTTAGAAGTCAAGTAATTCGCCGCCCCCCAAGCTTTATGAGGTCGTACAGATATCTCTAATCCCTTTTATCTCGATTATTTAAGATTATCTACAGAAATACACTTTTCGGCACCATCGAAAACGGCAATAAGGGGTTCCGAAACACCCAAAAGGAATAATTTATTAATAATAATAATAATTGTAGTGGCTTTATTGAGGTCATGAGGACCAAAACTTTCAGCAGTTAAAAGAGGCAGTATAACAAGTATTAGATGTAAATTGTCTTTTAGTTCCTGTTTCACCTGCTAATACTCTTAATATTCACATTAAAACCTGAATATGTCTAACGCCTAATTCTCATCCTCGAGATTGATTAAGGATATTAAAATTACCGGAACGAAATGTTTGAATTCAGAACCAACCTTTTTATACACCACAAGACCTATCTCTGAATGCCTGCTTAAAGTTTAGCAAAACTGACGTTTAATCCTGGGCGAAATGATTAGCTGGAAGTACCTGGAGGTTTCACGTGGGTGGCAACACGAAGCCCATAAAAGTGCGAACTTTTAGGAATTGCGGTGAAGCTTCTAGCCAATGACAACTGTTCAATGGTAACACCCCTAATAAATAAGGATATTCCGAATAAGACCAGGGCATGTTTCAAATCAGACAAATCTCTCCACAATCAAAACCGTGCGGCAATCCTCTTTACGACGGAACAATTTTTTTAGGTTCATGCTCAGCTATACCTTAAATGTCACAAATTTAAACACGTCGAATTATTGCAGAGCGTTTAAAAGCACACGACTACAGGCGACACAACCAATTTTTCAACGCCGATTTTCACGGTGCAAGTGGTCTTCGGAGTGATTAAAGGCATCTGTTTTGAGTTATAAATTTTGGCATAAAGCGAGAAAACCACACATCTTTTTCTGTCCAAATAAATCCCAATTTTCTGAAATGGTTAGGGCGATTGATTTGAATTTGCAGCAGTTCGATTGAGTGCAATATATTCCAGTATAATTTTCATTTTCTGTTCGTTTATTCAGAGCCGTATCAGTGATGTCGGTTTTGTACCTGTCATATTCTTGCATTATTAATTGTGAACGATTGATCGGAGAGCCGTTCGGTAAAGTCGGTCGGCTAATTTAATGCACACCAAGTTCCATCCGATTAAGGAGAATTGAAGCGTTTTTTTCAACTCCACAAAAACCATCACTATTCCCGGAGAAATTTTCCTTTAACGCCACTTAAAGTATGCGCTGTTGAATAAGCTTAACTGTCGGGAGTTTGGGTGTGTGTGGGGAGGGCAAATGAATTTGCCATTCACAATTTCAGCGCGCCGTGAACCGCCCACATGTAATAATATTCCCAACGGGATATTTCTGTACCCGGTTGGGAAACAAACGGAAATTTTCTAATTCGTTTTAATTATTCCAGACAATGGCTGCGTTGGTTTTATGTGCTATATTGTGTGATTAAAATTTTCCTACAATTTCGAAAAGTACTCATGTGGCAGTTGCCCATTTGGGTGGGTGATAATAATAATAATAATAATAATAGTGATTACTTTATTCGGGTTACGCGGCCCAAATCTTTCAGCAGTGAAAAGTAACAACACAAAACACACGAAAATGTCTCCGAGTTCTTGTTTCACTTCTCCTAGTGAAAATTGGCATCGGGACAGATAAGTAATGACCGAGTTGCTCTATGTTGTCGTTCTTGGGTGGAGTAAACGATAAAGCGTTTAAACCCTCGCGTTTCTTCACAGGTTTGTGAAAATAGCAAACCAGGAAAGTTGTGTTGGCGTATCTTTACTAATGGTATACATTAAAACGAACGTGAACTAACGAAGAAATATTGCCATCTTCTCCCTCAATTTGTATTTAAGCACTTATGAATGGGGTCTTTCAATGGCCGCAATCACACGTTTGCCAAACGTTATATACTTCGATGGTTAAATTTGCCTTTCTTGCTAATTAAGTTTATTCTTGTTAACGCATTCTGCATCTTCCAAGTATAATCGCCAATTCCTGTATCAATTTTGTTTGTGGACGAAAGTTTTGGTCCTCCTAACCTTAATAAATTGAATACATTTATTATTATATATATTGTAAATTCCCGAGAGACAATCCCGCAAGGTTAACGACCAGCCATAAGAATTGTGCTTCCAAGATAAGTGCTCAAGCGAAAGCATTTTTATTTTTAATGGATATTTAGTTCCGTGTGTACTCAATTTGTCTAAGATAGGGCCAATGAGATGCGGGCGTGACATGAGTATACAAAAAATAGTAAATAATATATGAGTGACGTTCGACTGCCGTGGGTGAGCATTACTCGGGGCATGGGATTGTAGGACAGTCTAGAATAATTCCTTTTATCATTTAATAACGAGTTTATCTGGATAACGCGAAATGACGAGAAATAGTTGCGAATATAGGAATAAGAAAGGAAGAGTTTTCTTGGGGAAGTAGGATGTTCCCCAATATCCGTTTGTGTATTTCAAAATACCTCAATGACGTTTTTACTTCTCGCGAAAAACTGTATTGCATAAGTAGATCTGAAATGATCGAGCAAATCGTCGAACAAGGTTACGAATCCTTGAAACCGACGGTTCCATCGTATTGTGTTTGATTGCACAACCTCGTAAATCTTCGTGGAATGTGGAGAAATTAATGACTACAAAATAAAGAATTTTACAACATCATTCAAATTCACCAAAAAAGGTTTTAACGAGGGATTACCACATCCTCCAAACTTACGTGTCAAAATGTTAAACCAAAGTGATCCAATTAAGAATTTCCAAATATGAATTTCCAGGCCATTGGAGCTGATGTAAATAATTTTAATTGGATGATTAATTAGTTAAATATAACGCTCGATTCTTACCGAATTGGTCAATTGAATCCAGTTGGGTTTTTTCAACCGGTGCGTCAGAAGTTTCGAAATATACGACAGCGATATCATCCCCAGTACCCTATAATTTTTTATCGGTTATTCCAATGAAAGAATGGCGAGTGTTTTGCTCCCAATTTGGTTTAACTCATTGGAAACCAACGCGCCTGCTTCCCAAAGGTCAGACGGACTGACAGCGACACGGTTTTCCCCTCCCTAAAGGGCTTCTCACAACATCGCCTGAATCGCGACAACGACTGGGTTTGGTTCGGTCGTGAGGCGCTTGACAGTGCCTCCCATCGGAAGGCCGCACAGCCACCGCCAACAATAGCACCACCACAACAACAACAACAGCCTCCACTTGGACCTCCCGTTCACCCCGACGACTCCTACACAGCCAGCTTCAAGAGACACCATCAGCTCCTTGGTGATGCAGACCCTCCGGCAACTACCAATACAGGTCGATCACTGTCGACCAATTTCCATGGTGTGAGCCCACGTCCACCGAATGCCAAAAGAAACAGGACATCCGTTTGTGCTGCATGCCATTATGAGGTAGGCATTTCCGTTCTTAGATCTCCTTTAATCCAAATTGAGGGATGCTCTGTTGACGTAGTTGTTTGTCCTTCGGCTCGGAGGTGGAGGACTCACTTAAGGTGACACTCTTTAATAGCTTTCATCTTTCGATTAGGTGATTTAGTGGTCAGAATCTTCGCTACTACCTCGTCTTCAATGTCAGGCCACAATGGGTGCCACAATGGGTGCCTCTGGCAAACACATCCCGAGAACCTTTACGGGAAATTCCCATGAAGCCGGTTTATCATCTAGAAGGAGATAGACGCCACAAATATATTTGATTGATGTTTGGGTCTTGTGGGGTAACTTGTCCAAACGACTCTCCATGAACTGTGATGGCTAATATGTTTATTCTGCCAAAATTTCGCCGAATTCCTTTAAGTAGCAAAATTATCCGTTTTAATCTTGACATATTTGGCCTAAGTTAAATTCATTACCGCAATCTTACACATCTTTCAAAATCCAATTGCTTATGTAGAGGTATTTCATTGATCGTAGTGTTCACGCATGCTATGCCCCTATTGGCCGTTTCGACTTCTATCGATTCCATTGATATTAAGTATTCTGACTCGAGTGAGTCTGTATTCTGCTCTCTGAAGTTGGATTCATTTGACTCTTCCTGAACCTGGCGGGGTTTGCAATCGAGGTAATAAGAATAACTCCATAGATGCCTCCACGGATCGTAGCAAACAGCCTTTGGAGGAATCGTGAGATTACGAAAATTCCACCGGGACGTCGATCTTTTATTGTCCAATTGTTCTTCCCGCGTGATGGTGAAAAATGAAATTAAACAGCTGAACAGGAGAAGTTGTCATTGTCGCATTAAGAATCGACTAGTTTGTTAAACCCCCTAAAAACATATTACTCCGTTGACACACCTAACCCCTCTGGAGTCGACAATCATCAAAATGAAGCTGGCATAACGGCGTGTGATCCTGTAATCCAGCAACTTGGAGGCCGTCGGGTTGCGGCGGAATCCGGAATTCAACCAGCCTGGGTTCCATGCTTGGCAGTCAATTGTTGTTGGTAAAGTGTTGGATGATGATGCTGCGACAGCCACTTACACCGCCCCCTCTTCGGGTGGAACTGGGGACGCTGCCACCTGTAAAACATTCCCAAAGACTTCGTGGAAACATAAATGAAAATGGTTTATCTAGCAGGAGAATGGGGCACGAAAGCTATATTCGCCAGACGTTTCATTAGGCTTCTGGAGGTATAACGAAAAATAAATTGCTTTTATGGATGGGTTTAAGAGCAACAAAAGATTTTTAAATGCGACCCAGCCATACTTTATTAATCCTAAGGCATGCGAGAAGGGAAGAGCACGTAACTTCTTCGTATTCAATTGGAGTTTTCTAACATTGTTTATTTTTCTCTACAGGGCGATGAATGCAGCATCCGTATTCTAACGAACACGGTCGAATCAGAGAAAATCACAACACCTTTTCTTCTGAATCGCCAGAACGACGCGACTGAAGTCAGTCAACAATTTCCTGGACATCGGCAAAGGTCCCTGCTCCACCAATCATCTTCGCAGCCCAATTACGAAATGCGTCGGCGAAGCGTCATGGCGTTTGACCAGTCCCTCGTGCTCGACAGGTTGAACCCGCTTGCCAACACCCGCTCCCCCAGCTTCCATGCTCAGCGATGCCACTGTAGTGCCACGTCTGGGCCCCCAGGAGCGTCTCCGTGGGTGCACAAGCGCGTGCCCGACCCCCTGATGAACAGCGCGGCTGCCGAAGGCTACCAGACGCTGCCGTCGAAGACGGTCGCCCCTTGGCAGGATGCAGAGGCGGGTAGTCCACCTTGTCCTCCCGTTAGAACCTCATCGAAGCTCCCAGCACCGTCACTACTGGTCTCCTATTATGGACGACAACAGCGACAAGAATTTGACTCTAGGACACCTGAGTTTAATACAATAAGTTTTCAAAATGTGAGTCATATTGGGTTGGTTTGGGAGGTTATGATTGCGGCATCGAATAACCACGTCTGCGCGTAATTGATTCAAAGTTCGACTTTATGAAATCCTATAATTTGTTTAAAATATGGACTTAAAAGTCCCAGCTCCTGAATGAAATGATGTTGTAGACGAGAATTAATGGAAAATAGAAATTTATTACGAAGTTGCGATTTTTCTTACCAACTGTCCAGAAGCTCTTTTATTTGATTATCTGTTCGTTATCACAGTAGTATTTGTTAGTTAGTCCCAAGAAATCACTGAAATCCTTTTATTTTTACACAGTTTACGAGTGCCAAATGTGTTTGTAACAAACTAATGGTATTCAATTAACCAGTCGTTGTGTAAGTTGGATATTTCCATATGGACAGTGCCCATTCAACGGAGATCCACGTTTGTAGCGAACTTTTAGGCACGCCATTTCCATTAACAAGGATGAAGCTGAAGTTTTCCCTTTAATTCTAAGAAAGATCTTTTAAGTCGCCAATAGATTTAACTCCGAGCCATACATTGGTGAGGTTCTGACGAAGCATTCCACGATTTCCCGGTCCGTTTATTTGGTTTAATGGATGTGATAATGAACGACATACGCATTTGCGTTCCAACAGGACGCCTGGCAAAACGAACCCCTTCTGCCTTCAACGGCGACGAATGTTGTCTACTCGTTCCTCGGACAGGAGGGGACCACGCAAGCCGGCTACTTGTGCCAGCGCTCAGCCTCTCGCCGCACGCGGAATCATGGTCGTGCAGATGGTGACTCGGCTTCCCTAAGAAGTGCGGCCAGAGCCACCCCCTGCACTCACATCCCACTCGACACCCTCTCGGGGTATGACACAGAGCGCTACGGAATCGGCAACCGGAGCCCTTCAACGGCGACCTACGCCAACTGCGGCCCATCCTCGGTGTCTCGCGCCGACTTCGAGGCTTGCATGGCCGAGTCCATAAGTTGACAGATTTTACGAATCTGCTCAGGTGGAAAAGGCCTTCTTCTATCTTTGACCGAACACAATGCATTACCTCACCAATCCCTGTGATAAAGCACCAGCGCCGCCCTCTAGTCAATCAGAACTAAACAGGCGGATGGTAAAACAACAAATCTAAAAACACTTCTGGGATGTGTCTTCCCGTTGATTTGCATCACATTTTTCTTGCATGCAACGGCGTCATGCAAGAACTAAACCAGCGATAGCATTACAACTTCCTCATCGATACAACCACCCACCCGTTCCACCTGTATACATCTTTATTAGTGTGGTCTACCATTTTTCCTCCTTTATTTAGCTTGCTAAAAAGATATCATATAAATAAGGCGCGTTTTATTGCTTAATGAGTCAGTTAATTTACTTGCACGCAATGGATATTACAGGTATTATGTCTATACCGTTTTGTAATTGATCGCGTTATAATGAATATTGGGTGTGCAAGTTGGCTGCATGTTCTGTTTTTCAAAATATTCAATTGATCTGGTTTGAAATCCACATTCTCTTGAATCAAAAGTGTTTGCTTCACAGTTTTAGACTGACAAATCGAGTAAACTGTATCTAATGATGATTTCGCACATAATTCGTTTGTGTTTAAACTTATAATGCGTTCGAGCTGGTCGTAAAATAAATTGTAAAAGAGTCCTGCAAACTGACACAGAAACCCCGAGAGAATCCTTCTTTGGATGCTTCTAATACTCAGCAAATGTTTGAATATTAAATAATAAGGTAAAATCAGTAGAAGGTCAAGCAAGCGCCCTTAAACGCGTAATAAGGGACTGAGTTTAATACACGTAATAAACATTCCACAAATGGAAAGTTAATGATAACTATGATAGATTAAGCTTTTCAAGTATGAGAACTCTGAACGAAGGCGCGTTAGACCTTGGTTGGTGTTTTTATATTTTGTTTTTTGGTGGTAAACTGTGACGTACCAGAACGGTATAATAATAAGAAGACGTAACGAATGAAGGGCATGCACACATTGTTATAGAATAATGAATCGTGCATAAATGGGTCAATCGGAAATATTGTACGGGTTCTTATAGCGGGTAGTCCATGTGTTGTGGAAGGGAGTATGTTGTTTGCGTCTTATCGACCTTTTTGTATGAAAATAATCAATTCATTAAGAAAAAATATAAAAAAACAAAAAATCCGTAACTTATTCGAATTTCTTTCGAGAGCTGTTTTTTCCTTTGAGTGATCAAATTAACCCCGACATATGCGGATATAAACAAACATTGGATCACATAGACGATTAAAGTAACACTATATCGATTATGAAAGATTTATTTAAACGGGAATCTTCACTTTTTGCCAGTGGAGTGTAGTTTTGGTTTAGATTTCCAACGACCTCATCCTGAAGGTCATTAAGCCAATTTGTATGCAATTCGTCTTATTTATCTTGCACTCATGCGCATGTTTATTGATGAACTAGTTTTTCACGCAAAGGCAATAATTAATTTTATTTCTGGTCGATCTGGATATGGTAAAATACTTTATAATTTAATGTTCCCCTGTAGATCTCTGTTTAGTTGGCGTTGGCAGCTCTGCATCGTCGTGTTACGAAGTCCAGGATATATGGAACAGAAACATTTTCTTCGCAACCCCCAAGAAGCGCCACACTATAGAAAGGAGGCGCTCTCGAAAGTTTCTATCATGTGAATATATATATGGAGTGTATAGATAATAACTTTTAGATACAATGGACAAGTATAAACTTAGAAATGACTTGGTTACTTGCCAACATTGTGGTAGCTGGCACCCGAAAGCTTCAATCTGTGGTGAGTTAGATGGTTAATCTTCATCTTACCCTTCTATAAATTCTGGTGCATTTTTAATTTGTTTAATGCACGCTTCTCTACACAAAGATTGCTTGCCATTTAGTTTAAAACGTCTGCGCTTGGGATCGGAATTTAAACGTTTTCAACTAAATTTAACTGGCGATTCATGTGATGCGTGAAAAGCGTGAGGGCTCTATAACAAGATACGACAAGACTGACTTTTGGCACTTTTCGAATGGACGGATATAAATTGACCAGTTTCCTCAACTGCAGTTAATGCGTCGTATCTATTCCTCCTCACGTTCCAATGTATACAGTTTTGTGACTCGAATTCCTGGTGTGTGTTTTTCATTTGATTCCCCCCTACCGGGTTGGTCGTTAAGCCTCAAACAAACCAACTCATGTCTCACGAATGAACCACCATTCGTTATTAGCACACTTAATGCAAACACCAACCGTACCGAAACGTTAATACATAGATTTAGCAGTTATCTTTCACCACCCCCAGAAGTTGCTGGTGCCGCTAGAGCGAGCCTCCATGCTGCCTGTAAAGCGTGATCCATCTCGCTTGTCGTCTCCCACAGATTTATTCTGTCGTGGAAAGGGAATCAAAGACGACACAATTTGGCTCTTTCAAGCTTTTGTCTTCGTTCCGGCAAGCATGTTTACTCATCATTTCGTTAACGAGAACAGATCAGCGACGTAGCCAAACTAAAGTTCAAAGTCTCATGTCATTCCATATCCCTCACACCCATCGCCATTTCCTGTGACCTAAAATAAACTAGATACACAATTAGCGGTTGTATTCTATGATGCGAATAGGTGTTTTCTAATTATTCTACTGTATGCAATCTATTTACACCTTTGTTACATAGTTCAGTGCTACGATGAGGTGAGACGAGAAACCAACGCCCTTCGCGCCAGCCTAAAATCAGTCCGCAGCGGGCTGCCGCACGATAAGTCGACGGAATTTTTATACGACGAAGAGACTCCCCGACGTCCAGACCTTTTTAGCCACCGCGTGGAGCGGAAGAGGCCTTCCTGGTTTCCCATCGAACTTCTTGCGGTTCGACCGCCGTCTTCCGGTTCTTCCTCCTCACAGTGACAAATTGCAGAAGATCTCGTGTCCGTCACACTTAAATTGATGAATAAAACAGTACTTATGATAGATTTTATGTCTGATAAAGTGTGTTTGTCCCCTTCGGGCAAGAGCCTGTTTAACCCAAAACGACGTTAAACTATCAGGACACAATTAACGTGTTAAAAATACGTCTTACTTAAATAAACAAGTAACTGTTTCACTATTAAAAAAACATCGAAAATATGCATTACTGACGTTAATTCAGATTGCTAAAATGTCTTGTTCGTTTTGGATACAACACTGCATTTACCATCAATTGGTATTGAAACACTCTATTGTGTAAAATGACTAAATGGGGCTTCTTGTTGGTGACTGAAAGAATTTAAGGGCGCCGAACTGCCTTAAGCAACAAATGATGTGCTTTCACGGAGCCGAAATCTCGGCAAGCAATGCGGGGGACAACTAACCCTTAAAAATGGTGCACTTGGCAAATTCTTGGGGAAAACAATTTGAGGCTTTCGTACGCCTCACAACAACCAACGATAGTATCACAGCAGCAACACAGTATCCTGCTGCGATCGCTTTGGGGATCCGCAACTGAAGTCCGTAGATCATAGTGGAGTGCTTGTTTGGCGCAGCTATCTCATGTGTGAGAGGATGAAGAGGCGCTCGGAGAAATGGTCGCGGCAGATTTCGGTTTGGTTCTTCATTTAACCAATCGACGAAGTTCCGACTTGCGAATATCAGTGCAATTGTGTTTGGCATCAAAACATATGTCACGCCATTTCGACGAGGCCCTCCAGCAACATGTCGCTTTATCGTAACTAAAATAATTTTTTTCTCTTGAATGTCTCGCGTCTTTACTGTTTTCGGTTGGGGGTTTCTTTGGAACTATTCCATCATCTGGATAATCTACGGATCGGAGTAAAATGTAACTGACTCCGTTGTTTATCTATTGTCATCCAAACAGCCCTGCAACTGATTCGCTGTAGACCAGACGCCGTTAGGCCGTATTTAACTGTGCTAGCGGCTGGAACCACAGATTGGCATTTATCTGCTCAAATCAGACCGGCTCCGATCGCCTGGCTTGAGCAGTAGCGATGCAGCGGCCACATCATCATCATCGGGCCGCATTCAACCTGCCCGAGTTCCACTTGGGGCTCCTGTGTTGGATGATGCAGTGGTGGCCTCTTCGTCCTCCTCCACCTCTTCGTGTGCCAATGGGGACGGCAATAAGTACACAACAGTCCAAATAATCATCATGAAAAAACGTGGCAAGCAATCCATCCATCCAAATTGGGATAACGATTTTAACGCGAATAGCAAGAAAATATTACCACCCAAATGCAGACTCGCGTCCTCACGCGTTCAATAATTAATGTCTACGGCGAGAGGGAGAAGCGAGGCAATTGCACGCCACAACGACCATTTTCGATGCTTAAGAGTTTGAGCCAAAGATGGCATTAATTTGTGATAAATCCTCTTCCACGGTTTGTTACATTTACATCACTCGCGCCAACGCTATCCTTATCATAGACATAAGGCCTTCCTTTTTACATGAAACACCGGCATTGTGAGGAATTACCGAGGTCTTGTGATTAAGACTCCCTTCAATGTAATCTTCTGCTTTAAGATAGCGAATTTGTTTTATAAGAGTGGCTAGGCTTTCCAGTGTTGGGGAAGGTTTCTACCAACTCATCCAAGTTTTCGCGTTCCATGTGGGAGCACATTTTTAAGCAATATTATTTTTAAATGCTTCTTTTGGAATTTAAATTTGGGGAAATCATCATTTTGTTTAAACGTTGGATAATTATGCACCGACCTAATACATAAAACTTAATATCGGCAACCACTCACCTGGTCGTTGTACGTTTAACCACACAAAACCCGTTGGCCATTCCAACACTAATAAGCACAACTAGAGGTAAAACCCTTGTCTTTTTATTCTTCTTTGATGAAGCGATCTCCTGCGAGGGGATGAGCCAGCGTCATGAATGCAAATTCATTACGTTTCTTGGCAATTGTGAACGGTTGGCGTCCCCGGTAACACCCGACTTTCTTCGAGGGTCAACAGTTAGACATTCGACGATTTCCCGGAAGGCAGCTGGGATCTGTACGATGAAATAGGAACCACCTTGCTGACCTTTGGCTCCTATCGTTATGGATCTCATCCGTCGTCCAGTGGGCCGGGCTTTTCCATCGCGTTTCAACCGAGAGATTTACTTCCTGACTGCTACCCACAACAAAACTGACCAACCTGTCAAACGATTTATCGACGGTTTGTCGTCAGTCTCGCGTTTGAATAATTGGATGCCTTGTCACCGAACGTTGAGAAGTGATGATCGCTCCCCAAAATATACGTCAGCGTCCTGAGCGCGTTGTCAAATGGGTTCAACGGAGGGATTTAGTTTGAATAACGAACGTTCGCAAGTTCGAGTTCCGAGTTTATAGAGCGGGAGACGCACCTCCCAAAAGCCGGCCTGGTCAGCCAAAGCGATGGCATAGATGTCTTCGTCCCTTCTGCGCCAGTACTCGGACGTAATCTAGGAGACATGGAATCGAACATGAAATCCGAGACCGTCGTCGGTGTTTATAATGTCTCAATCGGCATCGTAGAAAGCATTATACTTTTTTGCGTTTGGACAACACCGTCGACGGTAGAACCTTGGGGTATCCAACAGCACACAACCCAAACCGGAATACATCATGTAACCTCAGCTATTCGGGCGTTAATATAAATTAGTTTAAGTTATAATCAGTTCGGCAAAGACTGGGCCAATAAGATACGGGCGTCGCATGAGTACATAACAAATGAACAAATGCGTCAAGAGGAGATAAGATACGAGTGACGTAAGCCTCCCTAACGGTTCCCGAAAAGTCTCCCGATGATCACTCACCCCCACGCTATAACAATAATTATACAATTTTTGAACTACTGAATTTTGAAAATCCGGGAAAATGTACGTTTGCGTTATTGAGCATGAAATACTTTAAGTGATGGTTGTTTCTGCTGTTCTGTTGGTCCATCCCGGATGACTTCAGCCCAAGATGCCGAGTATCCTGAGGGAGAGGAGAAGGAATAATATCGGCAATGAAAGCAAGCGTGGGCTCGCATGGATGCATTTTTGGGGATACATTTCTGCCATTAAATCCGGTGTCTCCTTTAGGTGGATGGGATACGTGTAGGAAAACTATACAAGTTTTGTATATTTAGAAAAAATAAATAGTAGCCAATGATTGGGAACCATTTTCGTTCCCCAATAAACTGTTATTGAATTAATTCAATTAATCGATTCCCGACATTGGCCGACTGGCCTAAGTGCCCTCAGCCTCTGTATAAGTACAACACCACGTCTGTTAATAAACGAGGCCGTTTAGGGGAGACTGTTCAGGTCAACTCTCTAGAACTCCTCCGGTGGGGCTACGTAAAATACGGGATAACAGCCTATATTAATAAAAATAAATCCCACGAAATTCTTAGAGCAACTCATTCACCAGTTCAGGCGAACAACGTCAAATTGACACGGAATGACAATGTAGAATTGACATAAAGACAAATAAAACCCGCAAAAAAACCCTCAAATGGCGCTAAACGAAAGATCATTTACGTATCGCGATACAATAGTAACATTTTCGGACGATACGGATCTTAGCATCAGATTCGTTAGAAACACGGTTCAGGAGGAGGAGGAGGTGGATCTCTAATTTAAACTCCTCGATTCGATTACCCGAATGGGAAATAGGATTGTTGTGAATTTGGGGAGGTGGGTTGTAATACCGTTATCGGAATTGTTTCTCTTT
The DNA here is from genome assembly GCA_028672205.1 of Proteocephalus fallax. Classification (NCBI taxonomy): domain Eukaryota; kingdom Metazoa; phylum Platyhelminthes; class Cestoda; order Proteocephalidea; family Proteocephalidae; genus Proteocephalus; species Proteocephalus fallax. Next base: position 511,369 of record JAPUBX010003984.1, on the reverse strand, counting down.
ATTGAATTACGCCATAATATGCAGCGATGGACGCCTTTCCGATTGGACCAACCGAATTCTATTTCATCCGAATTTCGGAGGAGGCAAAAGTTACGTCTACTGAATTAATTTAATTCCGACTATTTGTGTCGCCGCACTTCTTAAGTGCGTTTTTGACAGTTGCGGAAAAACCTGTTGGCAGACTTAAACCGACTCATAAACCGCTTTCACGGACCTGGTTCCACGCCCAATTAAACCAAAAACAATTAGGTAATAGCATCGAAAAAGCGCCGAAAATGTCTCAATGGTTTTGTTGGTTGGTTACATCTGGGGGCATAAAGCTCGCTTATTTAGAGACGTATAAAAGGAAAGGAAAATTGAATAACTTTGGAAAAAAAGCATACAAACATTTGAACTGCTTTATCTTGGCCAGGAATACTAAATGTGTAACACCTTTGTTTCCCAGACTTGCTACATATTTGTTGTCACAAATCCGTTGAATTTTCTCAAATGGACAAACCAGCACACAACTCCTCTCGATATGCACTAGATAACAATAAATGACGTAATTTATGTTAACTTGACAGATAACACCATCAGGTTGAAGAAGAAGCCAACAAATGGTGCTTCAAAAAGCTGTGTTCACGCTCAGATAGTCGCTTGTCCGTTTCAGACGGTATTACAACTCAAGTTATATACAGTTCCGAATGCGATCGATCACCATAATCGATACCAATTTAATACGTCAATAGAAGACGACGCACGAATATAGATTAAATGTCTGTACAAATATGATTGGGCCTTAAAGGCGTGTAAGTTGGCTGTAATTAATGAAACGTGCGCCAATTATGTAAATAAATATGTCAACAATATAAATTCATCGTCTTTAAGGAACTCGTAGAAAAAAGAGTCTTTCTTGTATCTTAATTGCCAGTATTGTTCGACATTTTATAAATGTGTAATGTAATGGACACGAGATCACGAGCGTTCGCGATTAAATGCACAAGATTATACAGGAGCAGGAGATACACATTTGCAAGCGATTAAACTATTTTCTGTGATTTCCCTCAGTTGTTGTCTTCTTGAACATTTTGATCGATTGCAGTTGGATACGAAATCCTTCAGAGAAATTCTGTTGGAAATCTCAAGGATTCAAAAGAAGTTTAAACAGAGGAACATGCAAAACTGCTAGACAGACAAACAAAACCCTTTAAATATATTCCTTCTTTGGCGAACGCCAAATGCCGAAGCTCATCAAAGGCCCATGTCCATACGGTAGGCGTAACTATTTAATGCTTATCCATCTGGTTTTCCCAATAAACGCGTGCCGCATCAATTGAAGACAGCTGAGCAATTGTTGTTGTGGAAACGGGTTTTTTGTAACACTACCAGTCGCCAGCGGATAATACACCGTTATACATTGCGCTAATATTTACTTAGCCCAAACATTTAACAAGAGCACCGTTTAATATGTGCGCCGTAAAATTGTACCGAATGCCTCCCAAGGGGTTCTCTAATGGCTCATTTAGACATTCGTTTAATAAGACGACATAATACACCGACACTGCGTGTACTATTGAAAAGTACAAGTAAACCACTGAGGTTCGAGCATTGGCACTTCTAATGCGCGGTAACTAATTGCCTTTGGTGAATAGTCCGTCTTTAAAAAACGTTTTGTTGAGCTCCATTTATCGGTAACCGAGGCAAACTGAACGCTAGAACCATTTGAGCTGAAGAAGTCGTGAATGGCGACTGCCTTAAGACAGGGCCAGGCTATGAGGAAATCGTGTGTTTGTTATTTGACCAGTCCATTGAATTCGTTTAATAATTACTGATGACTGTTTTGGGGGTTTATATTATTTATTGAGACAAATAGAAAAGCTTATCCATATAAACCGCTAAATTATTCCATATCATATATGATATTACAAAAAGGTTTGTTCTGTGACGAATGTAACACGATTAAGTTTTAGACAGTGTCCACTTTTTAATTTATACAATTTATGTTTTACTTAAACATGCCATAACTGAAGTATCTCTTACAATTTATTTTGTTTTTCAGTGTCAAATTCCTTAGCAGATCGTTTAGTTGTAAAACACGCTTTCCGACCGAATTTTAACCACGTTTGACAGCCCGTATAAAATCAACACCTGGCAATTCGCTCCCTTCCATAAGGTCTTAAATTTGTTTTAAATTGTACAAACAAAAGTAAACTCGACCCAATATTGGAGTGCCTAGTACCTATGCAATTTAAGAGAGAAATGTCATTTATAACGACTTTGACTTGATAAGCCAAACACCTGGTTGGCTAAGTTCTGCAAAGCAAACGTTTGAATGACTCGTGACTCTACCGTTCCAGTTTAACAAAACAGCCCTTATTAAGGATAATGGATTTAAGTTGGAAATTTGTTCTGCATTCCAAAGCAGAATTTATTTCACACAGATTTGACAATCGAAGGGAGCATCAACTGCGATATTAATAAACATGTTGGCTGAGGAGAGGTGCATTAAATGAAAGTTGTGGGATAGATAGCTCGCGAGATAGGCTTCCGGGAAATAAAATGTGTGGCTATCGATAGTAAATATTAATGGTTTATTTGATTGCACTCGATTTATGCTATCGAGATGTTTAGACAGAACTTGGCACAATATTTACAGATATATATTTTATAATTCACAAGTTGGGTTACAGTCGTAGATTTTTTGCGGTGACACATTTTCGGGACCGCGGGTGGCAGTCTGTCCGTGCCAGTCGCTGTGGAGCTCTTGAGGCAAAACCTTGAGCCAACACCTTGGATACCGAGCTTTCGTGGGCGGGTAGAAAGGCGCTGGGATTAAGAGATTGGATGCGATGCACAGCGGAGAGATCAGCGTACCAGAACCTGTTGAACTTCATTTGTGTACACATTATTTATAAAAAATGAAGCGTAGACGATGCATTTTATTATTATTACTTCAAATTGCATTGCAATTGCGATGGGTTTCTTTGAAGGGCAGCAAACAACCCTTGGCTCTCGCGTAATTCATTAATAATGCAAACCCTCATAAAGAAGGTATTCCCCTGATGAATTGGACATTCTATTCCACGAACATGTTTCAAACCATGGAGATATTTTTTGGACCGTTGCCGAATTGTCCAATAGTGAGGGAAGTTTTGTTCGAAAAAAAACAATTAATAGACGACGCGGTCGTACAACATGCCAGGGTTAGCATTTCAAATTATTGTTTAAAATAAATTCTCCAGTAAAAGCCACGACATAAAAAATGGCATGACCTCGAGTAACACCGATAAGAATATCATTTAGTTTTATTCCACTAACTGTCTACAATCAACTGTGGATTACGTTCAAATTTCGGATCCACATTGGCCACGAGCCAAACTCCTACAAAACTAGAACACTTTTTAATTTTTATGCAGGGTCATTGAATTTAGATTTTATTTTTAAATTAACATTAAAAACCCATTTTGAATGGTAAATTATCATCTTTTTATCGGTGCTCAATGGTCCAATAACACCATCAGAACACAATTCGCACCAAAGGATAACACGACAGGAATGCACTGGCTTCTCAACAGATTACCGTGGATATTCTAATGCCCAAATACTTCAATGCTGTTTTCGTGTGTTCCGATTGTAATAGAAATGAATTTTGTCCGAGAATATGTTTTTTTTGCAAAGCCATCAGGTTGTTCTCGCCTAAATAATCGAAACATTCGGTGCGAAATGATGGCCCAATTATACCAAGATGCCATCGTTTGCCTGAGGGAGACGTTTTTAAAATATATCAGCTTTTATTCATAAATTGCAAACCCTCTAATATCAATATCAATACACAGGTGACGATTTTAGATTCAAATCAGATGTTTAATTGTAATTTGAATAAGAACCTCAACATTGCAAGACCCTGTATTTGAAATACAGCGTTCCAGATCGTTCGGGTCGCAGTTTGAGACGAATAATATGATAGAACATATTCAATGACTGGCATAATTTCTAGGCAAACATAGAGGAATTGAATTCTGATATGACGAAGACTGATGTCACACTGCTCCAATAAATTCAGAAATACTTTTAAAAAACAAGAAACTATTTTATGATTCCAGGGCCAGTACGAAAATGGTAGGCTACTCAACCATAGGTTACTGAAAATCGGACAGATATGGTATTGCACCATCGTGAAACAAACGGTTTCCCATTTTGATGATTTTTTACAGTGTTATGTTTGATTTTTCTAAACAGTTCATCGTCACCTTTAATGTATTAAGTAAACCTTATAAAATTCGTAATTGAGTTAACATTTAAGCATTTGGTTGTGTAGGTCATGACTTTTAGGATAAGCAAGCTACTGGGTGGTCAAATTGTTTGGTTCACTTTAAGTAATATTTGAATTAAATGATTTGTTTCAAGATAGATACCGGCCCTTACCACGTCAGCCCCATTTATCTTGTGTCTTTTCTCGAAGTAACTTGATTATGGTACATGTACAGGCTTGTTGGGTTCCAGTCGGTAGTTCTAATTTTGTGAGCTCCTTCAGGAAGGGTCTCAGCACAGTTTCCTACACCAAGTGCAAAGATTGGTGGTTGAAATTTGGGTACAATTTGGAATGGCGTTTTAACACCTAGCATCGTGTTCCGGGTGGATTTGGGTGGACGTCACAGTCTTTAAAACAATGAACATATGTATTGTTTTCAGTTTTTTTGTGAAATACCATTCTGTCAGAAGCAGCCGCACTAACATGCACTCAATTTTGGCCCATCGAACTAGCGACAGTTGTGACTTGTTCCTTCCATTTGCAGTCTGATTGAGAGCGTGAGAGTAGGAAGAACTATTACTCACCCGGACAATTGAAAATATATCAAAATATGTCGATGACTACTGGTCAAGAGGTTTCATGTCAAAGGTCTCCATCCTGCCGTCGGCAAAACATCTTATACTCCGAGGGTTTTATTCACCGTTCTTTTAAATTTACCAAATTTATTCGTGGTAACTTATTCTGCGTCTTCTATGTATAATCGCCACTTCCCGGATCTATTCTAATGTTGAACGTTTTCGCCTCGTGACCTTAATAACATTATTGTTATTATTATTATTAACTCCGCGGACAAAAAACGCCGAGTGAAACGGTACTTGAAAATGCGAAAAAACATACGAAATGTCGAAACTAACGCCGACATTAAAATGCTAATCGCTAAACCACTTTAAAAGAAAAAAAATGTTGCTTAAACAACGCGCTACCTTTTGGAATCATTTTTTCCAGCAAATTTTGCAGGACACTAAATGTGAGGCTAATCCAAAATTAAGCGTTTTAAGCACATTTAATGATAATTTTATGTTTAATTGCAGCAAACGTGACCTCAGAGAGTGTCGTTTTATGTCATAAAATTTATAAAGCTGAGTGAAATATCGCATATTTTCAGCAAATAAATCATACGGCGCATTTTTGATTTTGAAATTAATTTTGAAATTTAATGTAACATTTCCATCCTTTACAAAATCCAGATGGACACTTTTACGCATGAAACACCAATTGGTAAACCGAATGTAATGAGTTCCTGGTTTGCACATCGGATTTGAGCATTCGTAGTAATGACTGGCTTGTAGTGACGGAATAATACGCAATAAAACATATTAGATTGGTTGCGCGGCAAAGGACTCCAAAATAACGAATTAATTAAACCTGGATCACACCATCAAGACGGAATTCCCTACTGATACAACAGTTTTGTTTTATCCAATAATTATAATAATGATGGAAACCGATTCATTAGGGTAACGAGGACCAGATCTGTAACTAGCATAAACATATAACAATACGAACAATATGAAACCGTCTCCGAGTTCCTGCTTCACCTGTCCGGGTGAAACCAAAATTCAGTACGAATAAGGAATGGCCGAGTTGATATATGCAGCCGTTCTTGTTTAAATTAAGCGGTATTGCCTTTGCATTTGTCGAAAAGATTTACCTTGAAACAGACACTAATTGAGGGGTGGGGGTTGTTACTTAAGGGGGGAACAGCTAGAGAAATGGCGTTGTAGAATTGTGTCTTGTATTGAGAGGATCGATAATCCGCCTTAAATAGAGATTATCGTAAAAGACCTATTTAGTGTTAAAAAGTAAGAACATTTGAAGCCAAGAACAATCACGGGGAACAATGCACAATAAGTGAGGAAGTTGCTCGAGTCTTGTCAACTGTGGATGAAGACAGCTGCCTCCTTGTTTGAGGCATCCTGTATTAAGGTGGAGAGTGTTACTTCACTAACGATGAACCTGATGGCAATCTTCGCTGTCATTGAAGATTACTATCTCGCGTAATGGGCACCTTGGCACTATTTACTGTCCTTTTGACGCATGTTTGTGCTTGAAATCCCGTGCAATGTCCTGGTGAAACACGGGTGCGTTACAGTATTGGGGTTTTTATTTGGCTGCCATTTAATACGAAAATGATATAGTAGAAAAACCACTTTCTCTGTTTGCGGGATTAATTTAATAGGCAGATATTTAAAAACTGCTTCTTAGATTTGTCAATGTGGCATTTTCAGAAGATATTAATTTCCATTACCGGTCACAGGCTACGAATTTCCGTATCTTGGTGCAAATGCAGTCTGATTCAAATTTTATTTTGGATCAAATTATGCTTTGTTGATTTTAAGTAAGCTTTCTTAACCAAACTGTAATTTTACTAACGGAATTTTAATCAAAGTTGTGGCATTATTTTGTAACAAATTGGCTTCCTGTATTATCGGGATATTTAAATAATTTCTCGAACAGCTGAGAAAACCCCCTAATTCACAGATCCCGTTGTGATCAATAGGTCTAGGCCTATTTAAATATAAACTGTTAGATTTGCTCCAAGATTAATGAACATGGAAATTAAATGTTAATGATCGACTGCAACATGGTCACTGACAGAAGGTCGTTTGGGTGGCAGATCAATCTGAACCGAACATTTTATTTTATCAAATTTAAAACCAACTGGTGAGATGAACAACTGTTTTTTTATTTTGTCTAGTACATTCATGTTTGACTGTGATGCTGGAAATCGTCCGCTGCTTCATTCGCGGGGCTGCTGCGTTCTGTTAACCTCGGAGGAATGAGTATCCTCGTTTGTTCTGCAGTTTTTCTAGTAAAAAATATTAAAAATACAAAATACAAGAATTGTGGAATTTGAAGCATTGGGGAATTGCAATTCTTACCCATAAGATCGCCATCCTGCTCATTGTCCTTCAACGCCTGTGAAATGAATAATGTATTTTCGGGTCAGATAAGCATATTATGTGGCTCCTGAAACTGCCCATAAAATCAGATGCTTGTTTCGTTACACCCACGGAAGTCTTATGAAACTTCTTGGATAAACCGGCTTCGTTGGTGTTTTCACGAGGGTTATTTGAATTATTTTACGGATGGCGGCTTCCCCTGAAGAGGGACCCGACGAGGAGGAGGGGGAGGAGGAGGGTGGGGGGGGCGGTTGAGGTGGCAGACGTAGCAGCATCATCCATCACTTCACCACGCAGAGAAGCCAGGCTGGTTGCTTCCGGATAATGCAGCAGCCGGTTTCTGCCATCCGACAGCCTCCAGGGCGCTTGAAAACAGACTCACGCCGCTATTTTAGGTAAACCATGACCAGGCCCCACATTCACAGGCAAAAACGTTGATCGAAAAAAAAACCATTATGTGTCTGTCCTACGTCTTTTTTCATCATTATGACCATGCCTAGGCAGAATTAAAGTAACAGCGTGCTGTTTTTTTCAATTGCCAGGTTAAGCCAATTAGTCGGTCAGCATGACATTAATATCTCATAAACAATCTCAACTACATCTTGAAAATCCGTGTTTTTTTACTTGGCACCCTGACCCCAGAAACCCGCGTTATTCGTGTTTGATCTATTATTTGCGTTTTCTTTCCAATAGTCGTAGCTGGGGGGTTGCTGATGAAGAGACTTACCTTGAAAAGGAAACCGCTTGATGACATGAGAATCTTTCGCTGATCCTTCGGCAGGCTAGTAAGGGCAAAAAGCATCTCCCGGAGGTATTCGTCGATGTCGGCTTTATCGGTGGCCGAAAGTCTGTCAGGACGCCAGGAGGTGTTTTCCAGGTGTTGTGGAGATGCCTGGCCACCCTTGATGCACACTAAAGCAAACATTCCCAACACAGCTGCCACGTAGAGGGCTGAATTCATGTTTGGTCTAAATAAGCAAGGAAGTTAGTGGCTGGACTCCGGTGGCCTCTGTTTATTCGTTGTAAATCTGGTAATGAAATAATACTTAAACAACTCACGAATGATTCAAAAGTGTTTACTTTATCAGAGAAGTATCTTCACAAGAGAGTAGGGTATCCATATATATATAGGCAAAGAAGACCTCTAATCGTCCTTGATAGGGACATAAGCGACACAAGGTGATTGGTCGACTGCGCCCGAACTGGGGGGATTTGAGTAGCCATATGCGATGGAATGGTCCAATCAAAACACGAGTTAAATATGCTAATTTAGGATTTAAAAATGCGAAGATTATTTGAAGTTTTTCATCCGTTAGTTATGTGTACCCCAAAAAAAATTGTTTAGTGAACGGATTATCGGTCTTTTGCATGGCCTCAATTATAGCGGGTTACTGGTCTAATTCTAAGTTTTTGTAGTTTATGTTCGATGATAGTAATGGTAATTCGCGCATTGACATCCCGTGAACCAAACCGTTTCACGGCAAAAGATTTAAAACAAAGGAAATATGAAATATTTTCAGCATTACAAAGTTTGATTAGTTGTCAATACAAAAAAAGGTTAAATCCGTATCATCCAATGAAGAATTGGTTGAATGTGAGCGGCCTGGAGTGCATTCCTACTATTTCGCGCGGAACAGTGAGTTTCTAAGGTCGTACAATTAACTAAGGCATTGGCAAAAGTGTTTCAGTGAGCCATTGTAGTCAAGAATCGAACGAAATTCGTAAGAATGTGACTTTGAATTTTTGGCCCACGCTTAAGCCGATGAGGATTCATCTACCAAAAATACGGACGTACATTAATCCAAAAATATCAAGAAAGACGCATCGAAAAGCAACGAAACCTATCGTAACCCATCTGTCTGGTTGAAAGTGATTGAGATGCAGCTTTTATCTAAATTGGAGGACACGCTAAAACTTGGCGATGACCCATTCCAGTTAGTTAATAAACTAAATAGTGGAACTCTTGACGTCGTGGCCAATTTCTCGCACACCCTCCGCTCTTCACTGGATGACGAATCGAAAGCCGTTAGGGGAGTATTTTTGGACTTCACCTCGGCTTTCAACACTATAACACGCTCCCGCATCCTTTCTCGACAGTTTGAAGACGCTGTTGAAGGATGGTAGATTAACTGGTTTCAAAATTATTTCTCTAACCGATACCATCGCGTAAGAGTCGGAAACGAAACCTCCTCCTCCTCTTTGCTCAATAACTGTGAGGAACTGCAAGGCGCAGTGCTATCTCAATTCCTGTTTAACTATTCGACGTATAACCTTCGGTCCTCTAACGACGTTACACTAGTAAAATGCACAGACGACCCGACTTTATACAATGCCTGCAAGACGAATAGTGATTCTCAACAGCTCGGGCAGGCAGTCACTGAGGTACTCGAGTTATCTTCGGAGATTGGCCTTCTGTTGAACACGCCAAAATGCATCTCCATTACATTTTCGTTAAGAGCCGATGTTGATACTCCTGAAATCGCTTCACTACATAATTTCGCCTCGAGCTCAAAATCGAAATTTCTCGGTTTTTTGTAACAGTCGGTTATCTTGGAGTGATCATCTGGATGCCGTCTTTGTTAGATGTCGTGTCCTCTGTTTCCCAATTCCCCGTTTCAGGAGACGGTAATTAGCTCAAGCTGTATAAAAACCTCATCTCGCCTGTTTATTCTTATGTGTATTGTTCCCGCGTGATTTTCCCTGGCCCCAAATATTCGGACTTTTTAACCTTGCGTAGGCTTTTTAAAATAATCTCGTATTCTGGTGGGCGTCCAATGCTCTCCATCCACGAGATCATCATTCAACGCCACTTCACTAGTTTTGCACTAATCGCTGTTCGTATATTAGATGACCCCCGCCGCCCATACTGCGACCCCGGAACGAGCACGTCACGAAAATAGTGTGGCGCGTAGAATATCCCATGAAAAGGTAAAAGAAATGTAATCATTAGGTTACTGTTTTAATATAAGTAACACAGTTTATATATCTGAATTGAGTATGTTTTGACGACTGACTTCAGTAAAGATATGCACGCCAAATAGAATAGATCTTTAATAAATACATGGACCGCAACCTATCATTTTAAATTGAGGAAGGCTTTCAGCAAACTCACGCAAACCTCAGGAACTCTATTTCGGGTCTCATGGTCCAGGATTACTAAAACCAAATGCTGCAAAATGCAAAAATATCACCCGAGAAACTGCCGATTCCCCCATTGTGTTTAATAATAAGAATCTAAATGAACCTACTAAGGGGGTCCCGTGGGTAAACCCTTTCCGTGCCGATGTAGCTGCAACAAAACATGCAACATAGGAAGCCTCGTGATAGATCACACAAGTAATCCGCAGGTGACAATACTTCCTCCCTTATTCAGGTTAAAGACAAGTATGGTAGTTTTAACGTTCTAAAGACCCGTCCCATGTTTACCCAAAGCCCCTGCAACATCACTATTCATACATATTCGTTATCATGTATCTATACTTCTAATTTTCAGTTGATTTTAAACACTTCCATCCACTTCGTTTGCAGATTGATTCGGAAAAGGAGTCACCTGCCTGAGCAAAGTGAGCCTACGTGGCGCGAGATTGCACAAATCCGATTTAGGAGGGCGTGTCTTGGGTGAGATTTAAGACAGGTAAACATAATGTGATCTCCGAACCCCCACATGACAATTACGTTGGCGGGATGGCTTTTTGTGTTTTCTTCACCGAAGCACTTTCTGCTTACGAGATATTTGCAAAGCTAAAAACGCAATGCTTGTGTGGACATTAACAAACAGAACAATTTACCCACCGATAATTGGTTGTAATCATGTGGGAGTTTGAGTTGCCTTTTTACGAATATCAAACATGTAATCTTAGTATTAGCTAAATAAATACATAACGTGTAGTTTGCTATAAAGGGAAGTCACCACTTAATCACCAAAACAGTTTGGTGGTAAGCAAAATTTCTTGCTAGGCTGTTAGTTTTTACGGTTAGTGGATGTATTATAATGGTTTGCGAAAGCGCTGCGCCTGTTAATAGCAGAAAGCACCCGTGGCACCAGAAACTGAATCGATCGTTTCATCTGCATCCTCTGAAACCTACATTAACCCTTCATTCCAAAGTCAGAGAAACTTCATTTTCCTTCTTATTTGACGCAGTCGCTTAATCCTGTTTTGCAAAGAAATGTCAGCACTGCTTCAATGCATAACAGTCGTATCGGCTCTGAAATTTCCATTTTTATTAGACAAGAAGCCCCGGCCCATCGCCGTTCGTGGTCTCTGTCTTATTTGCAGTTTGCATTGCTAATTTGTATTTCAGATCGGAGGAGGAGGAGGAGGATTGGCGTTAATTATTAATTTGCGAAGAAAACGCCAAATAAACTGGATTCTGTGATTCTGTGATTCTTCCGATCGGCACTCCCACAGCATCGCCGCCACAGCATCGCCACCGCCCACACCACACTTTCTTCAAGTGCCACCGTAAATCGCACATCTCCAGGAAAGTTTCACGACCCCACCCAGCACCGTCACAACGCCCCACTCTGACCACCCTATGTGGATTCCAGGCGAATATGCTTCTGATATACCTTTGATGATTTTGGGGTAGTTTTTCTCGATGAAGCCAAGCCATGCCAGGTTTTATTGAAGCAAAGCATTTGACATTCAAGTGAACATTAAAAGAACGCATACGTGCTGTTTTCGTGCTGCTGCCTCTCGTTAGACGAAAACTCGAAAATGCCTGAACAGCTGATACGGAATTACAAAATCATTGACGAAGACATTGGTGTGGTTTGAGGCACTCCCTAGACCTTGATGCTCTGAATGGTGGCTTTATCTTCAAATCCGCTGACAATTCCGCGGTGCCTCAGGTTAGATCTCTTAATCTAAGCGCTCTTCTACCTGCTCGCGATTCCTCCATCTCCAAACTATTGGCTGGCCTCAAGAGCTCCACAGCGACTGGTCCGCACTGGGTCCCTCCCGCGGTTCTACTACCGCGAGATTTCTCCGATTGTCACCCGGCTCGTCAATTATTCGTTAGGAGAATGCTCCTTTCCTTCGGAATGGAGAGATTTCGCTATACCACCTATTCCGAAACCAACGAATGGTTCCGCTGGACCTGTGAAGTGTAGACCTATCGCCAACTCATCTGTCTGGTTGAAAGTGATTGAGAAGCACCTCTTGTCTAAATGTGAGGAGAAGCTGAAAGCTGCCGACGACCCGTTCCAGTTTGCTTATAAATCAAATAGAAGCACTCTGGATGCCGTGGCTACGTTTTCACACACCCTCCACTCTTCACTTGATGCCGGATCGAAAGCCGTCAAGGGAGTTTTCTTGGATTGCACCTATGCTTTCAACACTATCTCACGTTCCCGTATTCTTTCTCAACTATGTGAAGATGGCGTTGAAGGATGGTTGATTAATTGGCTTCAAAACTATTTCTCTAACTGACGCCAACGCGTAAGAGTCAGAAATGAAGCCTTGCCAAATAATTGCGGTGTGCTACTAGGCGCAGTGCTATCTCCATTCCTTGGGTCCCCTAACGACGTGACAGAAATAAAATATGCGGATAAAAAACCTTTGTCCATGCCTGTATAATTCCCCTTATTATATATTATTCCCCGGCCTTAATTTTTCTGACTTTTTAACCCTTCGGTTAATTTCGTGGCCTCTGTTTCTTAGTTCGCTGGTTCAGGAGACAAGGTTTAAGCTCTATTCGTATAAAAACGTTCATCCACGCCTGTATAATTCCCCTTATTGTATATTGTTCGCCGGTCATTTTCCCCGGACTGACTATTTAACCCTTCGTAGGCTTTTTAAAATAATCTCGTTTTCTAGTGGCCTGCCTATTCTCTCCATTCAAGAAATCATCGTTCAACGCAACTTCAAATCGCTGCTCGTATTTTAAGTGACCCCTCCCATTCCCTCTTTTCAAGTTTATCGAAGTGTTAATCTTATCGGCCAGTGCGTAGGCTGCTATACCGTTCAATACCCACAAGAACGGCGGCATATCGCAATTCGGTCATTCTTTATTTGTCACGATTTTCAGTTTCGCCAGAGAAGGTGAAGCAGGAACTAAAAGACAATTTTAATATCTAGTGCTTGTTATACTGTCTTGTTGTATTTTGAACGTTGTGGTCCTCGTGACCTCAATAAAGCCACTACAATTAATATCATTATTACCTTCACTTAACTATCTCATCACCCCAATTACCTTGTACTTCGGCGTGAGTCAATGGAAATAATTTCGACCGCAATTCGGAAATTCTCCATCTCTTAACGTAAAACAGGATGTCCATTCAAGTTCACTAAATCGAGTCATAAATGTATGGCCTACGTGACGATAATTCAAATAACCTAAAGAGTTATTGTATGTTTTCTATAAACTGTGTAAATCCTTAAAAGGGGCTCAAGCTCACAGAATCTAGGAGACTGTAAACCAGTTGCTAATGCCACTGTCACACCTACTGTCACACGTACTGCGCGCGAGCACTTCGTCATGGGGCATCGTGTTTCTTCCAATCGGCAACGTCAGCTGGGCTGAAGGTGGTATAAAAGGCAAATACTTTCCCGCTTCTGGCATTCCTTCTTGCAATGGTGAGTTGTTGCCCCTTATTAACACCATGTAATCCCCTGAGTTTGGAGAACAGTAACCTAATTTTATCACTCCTAATAGGCACTTTTCGTCCTCTTTCTCGCCTTTGCTGCTCTTCAAGCTGATGCTCAGACCCTGCATGATTTCCCGGAGTGGGATCCAATTCATTGGGTTGTGCCTAACGAGGGCCAACGTGTCCATCTCGACTGCAGTCACCCAACCTACTACCCCTTCAACGTTATCGACACATTAATCCCCGCAAGAATTCGGTGGATTCTACCCGCAGAGGTAGCCCACATCCATATTAAACCCGGACAAACGGTTGAAGGGTGGAAAGTTAGCGATCAAACGGGACATTATGCGATGGACATCAACAATGCAGACTTCAACAAAGACGGCATTGCCAATGGCATGTACGTCTGTGCTGCTCTGGCTCAATTGCCAAGCAATGACTCTCTCTATGCTTGGTATTACCTTCGTTGGGGCGTTGGACTCTATAGCAGCGTGGCTGCCATGCGATCAGGAGGTATCGAGCGGTAAGTGTCGCGTATTCAGCCGTTTCGTACTCTCTCGTGTGGCCTTTCTTAACTGTGTGGTGTGCTATCTCGGTTTCAGATACTCAATGAACTTTATCATTGCCAGCGTGGCGACTGGCGTTTTCCTTATCCTAGCGGCTCTGTTTTCAATAACTTCGCATTTCCGATACCGGGGTGAGATTCCGGAAGATAGTGAGGTGGACGGCAAAGAAGAGGACAGCGATGAATATTCTGAGGACGTTGATACTTCACACGTCAAGGACCCAGTTGCTTAAATGACACCATTTCCCCCTTTTCTAATGCTTCCTATTTGTACAATAATTTTCGTTTAAATAAAGCTTTTCTTGTGATTTTGGGATGTGCGGCAGTAGAGTTTCGTTAGAGGATCAACTATGCAACTGTCTATCCCTGACCGGTTCCATTAAAAATGATAGTGGTGAAGGTGGTAATGGAGACTATGCATAATCTGGTAATTAAACTATCGATTCTGAAATGTATCTATCGCAGTTTGAGCGTCGATTGGTCGAATTCGATTATTTATTAAATTTTTAACAAATAAACTTGAACACTTTCCTCAAACAGTACATCTTACCCAATTTAGTCACGTTATTCCGTCGAATATGGTATTCTTCATTGATGCCACATTTGTTGCGATTGTTGATTCTTACTCCGAACATCTCTTCGACGCTTTATCGTCTTCGGGACGGTTTTTATTTCTTTTAAATCAGGGCGTTTCAACCTTCTTACGTGTTATTTCAGGGTGTTGCAAAAGGCTTTCGCATGTATGCTGTATAGCCGCCTGGAATCTTTGTTAAGAATGTCGTTTTGCTAATGAGATTAATTCTGCTATTGTATAATCATTGTGGTGTTATCAGTGGTATTGGAGGTAGAAGGTGTGCGAAATCTTGAATAAAATTTACACCGAACAATTGAGCGTACGATGCCTCATTTAATTAGCAAGTATTTAACAGAAAAAAACGATTCAAAAGAGATAATTTCGATTCGGAGACTCCGGAATTACTACGGCGGACCCGTTGATCTATTTCGACTACTATCGCTCGCCGAATCTTGATATTTTAGTGACCTACAATGGTGTGTTTATTTATTCCAGACGCATGAAATCCATTGGACTGGCATCCCATTGGCTAACGCACACAACAGCGCGTGCTGTGACCTTAACGTGGATAAATCAAGACAAGATCGACGACACTTGGCCGGCCCCCCAGTTCTTACCACGACACATCCCACATGTGTCCAGACAGGACTCACCTGCAGCGGGCGCTAAGCATCGCGCCCTTCGGCGTTTTCGGCCCAGGTCGGGCCCTCACTATTGTTTGAATAATAAACAATATTATTCATTCACGACCTTCGTCTCTGGCTATCGTGCCATTCTTATTTTTCTGGCCACGAAGTCTTCGAATTACCATAATATAATCGCAACGGTAAATGTGCAAAAATCATCATATTCCATTGGATCTTTCCAAGTTATGAGTGAGCGTTTTTCATAAACAGTTACACCAGAAATAAGGGTTTCATGCTTCCCACGCATTGGATGGAACGAAGATATTCGCCTCAGTCGTCGCATAATCGCTTGTTGCCTCATATTTTATTCTAAATTTAAAGGTGACAGTTAAACATGCTCTCGTGTAATAGCATTTAAAATAATCGTTTCGTGATAGTTATTCTTTACCTCATCACGTGTTTTGCTATTGCAACTAGACATGTAATACACAGGAACTGTTGAATCGCCACGCATACGAAGATTGATGATCTAAATGAAAGATAAATCTCTGTCTAGTAATAAGACGACCGCATACTAGATAAGTTTTGAATTCGCTTTGAAAACATCAAAGCTCTGCGTCTACGCCTCCAAGCGTTCGTGGAAAAGTTTCACAGCATACTAGTCGAAGAAAAAACAGCGACAATGAATCATTTAGGTTTAAAGCAAATATTTTGAAATTTATCCATTGGGTTAGATGGACTTTAGGAGAAAACTACTGGAATATTAAAGGCAAAATTGCAGCAAGTTCCGTAAGAAGTAATTTAAAATATATGTCCTTGAAATGTGTTACTTCGTGTTAGATGTCCTTACGGTTTAACCTAAAATGCCTAATTATTTAATTGTTAATTTTCATCCAATTGAAACACGGTTTAATTAGATATTGTGTGTTAAATGAAACCTTCGTGTTTACGCACATAGATACAGCATGTCAAGCCGTTTGGAGAAAGTTGATTTTGATTTGAAAATTTTCGATAGCTTTCTTGCATTAGATTCGGTGTTGAACTACCTCTAGTATCCAGCACAGGTTACCTCAATTTCACTCATTCTGTTTTATTTATCTGATAAAATTACCTTATTATATAATGTGCAGATGCGATTTGTGTGGTGTCAGATTTAATAACAACACATTTCGATTTGCTTGTAGAAGTAGGTTATGATAATTACGAAATGAATGTCTTCACTTTTCTGTATGGTTGTTGTTTGCTTTTTTGTCTGCGGTGGTGTAACGCCAGTTTACATTTTGATAAATTGGACGCGTTATGGGAAAGGCCTTTCAATGGCCACCATTACGCGTTTGCCAAAATTTGTACACTTTGAGGGTCTAATTTGACTTGCAAATTTACCTCGTTTTTATTTCGTTCATTCTTGTTCAATTATTTTACACCAGCTATGTACCATCGCATCTTCTTATATCATTTTTGTCTGTAACATTTAATGCTGAAAGTTCTGGTCCTGTTGACCTTAATAAAGCGAATACCATTATTATTTAAATGTGTTGATAACGAATGTGTGCGTCATTCGTTTACCAGACTATATGTTGGTTTGTTTGAGATTCATGAATCGTACCAGTCCGGGCGAATCAAAGTGAAGAAAACACCAGGAATTTGGGCTTCGACAATCACCACACATCGACATTTACTAAACACTGTTGGGTCACTGCTTTTGTAATTCTAACAAAGTTAGATTCTATAGGTTGTCTTGCGATTAAGAGTTGGTTATTTTCATGTTATGCCTTCGTTATGCTTTTCAGGATTATCAATGGAACCCAAACAGAATGCTGTTCCCGACATTTTACTTATTCCATCCACGAGAACAGCTGGAAAACAACCCAAACTACCGTAAGTCGAAACAGTTTCGTTGGTTCTTCGTCTTCTCCTCGTGTGGCGCCTAACACAATATTAGGTTGTCGTGGGGATTTATTTTCTTTCACTCGTTATCCTACGCCGACTATATGTGGGGGCGTTTTAATCTTATATTAAAATGAAGTGCAAGCAATTTATCTAGGAGAGGCATCTGGTTTGTAGAGGAATCGGGTACTGGAACGCCTTTGTCCGAAGTGAGAAGTATCTCTCTTACATGCCGGATGACAGACGACCCATCACAGAAGAGGATTTGGCCCAGCATGCCTCGGAAGACGACATGTGGATGGCTCTCAATCACAATGGGCACAGTAAGTGTGTGTCTGTCTTCTTTTGGGCGGTCAGCTCCTGCTAGAGGATGAGCCGGCAGCTTCCTGGATGTCGCGGATCGTATCTACCCACGCGCGGCGATCGGAGGCAGCCAGGTCAGAAGAGATAATGATCCAGTTATGTTTCCCATGATACATACCGTAGACCTTCTGTAGCTCGAATCGCTCCACGTCTTCCTTGACGGTGCTGATCCACGTTTTTAGTTGGCCCGGCAGCGCCAACCTGGCCCTCTCTGATGCCATCGCGTAGCGTCTGCTTGCATACCCCTGTGATGAGCAATCTGTCCCACAAAATGGTTGTGCAACAAGCAACAGAAGCCGAACGAGGGACTTAAATACACCACAGGAAAGACGGCCCCCCAACGACGTGACGCTAATAAAATGCGCAGACGACCTGACTTTATGCAATGCAACGAAACCTACCTGGTTGAAAGTGATTGAGAAGCAGCTTTATCTAAATTGGAGGACACGCTAAAACTTGGCGATGACCCATTCCAGTTAGTTAATAAACTAAATAGTGGAACTCTTGAAGTCGTGGCCAAGTTCTCGCACACACTCCGCTCTTCACTGGATGACGAATCGAAAGCCGTTAGGGGAGTATTTTTGGACTTCACCTCGGCTTTCAACACTATAACACGCTCCCGCATCCTTTCTCCACAGTTTGACGACGCTGTTGAAGGATGGTTGATTAACTGGTTTCAAAATTATTTCTCTAACCGATACCGTCGCGTAAGAGTCGGAAACGAAACCTTCTCCTCCTCCTCTTTGCTCAATAACTGTGAGGAACTGCAAGGCGCAGTGCTATCTCAATTCCTGTTTAACTATTCGACGTATAACCTTCGGTCCTCTAACGACGTTACACTAGTAAAATGCACAGACGACCCGACTTTATGCCATGCCTGCAAGACGAATAGTGATTCTCAACAGCTCGGGCAGGCAGTCACTGAGGTACTCGAGTGGTCTTCGGAGATTGGCCTTCTATTGAACACTCCAAAATGCATCTATATTACATTTTCGTTAAGAGCCGATGTTGATACTCCTGAAATCGCTTCACTACATAATTTCGCCTCGAGCTCAAAATCGAAATTTCTCGGTTTGTTGTAACAGTCGGTTATCTTGGAGTGATCATCTGGATGCCGTCTTTGTTAGATGTCGCGTCCTCTGTTTCCTTATTCCCCGTTTCAGGAGACGGTAATTAGCTCAAGCTGTATAAAAACCTCATTCCCTTTATTTTGTGTATTGTTCCCGTGTGATTTTCCCTGGCCCCAAATATTCGGACTTTTTAACCTTGCGTAGGCTTTTTAAAATAATCTCGTATTCTGGTGGGCGTCCAATGCTCTCCATCCAAGAGATTGTTGTAATTCGAAGACTTCGTGGCCCAAAAATCAGAATAGCACGATGGCCAAAGACGAATGTCGCGAATGAATAATATTGTTTATTATTCAAACAATAGTTAGTGCCCGACCTGGGCCGAAACCGCCGACAAGGCGCGATGGCTAGCGCCCGTTGCGGAGCGAGTTCTGTCTGGACACACGTGGGACGTGCCGTGGTAAGAACTGGGGGGCCGGCCAAGTGTCGTCGATCTTGTCTTGATTTATCCACGTTAAGGTCACAGCATGCGGTGTGGTGTGCGTTAGCCAATGGGATGCCAGTATAATGGATGTCATGCGTGGGACATAAATAAACACACAATTTAAGGTCACTACAAGATCATCGTTTAACGCCACTTCACTAGTTGTGCACTAATCGCTGTTCGTATATTAGATGACCCCTCCCATCCCATCTATTCAAGTTTATCTAAGTGTTAATCTCTTCGGCCAATGCGTAGGCTGCTATACCGTCCAATTACTAAAAGAACGGTGGCACATCGCAATTCGGCCATTCTTTATTTGTCACGGTTTTTAGTTTCGTCAGAGTATCTAGTACTTGTTATACTGTCTTGTTTGATGCTGAAAGTTGTGGTCCTCGTGACCTCAATAAAGCGACTACAATTATTATTATTATTAAATACTGGTCTGGGATTTTAGGGAACATTGAGACTGCTTCTATCACTGGGGATTTCGGTAAACTCTTTCGTCTTATCGGGTACTGATCCGGCAAACGGCAGCCAACATGAACACCTCCTTAGCGACGCAACGGGACAGCTGAGATGGAAAGGAAGCTTATGCGATGGGTCCAACACTTCGACCAACTGTTGAATAGCTCGACAGAATACCAGCCTGATCGCATCCCCTGATATTATCGGTCAGCCATTGCCAACGTAATAGAACATCTGAAAACCCGCAAGTCTCCAGGGGAAGATGGCATCCCAAACGAAGTTTATAAGGCCTGTATGCCGACCATAATTGACCCTCTCCACGCCCTGTTAAGCTCGATCTGGCGAAGCGAAGAATTTCCAAGCGACTTGAGCACCTCCACCCTGCTCCCACCCCCTAAGAAGGGCGACAATTATTGAGGTATCAGTCTAATCGACATTGCCGCGAAAGTATTCTCAGCGCTACTGCTAAGCCACTTCACCTCGGCGAGAGACGCTGGCAGTAATGGAGGCGGACGGCATGCTCGGACGCTACTCGTGCAACCGAGCCAAAGTTTTCGTCTACGGCGAAGGGTCGGAAGAGTTTCCCTAAAGGTTGCCCTCTATCACCGGTACTGTTCAACCACGCAGTGGACTGGGTAATTAAACAGGCAATATCGTTGTCCTGGGAGACGTCAATACCGCCCTGCAACTGAACTCTTCCAAAACCAAAGTTTTCCCGACATGCTCCGAACACCACTCCAAACCAATTTACCTCAACGATTCGACGTTCCACTTTGTCCCATCCTTCAAATACCCGGGCTTTACGATACTCCCGAATGTCCAAGCGAAGGAGGAGGTCAAACTACGATTCGACTGCGTCAGGAATGCATTCCAGCAACTGCGTACAGGCCTGTGGGGCCGAACGGAGATACGTTTTCGGACTAAGATTCGGGTCTATCGCGCCGCTATTCGACCCATCCTAACCTAGGGTTGAGAAACCTAGCCACTGCCTGTCCGATCATCAATGGTGTCTGCGACGAATCCTGAAAACTGACTCGCGCTACCGCCTCCACAACAACAACGAAGAAGAAGAAATAAGTCGTCGATGTTTAGACGCGGAGAAGCTCTCAACCCTAATAGAACACCATCGGCTGTAATGGCTCGGTCACATTCTGCGTCCCCCAGCGACAGCGTTCTTGGCTACCCTTACTAGTCATATGCAGATACATCTTTGTGTAAAACCATAAATATGAAAAAGACACACTACAGGGATCTTTGTTATGTACAAAGTGCAACCCAACATTCATTGGTCGTCTTGCTTGTCTTTACAGTATGCGTCTACGATGTTACACCGTTCGCCGAATTCCATCCTGGTGGAACGGACGCTCTGGTGAAGTACGCAGGAACTGATGCGTCAGAGGCCTTCAGATGTGTACGTTGTTGGTCCTATTTCTTGACAGTCCTGCTGGTGTAGCGGTTAGTCTCCTCGGTAAACACCTTAGTTTGGCTCTCACGTCACCAAAAATGAGCTGTAATCATCCAGCGTCTTGCAGACGGCGGCATCACCCGCCATGGTTGAGTCATGAAGGACGCCAAACGAGGAGGAGGAGGTGGTGGCCGCAGGAAAGAAACGCCATGTTTTTTGTACTAATGGTGTTCGCTTTATTAAGGTCACGAAGACCAGAACTTCCAGCATTAAAAGTTACAGAATACAAAAATGATACCGGAAGTTGCAATTGTATATGGCAGGTGTAGTATAGGTTGACAGGAATAAGTGAAATAACATCGAGGTAAATTTGCAACAAAGGCAAATTAAACCCTCGAAGTGTACACGGTTTGGTGTTGTGACAGTGTGATTGCGACAACTGGGGACTTTCCCAGCCGCAGGTTACAGCCACAAGTGTTCCATTTTCATGTAAACTGGCACACTGAAAGTGCTTTTGAATCTTGGAAACACGTTTTGAATTAAAAAAAACGTTCTGTTCAATCGAGTGGTTTATTAATTATAAGATGTATTTTTTAAGAGATAACTGTATGATATAATGGTCAATATGCAGCTCGGGAGTCGGCCAGATGGTGTAGTGGTCAACGCCATCGCTCTGGTGGTAAGGGTCCGGGTTCGATTCCAAGGTCAGGCCGGCTCGGGCGGCTCTGGGGATGAGGCGACCTGCAAACATATTCCCGAGAAACGTCATGGCAACCCTTCATGAAGCTGGGTTATCCTCTAGGAGAAGATTATGTGATGCGGCTTGTAGCGCTATCGATCTTCTGTCCTGCGTAGTAACGGATTTATTCGTGTGTTTATTACCATATATAATATATGTTTTTTTGGTTATTAACTTGTCTACTGAATGAGCGAAACGTATGATGAGGTGAATGCCGTCATGGCATTGGTGCGACCATCGCCTCGTCTTTATTGACATTTCCCTGAAGAGTGTGGGGAATAAGTTAATTTTGACGCCCCCCAACCCGACCATCCGGTTTTTCATAATCGAGAAGTCATTTAATAATAATTGTAGTGGCTTTATTGATGTCACGAGGACCAAAACTTTCAGCAGTTAAAAGATGCAGCATAACAAGTGTTAGATGTGAAAATTTTCTTTTAGTTCCTGTTTCACCTGCTCTTGTGAAACTAAAAATCGGGACATATAAGGAATGACCGAATTGCGATATGCCGCCGTTCTTGTTGGTATTGAACGGCATAGCCTACGCATTGGTCGAAGAGATTTACATTCAGATAAACTGGAATAGAGGGGATGGGAGGGGTCACTTAAACAATTATTGAAGTGGCGTTGAAAGATGATTTCTTGAATAGAGAGAATAGACAGAGATTATTTTAAAAAATCGATGAAGGGTTAAAAAGTCAGAACATTTAGCCGTGGTGCAATCAAGTGCATCAGATAAGGAGATAACAAGGAATGCAGGAGGTAGAAGAACAGCCGCCTTTCCGTGCGTCGAATTGAGACTGCTGTCGGCGTCTGCCTTCCCCATACGTGGCTGTGGGAGAACGGCTGTGGCCTTGTTGTCGGTGGATCGCGTCGTGATTGGACGCATTTTTAAATCTCCAACCCGGCTACAGTTAAGAAGCCCACGAACAGATGAGTAGTAGCATATTGTTGTCAAAGGTAGTGTTAGAACACGTCGTTGAATTCCCAAAGATTTTGCTGTTACTAATTTTCGTCAGTGACGCTCGGCCGTGAATGTACCGAAGAAGAGTCCTGCTTGTAAGGATTGTTTTCATTTTAGGCTCATTCTTATGTCAATGTAAACATGATCGAGCGACTTAAGAAGGGCGTTCTTGTGCGATCTGCACACCGTCTTCCAGCTCCCAGGTGTAAGTTTGTATTATTCTTTCTTAGTTAGTTAATTGTTTTCGTGTCCATTTTGTGTGGGCCAATTTGAGCTCGCCCTTTTGGACTCTGTGTATAGATCTTCACCTCCTATCTTTCTCAAACACCAACTCCATTTCTCCGGTTACTAGGTAGTCAATTAGAAGGTTGTTAGTGGTTGGGCTTAGGATGGTCAGGGTGACATTACTTCAAGCGGTCAAAACTCGTGTTCTTTTAGTTTTGTCTCCTTTAATGAATGTTCGGCCAGCTTCTCTGCCGTCTTTCAATCTGCAGTCCTCCAAAAAACCGACGTAAGTGGCGCCATAATTTCTTTTACTTTTCGTTACATATTTAACAAGCATTTTAAACACTTTCCGCGTTTACAAGGTGGGACTGGCTGCATAATATAGATGAAAATCGTGTATCCCTCGAGTTTTCGTGTAAAAGACGGATTCACTCCCTTCAACTCGATAATCATTGTTTGGCGACTTGTTCTATTTACGAAAGTGACTCTGCAAGGCACGTTCTCTTTATTCGTCTTTTCCTCAATACTGATTACTACTTGTTTAAACTAAGTAAGTATGTTCTTATAATTTACCGTTTTCTAGGACTGCTTCAAGATATTGTGCCATTGATTAACACGCTTCGTGTAAAATCCGATGCAATGTCGGATACACGACTGCGTATGGATTTGCAAAACCAGGGAAGTCCGAATCAACATTTATCTATGTTGGGAAATGTTTTGGAGGACAAATTAATCCCCACTAGTGCAGTGAGTAGCTCCGAAGATTGTAAGTTTAGCCCTCGTTATTTAAATAAATATAATGGTTCAGCGCCAGCATTTGACTGTATTGTGCTGACTTCGGAGCGATTAGAAAACTCCCTTTACCGCTATTTGCGTCTACAATGGCCGCCCGATAAAGCCTGCATTCGCTGCCCACTCCTTCACCACGTCTTCCTCCGGGTTCAGGATTCGCGTGGTAAGTTGGTTTTGGTTCACACAAGCTCCCTCCGCCCAGAACATTGAGGTCAGTTGATCCCCTTGTCGTTGTGTTAGTATTTCACCCACAATTTGGCGCTTTAACATAAAAATAGGTGCGTTTGAATGATGTTTACTCTTTTAGGAGCGTTTCTGTCGCGTCCATACACCCCAACGGCCGTCGGCATTCGTTCTACACCGATTGAAGAAATGGATTTCCTAATTAAGGTCTACGAAGACGGTGCCGTTTCCTCTCTGTTAGATAAGATACTGCCAGGTTCGTGGGAAAAAGGCAAAGTAGAAGTATTTACCTACTCTCTCCTAAAAGCTGGATTTACTTATAAAATTTGATTCTAGGTGACACAATACAAGTGAGCCTACCCAATGGAGAATCAAACCAAAGCATTTTCTTCGACAACTGGACGGTGCATTCGTCAATTTACATTTTGGCGGCTGGTAGTGGTATTACGCCATTTTTACCGGTATTGGAGACACTCAAAACCTACCCGGACGTCCGCGTTCAACTAATCTGGTTCAACCGACAACGAACAGACATTGTGCTCGCGCGACAATTCACCGAACTATCCTCCCAGTACGCGTTTAAGTAAGTGATGGTGCAAGAGAGTTGTCTTGATTTTCCTTTAGATTGCTTGTTCACTATGTCCTCGAGGAGGTCCCAACTGACAGCCACCCAGTGCCTCCGAACGTCTCTATTGGTCGACTGAGTGATTCCGTGTGTCATCGCCTATTGGACCCTACTGGACCTGGCGGGATATTCGATTCATCTAGTTTGTGGCTAATTTGCGGCCCACCGGGGTTCAATAACTCAGCGACAGAGTAAGTCCATAGTCTTGCAACAACTGTTACATAACCCCAAAAGCCTAATTCAATTGCATTACTACGAGTTTCTACTGTTTAGACTGACGAATTTATGGGAAATCCTGCCTACCAACGTTCACGTGATACGAGGCTAAGAAATAGACCCATTTTTGCCTAATGAACCTGGCTTTTATTTACTTTTCGTCTCCGTTTCGGGGGTGATTTGACAGCTTCCGCATGAAATTATTTGCAACAGCTTCGTTCTTGTCGACGCCATCGCCCAGTCGGTATGCCCTCGCTGCGTTTCGACAGGCCAGTTCGTGTCCCCCCTCGCAGGCCTTGACCCAGGCCAATACGGCAGACTTGCGCAATGCCAACTCGGCATCACTGCGTGGCTGACTGATGGAGCCCGATCCGGTAGTAACATCGGTGTCTCGCTGATATGAGGCGCGTTTGTGGAGTAGGCCACCAAGGTAGTAGCAACTAACGAGACAGTTGTTATCACATCCGCGCCTAAAGTAATCCGTGACATTGCCGATGTGCGATTTGGATTTGGTGTCTGTGTCCGTGGCGATTCCGTCCAGAAGAAGCTCGCCAGCAGCCTAAAAACCATGTTGAACAGTTTAACAGTGCTTCAAGAGAAATAAGATAAGTTATGCGCGTGCAAATGCCATGATATCTTTGGTTTTCTTAAAATATTCTCACTTGGCAACATTTTCCATGTTCAATAACAAGACAACCGAATTTGTGTGCATCAAACGCCTGCTGACAATCCCGTTTTACATTATCGGCACCGAATAACTTGTAGAAAGCGTATTTTGTGCAGCTTTCGGGAAATCTTCGTGTAAAACAGTTCTTGCGAAAAATATCCGCAGCCTCTGAGTAATTGTGTTGTACATTTTCAAGCCAGCGTCCCAAGGAATGGCATTCTGAAACCTGAGGGTTTTAACCAGGGGTCGCACAAACGACAATTAAACCGCAACTTACGAACCGCGTTGCCTTCGCGATAACACCCATACTTGAATTTTAGACCCAATTCTTCGAGGTAGTCCTTAGTTTCTTCTACAGTTTTAAAATCGAGGAGACCGGAGTCACCTGGCCCAAAGCTCATTAGAAATTCTATAAAAGAAGTAATTCACGGTTGAGCATATGCAGGATATTAACTAATTAGACATTGGAAAAACTTTAAAGAAAGTCGCAATAACCATGCTACTGTAAATTGACAGCGATCCAATTCGATAAAAATGGTTTAGTTTGGACAAAAAGTACACCCGCGATTTTATTCATACCGAATAATGCGCCAATGAACACTTACCTGGGTGGGAAGCCGCGGTGATTCGAAGGATTCTGAATATTTATTTTTGCGCTTCATTTAGCAAACATAAAAACACAATAGATCCTTTTCAGCAACCTTTTGGATTTGAAAAGGAAGGTGTGGACGAAAATACAAATTAAGTTTTTATTAAACTTCTGAATAAATTCATAATCGTTTCTAAACGTTTTGTTTTAGTCGTGAATACGTTGTTTTAAAGTAACTGGGTCGGTTTGCGGCTTTGACTTGGAGATCACCGTGTTACCTAAACTTTCTTTGTCATCACTTTTTCTTAACCCAAGTGATCGCGGAACTGGGAACAAAAAAGACCGAAAATTAAGTTCCTAGAAGTGTCGCGCCATCAACTTCAACCGCCGAAAGTCGACCTTTTTTTATTGAAGGGATAACCTATTTACCATCCTCTTACTAGTATATCTTTTAATTTACAAGTGAGTGTAATGTAAAGATAATCAACGAAAAGGAAATTGCCCTCGTGAATCATCAATATCTGTCATTCAATAGTTAATTGTGGTCAAACTTATTTGGCAATAATTGGAAAAAATAGTTAACGAATGGAACCAGTAGCAACATGTACAACGCTTATGGGGAGAAATGCGAAGACAGGCAGTGTTCGAATCTACCTCTGGCTGGGGCATGGAGCGCTGCGTCAGGTCTTTGCTCTTCCATCGAACAGGAGGATCCTGTCTCTGTAGGAATTTTCCTTGGTTTTTCGTCAAGGCCAGAGATGGGTTCTTCTCCATGTTTCGTTCAACCACAAACGTGGCGAACACCGCGGAAAGCTCTCTCATCTGGGCCAAGATACTCTCGATTTATGTTTCGCTTCAATAGAACCCGATCAAAACCTTTGAGTTCCTATCACCAATGAGAGACCTCGCAAACTCAAAAAAGTTCAAAATTCCGTGTCGTTCACCTTTCACACCTCGACCTGGACTAAGACAAACTTGCTATGCGGTTTACATATTTATTTCGTTGTTTGAGAATCATGAGCGGAGAGTTTATAATTATTTAACACTCGCTGTGGCAAAAGTACTTAATCTTTTAGGACCTACAGTCTTACGCATATTATAAGAGAACGTTTTATGACCGCCTCTTTTCTCCTTTTCGGTGTTCGTCGTGAACGCGATGGTTTAGCGGCGATCGAGAGAACACTCGGACATACTTTTGGTGCTTATAATTTGTTTCTTTAACAATATAACTAAACTAGATTATAAATCGCTGTCTATGTTCTATATGCCCACGTCAAAAATAGGATAACACCAATTCAAGAGACTGTCGCTCCAGTCGACACATCCAACAAATTAAATCAGTTTTCTAAGTATGTTGATAATTTCTGTCAAAATAACTAAACTCGTATCAATTTTAATGCGACTTACAATCCTTAAAAGAGTTATGGCAAAACTCACAATAGTATGATTCTGATATTTTCATTGGTTAAGAGTGTTTATTGTTTCTTATTCAGCCTACATCTTATCGGCGTTTGTGTTAGGTATATATATGATATTTTTCTGTAATTTTAGCTTCTGATTCCGTGTAACAAAGTGGGACTAGTATCCACACGCTGGACTCATAAACCTGTGCATAGAAAATGCGGCAGGTTTTGGGTATCCAAGCCATTGATATATATTCTCGAACATTTTTTTTACCACTGTCCGTAAGAGATATATGAGTTAGTGGTAGCTTCCATTGATGCACCATGTTCAGGCGTTTCAATAACCTGATCCCACGGGTGGAACGATTGGAAAACCAACCTTAGTTTCTCACCTTCAGGCGTATTCTAAGGTTCCGTTCGCGCTAATAGCTCCTAAACCAGATCGTTGTTTATACAAATTCCCGGTGGCTCTGGGGACATCGTCTGTATACGAGCATTCTTATGGCAAACCCGCTTTTGTAGGATATAGCCGAAACATCAATGAGCCCAGGGCATTTCCATAACCCCCCATCCGGTAAAGTATCTTCCAGCTACAAAGGTCACATGTCCTCGGTCTTGTGTCTTGCTTCCCCCTTTTAGTGGTTCACTATTGGTTTTTTGAACTTGCGTCTGTTCATTCGCCATGCTCTTTAGATTTTGAGAGGCTAGGTGGCCAGCACGAACCTTACCGTTAAGGGTCATGTTCCATAAACACAATAAAATGTATATTTTTTTACTTAGACATACGCAACCACCTCTAGTAAGCGCCTGAAATTATTATTTCCGTAACACATCCAGGAAATATGCGCGGTCCATACTACTTTGTGATTGTCGGGCTGAGTGACAACCCACTTTTTGAACTGTCTGGTGGAACTCCCAGTAAAACTGTCGACCAAAAGGTTTGCAGTTAATTTGATTACTGTTTGTTTCATAATCAGACAGATTTTCGATACCTTAACCAATTCGTCGCACACTCTGCTCTTGACATGGTGGATGAAAATATGTGGACTACCCCATCTACGTATTTGAAGATCGTTGATAAATTTAACGACTGGCTAGTATCAGCTTTCGTGGCGCCGTCCGATATCCTTTTTTTGTTTTTGTTATCCTCAATTATTCATGCACTCCCATTTATTATCACCCTTAACGCATCTTCTTTACGACTGAGGTTTCTATTCATGCATGAAGAAGCTAATGAAGAACGGATACGAATATTTTTCCAGGACGTCCACGAGGCCTTTGTTAGGGTAAACATATATCGATAAATATATCTCGTTTAGTTGTCACTGAACCCATTTTTCGTCGAAGACTCCAAGATCACATCTACGTTTTTCTTGAGGAAGGTTCAGCAGCTGACACGGAAACACTTTGGTTGATAGTGAACTCTGATCTAACACTACTGTATATATTTCAGAACACGTATTTGTACGAATAATATTGACATTAATGAATGGTACGATACTGCTCTAACGTTGCCTTTTTCCTGTTTTTTTACCTGCCTTCGTGTCTGGCTTTTGATACTTTGCCGTCAGCTTGTCCAAAAGATTTTCCGAATCGGCCACCCGCTTCTCTTGGTTAGCTCTGAGCGCAAGAACCAAGGATTCCATGGAGCCATTTTCTTTGTTCCCCTTTCTCTTTTTGGAAATTTCCTCGGCCTCTCGCGCTTCTTTCTTTCCTCGTTTTAGACGATTGGAGCGTTTTCGCGAAGTTTCTTTCGTAAATGCGTCGTATGCTGTCAAACGCTTCGATCCTATCATTTGTAGGATAATGTCACGGTAGCGTTCCTCATTAGATGCTTCAGCAAACATTATTGCTTCCATGATACGGTCCATATCTCCATTATACTGTTCATAGTACTTGGCCAGATCATCTTTCTCTTCTTCGCTGCCAACATATTCATTTTTAAGCTGATTGATATCCTCTTCAGTAATCCGTGGGAAGACGAGAGACCAATAGTCAACCCAATCCTTGAACGATTTTTCCGAGAAAGATTCACCAACCGTACCTAATCACGTATTCGTTGGCCCACAGCTTACATACCTTCCTCATCATATATGGCTCGCGAGTCCTTGTCAGAAAGTACGGCGAACGCTTTCGATAATACCTGAAATTGTTCGGTAGCAATTCCTTTATTTTCATCCGGGTGACGATCGGGATGATACTTGAGGGAGCTTTTGTAAAATGCTCGTTTCACTAAAAACCAATAATAGCTTGGGTAGAACTAACGTTCATTTTGGTCACACGATTTATCACAGTTTAGTAATGTGTATAGATCGTTACTACCGAACAATCGAATGGCGTCCTCCATAAGACCCGTCATTCTCGTAATTTTCTTAAGGGCGACGGTCTATTCGCCAGTTCTATGAACTGCAAATAACCCGCCTAAAATGAAAAATACCTTGAAAGAATTTATAACAATAATAATAATTGTAGTGGCTTTATTGAGGTCACGAGGACCAAACCTTTCAGCATTAAAAAAGGCATGATAACAAATATTAGATGCGAAAATTGTCTTGTAGTTCCTGTTTAACCTGGTCTGGTGAGACTAAAACTCGGGACAAATAGGGAATGACCGAATTGCGATATGCCGCCGTTCTTGTTGGTATTGAACGGTATAGTCTACGCATTGATCGAAGAGATTTACATTCCGATAAACTGGAATAGAGGGATGGGAGGGGTCATTTAAAATTCGGGCAGCGATTAATGAGCAGTTATTTAAGTGGCGTTCAACGATGATTTCTTTGATAGAGATAATAGGCAGACCGCTAGAAAACTAGATTATTTTAAAAAGTCGATGAAGGGTTAAAAAGTCCGAGCATTTAAGACCGGGGAATATTACAGGGGAACAATATACAATCAGGGGAATTATACATGCATGGACGAAGGTTTTTATATGGCTCGAGCTCAAACCAAGTCTCCTGAATCGGCGAACAAGGAAGCAAAGACGGCGGCTTTTACCAAAGACAACATCGACATGATCACTCCACGATAACCGACTGTCAAAAATCACCCCGAGATACTTCGATTTTGGGCTCGAAGCGAAGTTATGTAGTGAAGAAATTTCGGGGGTGTGGGCAGCGGCAGCGGCTGTCAGGGAAAATGTGATATGGATGCATTTTGATGCATTCAGCAAAAGATCATTCTTGGAAGACCACTCAAGTACCTCAGTGACTGCCTGCCCGAGCTGTTGAGAATCACCTTGCGTCTTGCATGGATTTCGTATTTGACTGAAGACTAATCGGTCCAGCCGACGCGGAGTTCTCGAAGACGGCAAACTTTCAGGAGAGAGTTTTTAGAACACAATGAAAACGCTCCTGTTATAATATTCAGATTGAACCACTGTTAATTCTTCGACGGATTGGCTACTAAAGAAATAATAAAGGGCATTTTAGTTATTATGAGCCATGGCATTCGGTCAATTGATCACCTAATTTCGATGATTTCAGATTACTTTATTGGTTTGTTATGCACGATTTTCGATACATCATTTGGCGATAACTATATACGATTCCGTTGATGTAAACTGCACGTTAAAGGAAGTTTGTATAAGCAGACACTTTGTATCGAAACAATTGACTTTTTGTTAAGTTTTTGAAAATTCTTGTCGAATTTATATCAAAGAAACTACAGAAGTAAGTTTTAGTGTTCTCATTACAGCGAAGTATAGTCTGAGACGCAAGATTTTCTTTTCAAACAATTTTATGTCTATGGTATTATCTAAAGAGTGGTCGAAAATAAAAACAGTATTAAACTCGTGCACGGTTATCAAGGCATTAGCGAAATGCTTGACAACCCGCCTTGAAAAACAGTAATATCTATCTGTAATACAATAATTTTGATTGTTTCGTCGTTACTAATAAAAATAAAAAAAAATATTTTTCAAAAAATATCAATTTTATTTTAGGTATCTACAACAAATAAAGTGCTTTAATGCCACTAGCTGTTTGTTTATCTAAATTAATTTATCGAGTCCTTAAATTCTCGCGAATTCAATAAAGAGAAAGCCTGTTTTCGCCGGTGTCGCCCAGATTTGCGTGGGCCACTTGTGGATTTCATAATGCATTCAGGCATTCTGGTGGCTTTGGCATTTTTCACCATTTGTATGATATCTATTAATATAACGACCGTTTTAGCTACCTCTGTTTGTTTTGTTTCATCTGAACACGAGGATGATCGTCGAGTAAGGTAAGCTATATTCCATTTTTTTAAACTATTTTTCAAAGATTTCAAGAAGTTCGCGACACTTTAAAACATGGAGTGGTAAGCTAAATTAAGGCCTTATGCTTTTTTTCATCATGTTGACCCCATTAATTTTCGTCCACTTTCAGGAAACGAAAGACGCGTCATTTCAAAGTATGCCTTACGAGGTGTTTTAAATTAAATTTTTGACACTTTTTTTTTATAATTTTGTATGTTTTTCTGTTATAGCAAGATTTTTATTATCCACTAAACAGAAAAACCCTGTTACAAAAAAACCGCTAAAAACGATAGTAAAGTTATCAACGAGTCACCCCAAAGTGAAAGGTCCCGATCTTAGAAAACCTGCGGTGCTCAAGCCAACGAAGTCCATTGCTGTAAAATCAAAACGGCTTCCATTACCTGCATTTCCAAAAAAGACTCCACCGTTACCTCTGGTCGAAGAAGACGACCGACAATTTGTTCCAACATACGAGGACCACGACTGCGATGGAATCCCTGACGACCAAGATGATGACATCGATAATGATGGCCTCCTAGACAGAACTCAAGATTCTGATCATGATGGCCTCCTTAATCATATTGACGATGATGACGACAATGACGGTACATTATTTTATTTTACAAATCTTACGATATTTTATGCAGAGTCCATTAAGGGTTAGGTATCGATTTAAAGCTTTACTTATTTGAAATAGACTATGCCTCTCTCCGATTTCGTTAAAAATTGAATTCCTATTTGCAAAAATTGTAATTATTCTGCAGGGTCTTTCTAGTTTGAGTTTCTTTTTTAAATTAAAAGGCAACACCCATTTTGAATTCTCCCGCGTGCACACTTATAGATTTCGATTCTTTTTATTCCATGCCAATTCGGAATAATTGGGTTCTATATCGGCAATTTCGCGCTGAACGTCGTCTTGTGATTCATCAATTGTATCTAGTTCATTTTCATAAAAGAGTTCAAATGCCTTAAATCTGGCAATCTAGGCCGCCAAATCGCTTCAGAATTTCATGAGATTATTCTTCCCGAAAGTTCATCTACAATAAAATAATCGTTGGCTGTGTTGTATGTCGCACCGTGTTTTTGAAAGCAAATTTTGTCATTATCCTTACCATCAACAATAAGCTATTTTAAGGGCATGGTTTTTATTTGAGAATCTATCTATAATATAATTTGGGGAAGAAAGACCCTGACATGTTGCAAACACGCATCGTATATACATTTTTTGGTCGAGCAAAACGTTTCTCAATGCTGGAAAATTCTTCAACGGTCAGATTCTGTAAATTGTCCTGTAATTTTAAAATCCAATAAACGTGGCTGGTTGTTTTTTCGGGATAACGCTCTTATATAAATACGTTTAACATGTTATTTTGAATAGGAATTCCTGATAAGGAGGATGAGGATTCAAATGGCGATGGAATTCCCGACTGTCGTTCCGACACCTCCGACCACAAGCTTATGATGCGCCACGGCAAGAAGCGCAAGGTCCTCGATTCGGACATGGACGGCATCCCCGACGATAAGGACCTGGATGACGACAACAATGGAATACCCGACATGCTCGAGGATCGCAATGGCGATCAGATTCCCGATTTTCTGGAACCCGTCATTGATGAGTGTAGGTTTTCTTCCCACTTCAACGACATGGTTGTAAAATCTGCCCAAACACCCATTTATTCGGTTTAAAGCACCCAATGTGTTCTCACCAGCATGCAATAGGTTAGACCCATCATAACAGCACAAACATAGCAATGCCTACTAACAGGAGTAAGAAAAGATTTCTAGAATTTCTCACATCATATAAATGCCTATTTTCCAGATTTGAAGTGCGACAAGAAGAGAGGGTGTAGTAAGTTTTGGAAGCCTTCAGCTTTGAGCAACATTTTGTGTCTGTGTGTGTAGACTATAGTCTCTGTGCTTTTCTAATGCATCTCGCATGGCCGATGTCGCCTGGAAATTATGGTCTATCCACAAACACGCCTATGAAAACCCAAATATTTTGACAAGCAATGTTTCCATGCTTGATCTAAATCCCATTTATATTTGCCATTAGACATTCACTTCAGACCCTTTGGATTTCACGAATTCTACAATTTATCGAACGCCACGAAACGGGGATCACGCAGTAAACAGAGGCACCTTGACATTTTTTAGTTGATCGCATGTCCCGTTCTTATTGGTCTGTCGGGGTACCATCAAACTAGTGCCTCGCATTGATTTCTGCACGCTTTCCCCGCTAACCGACCAATCGCCGGAGAGGTTCTCGCGCACGTGCTACTGGGTGTGTACGTGTGCGCACTTTTGTGCGTGCGTGACTGCGCAAATGTTCTTGCAAAAGACCCAGGGCCCTTGCTTGCGTTACTCCCACACGAGGGGACGAGATTGAGAAAAAATAATCGACTATTTCGGAACATTGAAACATTTTGTAACACGTAAATTAAAAAGTGAATATCTAATTTCGTAAACATAAATCAAATTAAATTGACGTCGAGGGTTACTTTCTCGAGCACAGTGACAACAAATTCGGAGCAATTTTGACCAATTTTCCAAGCTATCTTTATATGTTGTGCAGGCTTTGGGCATACTAGTTGATATTTTGCCATTTGGGTTCTCCTTATCAAAGGGTTACCATCCGTCAAGATATTAGAAGTGCACAAGCCTGGACTTTTTGGACGCATACCTCCATGCACCCCTGATAATTTCCAAACTTTGGAATTTGCCATGGGTGATGCTCACACGATTTATTTTGGCCAGATGTGGATAACCGATGATTATGGCAGCCCAGTGTTTTAAGAATACATTTCCACGCTGCATTAAAAAAGATTTACGTGTGTGCGTTGCAGGGTATTACCGCCAACACCCAAACACAATAGACTGGCATTCTATTGGCCGAGGACGGGGTGCATATTGATAGCGCCAAATCAGCCCAAGGGTTATCCCCTACGCATGGGACGGTCACGATCTCCAAATCAGTCTTGCGTTCATCTGGCATTGGGATCTTCGGATTGATCTCCTACAGAGACTTGCATTTATTTAGTTACTGAGGGGAGGTGGATAAATACTTTGATTCAAGAACGGCATCCCAGAAATGGCGAATTTAGTTCTTGCCGGGATTAAGTGTAGAGTTTCTTCTATTATTCGCAGGGGTACACGCTTCCATATAGTATGAGTTAACTCCAAGTTATTGACAAAGTTGGATTAAGGACGGTGGCAGTGGGGTTTCACGAAACCGACATCCACATGGTCGGTGACTGCATATGAAAGCCAACTGTTAAATTTAATGCAAAACTATGTGTAAGTTCGGAGAAAAAACCAGCGTATTCCAATTTTGAACGGGCAATTAGTCTCTACTAACCCATTCAACTGTTAATTTAGCACGAAAGGGTAATGTTGAAGCGCTATAATGCAGTTCCGCATGCTGAATGTTGTTTTGTTGATTAAGTTAATTGATCACGAGCCTCCACCGGTTCATATAGTCAGATGAGCGTGTGGTGAAAACCGGTTATGCTGATTATATCGAATTTACTGACAACGGTTTCTGGTGTAACCGAAGAATGTGGACCTGCAGAATTCGTCAATTTCAATGTATCCGTCTTTCGCATCGCGATCAAATGTTCGAAGAGGTTTGGGGAATCTATATTGTCAGCATGATGAGGCACCCCTGGAAACATTGTATTAGTTCGCGGATTTATCAATCCTTGCTCATCTCTCCCCTCCCTCTATTCCTGTTTGGACGCAATGCCAAATCGGACATCCTATCTGATTGCGTTTGTTTTAATCAGCGCGCACGCTGGATGATGTCATCCGCTTGAACAAGATGATGGCCGCCGTCGGTTGGAGCGACCGAGACTGTGATGGCATTCCTGACCACCTGGACCCTGACGATGACAACGATGGATACTTCGACAAGAAACAGGTCCGTTCATACGTCTTCAAGCTACTGAGGATCATTGACCAAACATTTCCAGAAGAGGCCGCGAATGGAGCAACCCAGAGTTCCTCTAGAACCACAAACAATAAATTAGTCTTAATTAATCTTCGTTGCACATTTGGGCGGCTACTTTCTACTAGAGTCTGAACTGGCTTCCTAGATTTCACGGCGCTCATGAAATTTGCACGAAGATTCTTGGGAGGGAGTCTTGGCATCCCTGGCATATGAACAATCAAGTGCGTTCTGAATGACAGCAGGGGTCCATCTGGTTCAAACAGAACCGATTTGGAGTGGATCTCCGTCTCCGCCGAGTCTAATGGCGAATTTGTCGGGCAGCTACTCGGGATTTGAGTGGAAATCAGGGAATCGGCACGGGAGTGGTATGAAAGACCACACGACCAGAGCTAGAACTTCTCCGTGGTATTAAGTACCCCACCCCCCCGCCACCACCCCATCCATACAGGTTACTGGGCAATCGTTATCGTTTCTCGCGATGATGCATTTCAAAGATTAATTTTGATGCTAGAATTAGGGGTTTTCAAACGGGTTGCTATAAATGTCTAAATCGTTTTCTTTTTATTATTCAGGACAGCGACCGTGATGGGATTTTGAATGAATACGACGACGACGACGATAATGACGGCATACCCGACATTGACGATTTGGATGCAAACGGTGATGGAATTCCAGATTGCACCATAACCGTAATTTGAATTGTCGGCTTTTCGTCCACATCGGGGGACAAATCGAGCGTGCAAATCACATGCTTTGTTTTTTCGACATTCAGGATTCTGACGGTGACGGCATTCCAGATCA
The DNA here is from genome assembly GCA_028672205.1 of Proteocephalus fallax. Lineage (NCBI taxonomy): Eukaryota > Metazoa > Platyhelminthes > Cestoda > Proteocephalidea > Proteocephalidae > Proteocephalus > Proteocephalus fallax. Next base: position 474,760 of record JAPUBX010003984.1, on the reverse strand, counting down.
CATTGACACGGATGACGACAACGACGGAATTCCTGATCTCAAGGATCCTCACCACAAGTTCTTCAACTTCTTCCGTGACAGCGACAACGTATGTCTGGTGTTTTTTGTCCAATTAAATCTCTGCACAGTTCTTCCACCGCACTAACGCCAGTAGCAGAAACATTTTTACTAATTCCAGTGAAAAACGCGGCGTTGATTCGTGCTTTTAAGGAATTCAGCCTTAATGGACTTGTGACGGGTCTTTTAATTGCTAACGGCGATTTCTGTCGAAAATGGCGTCAACGACTTCTTAGGTCAAGTATTTGGCACCGCTGCCTTATTGGGTTGTAAGATTGGCCGGGGTGTTTTTTGAGCGTTTATCGCACTGGGGTTACTTGTAGTACATTCACTCTGGGAGATCGGCTAATAAATCACAAAATTCGGAGCCGAATATGACCTGGAGTCACTAAATTCGAGATGCTTACCTAAAAGTGCCTAATTCAATTTATCCTTTACAATCAATGAGAAATAATTATTAAAAGAACTGTTTTGGGCCCAATTGCGTTTTTTAGGTTGCTAGATAATTCGGAAACCGACAAGAATTTCAACCAATATTCAAGCATTGCGTCAGTTAACTAGAAAAATTAAACCCTCGCGATTATCTGCGTATTCCGATTGCAATAGCAGCACAATTTTCATTCAATTTGTCTTCAATCGATACGAGACGAGTGTAGATTTACAGAGTTGGCTGAATCTACCTAAAGGTCTACACTTACTAGTTGACAATAAATGCTCGTATTCAGTTGGTCCATGGGCATTCGCTTCCAAAGACGATTCTTTCATGGTATGACGTTATTTTGATCAATACGATGACAACCAGACGGCCTGGTTTGTGAAAATGAAAACACGAGAAAAAAGACACCAGAGAAGGCATAAATGGAGGTATCGTTTAACTGTTGATCCTCTTCGTGGCACCCAAAAAGAAGTAATTGCGTAATACTTTACAGACGGTGAGATATGATTTGCGTAGAATATGCGGAGGGGTTTTCAGGGCAGATTTATCCTTCAAGTTCGCCTGCTTTACTAGCACAGATTGGGGTGTTGTGTTGGGAAATCATTGACAGACGTTTTATGTTGTACCAGAGGAACCCCATCTTTGAGGTAACAAGGACCAAACTGGCATCACTAAACTATATGCAAAAATAAAACATAATAGACGCGGAATTAGCGGCGGACTGTTTAGGCAACAAGCATCTTCATCCAACGATTATATGCACACCCACACACAATTTCTCTGAAGTCTTTTCCGGTTCATAAAAAATAAATGGAAAATAAGACAACAAAAGCTACAACCGGATAAATCGTTTAACCGATAGTATACTCCCCAATTCCAGTCTCCCTTTGGATTTTTATACATTTCAATGCAGAAACAGTTTTTATCCTCTTCTATAAAATTTTCCCACGAATTTCGGTTCACCAACGACTTCCATAAGTTACAGCAGTCATGGATTCTGGTTCGTCAGTCCTTCATTTGGACCGGTGATTTATGCTTAGTTTTGCCCATTTTGCGGATCACCTCGGTTAGGGGGTGTTTACACAACCCTCGGGCTTAAATAACACCCCGCCTCCTTGCGATAACATTTCAGTTTGCATAAGATTGATGACACAAGCTTAAAATAGGCCTGTGACCATATTATGGGAAAACGTGTAACTAATATTAAAGCCATGCTCTGGCCATGCCGCAATTCATGTGAATAATTAGACTATTATAAATAATTAACGTACACGCTTCCTCAAAGGTTTAAACCCAAACAAGTGCATGGAAATTATATTTTAAGAGGTCGAAAAATATAAAACGCGGCAGCGGTTTTGTGGGGATAAGTGTTTCGATAAGCCATAGTAAAAGTTCAGGCATACTAAAGATGATTTACCAAAATGGTTCTTTGTTAAACGAACCCAGACCAGCAGGACCAACAGATGTCAATGACGATTTGGTTCGCGATATGATTAGGACAAATCCGCCCCTCAACTTCCGGAGATGTCGTTTGGGATTCATCAGAATTCAGCTGCTTTGGTTTTGTGTCCCAAAAATGGAAAGTCAAAACAAATAGCGTTGTTAAATTGGCAAAAAGACAAATGGAATCCCATTTAAGGTCAAACCGATACGAACGAACTGATAATACAGGATGGGGAACAATGATCTGACCCATTTCTATGTTATTGAATTATACTATCTACATTTTTACAGGCGTTTCATTTAACCGAGCCTTGTTTCTATGGCGGCACGTTGTCCTTAATTTTAGCTCAATTTAAGGGCGCGCCGTTAAAATAATTATGTTAATCGATTTATTATTTGGTGTCTTTGATATGTTGAATACCTGCCCCGCTTAATCAATTAGCTGTTATGCTGTCTACCTAACGCGTATGGTGTGAGTGGTTTGACGTTCTCGTAAACCCTCTTTCCACGACTAGGACGGAATTCCCGACATTCTGGACCTCGATGACGACAACGACGGTATTCCGGACCATCTGGACTTCGACGGTTCTCAAATCTTCGGCAGTGACACGGACGGCGACGGTTATCCAGATGCCATTGACGACGACATGAACGATGACGGTATTCCTGACCACCTGCAAGACCACGATTGTGACGGAATTCCCGACATTCTTGATCCGGACGACGACAACGATGGCTACTTCGACAACAAACAGGTAGGGCTAATGTTACAGTAAATAGAGAACTCGAATTCGCCCGGAAAGTCAATTTTTGAATGGATAAGGCGGATATGTATCTTCCTGTTACAGAATCTTGATAGTTTGGGTTGCTTCCTACCCGAGGTTGTTCCAATAAGGTCACGTTAAGGATTCTCCGTACCTCGAAGAGGAGGTAGGAACCTCGCCGGAACGATTTTACTGTTTCATAGTTTCTGAGTCGCTGTCTTCATACGCTCCTCTCGGTGAGGTGGACTGAGGTGTTTCTCGGGTGCTAAATAATGGACAGAGCACCTCTTTGAGCAAACATTGCATGAGGAATCTCCACTTCTTCATCGTTTGAAGGCCGAGGGAAATAGTCGCCAACTGATTTCTGACTAACATTGATTATCTGTCATTAAAACGGGACCGCAACCAAAAAACAATTAGCGATTTGGCACTATAACGCCAATAACTAAAATCGAATTTGAGTTGAGGTTTAAAACGTTTCTTAATTGCTCCCAGGACAGTGACAAAGATGGCATCCTCAATGAATGGGACGACGATGACGACAATGACGGAATACCCGGTGAGTTACTCTCTTTTATTTCAGTAGTATGGTGCTCACGAAACTTAAAACAAAACTTAAAATGAGCTTTCGTGTTGTTCCTAATCCGCGTATTTTAGAAACCTTAATATAGTTTTTCTGTACACATGTTGGTGTTTGTTTTTTCCATGCACCGACGAATTTTTCGTTTCGTTTTTTTGTTAGATTCCGAGGACGAGGATTCCAATGGGGATGGAATTTTGGACTGTGCACCCAAGGACTCCGATGGAGACGGGATTCCAGATCACCTTGACGACGACGATGACAACGACGGTATTCCCGATCATCTCGACCCAGATCACATGTCTTTCCTGATGTACAAGCCCAAGAATCTGGAGGCAATGTCAGGTTCGGCACGTTCTTATAATTGGTTCATTTTTTCTGCTGAATTGAAGGTCACAGTGTATTGAAACCGCCTATTTGTTACAGCTCAACAGGCCCAGCACGAAGCTAATAACATGGTGGCTGATCTCGGAGATCCAGGAGACAAGGATTGCGATGGAATTCCCGACGACCAAGACGATGATATGGACAACGACGGTAAGATCGATCGTACACAGGACTCCGACTGGGATGGTCAACTCAACCATATTGACGAAGATGACGATAACGATGGTAAAAAAAATTGTTACTACTTATTTATTTCCGTAGCAAGACGTTTTAAATTTGGTTTTCGGTTTAGGAATTCCTGACCACCTCGATCCCGATGCAAACGGTGACGGGATTCCCGATTGCAACCGGAACTCATCTGTCCAATATCGTGTGGTGCGCAGCTTCGGCGGCGCCATCAAGAAGGTCATAAAGATTCGCCAACTTACAGAGGAGGAGGATGCCTTATCGCGACTCAAAGAGGCTGTCGATCACCGGCTTCATCGCATCCGTGCTCTGATGGATCCAATTGACATAGTTCCAACGCCTACGAAACACATTGGTAGCTCCCGTGCTCCCATAATCAATCTCACTGGGAAGAAGCAGGCCTCTGAAACAGTCAATAAAAACCAGGCTTCACATGCGTCACCTCCCCCTCCCAAGATGAAAGTCAAGACCGCCGCTGTGTTCTCCAAGCCCTCCACTGCAGGCAAGGTGCAAGCTGGACAGATGGGCAAGCGGAAGCTGGCGGCGCTACACCAGTCGGCAGAGGGATTCTTTGACGAGGATCTCTTGGACGTAATTGAGGATGAGCACGACGACGACGGAGAGGTTAGGGTAGATTACTTTTTGTATTATAAAAAACTGACGGCAGCATCTAAAAAGCATGAAATAAACACCTGGTGGCTACTCAGAAGAATCACTCAACAGTGGAGCACTTGACGTGTTACGTAGCCACTTTATTTTTCCACAAAATCTAGGTTGACGCCTTTCCGGTAAACGAAGTGGAAGATGAGGGTTTCGCGGAGGATTTTCGGTTTGAGGGCTTCGGTGAAGAGGCTGTTGAGCATCACGAAGCTCTCGAAGAAGGTTCGTCGATGGAATGGCTGGCCGCATGTGTTGGATGCCCTCGCAAAACTCGCGATTACTCTATCACGCATGCCACTGAAAACTCCGTAGTTACAATTGAAATTCGTGTGATTATTTAATAACCTATTTCATCCAAGCATCCAATTTTGCCTCCTCATTAGATGTGACAGTTGAAGATGGCGAAAGATCTTTTTCTTTTGGACGCCGGCTCCTCCAATTAAAAACCCAGCAGAGAAAAACGCAAAATCCACCGACCAATCGAAAGGCCGTTAGTCAGCAACCGTCTCGTGGGGAGACCATTGCAGATTTCATGAAGGATGACGACGGTGACGGAATTCCGAATTATCTCGATAAGGATCACCGGCTCTACAAGGCACAGGCTCCCAAGAATCCTTCAGTCTGCTCGATGAAGAACGGATCATGTAATCTACCGTCGACTCAGGACTCCGACGACGACGGCATTCCGGACTACCTGGAGGACGATGATGGAGACGGTATACCAAATTATCTTGATGAAGATACTCCCGGTTTCTCGAAACGATACGGACTCTACATGAAGTTAATCGGTGTACTGGATTCGGATGGGGATAATATCCCAGATATTTTGGAGGAGGACTCGGATATGGATGGTTCTCCCGACTACCTGAGGGATTTCGATAACGATGGAATGCTGGATTACTATGAAGATGACGACGGCGATGGTGTACCCAATATGTTGGATCGTGACAGTCGACTCTTCATTTGGAGGAGCAAGAAGCTGCCCAAAAACGTCGACAAGGATCGCGACGGCGTCCCGGACCATCTCCAGGGCGACCAGGACGGTGACGGGATTCCCGACTACCTGGAAGACGATGACAACGACGGTATCCCGGACTTCCTGGAAGATGATGATAACGACGGTATCCCGAATTACTTGGAGGATTCTGACGGGGATGGTATCCCCAACTATCTGGACAAAAACCCCACCAGGGCCCGAAAGCAAAAGAAGCAAAAGCACATTAAGACAAAACGACTGACTGTTGCGGACACGGACAACGACGGCATTTCCGACCTAATGGAAGACGACGACGATGATGGTATTCCAAACTTTCTCGATGATTCAGACGGTGATGGAATTCCCAACTACCTGGACAAAGATAGCCCCTACTACATGAAGGGCAAGGCTAAAGAATTGGCCTTGATTGACAGAGACAATGATGGAATTCCCGATCCGTGTGATGGAGACAGTGACAACGACGGCATTCCTGACTATCTGGAAGACGATGATGGTGATGGTATTCCAGATTGTATTGATATGGAGGTGTCCTTGACCAAAGAACCAAAGCATTATCATAAACTAGCTCGATTCGTTGACCTTGATGGTGATGGTATAATGGATCACCTTGAAGATGAGAATGACGACGGTATACCTGATGCTTTGGAGGGCGACGTTAACAACGATGGAATTCCCGATTATCTCGAAGACAGCGATGGTGATGGCATACCGGACTATTTGGAGGATGCCGATGGTGACGGCATTCCAGACTATCTGGATGAAGACCCCAGTATCTTCACTTTAGTCCATTTCAGGCAGGCGAGACTTTCCACAAATATCGATAGGGACGGAGACGGCATCCCTGATGCCCTTGAAGATGATTCCGATGGGGATGGAATTCCAGACTACTTGGAGGATTCTGACGGCGATGGGATTCCCGACTATCTGGAAGATCAGGATGGCGATGGCATTCCAAATTATCTGGATTTTGATGCTGCGTCTGACACTGGTCTTCCTGTGGTTAGCCCGTCCGATGATAAGAATGACGATGACGACGAAGACAACGACGCAGTTTTCACACAAGACACAAATGCCAACGGGATTCCTGACTACCTCGAAGATTGGGATGGTGACGGCATTCCAAACTACATGGAAGACGCTGATAGTGATGGAATTCCTGATTATATGGACAAGAAGGATAACAGAAAGAAAGACCGCCCCTCGAAAAAAATTGTCCTTGCTCGAATGATGCAGGATGGGGATAACGACGGAATTCCAGACGACTTGAAGGGTGACTCGGATGGCGATGGAATTCCAGACTACATGGAAGACCAAGATGGTGACGGCATTCCAGATTACCTCGACGAGGATGCAGACGGCGACGGAGTTGCTGACGATGAAGATGACGATGATGGTAATGGCATTCCTGACTATTTGGAAGGTGATTCAGATGGAGATGGCGTTCCAGATTATCTTGAGGATGAGGATGGCGACGGTATTCCTGACTACCTCGATGACGATGCAGACGGTGACGGAATTCCTGATCATTTGGAAGGTGACAGTGATGGGGATGGCATTCCGGATTATCTCGAAGACGAAGATGGAGACGGTATTCCCGACTACCTGGATGAGGATGACGATAATGATACCATCATTGATGATCTTGACGCAGACAGCAATGGCAATGGAATTCCTGATTATTTGGAGAAGGATTCTGATGGCGATGGTATTCCGGATTACAAAGAAGACGCGGATGGAGACGGAATCCCAGATTACCTTGACGAGGATGCGGATGGCGATGGAATTCCAGATGATCTAGAATCCGACACTGATGGTGACGGCATTCCAGAATATTTGGAAGATTCAGACGGAGACGGGATACCGGATTACCTCGATGATGATGATGACAATGACGGTATTCCGGATATTGAAGATACCGATGACGATGGTGATGGAATCCCGGATGATGAAGAGGATACTGATGGTGATGGAATTCCGGATTACTTGGATGAAGACGATGACGGCGATGGGGTTCCTGACACCATCGACACCGACGCTAATGGAAACGGAATACCCGATTACCTCGAAGGTGATTCAGACGGCGATGGCATCTTGGACTATCAAGAAGACGCCGATGGTGACGGAATTCCAGACTATCTTGACGATGACGACGACAATGACGGGATTCCAGATAATTTGGATGACGATGACGATAATAACGGGATTCCGGATTACATGGACAAAAATACCAAAAAAAATAGTGTTAACAGGAACAAAGTACATCCTTCTACATTTGCCACCAAGACGCGTAGGTCTTTTTCTAGCACCCGTTCTTCTTCTTCATTGTCATTCGTAAACCCACTTGTTATTCATGTCTGCAGTCGATACGAACAAGAACGGTCGTCCGGATCGCCTTGAAATGCGGGACACCGATGGTGATGGAACCATCGACTTATACGACGAAGACGACGACAACGATGGAATTCCCGACACAGAAGGTCCGTGCGGATACATTTGTTTATCCTGTGAAAATATTACTACGTCATGTGTATTGGCCTAGCGCAAAAATGGTGGTCGTTGCATTTCTATGAATACTTCTTGCCTTCACTTGATTATACTTGGTCCTCTATCAGAAATACGTTAAGCTTAAATTTAGTAAACTTCAAATACGCACAGGCGCTTATTATTTATTCATATATGACAAAATAAATTATAAAAGTTGTGTTTTTAGACGAGGATGATGACAACGACGGTGTGCCCGATATCTTAGAAGACGAGGACGGCAATCAAATGTTGGACTACCTGGAAGGCAAAGACTCCGATGGCGATGGCATCCCAGACTACCTCGATGACGATGACGATAATGATGGAATTCCAGACTCTCTGGACTCCGATGACGACGGGGATGGTGAGACATTCTGGTTCTTCTTCTTCTTCTTCTCCCTTCCATTAATATGTTACCAAGTCAATTTGAAACGATTATTGGGTAAACCAGCACCCATTTTGCAGAATCTCGCTGACTGACCTCACTACTAAACATTTTAACCCCCGCCGTTCTAGCATCCAATAAAATGGAACAGCCTACAACAACCAATAAGCATGTAGAACTAAACACCTATTTATATCGACGATTTATATTTGTATCTTATAAAATCTTTATTCGAGGCCAGTGGAATGTATTCGATGTGAAGACGTGTTGTGTCGTTTTTGACCGCGTGCAATTCTACGCGCATTTAAGCTTTAGAAGGAATGTTGATAGGACTAATATTGATTATTGACCTTTGATTGAAATCTATAATTTACCTTAAACTTTTAAAACTCGCAGCATGTGTTAAGAAACGTAAACTTAAAACATTATATATTTTCCAAAAAGGAAATAACGCGATGGATGACGCATCAAAAAGCGTGTGTGAAGTGCTTCAATTAAAATTCAATTCTATGGGGCTGTCTGAATCCTACAAAAGGATAAACGGCCTTCTTTGGTGGTTGCCATGCAGATTATCTGGAGTATTAGCACAAGTGTTGTCCCCAGTGGCCTGACCTCGTTGTGGGAATCACAGATTGAAGACCCTAACCGCGACACCATGGGGTTAATTGTGCCAGCACAAACCCCGTCGAAGTAACCTTAAAAATGTGGGTACCATAATGCGTTTATAACAAACCTTCAAATCTCCAATAAAACCCAAGGCATTAAAACCAGGCAGTTTAACATCTATACTTAAGCAGACAATTTCGTATTTCACCTTTAGACATAAAAGACGACGAAGAGGATGAGAATATGAATAATGTGCCCGACAGCGAAGAACAGCACGACTCTGATGGTGATGGTAGGTCTCTGACGTGATGACTTTAAACTCTTTCAAAGGTTACAACCTTACGGAAGTATTGTAATGAAGAGATGCACGGTGCAAATAAAAATTTAGCTTTTATGTGGTTATGATGGTCCATCTCCAAGCTGTGTTTGATTTAAGGCATAATCGACCTACTGGATACGGATGATGATAATGATGGCATCCCCGACTACTTGGATGACGATGATGACGGCGACGGTATTCCAGACGACGAGGAAGACTCGGATGGCGATGGAATCCCCGACTTCCGGGAGAAGACGCGTCCACCCGCCAAGCGCCTCCCAATTGCGCCCAAAGTAGCTAAATCAGGTTTGTCTACTTACTATACCCAAGTAGCGCGGTCATTTTCGTGTTGGCGTAGAGATGCATGCATAAATGCCTTGCTATTTCAGGCAATTCGTTTTCCACAGGAATCAAGAAGGAACTTGCCAACGTGTATCGTACCAAACGACGTAATTAATCGCACTTCCCATATTTTATGTTCACATCGCTCAATGCGTCGTGCGATATAATACACCACCGAAGTATTCCATCGTTGGACACCTGATTGATTACCAGTTAATTTTCTGTTTTAGGGAAACTGGTTTCACCAATTCAGAAGAAACCCGTCAAGCCTCCTAAACGACAACGTAATGTTTAATCGCACTCATTCTTCTCGCTCCTCTTCCTTTTCTTCTTCTTCTTCTTCTTCTTCATTGTCATTCGTAAACCCACTTGTTATTCATATCTGCAGTCGACACGAACAAGAACGGTCGTCCGGATCGCCTTGAAATGCGGGACACAGATGGTGATGGAACCATCGACTTATACGACGAAGACGACGACAACGATGGAATTCCCGACACAGAAGGTCCGTGCGGATACATTTGTTTATCCTGTTAAAATATTACTACGTCATGTGTATTGGCCTAGCGCAAAAATGTGGTCGTTGCATTTTTATGAATACTCCTTGCCTTCACTTGATTATACTTGGTCCTCTATCAGAAATACGTTAAGGTTAAATTTAGTAAACTTCAAATACGTACAGGCGCTTATTATTTATTCATATATGACAAAATAAATTATAAAAGTTGTGTTTTTAGACGAGGATGATGACAACGACGGCGTGCCCGATATCTTCGAAGACGAGGACGGCAATCAAATGTTGGATTACCTGGAAGGCAAAGACTCCGATGGCGATGGCATCCCAGACTACCTCGATGACGATGACGATAATGATGGAATTCCAGACTCTCTGGACTCCGATGACGACGGGGATGGTGAGACATTCTGGTTCTTCTTCTTCTTCTTCTCCCTTCCATTAATATGTTACCAAGTCAATTTGAAACGATTATTGGGTAAACCAGTACCCATTTTTCAGAATCTCGCTGACTGACCTCACTACTAAACATTTTAACCCCCGCCGTTCTAGCATCCAATAAAATGGAACAGCCTACAACAACCAATAAGCATGTAGAACTAAACACCTATTTATATCGACGATTTATATTTGTATCTTATAAAATCTTTATTCGAGGCCAGTGGAATGTATTCGATGTGAAGACGTGTTGTGTCGTTTTTGACCGCGTGCAATTCTATACGCTGACCCAGCTAGAGCCAGTTGTGGCAGGTCTATTATTACTGTATGGTTGATTACTATTCCGTTACCTTAAATACCCCTGAAAACCGTACCTTTCAAGAAGAAAACGTCGACGCTAGAAATTTTTTGAGTTTCTACAACCAAATAAGGCGGTGGACGATGCAGCATCATCGTCTGCGAAGTGCTTCTTCATGAAAAATCCCGTGTGTGTAGCCTTAGGGTTTGGGTCACATTAAATTTGTGTAAAATATGAAAGGAATTTTGCTGAATTACAAAGAATCAAAACTGGGGGTCTGGAAAATTTAAATTTACGTAACCAACTGTATATTTCCATTTTTAGGCATACCAGACGACGAAGAGGATGAGAATATGAATAATGTGCCCGACAGCGAAGAACAGCACGACTCTGATGGTGATGGTAGGTCTCTGACGTGATGACTTTAAACTCTTTCAAAGGTTACAACCTTACGGAAGTATTGTAATGAAGAGATGCACGGTGCAAATAAAAATTTAGCTTTTATGTGGTTATGATGGTCCATCTCCAAGCTGTGTTTGATTTAAGGCATAATCGACCTACTGGATACGGATGATGATAATGATGGCATCCCCGACTACTTGGATGACGATGATGACGGCGACGGTATTCCAGACGACGAGGAAGACTCGGATGGCGATGGAATCCCCGACTTCCGGGAGAAGACGCGTCCACCCGCCAAGCGCCTCCCAATTGCGCCCAAAGTAGCTAAATCAGGTTTGTCTACTTACTATACCCAAGTAGCGCGGTCATTTTCGTGTTGGCGTAGAGATGCATGCATAAATGCCTTGCTATTTCAGGCAATTCGTTTTCCACAGGAATCAAGAAGGAACTTGCCAACGTGTATCGTACCAAACGACGTAATTAATCGCACTTCCCATATTTTATGTTTCCGCAAGCATTTATTTTCACACATGCTTCTGTAATGCGGCTATTGCTGGTATTTGCAAGATCGATAATATCGCGCAAACCGGCATGCGATGTTTTACATCACAGTAGCATCCAATCATCTGATTTACTGGCAGTTTATTTTTAGCTGTAGGTAAACGGGTTTCACCCATTAAGAAGCAACCCTTCCTTCCTCCGAAACCGTCAAGTAATTTAAACCCCCAAAGGACTATTCATATCTTTATATGTAGCAAGAATGCATATTTCGCATGGTTTTTCATCACACGAAAGTCTAGACACTAAAGTGTTGAAGTGGATTTTGTGTATCTTTGTTTTTTTATGTTGCGCCAATTCCCTCATAATCGATATCAATGGAAAAGGCTTGCATGAGCATGTAGCTTCACAAATCGAGCAGCAAATCGTACATAAATCATTCTGGAATTATTAATTTTCGAATGATACGGTGGCTCAATGATTTTCCAGATGTTTATGTTTTGTGGGTTGACTGGATGCGATGGTTTAATGGTTTCCGTTTGTTTTATCAATTGACAAGACGATTGGGAGTCCATTGCTACTATTTCTGAGTAATGCTTCCATTTCTGACCAAATAATTAAACATATTGTTCCCTCTACAGTTTCCGCACCTCCACCGCAATCGAAAATTTCGATGCCACTTCAACAGGTTCCGAAGAAGCTGGCACCGAGTAAATACCGTGTTCAACACTTATTATTGCATCTTCCAATGAGTTTTTTATTTGGCATATGTGAAGGCCCGTGAAACATTTCCGACCAAAGGCTTGAACTCTGTTGTCTGAGCCAAACCAGTTGGACCGATTCCAATGATATCGGTGAAATAAGGTTTACCAAGTCCAGAAACTACTATTGAAACATTAACAAGATGAAGGTAGTTTTTGCAAAGTGTTTTTCGTAGGAAATCAAAGGACTCCCGAACGCCATACCATTGATTGGTGCCACCAACCTAACGTTTATTTTATTCCGCGTTTCAGTAATAAGACCTTCACCAGCGAAGACAGTCGTTTCCAAACCGGCTTCACCGAAACCCACCAAAATGCAAGCCCCACCAACGGGTAAGTCTCCTTAGAGAAAAAATCTGTTTGATCTTTTATAAATACCTCGTGGAAGTAAACATTCCCAACAATCCGTGATTTCTGTTTGGATAGATTTGAGAAGTATATTTCTCCGTCACAATCCTTCCCGCACAATCGTAAACTGAATTAAACTAATAAATAAATACTAACTTACAACTATTTCAACTAGTCCTATTCGCCGTTTATGCTTGCACATGCTATCTTAAATTTTAGCAAATTTATTGGTTAAACCTTATGGATCTATCGATTGTCGGAATATAATTTGTATCGGTTAGTTGGATGGTTTGGTTTCTTCAATCGGTGAAATATTTAGGGATCATCGGTTGGTCTAACGTGAATATTGATTGGTCGAATGCGTTTAGTTTAACGATTAGTCAAATGCATCGTGTTTACGTATTAGCAACTAATTCTGAGTAATGCTTGCATTTCTGAAAAATAGCTCAAACGATTGCCCCTACCACAATGCCCTCATCACCATCGCTATCGAAAATGCCACCTCAACAGGTTCCTAAGAAGCTTGCACCGAGTAAATACCGCGTCGAAAACTTATACTTGCTTCTCCCATTACGGAAAAAAGCACTACCATTGATTGGTGGCACCAAACTAAAGTTTATTCAATTGAACATTTCAGTAATAAGACCTTTACCACCGAAGACGGTTGTTTCAAAACCGGCACCACCAAAGACGGTTGTTTCCAAATCGGCACAATCGAAACCCACCAAGACACAAGGGCCACCGCCGGGTAAGTCCTATTATAGAAAAAAACCCGTTCGATCTTTTAAAAATCTCTCGTCGAATTGCTCTCTCCAGACAATCCGTTATTTCTTTTTCGATAGATTTGAGAAATGTAGAGGAATCGCAAAGTAACATTTTTTTAAATAAGAACTGCGACAATCCTTCTCGTACTATCGATAGATATTTTTGTTTAACCAGGACTGTAATGAATTGACCTGTGTTGGATAGAATTGTATTAAATTTAAAAATCATCAAATATTTGCACTCTTCGATTGCGCCAATCGAACCGGTCATTCATATGAACAATAGTACTGTATAATAAAGTACAAAATGTACGACGACGTAACAATGAAGAAATTATTTGATATCAAATATCTAAATTATGTAAGTTAATTCTCTAGCTAGTACTGGTCACGGTCAAACGAGCGTTCGAGTAGTTTAAAAAAAGAGGCTGATGCTTAATGAACCAGTTAAGCAAGTTTTCGGATTACATGCTTGTATGGTTTTACTGATTTTAATTGTGGGTTGCCTGTAGACCCGACATCTATTAGCGTGAACTGATTCGTGTTCTTTCCAAATTGCAGCGAATCGACCACAGCCGCCGCCAATGCCACCAAAAACAACTCTTTCAACGAAACGGCCTTTGGATGTGGATAAGGATGAGGTCAAGTCGGCATTTGGCAAGGCGCCTAAACCCCAAAAGAACAAGAAACAACGGGGCATTGATGGAGACGATGACGATGATGGTGACTCGTCAGAACCCTCGCAGTTTCGCCAGATCGTCCAAACGATTCTACGGCGAATGGAATCTATCTTCGGTGTCGAAGAATAATAATAATATTATTAAAACAATATGCTGGCATCTCTGCCTACTATCTAGACCCCCCAACCGTAGCTATTCTCTTACACCCCCTTCTGATCCATAGTGGAGTCCCGTGTATCCTTCACCCACATTCGCCCATCAATATTTCGCTCAAGGAGACTGTATGCCCTCCTTAAACACACACACACACACTGACATATCTCAAATCTCAAAACAACGTGAGGGGAAACCCCAAGACGTAGAGTTTGCTTAACCGTGTTTTCGCCGTCAGGTTGCTGGGTTTGGTGATGAGGGCCCCTCGATGCGTGTTGATTAATTTCGCGTGTTTGTCTGTGTCTATGTTTGTGTGTTTAAATTAAAGGAGGGCACGATTCGGTCCGTACCGTGCACGACAAATGTATTTTGTGTTATGTTGAAGTGATTTTTCTTTCACGATGGGTTCCAACTAGGAACTGCAAAAGGTCAAGCACCTAAGGTCGGCAGTGGGGTGAGATTGTGGGTTCCGCAACAGAGGCAGCCCCTCTTCGATGTTCACCCACGATGATGTAACAATCAATCGGAAAACACACATGAATCCGTCAAATCGAGAAACCCTTTGGCAATCGATAAGTACATTTTAGCAGTTGGACAAATAGTGCACAGCTTACATGTGATCGAACGGTTATCTATCATTTTAAGTTTGATAACTGTGTAAAGCCTCGACAAATATATTTATCAAAAGCATAATAAGGATCATTAACACGAAGAAAAACGCCATGACTAAAATTCCTATTTTCTATGGGGTTGTGTTGATAGCTCCCGCGCAAAAAGTAAGCAGACATAGCAGAATGCAACATTATTGGCGACGCATAACTCACAACATTTGCTGACTCACCTGAAATCAAGAATTTACTACTAAACCTTTTGGAATTGTAGGTAGCCTGTCGGAAGGCTACTCTAACTACTAACTCAGTTGATCAAATAGTCAACAGCATAACATAATTATTTTTCGATCCCGTTGCACAAGTGGCATTGCACTCCTGGTACAAGAGAAATGGAAATCACTTCACTGTTGATCTGAAAACCAGAACGATGTGTGGAAAGTTCGTTTACTCCTCCGTAAACATGGTCCGACAGAGCACAAGTGATACTCTAATTAAATTCTTCGAAAGAACCCGATTGACGCTGCCTTTGACGACACGTTCAAGACGTTGACGCAGATTTTTGGGGACCAATCCTCGCTCATTAGTGCTTTAAACTAACAAAACAAGCTTCCGATGATTTCAGGAATTGTCAATCGAGAAATGTTAGCGCCTCAAATATGGATCCCTTACGAATGAAGAATTCAAAAGCCTCATCTACGTCCAGCGATGCGCTACCAATATAATCGGCTATGATTTTGAAATCCAATACCGTGCCTCCACCCCACGGGATAATTTTTGCCAAGCCGATGGCTTGTCTCGCCTCATCGGTAATTACCAACGACCTGCAATCTTCATCGAGGACGATGTGCGTGACCAGTTTTCCGCCACCGTCCGAGCCATTCCCGTCACAGCCGCGGACATCCGAGGGGCTATAAAAGCTGATGCATCACTCAAACGCGTCATGTCATTCGTAAAAAACGATGGCCTACCGAGGTCCCGGCGAAGCTGCCGAGAATCATCGTCGGTTGTCGGCTACTGTCTCATGGTCGCAAACTTGGTCGTGGTTCCCTTGTCCTTGCGATCGCCGATAATCCGTCAGTTTCACACAGGATACCTCGGCGCTTACAGGATGAAGGCGATTACACGCGGTTATGTTTACTGGTCCAACATCAATCCGGATATTGAAAATCTTGTGCGATGCTGCTCCCGATGCCAGCAAGTTGACAAAAATCCAGCCCGCTTTTCACCTATACTTTGACCACAAACGGAACATCATTTGACGCGTCTCCACATCGATTTCGCTGGACCCATATACGGTGTAACATGTATGGTGCTCGTGGACGCTTTCTCCAAGTGACGCGAGATTGTGCCCTCAATATCAGCCACAACGTCAAATAACAGTAGCAACCTCCGTCGAATCTGCAGTCAACATGGCTTACCCCAGACCTTTGTTTCGGATAATTACACGTAGTTTACATTTGAAAAGTTTGACGGATTCTGCCGCCGAAACTCCATCCAGCACATCAGCCGCGTATCATCCACTATCAAACGGGAAGGCTTAACGCTTTGTTGACACTTTCAAGTGATCACAAGTAAAAGTTAGTTTGGACGGGACACCGGAATCGATTCTACAAAGATTCCTCCTTGTATATCGGTCGACACCCAACAAGAATATACCAAACGCTGTATTGTCTGTGGAAGCGCTGATGAAATGAAAGATGAAAACATTCAACGACGCCCTTAATTACGAAAACAAAATCAAGTCACCTTATCAGCACGCCAAAAATCGTAGTGCAACTTCCTTCTCCCCTGGTACTGACACCACTGTCTACGCTCGCGACTACCGGCTACTTCCGACCGCTAGGCGATTGGAATAGTGACGTTCTGTCGAGGTAAAGTGCTCTATATGGGCCTCTCATCTATCTTGTTGGTCCACCCAAACGTACCATGTATAAAGGCTTTGTTAAGCGCCCGCAATGCGACCAGTAAGATACCAGTTTTTCTCTTTGTGTTCTTCGATGGCGGTTATCTCCCACGTAAAAAGTAAGCAGACATAGCGGGATACAACAGATTGTCTTGGATATAACCACCAGTAAAATCATAAAATGATATGAATATGTGCATCTCTGGGATTTATTTTGTGCGCGCTATGGGTAGAGCAATTCAATGTGCCTTTAATGGTTCAATTTTCTTTGATGACATTAAAATTCGGAACGTTTTAGTAATCGTAATCCTAGTAAAGAGAATACAATTATTATCGTTGTTATATACCGGAATATTTTGGCAAAAATGGAAGTCTTCCTAATCGTATTGAATTCAGAAACAACCTACACTATCGATAGAGTCCGAAATTTAATCGGTGCCGATGCCGCCGAGATTCTCGGCAATCCTTATTCAATGATCAAGCCTTTCTAAAGTGTTCACTACTAACAATTCTTAGTCAAATCAAAATTATTATTCAAGGCTACTGCGTTCAATAGTTGCTTGTAAGAGCAAAATAATCTGGCTTAAACAGGAGTGAAACTTCATCGACTCTGTTTCCGTCCAGCTGATTCAATCCCAATCAAAGTGTTCGAGGATTGCTGAATTATTAATGTCTTCATATTTTTTTATAATAATATTTCAAATCTTGTCCATCCGTAGATCTGCAACCATTAAATTTCAAAAATTGTTCCCATCTTAGTTCACGTTCATTTAAAAACAGGTCTAACCATCACATTATTTGTCCGCCTGACATTTTGGATTCTCATTACCTAGATAAAGCGTTCACAATTATTATTGTTGCCTTCTGGTTGGGAGAAGCAACGGTGGGTGCAAAAACACAATTTCATCAAAATGAATGGAATTTATATTTTTAACAATTAACAGTCTTAATTTCACCACTTCAATAATATTCAACAGACTCCAATTTACAAAAACCTTCGTTTTGTTTTAAATATACTACATAAATTGGCGTTTATTTTCAGTCGCAAATATTTTTACTTATGTTTTTCAACCCTCGTATGGCGCCTGTCGCGCGCCAAGTTCAGCGCTCGTACAGTCTCCAATTCCACAAACATGAGGTTATAAGCACAAGTAATATCAACTTGTTAATATTGTTGGTTCAGGAACTAAAATATTCTGGTTTTCTGTGAGTTTTGCTGTTGTTCCGGCGTGCGTTTGGGCTTTCTTTTTCATGAAAAGAGCCGAGCACAAACGTTTGCAGCGTGAAGCTGAATTCGGGAAGCCATTTTTCAAACCTTTTCCTCGGGACATAAAGGTAAATTGTTTACAAATGCGCTATTTTTTAGCCGCTACCATGGGGTGATGGAGAGACCCCTTTCTTCACTGCTATGAAACAGTACTGGGGCTTTGAAACCAAGCATGAGGATTAGTTAGACTTACTTTATAGTATTCCGCATAGAAGAAGTTAGCGGAAACTACTTTTTCCTAGAACCTCCAAACATTATTGTAATTTTCTCCACCCCCCCCAACTTCGTACATTAAAGTATTGCAAAGCTTGTTTTATATCTATTTTATCATACAACAAGTTGTCCAGATAATGTGTGCATGTACTTATTAATCGCACTGTTTATCGAGGGTCAGCGGGTTTGCGTTCAAATCTGCTTCCGGCCCACATCCGCTTTCGCGGTCTCTTTGGCAGCTCCGTCCTTTTACGCCGTAGAACGTGACTAACTGAGGGCTTTGTTTGAAGGTTGACTATTTCTCAGGTTTTAAATAGATCTTGTTTCATAATTTGATAGTTGCGCCAATCCGCTTTAAAAATTGTTTGCAAAAACTCGTCGAATAGGGGCCAAACATTACAACTATCTGTTAGTAATCGTGCGAGGATATCAATCTCACGAATGCTTGCGTTTTGGATAGGGTCTGTCAATTGCCACCATTTCCCGTTGGACAAACGTTATTTACTTCGTGGGTTAGATTTCCCTTTTTATTGTTTTTATTCTTAGCATTTTCTATGTATAATCGCCTCTCCCTGTAACATTTTTGTTTATTGTTAATTATACTGGCGAAAGTTGGACTTTAATAACACGAATTTTAGTATTATTATTAAGGCGTTGTCTTATTAATGAAACGCATTGCTGGTTTTATACTTAATCGTCAGTACAAAGATCGTTGAACCGGTTTGACGTTCGGAGTACAGCGATGTCGTTTGCGTGAACAAAATTTGAGAAATTCGACAACTCTTCTGGTATTTTCGTACGTTTTACGGGCATGTTCCAATATTCGCAGATGCGAGCGTCTCCTTTTGAATTGAATCAATTACCCCGCGTGTTTTGAAATTATATTGTACAAGGATCAAACCATTTCGTGGGTTCAAGTTTGTCATCCAAGCCTCGGAGACAGCACAAGGACCGCGGGTTCCTGGGGACGGTTTATTTCGTTGGGTTGTGTGGACGAGGGATCTCCAGCCTTATTTTGTAGAACATTATGGGTCGTTTAATCGCGCAGTATGACACCTGATTTAGCTCGTTGACTGGGATTTGACAGCTGCAGGCCCCTATGATTCGACGATAGACAAATTCACATTTAATATTTAGCGAGCCCAGCACCTGAGTGTCAAAAAAACACAGAATTGTATCTGAATAGCCATTTCTGTAATATCACATCAAAGTATGTTGGTGTCAAGGAGTAAGTTATGCAGTAACTTTAAAGTTTTCTTAAACTGAGAATTGGACTCTCAAATTTGGGGCAATCCGAATTCATCCACTGCAACGCCACCCTGAAACAAAAGTACAACACGTGGGTGGATATTGGCGGAAGATGTTGTTAGATAGCGAACATTATTTACGTATAAACCACAGTAGGCGTTAGAAATACTGCGTGGGTGCAAAATTAGCGACGCAAATATCACCAATATTTTTACAGATAACGCCCCCGCGATTACCTGGGAGTCGAACCCAGACCCTTCACCAACATTATTAGGATCATGGCAGTGAACGGTAACGAGGTCTCGATAGTTAGATTTATACAACGATACATATAGCCAACTGATAACCAATCGTTTATATTTACGGAGAGGAAATACAGGGTAATCCTGGCAAATATTTTCTATAACTCAATTCAATATATTTTGCAGCTACTGTCGTAATAAACGCTTCACAGGTAATGCAAAATAATTTGGACTTACGCTGTTAGCGGCATTTGGAACGGCGGGAAAAACACTCCCGGCCCCAATATCGGCACTTGGAACAGAAGGTGCGGTGTCGGCGTCAAGGAATCCTTCTAGATCGGCATCATTGCCAAGGGCTTCCAGTTCAGCGTCTAGATCAGCTTCATCAATATCGTTTGGGATGACAGAGCGCCCAAGGGCTTCGCCAAATTCATCATTCAGTTCGAGCATATCGATGAGATCGTCTTGAAGATTCTAAAATAAAGAGAGGTTACACCATTTTCGCATAAATTGCCAAATCAGTGAAACGCCTAAAACCATACCTCAATATCATCAAGCTTCATATTCTTTGTCTCCTTCTTAAATTCTTTTACACCGGATTTCATTGCTTTAACCGTCACTTGCGTATCCTTGACATTTTGAATGGCGAAGCTGGCCTGGCCCATATTGAAACCCTGTGAAGACAACGTTTCTCGCTGGCCTTCCAAAACTTTAGCCTGTCGGAGATAATTTAATGCCTGTCGTTTGATCGCATTTTTTTGGGGACCCTCCCGCATACCCTTCATCTGCTGCTGGCATTTAGCAACATCTCGACGTTTCAGTGCAATTGACTTATCGAGGGTTTCAATCCGACTATCAATCTAGCAAAATAAAATTCAGGTTTAAATCTTACATTCGCACAAGCATCTGTAAGATTCGGTGCTGGAACCTTGCTAGAATTTCCACTTTTTCCAAATACACGATTCATGCCTTAATTGTATTGAAATGAAAATAAGAGGAATTTATTCGGTTGAAAATATGCCCCAATAAATAGTGTATTCAAACAAGTATATGTAGAAGGTAAATTGACAAGAGGAATTATCTGCAGGAATATAATATACGCGCTAAGGAATCAACTAATATATATTGTTGCATTTTAAATACATGTAACGTTTAAAGGCTACACCATTGGGATATGTGTAAACCTTCTGACCACCGCATCGTTGTTGGCCTACCGAAAATATAGGGCAAAGATAACAAAAACGACTCACGTTGTCTCAAACCTTAAAAAGGTCGCATCTGTTCGCACTGCTTCCAGAACAAGAACAATTTAAGAGATGCCTTCACCACAACTAACTTCAAAGTTTTCGCGGATTCACACTTCGATTAGGAAATCAACCATATAAATAGCTATCTCCGATTTATGTACGATACACACTGCCCACTTACGGAACTACCAACGATCCCCTTGTTCTATCATCTGCATTTCTTAAATTATTGAGGCGAAAGAAGGAACGGCTCTGCCACCAGGGCATGTATCGAGAAATTAATCCATTTTCGATCATGATCACAGCTTAGGTAAATCGTCCTAATCACACTTTTGTAGATGAGCTGTCCAGAACATCGAAGCCCCGTTATCTCTAAAATCTAAATAGATTGACGGGAATCTGTCGCTCTACCAATTGGTTCCTGAAGGTCTAGCAAGTACTTTGGCACTATTTTCCTTCGCCGAATTCGCAATATAATATCGAAACGATTTACCGTCTATTGCAAGGACTGCATGCAGTCTCCCCTCCTGAAACTCGCAGACTTTCCTCCCTAGTTATTCCATTTGTTTGTAATCGTTCCTTTAAGGCACTCTTTATTGCATCTCTTCAACTGTCGACGAAGAGTCTAAGGGTGGAGCTATGTAGTCGGTGATCGCGCATTCGTAATCAGAAAACGGTTCGTGCGAGTTAAAACAAAAGGGCGGCTTTTAAGGTCAATACAAGGCTCCCCACCTTTGACTCTTCGTGGCAGGGTAAGAGATACAATAAGGATGGCTGGTGGGGACGCAGGTTGACAAACTGGAAATAAAGGGGCAATGTTTGTTAGATGCGTAGGTGTGCGGATGACTCGATCGCTTTGTGTACGGGTAGTCGTCAATGCGTCAGGCGGTTCCGGTCTGCTTCGGCCAAGGGCGTGAGGAGATGACACAATAGATTTTCGTGGAGAAATCGCTTCGTTCGGTAGGCCCGGCAGCTAGGACGTGGGTCCTTTTTGCAGTTGTCGGTCGACCTGGCAGCCTGGCCTCTGGGGTCTGGCTTCTTTAGCCCGAACGCTCCAAGCAAAACGTCGAAGCCTCTGAAGAAAATCGGAGACGGCGCAGCTGTGCTTGGGTTAACAAGCTCACCCGGTAAGCGTAGTTTTGTAACGTAGACCAATTCCGCCGGACAGGAGTCGACGTCGGGTCGCACGAATGCCAAGCAGGACGAGAGGCAAATGGTCTGCGCAATGTTCTCGGTAATCTTGAGCCATGAGGGTGGACTTTAGTGTTCTATGGAAGCGCTCAACAATCCCATTGGCCGCGGGATTGTTAGAAGTCGTGTGGATTCGCTCGCATCCAAGAAATTGGCAGATACTTTTGAAAACCGTTGTCAAACGACGCGGAAAATCCGAAGCGCGCCTTGCAGTTCTTCAGGAAGGCGAAAAACGGCCGTTTCTGCGCCAATGTGCGCTAGCGGTATAACTTCGCAACAACCCACACCAGTCAGCAAGTAGTGGAAATCCCTAGACGAGGGAAACGGCCGACTAAATCTACATGAACATGGCAAAATCGTGAGTCGGGTGCGTCAAACGTGCCGATCGGTGCCTTGGAGTGACGATTGAATTTAACCTTTTGACACAGAAGGCATGACCGTGTCCACAGGTGGACGTCCTTTTGCAATCCCTTCCAAGAAAACCTTTCAGCCACTAGTCGGGTGGTTGCGCTAATATCAGGGTGCGAGAGACCATGGACCCTTTCGAAAACTTGACGCCGAATGCTTTGCGGAAATAGCGGGCGAGGGGACGCTTTGGTGTTGTCACAGAGCAGAGAACGCTGGGACCGCGGAAGAGTTAGGTTTATAAGGGCTGTATCGTCGGGCCTAATTCGAATACCTCGTGTCGGACATATCCTCGTTGTCGATACCAATAGCGAGCCGCAGACTGTTCAATTCAATGCGCGAAAGGGTGTCGGCAACATCATTATCTGCGCCGCGGATAAGACGGAATTCCAGGTCAAACTGGGAAAGGTAATCGAGTTTTCGGATCTCGCGTTCGTTGTGGCGGCTTGTGGTCCGTGAAAATAAGAATGCGTCCACCTTCCGCAAAATGGTGAAAATGCTTTATGCTAAGGTAAGCCGCCAATAATTCAAGACCGAAGGTCTCTATCTGCGTTCCGTTAGTGAGAGGGACTTCGAAAAAAGAACGACTGGTTGTCGTCGATCCTCGTCCCCTTGGTTGAGTACAGCGCTGACTGCTGTGTTTGAAGCATCTACCATCATATATTGGTTTTCATCAGGGCGCGGATGAGCCAACCGCTGTTACCTTCGCGTCTAGTGGTCGAAAGCCCAGATCATTTACCAAGTGACCTAGAAAACTTACTTCGAGTAGGCCAAAATGGCATTTCTCTGGGTTTACCACGAGCCCCTGTTCATCCAGGCGACGAAGGACCACTCCCAAATGATGCAGGTGCTCTTCTTCGTATATGCTGGCTATTAGAATGTCGTCGATATAAGCACAACAGAAGTCGAAACCGCGAAGAATGGATTCGATGAAGCGTTGGAAGGTTTGCGAGGCGTTTCTAAGCCCAAACAGCATCCGTAAGAATTCAAATGATCCAAAGGGAGTAGTGATTGCCGTTTTCGGGATTTCCTCAAGGGCCATAGGTATCTGGTGATATGACCGGACCAGATCTATTGTGGAGAATATCTTCTTTCCATTTAGGAACGAGACACAATTGTGGATTTGCGGCAGTGGGTAGTGGTCAGAAATTGTGACTGTGTTCAGGGCTCAGTAGTCGCCACAAGGACGCCAATCCCCGGGCGTGGAGGTTTTAACCACATAGAGCGGGGATGAACATTTGCTGTAAGACGGGCGTACGATGCCAAGCTCCTTTATTCGTCGAAACGGCGATATTGCAGACTAGGTGGCGATTCCCGTGGTTTTTTAATGGTGGACTACGTCGATCGGGGCTTCTGTCGGGTTCCATTTAAGTTTTGGGGATCGGAAAATCTATTGAGAAGAGCCTTGTAGGGAGAGGGGACAGAAATGTGGGTGAGGTTGTTGCTGTGTATCCCGAGACTTCCGCTGCCGTTGACTCGTTTACGCGTTTCTTTCGTCGGACGCTGAAAGATAGGTCAAACGTGAAAAGGAAATTCGCACCTAAGATCGCATGAGGGACATCAGCCACGATGAATGCGAAAATTTGTCCCAGTCCGAGGTCGAGACGAAGCGCACGTTGACCGTAAGTTTTGATGTTACTCCGACTGGCAGCCTGCAGGATCAAACTGGTATCACGGTGTTACCGGTCAGACATAGAGGGGGGAATGACAATCACATAAGCACCGGAGTCCACCATGAAGCGGCGGACGCGTTCGACGTCCTCCACAAAGAGAATGCGGCTGAGCGTGTACTCGCCAGTCGGAGTGAAAGCAGCACTCACTGCCTGACATCTCCGTTTCCCGACCAAGAACATGGAGAACGGCAGCGATTTGCGTTGTACCCGAACATCTGATGAAACCAGCAAAGCGTGTCGTCTTGCTTGTTTGCGTCTACGGCCATCGGTGGCCTCCGTTGACACTGATAGCGGTCCTTGTTCTCAAGCATGTTTTAATTTGGCGCCTCAAGTCATGCAACTCTTCGGTCTTGTCATCAGTGAGTTTCTGGGGGGTCTTGTCACGGCGGTTACTTCTTGATGGCCAGGGTGAGCGGCCAAAATGCGGTTGGCGTACTCGCCTAACTAGATCAACGACAGCGTGGTGGGAGGGTTGCCAAGGAGGCTCTGACTACCGGGGGCAGCTTTGGCTGAAAAGGTGACGAATGATAGATTCGCTGACGTCTAGGTTCACCGATAAAGCTTCCAGGCGATGCAATAGTTGTGAGGGTCTCTCGACACCCAATTCCTCGTCCGTGAAAAGACCATAGTAGCGCTGCGTCCTTGCTGTCTAAGATTGCTGAATAAGAGATGTTTTTAGCACCGTGTACGGGTTTTCTGCCGGCGGTGAAACGATAACATGACGTAAACGGGCAAACAGATCTTCAGTCTGTGACGCATCGACTCGATTGAACTTCGTTTTTTCGGTGACATTTCTTTGCGCCGCAAATTGGGATTCCACAACCGAAATCCATGCCTCTATATCGCTCTTCCACGGAGGTGGAATTTTAATGGAGACGGCAGATGCGTCGGTAGATGAATCAGTCGGGTCGCTCATCAGAAAAAAATCCGAAAATCCTGGCATGCTCGCCAATATCGTAGTTCGGTAACGAAGATACTTAAAACCACTAAGGCTTTTTATGACATACGCGTGCAGCGTAGTGTGGGTGAGCGCGCGTTCGTGGTCGGAAATCGGTTCATGCGAGTTAAAACAAAATAGAGATTTTAAGGTCACTGCTCGTCTGCAGTACCCTGAAAAGCTTGATATTCGCGCAACACCTGTTAAGCTCGTTTTCGCCGTGATTACGATTTACAATTCCCGTTTTTGCGAGGTCACCATGCGGGGACGTCCATTCTATAGGCACCCTAATGGCGAACTTACACCACGATCACAATGCAAATTATGACCTCAACGTGTATAAATTACGACGAGTGACAGACAGAGAATGCAACCACGTATGTCCAAAGATAACTTGCGTTTTCGGCCCAGCTCCATCTATTGTTCGAATAATAAACTTAATCTTTGGCCATCGTGCGATTCTGATTTTGGTACCACGAAGTCTTTGCACCACCTTCAAACAAAGGTCTATTGTCCTTAGGCCACAATCCACCCACTTCAAGAACGTCGTTCCCAATCGGTTTGCAACTACGACAGACTGTCTGAGGTCCTACGACAGTTCGGTTTTTGGAAACCCAATCAAGCCATTTTCGATGTATTCAAAGTTTATTAGTATCATAAATCTAAAAAACTGGTAATAATACCCTATGTTCAGAAAGAGGAACTTAAAAATTTCATGCCATAATCAAACGAAGAATAATGGGTACCTGCTAACTCTAAACGTCCGAGTAATTATAACTACATTTAACACAAGCGACGTTTGTCAAGAGGACACCCTCAGCGACTGACCTCAATTTGGCCGCAGTCGCATGTTCTCACGGATTCGGAAAACTTGAATTCACTGCGAGGATTACAGCTAGTTAGTTCATATACTAAATCGGCAATAGCCTCCCCTCACAACCCAAACTATGGTGTTATAAACTAACTAATAGCGAAAGTCTAGGCAATACGTGTGGAGTTGATAGGTTTTGTCTATCTTGTGGCAAAACAGAAATCGGAAATAATTGAATCTGTGCACCGAGGACGCAATTTTGACGATAGATGCATCAACAATTAACCTTTTTCAAAACTTCGAGGGTTTTATTTGC
Source organism: Proteocephalus fallax (assembly GCA_028672205.1). Lineage (NCBI taxonomy): Eukaryota > Metazoa > Platyhelminthes > Cestoda > Proteocephalidea > Proteocephalidae > Proteocephalus > Proteocephalus fallax. The sequence goes on along the minus strand of JAPUBX010003984.1, from coordinate 448,155 downwards.
ACTTCCTTGCGAATTTACCTGGCTATTTCGAGTTCAATTATTCTGAAATTCAAAAATATGTAAACAGAAAAGAAAACAACAGAAATGTACGTCTCTTGTTCGATGTATAATCTTCTTTTTTGTTGTAAATCGTAACGCTGAAAGTTCTAGTCCTCGTGACCCAAATTAACTGAATACCATTAAAAAGCACAACAAAGATATTATGTCGAAATACTTTAAAAACGATCGAAGTATATCGAAAGAACCTCAATGAAAGGTTTGCGGCTTAAATTTTCTATTTTGGGATATGGCATTCCGAAAAGTTGTCTATTGGTTCGGATAACTTAAGAAACACGGCTGTTAAAAGAGCTGTATCAATCCCGACAACCTGACACTCTTGACTATTAAATAGAATATATGTAAAAAGAGCAATTTATTAAGGTAGGAAGAAGAAAATTGAAATATAGTTGGATTGAAAAAATACGACACCGAACTAAAGGAAATGTACACATAAAATGCAATGCCCACGAGAGTTACGGAAAAGAAATTTACTCGAACGGAATACCAAGATCAGCCACAGCGTTTTGAGGGAATTCACCGTTGTCAATTTTGTGGCAGGCTTCAAGAAGCTAAAATTGCAAGGAAATTGATATTAATACACATCACGAGGAGCATACTTTCTCGACATCCTGTCTCATTTTCAGTACAGTGATTTCACGAAGACGCACACTCTCCGCCAGGTATTGTATACGCAAAGCCTTCCTTTTACGACAGTCTCTTGCACTTTCTGAACTCCGAGATGGCATCAGGAAACCAGATGGTGAATCCTTATAAATTAAACATAGAAAAATTAACATACTCTCGATGTCCTCTTCATATTTGTATAATAAAGATAATTCGCATAATATGTTTCTGGGAACCAATGATTAACCAGACAATCGAATAACTCAATTAGCTATAATAAGTTATACCCAATATTAAATGGTATCATATATTATCATCAACAAGCCCTATCTTCATTTTTAATGTTTTTAAAATGATTGATTACACAAATTAGAGTCGATCCATAATATTTTGAATATCTGTTCGTCGTGCGTTTTTTTTAAATCAATACATCTGTCGTGATTGTAAGTTCGTCGGTACTTGAAACCAATAAAACGTTTTATGACATTCAAGTCTAAAAAGGATAATGAAAGAGAACGCAAACCAAAGTATGATCAAGATTGTTTTCTTGATTGAATTGATACAAAGGCACAACGTTAAGTCGGCGATCGCGCGTTCGTTGGCGGAAATCGTTTTGTGTCCTTTCAAACAAAAAGGGGCGTTTGAGGTCACTACACATCTATGGAAGCCCAGAACACCATTGAATTTAACATTGATGCCGTGTACATACACCAGTTGACTGGCTTTCTATGTTAGAATTGTAAATTTAAACATTTTGACCCGTTTAATGCGGTTCGTTTATTGATTTTATCAAGAAAAATGAGAGTCGCGTATTTACACTGTTTTCAGTTTCCCCTTAACAAATTTCTCAATCTTCCATACTACGATTTTACAATTCATGGAGTGCATATTAAATATAAGATGCATAGAGGTTGGATTCTTGTTATTTTCTATCGCGCTAACTAGCTTAAACATGTATATAATGACGCGTACACGGACAAGTTGATAGAAAAATGTCCGTTTTATTGCAATTTACGACTTAGAATTCCGGAATGTATAATTTGTTGGTAAACATAACTTTTCCTTCAAATTTTTAAAGCTCAGTTATATTGATTGCAGTCAATCAACTGAGTACAATTCCATCCACGCAAAAATGACGCAATTTCGCTTTTAAAATCTTCTAAGGACAAAATATACATAATAGGAATAAGCAAACGTACAACGGAAGAACAGTGCTCTGAATATTAAGGTAAATGGTTGGTGCACAGATACAAAGAAAAAGCTGCGAATTGGATATGAAGGAAAAGCCGTTGGTGGATTATGGAGCCGTTTTCATGCTGTCGGTCCCATGTTACAGAATAGATGGAGACAAAATATGGTCCAATCGGGTTTAACATTTTTGTTGCGGTTGAATTTGAATAGATCAATATTGAATTAAGTAGCTGCTGTAATTTGGAATGAGTATATTTTAGACAGCTTTGTGTAAATTTCCTTCTTGTTTTTGTCGCAGCATTATTTTGGTGTTGATCTTGCCGTTGGCTCTGGTGTAATCGGCGTTATGGATGTTTTTTCAACCAGTCGTGTATACCGTCGGCGTACTTTTCCAGCCACAGTTTGTCTCTTTTTGATTGGGTAAGAATACGATTGATAGAACGACTAATGACTCGATCCTTCTCGCGATGAAGAGTAGCATTCATTCGGTTCAACTGCAAATAACCAATAATTATTAGTAGTGAAATGATTACATGGTTACGTTACCTGGGCCATTCTCTTTAATGCAACTGGATTTACTTTCGACCTTAAGACCGATCCGCAACGTGGGTATCAAATAATCACAGTTTAGCAGCAAAATGGGAGACCCCAGCTGTCAATGCATCTCGTCCTGAAATAAGGTTTGCTAAACCGCATTATGCAAATTTTTTCCACTCTTAATGAAGCCGACATTTTCTAATAGCAATTTTATACAGTCGCTCATTCAAAAATGTGCTTGAAAATAAGAAACGTACTTCATCTAAAATTGGTAGAGTTTCAATTATAATTGCACGCTTCTCAACTGCACGTAAAATCATTCTGAATGGCGAGAAGGGACTGGAAAAGGAAAAAAATTATAAATGATAGACTACAAACTGTTTTTTCCATAATCAGAAACACGGAAAGCCAGAATTTAAACGTGAACGGAGGTATGCAAACATGGATACTCCCCGAATACAGATAAATTGACCATTTTAACTAATTCTTTTCTGTGAGAACAGCTAAAATAGTAAATGCCCAACAGATTAGTTAATTATGATTTTGCGTGAATGAAGAAAATAAACGTTTTCCGTTATTTGCGTGACAAGGAATAAACTAAGTAACCAACCTGTTATTTCTGAGAGGCCATTCCCGTTTAATGGTGTCGTAAATCACGTATAAGCCAATAGGATTTCCGCTGAGAGAGGCTGGCAGTTCAAGGTCATCCGATTTGGAAGTGGCATCATCAATGAGTTCTCTGATGTAACTATGCAACCAAAACAAATAAAATAACCGAATGTTTATTTAAAAGCAGCCTTCGGCAATTACTGTTGCTGACATAATGATAAAATCGACTATCTTGAAGCATACCCCATACATTATTCGAACTTGAACACCTACGTTCTCAAGCGAACAAAATCGCGAGTGCATCCGAGGGCATCAAGAATGCGATACTTTGCATCTTCGTGAAGAACGTTCGTTCGCAGATGCTGCAAGAAGTCCCACTCTTTTATGCCGCCCTCACGAATGGCTGTGCAGTAGACTGTTCTGGTGAGGCTTGTTGGGATGCTGGAAGGCAAATGGGGGCGCATTATGTTTGGGATTACCTTCGGCGTGACTTTGGTGAATCACAGAGGAGATGGGAGACTCACTTATTGGATGATGGATTCGCCATAAATCCATCAAAAAGCATTTTTGATTTTGATGTGCAGTCAGCATGTTCAGCCTCACATGCCACCGAAACGATGATCTGGCGTGCAAGGCTATCAAACAGATTGCGGGAAAGAAGCATATGAATTTCACTCGTAGGAAGCTATCCGATTTATTTGGTAGCATACAGATGTTTTTTCTAAACAGAATTATACTTCCGGAGTTATCTGCGACCGTCTTCTCTGGAGAATAGGCCATGTCGGCGTGCATTATTCATCTGAAGGCAATAACCAAAGACGACGGAATTTAAGAAATTTAATTTCTTTTAAGAAATATAAATTTCCATCAAAATTATTTATTTTCAGGTTCCTTCGGCAAGTGGGATGTAACTCGAGTAAAAAAAAGCAATAGATTATCATAAGACGTTGCGATCAACAAGGAAAATACAGACCGTTGGAAGCATACAACTCAATGAAAACATCTCAAATAACGTAGGATGGACGTTAACATCGTTATAGTTTCCCGGATTGCAAAAGACCGAGACAATAGTTTCCAACATGCTTTATGTGTTACGGGTAATACGGGTTCCATTGATCCAAAAGAACATCAACATTCTGTGCCCAGTCACTGTAACACTGCAACTCTGCAGCATTAACAATTCTAAAAGTTCGTCTCATTTCTATGGCAACCGGTTTGGAAGGAATCGCCTCCTTTTGAGCTAAACAAATAAACTTTCCGGTAGATGTATGATGCCTGCTTGCTAACATCTACTGCACGAGGCTGGCTCATCCTATTGTAGAGGATTTTCTGAAGCATTTTGTGTACAGATGGTGTCCCCATAACCATTCGGGCTTCAATGAAGATATATTCCTAGCCTGTGCGCAGTTAAGACAGTAGAGATAATAATGCTGGAACGAAGCCGCCTTTCTGGAAATTTGATTTTAGAGTTGAGGTCTTCCTTCGCCCAGTCTGCCGGAATCTGCATCCACAAAGCCATGTCGAGTTTTCATTCCCGGTTACTAGGACAAAGTTGAGCCCTTCTCTAGAACTGGTTGAGAATTTAGCGGCAAGTAAAGTGCCATAACAGACCCAACGGTCAAAGGTAAAACTCCTTACTGGTACCACATAGACGATTACTAACTCACTTGAGTAGGTGATTCTCCTCGGATTTGCTGGCGTTCCAGTCAATAGTCTGGTAGGATGCGTCGATGAGATGGCGTATGTAGCGCTTCAGGGGCTCGTGGCACTTGTGCATAACCAGCATGTCGTAGAGGTAGTTGAAGGCACGGCTGGCCGAATTCAACGGAACGAAATCCTTCTCGTGGCGAAGGTAACGCGAGAGATTCAAGAAGATCTCGAAGTTCAGGGATCCTTGACTAGAGTGGAAAATGCGAAAAATATCGATTGGGAAATATTTTAATTTCCACAAGAAAGCACTTATAGTTTCCGCAGAAATAGCTTATTTCACCTCAAAAATTCCTAAAGACACGTTCTAATTTTGAAAACTTGGGCACGCGTGTTAGGGAGCCTAACACGACTAATACGGCCTAATCGACTTATATCGATTTCATTGCTTGTGGGCAGTCGTAACTGTAGATAATTCGCATTGAAATTCTGACTCAAGTTTGAGTACAGCTCCAGGAAGCCCAATTATTTTGGTTTGTCCTCAACCAGGTGGGGTTGTTTCTCGAGATAATTAACAATTGCACCATTGATTGCTCAATTGTTTCATTACCGATAAGGATAAATTATCGCGATACTTCTATATTATTGCATGTTCGTTTCAGTTAAGGCTGCACGTAGAGAAACGCAAACCTCATTGCCCTGATGCCTTATTTTCCGAAACCTGTGAAGAAATCAAAGGAGTTGAAAAGTATAGCGAAGTGATTCTAAATATCTAATTAATGTTGGTAGCTTTTGGAAATATGAAAAGTAAAATGTTTGACTGAATGTTGGAATGAATATTTTTGGAGGAAAAATCCACTTTAATTCCTCATATTGGATTGTTTATCGGGGGATATGGAGACGTGCAAACAGATGAAAGTTTTCAAAATTTAGACATTTCCTTGTCCACTAAAACGAATATCATTCGTGAACGAGAGAAAGTGGCTAATATTTTCCTTATAAGCCGAAGTCACGCAAATGCCCATTAAATTATTTTACCTGCCGAAAGCTACTTTGCAAAAAAAGACAAACCTTTTATCATGTTAATTACTATAGTTTGTAGAAGATAAAGGTTATTGCAGATATAACCGAGGATTTGCTGCAGCAAAAGTACCAAGATGCATAGCATCGGAGGACCCCACGCAAACGCGATTAAACAAAAGATTCGCTGTTTTAACAGCGCTAGAAATTCAATTGCGTCGGGGTTTTACTGATATGGTGGAAGCAATTAACTAAATTAATTAAAAAACAACCATTAACGAGTGGCATCGAAGATAAACGCACTTAAACTGAATGGCTCGGGTCTGTGAACGTTTGACCGGAACACGCTGCATTAACTTAATTCCATTTTATCAGCAACGAACAGGTTTTCCCTGTTTAATTAACGCTAACCGCTCGATGGCGAATCAGATCAAATAAAAACAGGAACTTACTTAGAAATGTGGAAGCTGTCATCAATAAGCTGGGCGCGCAAAAGCCGAGGCAAACTCTAAAAACCGATAGAAAAAAGAGGTTAGATGTAGCAAATACGTCACGTATTTATCCTCTATAGGGGTCAGCGAACTTGGTGATCAGTCTCGAGAGTTTTGATGAAAATATGCCAGTTTTCGACGTCGTAGTTCACCCGATAGAACCCACTTTGGCGGAGATTGAGGGAATACCATTCGCCCTCGGGAACATTCATTTCGATATCGAGAGTGTCTAAGGAATAAAAAAACAGAATGGGTTTTCCCATGTCGGGAGTACGTCGGACAAGCTAGCTTAAACCACAATTACTCTCACACTTTACCCAGCGCTGTGTTCTACCATTCGGCGTTCTTTAAAGGTTTCGGAAACGTATTTTAAATTGCTCTCATTTAAACGGCGAATGCGTTCGTTAAAGAACGTCCGTTAGATACCGCTGTCACGCAATGTTTTCGGCCAAAACACAAGAACAACTATGAACGAGTTAAAAACAATCAATCCTTGATTAACCACACTCCACAATTACTCCCTCAGGACAAAATCCTAGCCCTCGGGTATTTAGCAAATGAATAGCTTTCTCGGGTCACTGTTAGGCATTAATCCTAAATACTAACCGTCATCATGCCTTCAAATTAAATCAACTGGTTTCATATGATCTTAAAATACTAAGCGACATACAGTAAATCGGTTTTGAATAACGTCCAATATATTGTGTATGCCACAATGGGCACATTTCTAAAACGTTCAAGGTTATCCACATATTTATTGCTTCAAGGTCACTGTGGGGTTGATCTAATCACAAGGCTTGCTTAACGTCAGTTAGCCTGACAGCAATCAGTAATGGCATCTGAAGTGCTAGTAAATGTGGATTGCAGGCATCAAAACACATGAAAGCAGCAAAGATATTATCAACTTTTAGTGCGTCTAAAAAAAACAGCCGTTTTTCTTTTCTAGACCCGCAACCCAAACTTATTTTCAATTTAGGTTACCGAATACAATATATCCGGTTAAAGGGTAGTCGATAAATAAACAGAAAGTTAATTAAAATAACTCACGATTTTCCATCCATAGAATTCGACTCTCCATGGCTGAGCTATTCTCAGACGCCACAGCGTAAGTAACGGGAATACTCCAAAGATTTCTACAAATCCAACAGGAACAAACGTTCGAATCGAAGGGCGAGCGGAGGGAGGGCGGAGGGAGGGCGAAGGGAGGACGGGGGGAGGTAGGGAGGGCGGAGGGAGGACGGAGGGAGGGGGAGGGAGGGCGGATGGAGGGAGGGCGGAGGGAGAGCGGGCGGATGGAGGGAGGAAGGGTGGAGAGAGGACGGAGGGAGGTAGGGAAGGCGGAGGGAAGGCGGAGGGAGGGAGGGAGGGCGAGGGAGGACGGGGGGAGGTAGGGAGGGCGGAGGGAGGACGGAGGGAGGGAGGGAGGGCGGATGGAGGGAGGGCGGAGGGAGAGCGGGCGGATGGAGGGAGGGAGGGGGGAGGACGGAGGGAGGGCGGAGGGAGGACGGAGGGAGGCCGGAGGGAGGGAGGGCGGATGGAGGGAGGGCGAAGGGAGGACGGAGGGAGGGCGGAGGGAGGGAGGGCGGGCGGATGGAGGGAGGGCGGAGGGAGAGCGGGCGGATGGAGGGAGGGGGGGGGACGGAGGACGGAGGGAGGGCGAAGGGAGGACGGAGGGAGGGCGGAGGGAGGGAGGGCGGGCGGATGGAGGGCGGAGGGAGAGCGGGCGGATGGAGGGAGGGAGGGCGGAGAGAGGACGGAGGGAGGTAGGGAAGGCGGAGGGAAGGCGGAGGGAGGGCGGGGGAGGACGGAGGGAGGACGGAGGGAGGGGGAGGGCGGGCGGATGGAGGGCGGATGGAGGGAGGTGGAGGGAGAGCGGGCGGATGGAGGGAGGGAGGGCGGAGAGAGGACGGAGGGAGGTAGGGAAGGCGGAGGGAGGGCGGAGGGAGGGCGGGGAGGACGGAGGGAGGGCGGAGGAGGACGGAGGAAGGACGGAGGGAGGACGGAGAGAGGGAAGACGGAGGGAGGACGGAAGGCGAGCGACACGGCCGAAAGGCGGAAAACGTGAAGAGTATTTTTCAAAGTAAGATCATCTTTTCATAAGACGTGCAAGCACTTTAAAAAAGACCTCGCAGTTACAACCCGTGGCTCTGTGAAAAAACCTACAGACCTTTATTCGGGATTATCGGTTTGTAGACTTTCTGGCGATGTTGCTTCAAAAATTATCAATTCCTTTTAACACAGGAACTTAAGCACTGTAGCACTTAAAGTTATACAACCTTTCGCACGGTTTCAACTAATATTTCAGAAGTGAAAAGTAATCCCTTATATCTACATGGTCATCGTTGCCCAAATAAAGCGGTTATATTAGCCTATTGTTGTGGTTAAATAATCGTATTTTTAATATTTTTAAGTTTCATCTCTTATCAACTGGACTTTACGATCGGATTCTTGCGATTTGTTCGATGGGAATAAATACTTAAATCGCCATCTGCCCCGATGATTAAGCATATCGTTAATTAAGGGTCACGGGGTCAAACTGTGAAATATCAGCAAGCCACTTTGGGGTGGCGATGAATAACAAAGAAGGCCAATCATTCAGTCCAATTCACTCTAAAGGATAGTGTTTCGAATAATAAGAATGAATTCTACTTAAGATATATTAATTTAAAGCAACCCTTGTAGCAACCAAACTTCTGGTGCCATTCGGTTTTGCAGAGATTTGAGCAGATGTATTACATGTTTCCGAGAAATTGCATTAATGATTACGGTTGTAAATGATTTCGTAAATGCTGACTGCATCGGCACTCGCAACGATATGCTGCCCAGGGAATCGCCGGCGACCATGAAATCAACCTGTTTTAATTAACTCTGAGTCTGTTTACAGCACAGCAACCTACTTATTTTGGCTAGATGTATCATTTTCACCGCGACCAAGTAAGAAGCGCTCCTGAGATAATTGGAATTTGTTGCCGCCGAGTCGTTTAACAGTGACCAGAGGATAACCGGCCTGTTTTATCCAGACGTTCATTATCCTGTGAACGTCAATATCGTTGTTGGTGGCGATGTTGGCCTGAAACAAACGCGTAAATAGAAAACAAGACAAACGGCAATACTCTAGTTCATCTTTTGGAAAAACCTATTAGAGCAAAACATCATGCATTAATTATGGGTTTTTTCACCTAAATCTGGTGCATTTGCAAATACGTCTCTTCTGTGTTCCTGTGCGACTGTTTGGCGGTTTTTAATATTATCATTCATGTTAATTAGAAGCCAGAAAATTCGATGTAAGAAAGATGGAGAAATAAAACATACTTCTGTGAGGGCATCCCAAAGATGCACGGGTTGGGTGTTCTTGAACTTGTGTTTTGACAGATAAATCTGGACGAGAAAAGAAAGGCACGTTTGAGGTACACAGGGCATTTTTTTGTTCTTGTGACTTCATGGATGCTTCCATGATGATTCTTTTGGATTTTTTAAAGGCGACGTCGCCAGTGCCACCGAAGAGGCTGAAGTGAACGCTGCATCATCATCATCATCATACATCAATCAACGGACCCATAGCCAATGCGTGAAAGTAGGGCTGGTAAAATTACTGGTGATGCAGCCGATTTCCAGCCACACCCCACTACTTCCAGCCTTGATTCAGCGGCCTGATTTGGAAGTCAAAACCGGGGTCTCTCGCGACTAGGATATGGATGCTAACCGCTACACCATTTGGTCACTAAGAAGGGGATTCTGTGGCAGTGGTGTTTTTCTGTTCAACTCACCTTGAGACCTTTACGAAACACCTCGCGGCCCAGGAAAGCCTCCATCATTCGGAGAATTGAGGCACCCTAACAATAGAACATCAACATATGATCTACACGATGCGATTCTCATCGAAATGAGAATCAAAGATAAAGAGCACGCATCGAATACAAGTTGAATGTATAATTATTTTTAATTCGCATCAAGCATTCATGCAATAAGCCCATGAAACGGTGGTAAAGCCTCATTTTAATTGGTTAATGGGGAGTTCTGTCAGAGCGTTCGAACACCACATTAGAAAGCTTTGTGTGTTTTAAAAATAAATATTCTTTCTGAATCTTCCAGGAGACACGAGTGGCTAGATATTTGTAAAGTACATATTTACCCTTCAAACTCTAAACACAAAGCTACAGAAAAAAAAGCATACTCTGTCTAGAGCGTTTATTTATATGGTCCATCCATATTATAACCTCCGGAACAAATCTCACAAAAAATCAAGACACTTACTGCAACTGTATGATCTATGTGCTCTCATTTCATTCATCAAAACCCTTTAAAGGTTTGTTTGGTGGCTTAGATTCAAATCAGATTGTTTCACACCACAACAGAAGACCGTATCCACGCTGTCTCGGAAACACGTCAAAACGAACCTTATTGTAAGATATGGTATCAAAAATCTCATTAATTTCGTCCGGGTGATATACTGGCATGAAGACAGGATGTGTTGTCGACAGGGAGTCGATGAATAGGACCTTTTGTAGTTGAAGAACCGCGAACTGCTCGTCCTATAGCAAAACAATGGATGTATATATCAGGGGCTGGTTAAGGTGGCGTCTACGTCGGCACTGAATTCTCACTAACCATGTGCCAAGACGGTTCGGCGTGTGCAACACCAATGTACTCCACAAACGTTGCAAAGCCCTCGTTTAGCCAGATGTCGTCCCACCAGTTGAGGGTCACTAGGTTGCCGAACCACTAAAAATCGGAGATAGACAGATAGAAGACGGGATATTTTGATCACATCGGCGAACATTCCCCAAAACACACCAACCATCGGGGGGTCATCGAAGAACCCGTCTCAGATACCATGTAAATTATATAGTTATAAAAGGCATACGAGACGCTGCTATGGCCAATGTCTGAACGACAAGCATTCCTGGGATCCGTTAAGTATACTAGCCAATAGCAAAATAGTACCTGGTGTGCGATTTCGTGTGAGATTACGGTGGCCACTTTCTGGCGGGCTGCTTCGGTTCCACTAACCGGATCCCAGATGAGAGTTGCCTCACGGAAGATCATCAAGCCCCAGTTTTCCATTGCCCCGGCGGCGAAATGTGAAACAGCCAGCATATCTGCAAAAAGGACAGCCGGCAATAAAATATGTCAGTTGGCACGTCTCATTTCGCGCGTTTTCGACGGACGTAACAGCAATTTCAGCGCAGAGAGAGGAAACCAGTCGTCCAAGAAGGAGAGTCATTTTTTCTGAAGAACCAAATAATCGCGAGGAGGAAAAAGATGGAAAACGTTGCGGACAATGCAGGATTAAGTACACGATTTCGGTTGTAGCGCCCTTTGGTATGCCCGACAAATGTGGCAAATGTGGAGAAAATTGTTTACCAGTCCTGGTGATTGGCCACATCGGTGAGCGACCGATAACCCCAGATAACTGTCAGCAAGCCGTGTCAAAAACAATTATAATATTTAGCATAATTCCTATCTTATTACTCACCCGCCTTGTCCAGTGGGTAGTCCAATTCAAAGTACTGTTCGAAGAAGTTGATGATATCCGTGCCAACACGCAGGGCATAGTCGGCAGCCGATATGAGATCCGGTCTTGCCCATACAGTAAACTAAATAAGGAAGAAGATAAAACTAAAACCAATCGAAAATTCGTTCGTGCGATCGGGGCAAAACCTGGAGACATTTAGAGAATCCTGGTCTACTGGGACTGTTTGAAATTGTTTGACATTTAATTTGTAATCACAAAGGCCGACTTGAGCTGGTCAATTGCCATAGGCACTTCTTTTAATCACTGGTGGCATGGAAGTTGCGAGGTTTACAATGGCTGATATCCTGGGATCTTTGAGACGCATTCAATATAGTGTATAATCTCCTTTTGAACACCAGGCACGCAGTGGAACAGAGTGTTCACTTAATATGATCAACATTACAGGAAGTTTTACCGAAAACAACTAAAGAGCGGATTTCGCCGCCGCATTAACTATTCATATTGTCGCGTTCTATGCTTGCGCAAACTCAAGGCTCTCGCAAAGCATTACGCTCACGAAAAAAATTGCTACAGGTCGAGCTCCCAAGGGATTTTTCAAAGCCTAGATGAACGCAATAATATTGAAAAAAACAGAATCCAATTGAGTAGTATAACTCACGTTGCGCCCTTTGGCGTCGAGACCACCTAGGCTGTCGAACTGCGAGACAACAAAAGCAAGGAGGTACGTGGACGTATTGACCGTGGGATAATAGACGTCCTCCGTCCAGTCACCTGGAAGGGGTTTTGAATCCATCCTTTGCATATTTGACAGAGTTTGGAAGTCATTCCGTCGGAGAAGAGATATCTGAAACACAAAGCGAGGGAAGTTAACTAAATCACGGCGCGTGACAGCAACGAAATTTACTAACTGAATCCTAGTGGATACGACTGGCAAATTCTATGATGACAATCCCATTTTCCCATAAACCTGGTTCTGAAAATTCTATCGAAACTGATAGCCCTCTATAACCACACAGCTGACAGATCATCGTGTCCACAATAGCCGGTGGCATTATCAGAATAATTTTGCAAAATTTGAACTGCATATGTACTGGATATGTGTGTTTGACCACAATAAATGATCTGGAAACGTTTTGTTTATTTGTTGGATCTACGTCATATAAGGTTTCGCGCTCATATATGTGATGCAATGTTTGTGCAGTAATTCATCAAGTGGCGTTATTTCCATGTTGTTCAATTGAATTGGGTCGTGGCGCACAAGGAACAACTGGAAAATCAGCAAGTGCGGGAGGCAAAGACTTCGTGGGAAAACATTCCATGCTCGTGAACATGTAAAAATATCGAATTTACGCGCCTTATATATATATGGCCTCTTGTCAAAGTGGATATTTCAAGGATTTGATTGAACTTTCATCATTTAATTTTTTTTTTAAATTATTTTGGCTCATAAAGAGCTGTCCGCCCAATTTTTCAGAAGTATTGATTTATATTAATTGCCAATTTCTCGAACTCATTACAACATCTGAAACTGTTTTTTTTATGCTCAAGGTGCCAAATCAGTTAAGGGTCACCTGAGCGAGCAACCAGATGAGGACTGACACATGAGTTTATGAGGAGTGGAATTTGGTCGATCGAACACTCGGCCCCTCCCCATTAGATCTTCGCTTTTGGACCACAACATTTACAATCAATTAATACTGGCACACAATCAACAAGGGGTCAGCAAGTCGTCCATTGTTTCTTCTATTTGGGATTGGGCAAACCAGGGTGGTTGTTGGGTGGTCGGGTTTTGCCTTTTTGAGTGACGTAACAATTAGTCAAAATTCCGGACGTACTTGGAATATCGACTTAAAGGCCGGTTCATCCCAGCAGGGGAAGACTCGTCTGGCGTCGGTCGGCTGAAGCTGACTTGTGGCCATGTACCTGGAAACAAGCAGCAAAACGGTGATTAAAAACACAGCCTCAAATCGACCACAAGCCGCCACCCTTACAATCGGAGTAAACACGCCTCTGGACATCGGTATTTGACAATAATTACAGGTCGACAAAGAGGCATAAACAGGACTTGCGGGTCTCCGAAACGTTACGGAATTGGCATGCAATAAATAAGACGACCACTTGCACGGACCACAGTAAGTTAGGTGGGGGTTAACTTGCTTGGTAATATTATTCTCCACGTAGTTGCTCAGATACCAACCTCGGAGGTTGATGGAAAGCGGACCTGTGAATTGACCAAACGAAAGAAGGTAGAATCCTCCGACTTTAAGTTGCTTCTTCAGCTGGATACAATGCCACTGCCTCGGGAGATCGTAGGAGAAATTGGAAATCAGGTTTGTCGAGTTATTCTCCTCGGTTAACTATTTAAATAAAAGGCTCTCGTTAGTCTAGAGGTCTTCAAATTTCGAGCTCAAATTCCTTGATTGATGTCTTACCTTGATTAAAGCCATATCGACGTCGAGACTCTGGTGGGCATGGACGTAAACAGTGCTTGTTGCCTCCCGACACTCGAGGCGTATCGTCACGGATCCATTGAAGTTATACTTACTGACGTCGGGACCATAGATGTTGGCTTGCAGCTTTAGCGAGTAGTTTAGTGGGATGACTGTGTAGGGCAGCCGGACATCATTCACGCGCGGTATCCAGCCGGGAGGGGTGTTGGGAGCGTCAATCGTGCCCCGGCCAGCTTCCTCCGGGTCAGATGGGTCTCCTCCTATTGAACATGAAACGAAAGCGTACTCCTACAATTAACCCCTCCTCGCAAGACGCCATAAACATTGTGGGGCTTACAGCCTCTAATTTTGAAAGCGTCATATTAATTGTTGTTCTTCAAGATAAACGTATTAGTGCAACCAACCTGGAAGCATTTTTGGTGATTAAAGATTGGGTTTAATTCGCACTCTTTTCCAGAACGCACGCAAACTGGGAAACGCATTTAATTCTACGGTAACTGCATTGACATTTAAGTTGATATAAAGAGACTAGAAAACAAATAGACTCTCGCATGGTTTTCTCAATGCCGAGGTAATGTATACTACTACTACTACTACTACTACTACTACTACTACTACTACTACTACTACCGTTGAATTTCTGTCCCATTATTATAACGTGATCAATTAAAGAAACTGGGGTAGGTAGCTTAAAGTCACAAAAAAACCTCTAAATTTCGAGAATGCTATAGAGACATTATCTTTTCAAATTGGAACTAAAGGACTCTTGAAATTTATCAATTCAATGTGGAAATTGAAAACACATTAATAGCATCTTATGAGGAAACTTTCAAATTATACTGATTGAAAACATACGGCGTTGTCTTTTTGTTTAACACACGTATTACGTTAAAAGAAGAATTGTTTTTTTTTCTACAGAAAACTGTCAGTATCCTTCGTGGTAAACTGAAGTCTGACGACAGAATCCTCGGTTCGACAACATAACTTCGAACAAAACAATAAGGTACAATTTCTAAGAGTAATTGAATAGCTGACCACTTCCATGGATCGAATAAACCACTTGCAAGACTAAAACTATGCTCCGACCATGACCCAGCAAACCCGTGAATAGAAAAAAATAGAATTTCATGTATTCTAGTATCGATTCTAACAACATGTATGAGGTTATTTTCACTCTATTTTTTGATAATAAACCACAAACTAGGAAAAAATTATAACACGCGAAACACGAATGATTAATAGTTCTTGGGGTGGGACTAGAAAGCAAGGTTAATTCGTTAGCTTTATGGAAAATAGTTTTAACGTCTTACCTAGTGCACCGAAGTTGCTGGTGCTGCTCTCAGATGTATTTCCTAGTTTAAAAAAACAAGAGTGTAAGGTGATTCAAGAAATCTCTACGATTTTCCGTCGCGTGAGCCTTTGTTGGCTTTGAATATCTGCCTGGGATGACGCTTCAGATTGATATGAAAATAATAGTAGCTCCCTTTAAATTCAAAAGCGATTGTTTTTGCGACGACCTAAACTTGAGTGTCAACACGTGTTTGGCCACAGTAAACCGCCCTAATGTGGGAGTTTTCGTAATGGAGGCTTGACACGGGGATACTAGACCAGATGTTTGTGCGCTCGCCTCCCCGGTTCTTGGACCTCCCGGGGTGACAGTTAACGGTGGCGGCGGCTGTGCGGTGAGGTACGTCGCTGATAGCCGAAATGACCAGCCTCCTATGTAAGCTGCGAACCCTGAATCGAACCCCTCTCCTCAGCAATGAGCCCAAAACACGCAAACTTTCAAGGAACAACACACTTTCCGGTTAATTAAACAGAATCTTCAATGAACGTATGAATGATAAATTCATTAATAAGAGCCTCTTCAGTGTCTTCAGAGCGAATAGAAACCCACATTTTACCGCCACTGAGGCAATGTGAGATGAATATGAATATGGCGACATAATGTATCACTAGTAGGAGCGATTGTGGTCACTACCAGAGTTCGTGGTAAATTTATGATTCCTGACATGTGATTAACAGACACCAGTATTCAGGATCAGCACAACTGTTATTGCAGATTGTGAACTATAAATAAATCAAATGCAACCTATACCTTTAATATTGCGTCGTCCTATCGCTAAAATAATTTCCTTGAAAAATCCCCAACTTTCTAGAAATTCTAATGCTGCTATTGCCTCGTTATGAGACAAGCAATAACACGAAGACGTGCAGGGGCAGTTGACAAGGTCAACAAAAACGTTTTTCCTCTTCTACGATTACATGCGAGGTTTGGGTGAGGGGGGAGTTACAGATTAGATTTTAACTTTTCTTAGATTTGGCGTGCCCTCTCTCCCCCGGGTTGACAGGATCTGTGGTGCCATAAATTATTCAGGACTACCGTAGATGACCTGAGGCATGCAGAAACGGCATTTTATGCCGAAATTTCAGAATTTGAAGCTGGATTTGATTAAATGCAGATTGAATAGGATGCGCCCCATTGTCAAAACCCAACTGCATCGCAAACGGCCACAATGATTGCGCAGTTTTGCATGAATTATCCAAATTTAACTCTTTAATGAAATACAATTAAGTGGAGCGAAATTTTATGCCCGGGCCTTATGATGAAGTCATTGCTACTTTTATGTACAACCAGCAGTTATTGCCAAACATCTATTAAGAGTAGCTGAAAAAGCAAAAATACAAAAACGATAAAAACCGTAACCTTTAATGAATTGAGATTAAAAATAAATCAACTGTATTTTTGCACAAACAATGAACATTAGAGAGCATTATGCACCATTGATTGCATAAATTAATTGATGCATCAACAGCATTCGGACAACTTGGCATACCAGTCGGCCATGACGAAATTAACACAACGCTTCTCTTTAATTGTAATTAGAAAAGCAAACTTACCGGGTCCATGTTTTTGATTGAAATCCGAGCATCTTGGGGAGCCGGCAAAATACAGAGTTGTTCCAAGCAATATGCACGCCAACAGCGAGGCCAAACAGAGCAACACTGCGAGAAGAACGAGACACGTCTTCTTGGGCTTGACAACGGCCACACCGGCCGCGTAATTATTCTCTCCGGGCATGTTGAAGCCCGTATTTTATCGTGAGGAATGTGTGCTACAAATCCACTGGACGTTGTTGTTCCTCTTCGAAGTACAAGTGGCCTCGAGGTCGGGTTAGAAACGTATGACGACGACGATGTTGGGACGACAAGGGCGTCTCTCTCGGCGACGTAACGTGTGTTAATCGGTGTGGGAAATAGCGCACGCACGCACGCACGAACGAGACGGCATGCAAATTGGCTTCGCCTATTTGCATAGTACGTGCGCTCGCATGTAGGTGTGTCGCGCGCATTTGCGTGCGTGTCCGGCGGATGTTCTAGCTTATGCGCATGCGCCGCGGAGTCCAATAAACCCATTGGTGGGGTACGTTCATAACCACTCAGAGTAGAGTTCAGAAAGGATTGAATTGTGCCATTTTAAAAAAAGACGAGGGTTGGGTTTTCCACAATATCAAAATTTCCACACACACCATAAAAATATTTAACACAATTTTCACCGGTTTACGAGGGCCCGCTTCGGAAGCACTGTGGGCGATCATACACTCAAATTGAAGGCAGCTGAATCAAAGCGTGACTATGAGAGACTCGTTTCGTGAGCTCGTCCGGGAAGATTGATTCCGTAATAGGAGGGGAAGTCGCAGTTGCTGTGGCAGGCGACACGGCACATTAAATGACAGTTAAGGGGGATTAGATACCGGTTTCATACATGATTGAAACTAACAAGGATAATCGCCTAATTAAAAATCGTCCAAAATTCGGATGAATAAGATCGAAGCGAGAGACAAATCCCGCCATCGTAAAACATGAATATCTCAGTAAATGTTTCCTTCAAAAATAATTAGTTTAAAATGACGAAAATGATCAATTCTCAAATCTCAAAGCTATCGATTTTCATTTTGTTACATTTTAAACAATTCTTTATATGGATTTCGCTTGACTCATGTATCCCTCGCGTTGAAATAGCAAAGAAGACATCGAACGGTCGTCACAGAATTCTCTCTATTTAAAAGAAACAACGTCGAGGTAATATTGTCCGCCTGAGGTAATTTCACGTCGTTTTGGGTTTCTCTTCCTCCTCTTCCAGCAGTACTTCTTTTCGCATATTCGCTTCTACAAAATGCCAGAAAATAGCGGACATCAGGTCATACAACAACGGGAGCTGGCGCTGTTTCCCTAATTTGTACTTACTGAAGTGTTGAGTGGTCTCATCAAATTCACACTGAATGACGGTTTTTCTGAGAAGCAAGTCCACTTCCTCGGCGAATTTCCAGGCCTGAAAGGAGAATGTCGAAATTGGATGGACTGAAATAACGACTAGCTGCAATTGGTCCTTCCAATTCGAGATTGTGGCTCAACATTTTAATCGCTTCCGCTATTACGCGTTTGCCTAACCGTAAACATGTTGTGACCCTGATTTACCTTTCTGTTGCAGACTTGTTTAACCTTATCCTGGAACTTGGGGACAAATAGAGAATGCAGAATGCTCGCAGAATACCTCCAGATTTTTACGCAATGTCCTTAACTTATTGAGAAAGTGTAAATAGAAAAGAAGATAACAGAGGAGCCATGAGGGGTTGCCATGAAGTTTCTCGGAAATATGTTTACAGGTGACCTCGTCCCCAGTGCCACCCGAGTGGGCCTGACTTGGGAATCGAACCCGGGCCCCTCAGCACAGAGCGATGATGCCACTAACCACTAAACCATCGGGCCACCCCTCCCTTTTTTGATGGAGATTTTTACGAGGCTGACATTTTCGGTCCTCGTTGCCTAAATATTGCAATAACATTAGATTTTACCACTTTCCTAATGCATTTAAAAAATGTGATGACAGCATAAGGCATCAACAGATGGAGAGATTTATTGCCTAAACAGTCTGTCCCCTATTCGAGTTACATGTTGTCCACTGTACTTATGAAGGTTTTTGATGCTAGCGGCCTCGATAAAGCCACTACATTCAATTTAAGTCATATTAAAAAAACAAAACGGAGCATCGCTAAAACAATCGACAAAAACGGCGGCACATCGATCACAACTCGTAGATGTCTGCAGATATAGTTCTCCTATTCATACAAAATGACATGACGCCGGGCACGCAATAGAAGCATACCTCATCCAGCTTCAGGGGGTCAGTGATGTCCTTATTTTCCCGAAATTTGACATTGATTTCTTCTCGAACAGCTATAAAATGAAGCATCTTCGGTGAAGGCCTTTTACGATTTTGTCGGGTAATCAGACGTAAATGCATTAAAAAACCTTACAGCCAGCAGAATACGAAGAAAGTCGAGGCCTTCTCCAGATATGGAAAACGCTTAACTGAGGGTCGTGATTGAAGGGGACGACGGAATGCCAATCGCGTAATTCGAATTTAAAGCAGGACCTTGTCTATCAACGCGTAAAAACCTAACACTCGCCAAAAACCTCCAGTGGGCGTTGTTTACGGTTACAAGTAGCGGGTGTGCACAGGCGAGACGTTTTGGATAGACTTTGTCGAGACCAGTCAATTTCATCTGACACCCTCCCTCCCTCCCGTGACACGCCGAACCATAAACGTCCCCAAGATTCTACTATCCTGTCCGAAAACCCTCACACTCACACATCGAACTATGGACCCAACCCAACCCAACCCCACCCCGTGGACCACACAAACGCTAAATGTAATCGTTCGGGGTGCACCACATGTAGAAGGCGACACTGGTGTACTTTAGTCCCACGTATGGCAAAAAAGGGTGAAGCCAGTCTTATCGACCAACCAACAAATGCACACGACATAGTATTTAAAATGCCACGCCTTCGAGATAAAAAAAAACATAACCCATAAATTTTGGCAGGGGTCGAGAGAAGGTAGCCTGATGTAAAATGGAACGCACACACACTGCAGAATTGCCAGAAGTCTATTTAGGCGGGTTTTTGTCGTGTCCAGTGCAATCGGGCCCAACGAGGAGCGGCCTCGAAGTTATAACATAATCGATAATTTGGAAGCCGGCCAATCGAGTTGAGAATTACGAATAATTGAAAGCAACAGCTGACTGTCAATGACACCTCAATCGATAAAGTGCACGTCTTAATGAAAATCGATTTCTACGAGTTCAAATATGAAGATCTCCGATATTAATCCGAGGCTCTCAAAACAAGCTTTTCGGTCTACGTTCTCGGGGCTTTCCACGTCAGGGTCCAAAATGCCATGAACGCATTTCAAGATGCAAACATTTCCCCGTGGCACAACTCACCAGCGAGGGCCTTATCGTCACAGCGAAAGACCGCCAGTCGAGTTTTATGGAGCTGGCGGAAAAGGGCTAGGGTCTAAAAGCGGTAAAAGAAACGTTAATCATTAATCATTTGCGCTACATTCTGTCGTTTCAGGAGAGCAGACGAAGCGATTAATGGAAAACTAAGGATCGTCTCAAGGGATGGGCTGACTGGGAATCTAACTCCGAATTTCTAACGAACGGTGCTAATATTAACCGCTACACCATATCGTGGTATGTCGTTCAGTAAAACTATTTCCACGTATTCTTTTATGGACACCAGCACAACACGGTTGGTTAATGAGATCAACTCTACAGATCCAACAACCTTTCGGTAAACAGGAGGTGTCTTGTGAAAAGCTTTTGTATTTTGAGAGAAAACCATCTGAAAAACTTCACAAATAGAAATGCCATTATTTCTCTTGCCGTAAGGCCAATGGCTAACCAGACGCTAAACTGAGGCCACGTGATCTCGGCAGATATATCTGGGAGGTATTTCACCAGGGGATGTGGGCTGGTAGTGCTTACAAATGACAGGAACCTTGGAAGATAAATGGATTTATGCGGGAGATATCAGTACTATTGCATGCTACATAACATTAAATAACCCCACATGACTACTACTTTCCACAGAGCGGCAATCGACCAAAGTGAATTTGGGCAATTGGTTAAGGGGGGTGGGAGGAGTTCCTCTTCTACGGTTGTGTCGGGATTTGGGTTTTGCCAAATGAGCGAGACTTACCTTACTTCTCACTGACATTGGGCGCGATAAACTGAAATAAATAACGGAAAGAAAGAGATCATTTTAAAAATACTACGATCGGTGCTCCGAAGCAGATTTGATTAAAAATGGGGGAAATCTGTTTTTTTAGGAAAGTAGGACCAGTTCAAAAAATAATTATGTTTCCGGCACTGATTTCAATCAGGAGAGGAGGCGGACCTGGTTCAAAACAAAATCGCTATCCTCGGCAAGTATATTTGTCGTAAATATTACTGCTGATCGTTTTGGTCCTCGTGACCTTTATAAAGCGAATACTATAACTATTTAATTACCCCAACGCTTGCAAAGGTGTGACTTATGCATTGTAAACCCAAACATTAAGCGACCAAACACTTGTTCGATGTAAATATGGAAAAAAACTGGTTATTGGGAATATCTCCTAGAATCCGTAGACAAATAGCAGCAGTAGGCGAGTCAAAATCATTAAGGATGCGCGAGAGGCATCTGGGACTGCTCTGTTTTCGCATGCACTGCTACCGTAGTTTCAAGACGCATAAAAAAACCGTGACGGACGTGGTCGCGATTCGTGACTGATCGTCTCGCTAGCGTCCGGGGAGCGTTGGGTTTTCGACCCGTGATGTCGACAACAAGACCCCGGAACGTCGTGGGCGGTGGTTGTCAAGTCCTTCATCAGACGCCACATCCTCAACTATGTTATAATCTGGGTTTTTATGACAGATGCCTAGTTATTATCGTTCTTTTTCTTAAAGAGAATCTACCCACTACGTAAAACAACAAAAATAAAGCCTTTTCGTTGAAAGCGGGAAGGGGGGTGTGGGTTGAAAGGGACCATGGAGGTACTCGGGCAGAAGATTTAAGATGGCCCACTTGGGCCCTTATTTACGCGATGTGTTTGTGTGTATCCACCCCTGGTACATCAGGGTACACTTCCCCACACCAACCATGAATTCAAAGTGCAAGACCGTGCTATTTCCAGCACATAACACACGGAGGTGGCAACAGAAAGAGGCGATTGGTGTGGCGGATAAACGAGGGGCACCAATTGAACAGAAATCGTCGTGCTTAAAGAGCCAATGGGAACGTATTTTCTGCTTCTTGACACCGATTCGGGGTGATGTGTGTTCCATATCACTTTAGAAAAGAATCCAATAAAAGGATTTCACGTGTCAGCTTGGCCTAAGATGGTGTTTTACGTGTTGTGGCATGAATTAGAATACTTGGAGACCAATATATTTCCGTCACTCGAGTCACAATTAAATGCACTGCCTCCATGGGCGAAATATAGAAAACACCTTTCACAATAGGCTCCTTCCTTTAGGGAAAGACATAGCGAGGAACGACTCGCCTTCTATACACCATGTGCGCTTTCTAACACCGGAAATCAACAGAACATATAGCCCAGCCAGCTAGAGATTGTCGAGCCCAATTACATCACGAAAGCAAGTGCTTGGGATAGTTTCTAAGTTGCACAACAGTGCGGTTTGGGCACAACGTCAGGCGGACATTCAAACGAGCGAAACGAACGACGACAACGCCAAAGTAGACATGTTTATTTGTAGAAGAGGCGACACACGGGCAAGCCCAATCTGCGCTGATACGCCACGAAGAAGACAGTCCAAGTGCTGTCTCGGGATTATATTTCTATAAAATAAAGAAAAAATGGGTTACCCATGTAAATTAAGCAGGTGAATATAAAGCTGCAGGAATTCATCAAAGTGAATTAATTAAGTGAAAATGGAAAAGGATACACATTATAATGTGTAGAAAACAGGTGGCAATACCATTTTGATCACAACCCAATACTGTTAACACTAATACTGCCGCGTCGAACTGCACGATTTCCGCCAGAGTAACACAGAGTAACCTTTTGTGGTTTTGGGGAGTGAAAGGTGACCAAGAAGAATGCGAAATATCGTTCTGTTGACCATTAATTGGTGAGTTAAGAGGAAGGAGAAGCCGTGCATACAGCCATATACAATGAAGGGGCAATAATGAGCCAATGCGGTTCACTATCCGAAATTTAACAATGCCGGGAAACGATAGAGGCCGACGAACAACGTCGAGGCGCCACCGCTAGACAAAGGCGCAGACAAAGGTGTCGTGGAATTCCCTGCCGCAGCAACGGAAAAGCAAGGGCTCCCGCGCAAGCGGCAAATCCGGCCCCGTAAACGCCCCAAATAAAATTAGTCGTGGAATAGGCGGAAGCGACTCTAGTCGCTACCTCAGAGACAGAGAGAGGGCCCGAGAGTGGTTAAACTAACAAACTTCAGCTATCGTAGTGGTGGTAATTCGTAAATGCAACCACACAAATAACAGCCTGGGCCAGTGGATTGACGATCAACATGCACCGGCTTAGGAGGGTGGGGTTTGCAGCACGGCATTTACGGTGTTAATGTCGCTGTCACAGACTGCAGCAACCCAAAGGTCTGTAAGACGTCTGGAAAAAACAGCGTTACTAAGAATTACTGCCTTCGTAATGCAATAGTAGTACAACGACGCCAGATGCACAAGTGAACAACAAAAAGTATGCCGCCAAACATCCATTGTGGAGGGGGGAGGGGTATTTTAGAGTCCAGATGGTGTCTTCAACACATCTGTCTTGGTATAATAACAGGGTGCGCGCTTCTATTTGCAGGAAAATGACACACCATATGGATTCAGCAACTATTTTGTAAAAAACACCATATGGCCAGTTTGCAAAAACGGTGCAAAACTAATCCGATGCTCCGAACGATTGAAAATCGACACTGAAAATACCACCTCCCGCCGCCCTGGGTCTGACTGCCAATCAGAGCATTAGCAAAGCTGCAACAAAGCTATTACCTTCATGGCTAGATGCGAATAGCTCGAACCTAGGATGCACGCATAGAGGGATCTAATTTCTGAGATCGAGCAGGGTTGGTGAGACCAAACATGTTCACGGGGGCCCGCATCCGGACATGTTGTTGCAATCGATATAGTTCACGTACTGACCTCTCGGCGTTCTCACTCTGGGCGAATCGCCGCGTTGAACGAGAATGATCATATTATAACACGACTTTCGGATTAACGTTGGGCGAAATCCGACCGGCGAAAAAATTAGACTCGTTGTCTATTTTGCACAAAAATAAAGACGCCCAACGAAGTGTACAACGCCGAACGCACGGTACTGTCAAGGTTAATTCATTACTAGATTACTAGCGAAAACACCGGTAGCAAGGGGATAGGCGAACACGTTTAAAACAATATTTTCGCGAAGCACTACCAGAAACACACGGTGCTTAAAACGCGTCAATTTGAAAGAAATTGAAAAAGAACAAACCGCAGCTGGTTTTCTCAGCCACTGCTCTATTAATTCCACCTCAGAAGCTGGCACTGTACGCCATTCATGCCAATACCGACCATCTGAGAGGCCAAATAAAACCCCACCTTGAATACTGCCTGGCATATCACAAACCAAGTCAAGGCGAGGGGTGGGGGTGGGAGGAGAGAGAGAGGTGGTCTATAATGAGAGGTCTTTGGTCTGGCAGAGCCCAGGTCACGGGGCCTGATGCCTGTGGGGCTAAGCATTAGCAAGTAAAATTAAGACCATGTGTGCCAGTCTGAGAGCACAGCGAAAACGAGGACGACAAATGCTCGATTATCCGTCAGTCGTGCAATTACGGCCAATTGGCTTTTTTCTAGACAGCAAACTGTACTTGCAACGTGAAATTAAATGTTGGTACAGGGTTCCTTTGTTGAATAAAATAGCGGCATTTCGTTATATCCTTGACATTTTCGTTATATTTTATTTTTTTAAATAAGATTCACTTCGCGATTTCTTCGTTAATCATTCGAAAGAATATTTTTTTAATAGTAATAATGATTGCAATCGAGTTTCGGTCCCATTCTTACAGAATGCAGTGAACATTTTGTCAAATTAAGAACTGCAGATCTACTATCACTACAACTACGACCACTAATAATAATACAACTATAACCAATAATACTATTAGGGGCAACGTTGATGTGATATTTACACGAATCTAACCACGACCACTAATTTTTTAAACTGACAAATTGCTTTTGTAAATCAATTTATTGAAACAACCTGTTGTGTCGAATCGTGCAAATAGCAAATAGACAGAGGACAGTACACCAGAAACAACGATAATCACTTTTAAAAAAGAAATCTAACGTGAACAGAAGTGTAGAACTGCCCCAAGTTTGGGAAATAAGACTCACCTTTTTAAAATGGTTGGTGATTGCCCATTTTGATGAGCGTTCCCGTTGGCTTGGGTGATACAGGCAGTGATATAAGCAGTTCCTGCGACTACAAATATCCGACCGCATGGAGATATAACAAATTAAATGAAGGTGAGTCACATCATACGCGTCTGTCCACTAAACCAAAAAAGATGTCAAGCATGTGAAACGAAGGACTTCGACGCATCAGCGTGATAGGGGAATCCTCGTTAACAACATAACAGGAGGATGACAATAAGTGAAATAAATTTGGTTAAAATCATAACACAGATACGATGCTTTATTAGCCCATGTGCTTTCTGGTGGTGCGATTTGGTTGCTTCGGAGCAACTCTCACCTACAGAGGTGGCTTAACACCGACACGAGGGGATCGAGACACGGGAAGGGGGGGGGAGTTATCTTCAGACATGCCGAATCAGATGCACAATCTACGCTATTTATGACCTATTTATCGCTGAAAGAGATGGGCGGTTCGAGTGTTTTAGATAGGTATCAGCTGTTTATTCGCAGCCACCAGGTTAATGGCGAAACTAGGCAATACCCGAGGGGGTTGAAAAGGGGTTTTTCACATTTTGTTTCTTCCGAGATGGGATAATGAGGCATGCGTTTAATAAAAAGCGATTTATTGAGCAAAAAATACAACAATGCTACAGATGAAAACTGTCTTTTAATTCCTGTTTCGCCTGCTCTGGGGAAACTAAAATAAGGAATGACCGAATTGCAATATGCTACCGTTCTTATAAGTATTGGAGGGTATTTCCTACGCATTGGTCGAAGAGATTGACACTAAACTTAATAAACTTGAAATAGAGGGGGGCGAAGTGTGTTCAACTAGTGAATTGGCGTTGAATGCAAAAGCACTGCGTCTTGCAGCACACCACAGTTATTGGACAAGGAGGAGGAGGAGGACAGTCGTGCTCGATTTGGTTTAATGGTGGGCTACTTGAAGACACCACTCGAAGAAGTTCATTATTTGTTTAAAATGCCTCTTGCAGCAACGCGGTTAGTATATGCATGCGTGAAATCAAATGGATATGGAGATTTAAAAAAAAACGTCGAGCTGATCGATTGGAAAGACTTGCAAACATACTGTTCACTGTGGTTAGGCAGTTACCGAAACCAAAGCTCACCAGATAATTAACTAAAGCTGGGTAACTATAAGTCGGTATATTATAGTAACCATTTAAATTATGCGGAAATTCCAAACAAATGAAGTCAGCGGCTGCACGTGATGTAGTCGTAACAATCGTCGGACGTCTAGTGTTCTATTTCTGGAGACGCAAATAATCGACCAGGATGGGAATAATCTGTTTCCGCGTGATGGACTGGTTATTGATTATGGCTGTGTAGACGCCCGGTCGGGCTGTTTGAGCGTGCGAGAGGCTCGCCGGCAGCTCTAAGCCGAGGTTGTGGGTGTCCTGCACCAAATACTGCCACAGCTAAAGTACAATGAAATAGGCAAGTAAACGCGCAAAAAAATCCGTCAGATGCATGTCCTTCACTTGTAGCAGTGCACACAGCACCTCAGCATACTATCTAGTGTCATAATCATAACTTTAAAAATGCGAAATAGCTTTACGTCAAACAGGTGGGATATTAGAAAGAAATGCAAAAGCGAAAAAAACCATGTCTATCCTCGAGAAGAAGATTTTTATTTTTCGTAAAAGAGACTACACGAGCTGTTCTTTGGCATTCACCAGTATTACCAACTACCCTTTAATCAGAGATTTACGGACTTTGATCCTTCTCCTATTCCCAACACACTTCAGTTCTACTAATCCCGTTCTGCACCCAACTTTTGGCTGAACGCTCATAACACTAAAAATATTAGAGCTGATAAACATAACGCGAATTTGCCGACAATCCAATTTCTAGGAAGATTGTGTCTATGCAGTGTCTATTGCGTACTAATAAAACGAGAACGATTACTAACCAAAAAGAAGTAGCAAGACAATCACCTTTGCAGAGAGCTGTCGCTTTTTGCGCCGGGACGTGACTACAAGGCCGCGACGCAACGCTGTCGTGGAACCACTCTGTTTGTAAAATTGGTGGCGATTATTACGCGAAGGTTCGCCTATAGTCATACAGACCAGCATCTCGACGCCGTTTGCATCGCAGAACTTGTCGATCATCTTGTCGAAATCTCGACTCTCTATGAGGTCCTAGATATATAAAGCAATTGCTACATTAAAGTGACCACGATTACCGGATTCAAGTCAAATGTATAAAAAAATTACATACAACAGTGCGATAAACAATAAAATAAAAAAGGAAGATTTTCGTACACATCTGTTACAAAATATATCGCACACAGAATTTAGCAAATTGCAACTTCATTGTGAACTTTGCTGATTGGATAATTCCTTAAACTTGCCAGGGGTCAATAACGATAAATCAAAAGGCAAATGCATAATGACGGCTATCAAAACGCGGAATCACTCAGAAAGAGCTCCAACCTTCTAGACCTGCACAGCCAGGTATCATGTTGTAGATATTATATGAAATCGTGAGGGTACACCACTAGCAAAGTAAGCAATGGGTGTTAAAGAAGTCTCTCTCCGGATCAGAGATACACGGTTGGAACAAAGTTGACTTACGGAGAAGTCCATGCCCATTATTGTTGAACAGGCGATTTGTGGAGGTGCTTCTAGATTAACACCGACGGTCTTCATGTCACGACGCAGAAGATCCCAGATAGATAACTCTGGAAATTAAAGACGCTCATGTACTATCAATAAAAAACATCCAACTCTTGTAGCACATCAAGGGCTTTAGATATGCACGACCAACGCCACTGGCTGTTTCGTTATGATTGCCTGTGTCAAAGACAACAACACCTACCAACAAGTTTGAAGGTACGAGAGACCCTCCAGTCTAGATTTGGCGGCTCCTACTGGTGAATAAACCAGGCATGATGTTTCTCGGGAATATTTACACAGGTGGCTTCCCAAATGCCACTGGAGGTGGCCTGACATGGGAGTCGAAACCGGGTCCTTCATCAACAGAGCGAGTATTCTAATCGCTACACTATCGGACCACTCATAGACAATATTCCCGGAACGAGGTCACGAATACAGCAAACCCGACTTCAACAACAACAGGACCACATTGGTTTTTACCTGTTCGGTGTACTTGGTATTTCGGATTTAACTTCGACGGAAGGCGCCACCTATAGACTCCCAACAATCACATTGTTGTTTATATCTGAATCTGTACGTAGATTTCCTGAGAATTCTTTATTTAAAAGAAAACTTTTGGCTCTGTATACTCCCGTTTATTCTATATTTGAGGTACAGTAAATATTGGCGCTGGACTTTATCTGACCCTGTCATTCCTGGCTAGACACAGAAACAAGATGGTGTGTCAACGGGACAAAGCCACCCCCTCACCCGTCTGGTAATTCCGGTACAACGAAATCACGGCCCCTTTGTGCCTAACTGTCTTTATTGGCTCTTATCTTGTATAATACCCAACCACATCCATCAACGGAAAAAAATCATTCTCGTCTTTTCCATGCGAGGAAATAGACACACAAGTTCTTAAAGGTAGTGACGTACTGAAAAAAATCCAATATAACTCGGTTTCACGCATTTCATTTCGCCGAAAAGACCAATTTGTAAGTACTTTGACACGTTCTTATTATTGTCAGTACTAAGCCCCATATTGAAGAACGTGTGTTTTCCTCAACTTGCGAGCCAGGCAAATTTAAATTGTATCCTATTTAGGCGTGGATTAAATAGGCGTGAACTATGCGGAAATTTACTTAAGAAAGGCTTGAATGGTTTTAAAGAACAAACCCGACAGCATTTGACCGTTCAATGCAACATAAATAAAAGCTTCATGACGATATGTTTTACCTGATACGTTGAATTTGGCATCGTAGATCTGCTGATATATCGTTTCCCTATTTGAGCCACTAGGAAGGACAGCGGTACCGCCAAGATTTTCTAACGTAAGGGCAGCAGAAATGTCCTTTTCTTGCACTCTTTCGCTTTGTTTACCCGTCTCCGAAAGTCCCATCGTATCAATTGAAATGGCGCCTAGACCACGGGAATGAGATGACATGGAGATAGGTACACACTCACAAACCATATAATAGCTGACAGAGCTCCGTTGGTATGATGTCCTTTTGGAGGCGCTTCACCATTTCAGCGGTGATGAGGGAGGCACAGGAGCCTACTCTCTCCACGCAAAAGTATGTGCACGTATCTGGACGTCCAAACCCAGGTGATAGCGGGTGGTGATCAATAATTTCAACAACAGGATAGTCTTTCAAGCAGCTTCGTGAATTGACGTAAGCATGGTCGACAAGTATTAAGCTTATCTTGTCAACCGATTTTTTTTCTAACAAGTTGTTAAGGCTGCCGGCGTAGAAAAGATCATCCTTGTTTATGTCACAACTGCTTAACCAAAACGAGGCCTCTGTACGCAAAATGAAATCTTCCTGGGGGATGCTGCAGTAGGGGACATATACAACTCCAGAATTTGCATCTTCCTAAAGAAATTGTTAGACAATGTGGTAATTACCTTCGCTTTTATGTAGGCATAGCTGGTAGAGCAAGCAATACTATCAAGATCGCAAGCCTCGTTTCCCAGAACAATGACGTATTTTGAATCAACTTCATTTCTCTAAGAAGAATGAATTTATATGACGTAAACAGGATAAACATACAACAATAGCTTTTGTGTTCTGTAGGAATGATGTAAGCATTTTTGATACCCCGCTTAAACCAACCAGACGCCTAAACGGAATAAAAACATTTCGAAACACGATACGTCTGTAATATTTGCATAAAATCTGTTTCAAATTTTAATATGAGGTGTAAAAAATCAGCCTGAGTAACACTTAAAACAAGGACAAATATCTTATAAATTTACGTACCGCATTTCACCACCAACAAAAGTACTAAACGTATTAGAACATGGTTTAATCGCGCTGTGTGAGTAATTAAAAACAAATAAGAGTGACAAATAAATTTAACATGCATGGTTGCCGGTTAATTGGAGAATGCCTTTCAATCGAAGGAAATAGGCGTCAAAGGGCACAACAAACAACTTCCATAGACATTTTACTCACATTAAAAAAATAATAATTTAAGCACCTTGAAAGTCCTTTTATGTGTGGGCAAATGAGCGGCTACTTGCAAAATAAAGTACCAAAATTGATTTAACGAACCTAAAACGGCACCGATGACATCTAATGCGCCTATGGGTTAGTCGGTCCTATTCTTAATTGGTTGACATAGGCAACACTCATTGCACGTACAATCTACCATAGACAATCCAATTTCGAGAAATATGGTTAAAGTTACCAAAAAGATGAGTCAAGGAGATTCTTTCAATCTGCCATGAAATTTTAATACATAATTGAGTTACTAAAACCAACCGATTTTCGGATTATGTGTTGGAAGTGTACATAATAATAATAATGGTATTCGCTTTATTAAGGTCACGAGGAGCAGAACTTTCAGCATTAAATGTTATAACAGACAAAAATGATAGAAGAAGTTGCGATTGTACATAGCAGGTGTAAAATAATTGAACAAGAATGAACGAAATAAAAACGAGATAAATTTGCAAGAAAGGCAAATGAAACCCTCTAAGTGTACAAAGTTTGCAAACGCGTAATGGCGGCCATTGGAAGGCCTTTTCCATAACGCGCGCCCTCCCATCGAGTTGGTCCTATTGGAATAAATCCTTACTATCTAGCATAGTTCTTCTCTCGAGCAGACGAAAGGATGTCAAATCCTAATTTACTCAAATTTGAATGGCTGTGAACTTCACAAGACTGACCAAACCCGAAGGGTGCGCTCGGGCCAGTTCGATTGCCCGATTTGTTCCTTTAGAACCAACGAGTTCTGCTCAGCCTGTCTACTTACAGCAGCAACAAAAATGTAACATCCCTACACTACTTTTACAATCGAATTCAGTCATATTCTTTTAATTATTCCATCGGTTTCACGGGTCTGTGTTTGTTCGATAGTGACTGAGAGAGTTTTAATCGTTGCAATCGATCACGACGCCACCCAAATAAGCTCAATCCACTAAAAGTTTACCTTTCATGAACTGTTCTTAACCATGTGGTGGAGTGACTGATTTCGGTGAAACTCAAGTTGATGGAAGTCCAGTAATCGAAATCATAAGTTGCTCAATGTATCAGGCCAGTGGAAATCTTCCGGTCGGTTATAATCGCGACGATAATCGATTTGCTTAAACGATCATATGAATGGACAGGCATTCTTGGAATGCGCTCTTGAGGGTAGTAAAATGTGGTATTCATACAACATAACCTTGGCTTGTGTGTTTTCTGCCAAATCTAAGATGGGTCTAAATAGATAATAGAAAGGATTTTTTTCCAAAAAATGGATGCAATATATAATACAAATAACTTCGAAAATTCGAAGGTTTGCTTATCCAAGCCTACCAACACAATGACCCATTCTGCGCAATGAGGCTATTTCAAGCCCAAGTTTAATTTTAATTACTTTGTAGATTTTGTTTACTAGTTTTTAACAACTTTATTAGATAATCGCATTGTGTATAAATTACTCATAACCAATACGGGGAACGTTCTTAAACTTTGTTCGGTGAATCAATTTGTTGACGAGTAGCGGTATTCTGAAGATATATTATGTTTCCGGAGATGCGTGACCTTGAAAAGTGCGTCACGAATTTAGACGATGCATTGCAATAGACGCTTCTCAAAAAGCGGTGGCATAACGTCAAAAAATAGATGAAGTAGACGATTGTAAAAGTAGTGACCAATAACTGCAAAATTAATTGTTTATTAAACTTGTGTTGATAACGAATGACGCTTCGTTCTTTAATGTTGCTACATGTGTGTTGTATGAGGTTAAGCGATCGGTCCGGTCCGGAACGAATAAAGTGAAAATATCACCAGGAATTATAGCAACGACAAAACTATATATATCGGACCGTGTATTATTATTGATAAGACTTCTATCCACGGCTGATATTACTCTAGTTAATCTATCCACATCCTTTTGACACCTGCCAAAATTCAATTCTTATCGTACATTTTATAAGTAAAAAGAATGAATGATCATTGCAATGGTCATACATTCTTACTTAAATGGTTGTTTTCAAAGTAGCACGTATAATGTAAGTGAACTTAATAACGGTGGCCGAATAATGACAAAGGTTAAACACCACCTGATTTGGAAGGAGTGAGGATGTTGCTAGATATTCTTGTAGGCTTTTAAGAGATTTAATCTAGAAGACCCAGAGGTTATCAAGGCAAATATATGGGTGCCGGGTCTTTTAACAGCCCCTACCGTTAAAAAAACATTTGGGGCATTTTTTGAAAATCTGTCTTTTTCGCGTTGAGCTGAGAGGTTCTGTGTCTACGAATATGGCCCGCCTCCACCATCACTCATTCATATAAAGCCCAACATCGACCATGTTTGCTTAACGAAATTCGTAGTCGCTATCCTGGAAAAACATCACTTTCCGCTCTTCTATCGTTAATTGCGCGCACAATTCTCAACAAAATTGAAAACATTTATTCGCTAGTGTTTTTTTTAACCTGTCTTCAAGAAACGTTTTTTCATGACAACAATCCGAATCCAGTATTTATGCAAGAGAATTTCAAATACTATCGCCAGGGCAGAGTACGCGGCGCTTAGTCGCGACGTACATCAATCTGTGCTGGTAAATCGAGCTGATAGTCTTTTTGTATGATTGAATGTGTTGGTTTTACGGTTTTCTCTTGGGGAGTCAAATCGGTTTCCTAACAGCTTCCTAACGATTTAACACATAATTTACGAACATTCCGGTTGTTTCCCATTTAATGTTGAGGTTTTCCTCGAACATAATTGTCGAGATGAGATACGAAGTCAAAGGTATAAAAATAAAAGATTTAAACCGGAAATACATAATATGGCTCACTATTCAAGCAACGGTTACAGCTCGACCTAGTTCAAAACGCGCCTTCGCCTGCTAAAGCCAGTCTTCCCTAGATACTCACCGGTGTGTCCGAGAATAAAGAAAAAAGGCAGTCGTTAAAAGCACGTGAGCACACCCCACCATGGTTTAGCAATGAATAAGCCACATATAACCAAAATGATTCGCAAAAAATTCACATGTGCGTACTGCAGGTAAATTTGATTGATTGCGCAGTCCGCTACATGTTTACCGAGCTCGTTAGGACAATAATAAATAAATAAAGAACATTGCACACCGTTAAGTCATTTTGGGCGTTGTGTTCCCATTTTATCGATGAAATCAACAACAAACATAAATGTATACTCAACGGTTTTCGCCAAATGTCACTTTTTTATTTTGTCAGCCTTAGGTCTTCGATCTGAAAACTAAATACATTTAGAAATTTGCGTTACGGATGGCGTTGCCGACCCATTATTTTATATTTATTAACTAAACTCGCATATTTCATGAACACAATCCAACCCTCACAATCGCATCTGCAAGCTCACCAAAACTCTTGACAGTTAACAGGACTACCCGAAAACATAGCCCTTCCCACTAAATGGATCATTCGGATGGTACCCGTTTTGAGGGCCCGCCCAGTGCTTACCCAAAGCTCTGCATATATTTATATTTTATTGACAGTGTCTATCATTATTCAATCCCAAATTGTTAATACACTTACACTGTGTTGATAACCACTGGAAGCATCATTCTTTTTTGCCGTAACGGGCCACCGCTTTACTGGATCCGAATTTATACTCCTTTTTTAAAGCAGATCGAATAATAAATGTTTATCAAAAACCGGGAATTCAAATAGAATTTATCCTCTTCATGATTGGTCTGTATTATCGGTTGAGGATTTTATGATTGATATGTTATTTTGTCGTTTGCTTAATAAGTAAGTGACACTCGCCCCTACCGAACATTTCATATTGCCGGTTTTAACTATCAGGTTGGTTGAAATAATGCAAATGCACCATTTTAATCTATAATTATCCTGTGATGATTTTTAAGACCACACCGGCAACCAAGCGATGTTCCCAGATTGCGCTGACAGAAGCAGGAGTTATATCTTTGCCATTAATGTAATTTGAACTAAAAAACAATAGTAGAAGCGAAAATTTATAGATTGATTACTTGGTTTTTTGAATATACATATTGTTTGGTCGTAAATATATGTAGCAATTTGATGGCTTACAGAATGGATCATAGGTCTTATAATAATTTCATGAAATTGCACAATCATGAATGTATTTGTTGTAGGACCAGCTGTAATTTTTTATCTCGCTATGTCGGCCAATATTAATCCATGGGACGAAACACCTGCAGACAGAGAACGTGAAAGTCGACAAAAGAATAAGAATTGCCAGAATCCACTCGCCTCGAGATTAAAGGCCAACATTTTGTCAGCTGTGGACCACAGCACTAAATTTCCCAACGTTCCCTCGAAACTGAAGTTCAATCCCATTACATCGACCAATTACAATTCAGTTCTAAATGGAGATTCTGGAAAGTCCCGTTTTTCGCATGTTTCTCAGGAAATTTCAGAAACATTGAATGCGGAATTTACTAAAGAGAACCGATTTCGGGAACCTTCACCGATGAAACTCAGATATCCCGAGAAAATGGCGGGTATTTTCCTATTTTTCTTTTTTATTACTCTATAGCGGTGGATTCACTGGATGCATTCAACGTTAACCCACGCATTAACACAATTAATGTGTCCCAAAAGAGACAGGAACGTCGTATAATTGGATCTTTCATGTCGGCGACTGATGTCGTTTTTGACGATAATGACGATCTTGGAATTATTAATTATCCACCTCCCTCACAAGATGCAACACCTAAAACAACCGTTGAAAATATGGAAGGTTTTGCATCTACAACGATTCAATGTGGGGAAACACATTTTCAGGAATCATTGTGTAACAAGTCGTTATTAGTAGATGATGGTCCACGGAAACCCATGCCCTCTTTTGTACCATCTGCATCTACAGTCAGTGGCTGTACACTTGAGTTGGGTTCCAGTATCTCTAGGCCTCGTCGAGCTGCTCTAACTGGAAATTATCTCAAATTAAATCTCCGCCAAAAATGTTTTAGCCGAGCTGGCACCCAAAAACAGGCGCGTGCTCGCTTCCAAATGAAGCGGGCGAAATTCGCCAAGAAATTTGGCGGTAAAAATGCTGGTCGGTGCTACCGCTGCAATCAAGAGGGCCACTGGGCCAGCAAGTGTCCTGCATCGATCGCGACACGTCGCGCCCCAAATCCCATGCCTACAGCTGAGGAACTCACCCAAATGGATCCCGATTGTGCTCCGTGTCAGTGGCGCATTGGCGAGTTGGAGGACCTTCTTCGACAGTTTCCTGCCGGACCGCTACTAGAGGAATTGCTCAACTGTAGCTTCGACGAACCCATCGATCGTGTTGACGTTAGAACACTGGCGGCTTCGCTTGACGCTATCGAGGTCCGTGAATGTATCAACGATCTCCTGTCCCGGATGGGGATTCGTAGTTTCCGAGATGGGCAGGAGCGTGTTGTATGGCGCACGCTGTCGGGTCACTCTACCCTGGTCGTTCTACCAACCGCCGGGGGTAAGTCCCTCTGCTACCAACTACCTGCTGCAGTAATTCAGGTAGGTATGGATGCTGGTCTTCAAACAACTCCTCTTGTAGAAATTTTCGCCGGGCGCAACTGCTCTCGTAATTTCGCCTCTGATTTCATTGATGCAAGATCAGATCGCTGGCATCACCACGCCAATCAAGGGTACCTATCTCAGTTCCACGCAAACAAAGGAGGAGAAGGAACAAATTTTGGCCGCCGCGAGAGAGTAAGCAGTAGTTCATTTATTTTTTCGTTTGCATATTGAACCGATTATACGTCTCTTTATTTCTAATGCCTGTTCGACTGTTTTTGCCTCATTATTCAGCATTTCACGCTTTTGTGGACCAATGATTGCTATATTGTGGTCACGAGAATCACATGTTTCCGTGATGATGCCCAACAGAAAAAACGAAACATAGAACGCGACAAGCAGGAGTGCAATTTGCCTGTGGAATCTTTTTACAGGTGGCGTACGCACTGTCACCAGGGTGGACTCACTTTGTTGGGGTATAAAAAGCGAATGTCCTCAAACTGTCACGCCCAGACAGGTATTTGTCTGTGTGGTCGTGCAAATATACCGCGGGACAAATGTTTGGATTTCGGCACCGCGTATACGTTTCTATAGTAATCGAAGCTATGGTTAAGTCATCATGTTTCTTCCCTCTGATTTGCATCGTATCCAATCAGCGGCGAATACGCCTATATCTTGATGGCGCCGGAAGCCCTGGTTGAATCGGAATGGATTCTTTGTAACAACCGACTACCTCCGATCAGTTTTGTCTGTATTGATGAAGCCCATTGTCTGGCAGACTGGTCTCACCACTTTCGGCCATCCTACCTACGCATTTGCACTCTTCTCAGACGTCGTCTTGGGGTTAATCAATTTCTGGGTAGGTGCCCCCGTGTTACCCACCTGCCTGGGCTTTTGCGACATGTTTCTTTTCACTCGATTTCCTGTTGTACCATACGCAATCCACAGTTGTACTGATATTCCATTGGGTCCAATGATTGAAAGCTAGTAGACACCCTCCCCCTCTCATTGACTAGGGCTTTCGGCTACATGCACTCCATCGACAATCAAAAATATCTGCCACAACCTGGGAATGGAAGGAGAGGTCACCAAATTGGACACCTCGTGCCCTCCGGGCAATCCTCTCACCAGTTCGACCGACCCCCCAGGGGGCTACATCCAGCCCATATCGGGTCCCCTGCCACAGAATCTCCTCGTCACCGCCTCAATGGACATCCATCGAGAAGAGGCTCTCCTCCGGATGCTTCAAAGGTCACCGTTTTCAGACCAGCGCTCCATCCTGATTTATGCGGCCAGCCGAGATCTCACCGAGCGCCTCGCAAGTTTCATAAGAACCAGCCTCCAGGAGGTGAAACAAAAGGTACACAATACGACTACTTAGAACGTTAAAGTACCTATGTAGCTTCATTGATGATGACAATTTATTTGGGACAGGTTTCTGTTTTGGTGCGGCAACCATTTTTGGCAAAACAAATTCACAGTGTAGATAAATGAGTTGCGTGTATTCTTCAGATTTCAATTCGCGAATGCAACTGTAACTTGCGCGGGTTTTGTCTGATTCCTACTATAAAATATCAACTAAACAGTAACCTTGAGCGATGTAAACGCTAATCGTGACATGGCTGAACAACCCGTCATCTTTTATGTGAATATATGTCGAAAATAGCACTTTCATGTTCATACTGGTTTTATGTCGGAACCGGAGGTGCCATCTCGTTGAGCAAAAAGCACACGTTTATCCACGAAACCACTTGCTACCGCGAAATAATAATTCGGTGAGAGATAGATTGCTACTCCCTCCACATTTTTTAGAAGCATGAATTTTCGCAGATGTCAATTTATGCAATCACAGCACTTGGCAGAAAAGAATGATTCGACTTCATTGATGATGTCGCGACGTTATTGACTTGAAAGGTTTGCCAAGCATACTTCGTAAATGGCGTAATCTCCAATCTCTTAAATAGAAAAATAGCAGCGGGTCCTCCTTGAAATCTACCGGCCCACTCATGTGTTGGGGGCGTCATAGAAATCGTGCTACGATGTTCACAGATTGTTGGTTTCATTTTTAGATTGGGCGTCGAACCCTGACCTGGAACACGGCAGTGTACCACGCGGGCCTAAAATCGAAGGAACGAACCCGCGTACAGAATCGCTTCATGACTGGGAAGATACGCGTCCTCGTTGCGACAACAGCCTTCGGCATGGGTCTCAATAAGCAGGACCTCCAGGCCGTCATTCATTTCTCCTTACCAAAGTCCTTTGAAAATTACGTCCAGGTAAACCGCTGTTCATGGTGTGGCAATTCTGGTTTAACATGGGATCTCTGTCTTTCGTTTCCATCGTTTTGCCGGCAGCTGTGAGATTCGCGCGTCACTGTGACGGGTGCAGTAGACGGCACCCACTTCGGTCTCTGGCCTATTGCCATTGGGGCACACGTTCCACTCAGATACCTAATGATGTTGTTTGCACACTCAGAAGTTCAGCTTTTAAGCCACCTTTAATTACTCTATTACTTGGCAGTAGCAATCGACACTGTCATCTTGTGAATGAAGAAGACGCTGGCAATGCGTCTAGGTGAAAGCACAAATGTGTCCTTTAAACCTTTGTGGCGACATCGCGAAACCACAAGCTTTCTGTCGGACGTCAGAAAGCGGTTTCATTTGGAATTTGCATGACCTTGTCTCCTACAAGCTGCCAAAGGCGTATTTTGCCGTTTATTTTACAAAATGAACCTGAACATGTTTCCAAATCGGATTATAAGGTCGCTTTAATGACCCATAGAGTGCCTCACTGTTAATGTTATGACAAAATACGACCACTACCTTTTGGCGAAGATGGAGCCAATGACACGATGTTGTAGCACTTAGCATCCTCGTCCTGTCGGACGTGGGAGACCTGGGCTCGACTCCCGGGGGGTCAGACACCACTTGGGGCGGCACTAGGGACGAGGCCACCTCTAAACATGTTCCCGAGAAGCGTCATAGCAACACCCATGAAGCGCGGATTATCTCGCTCACGTGAGACAGTTTGAATCATTAAAAAAATGAGTGGTTTTTTTCTTTTTCGTGGGGAAATAAAATTATTCTCATTGGTCGTCGAGCAGTGCACAATATTACGGTCAACTTGTGTGTCCAGGAAATCGGTCGTGTAGGTCGCAACGGTCAGCAGTCCTACTGCCACACCTTCCTTCCGCCGGGATTCTCCTCCGTCGAAGCCCCACGGTCGACAACGCCGCCCCCCTCCACTGCCTCGGGGCCCACCACCACCACCACCACCACCACCGTCGTTACCCCGGAGGAGGCCCGCGAGGCCAATGAATTGCGACGCCACATATTCGCCAACCACCTGGACCGCGTCCAGCTGAAGCGTCTGCTGCAGCAGTACATACTGGTGACGGACAACGTTGCGGGTCCGGTGCTTGCCGTCGATCCCGAAATAATCGCCGAGGAGCTCGACATCAAACCAGAGAGTCTGGCTACGCTTCTCGCCTACATGCATCTGCGTCAGGATGCTCCCGTCTCAATAACTCTCTTGCCACCGTCTACCGCGGTAGGTGTCATGTTGCTGTTATTGCAAAGCATTTGGCCCTTTTTAGGGTCCACACGAGTGTACCCTGAGCAATCTGTTTGTGAATTCGTCTTTTATCGAGTCACCCGAGTTCTTTAAAGGTCATCAAAACAGGGATTCTGGTGACGAGTTTAACCCCCAACCACTTCAGAGGACGCTCGTCTGACACTTTAGTCGGTCTCTAATCGTCGCAGTTTTTTGTTAACGCGCCTGCTTATTCAATGCACCTACGACAAAACGGTGTATTAATTGATGGCTGTTTTTTGTGAATTAGTTTTGCAGTAGTATCGCCTTAGTCACGTGGTGTCAAAAGACAGTTTTTGGTTCCGCTGGTGGAGGCAACTCTTCCTACGCCACTGGATTGACTTGATTGACATTCACTAATCCCGATACGACAAATGAAATCGAACTCCCCACCCGAAAGAGCTCCAAGCACGATTGTTGAGAGCCAAAAGAGCGCTGTGGTGACCTGGTCTTGTGGGCCTAGTCGAATCGAATCGGCGGAGTTGTGCCTGACCTCGATGCGCCCAGAAAACAATAGCGGTGAGCCAAAAGGACAATGAGTATGTGTTGTGCTGGTTGGTGCGAGAACGGGTGTTGACTAAATCACCGGGGTTCACTGCACTCCTAATGTCACCTGACCGTGAGGGATGCATCACGCTGCTGGTTACAAAACTCTCACGAACACGTATAATTATCAATCGTAATAGCTAATTTAATCAAATTCGCGTGATCGACCCTTTTAATAAAAAAAACATGTCAACGATCTTAGTCTGCAAAAACGCTGTTGGCCTCGTCTTTCGTTTGACTGTTCAGGAGGTTTGTGGCTTTCAGATATTTGAAAGGTGGGACCGTTGGCATTGGTTTTGTGAGAATAGTGTTCAGTGAATGTCGGGAAGATTCGGTTTTCGGGTCATTGATCTCCGGGTATTGCAAAAAAATGAGTTCTCCTGAGAATAGGTGTTTGATCGGTGTTGGGGTTTCTCCTAGGACAACAGATGCTCCAAATTCCGAACCAGCAATAGATAAAACTGGGGTTAGTTGAACTGCACTATTTTCTGCGATGACATGTCGCCAATTTAGTTGAACAGCACAGGAGAAAGAAGAAAACCTTAACAAACCAACATTTAGGGAGAACTCTCGGTCATGTTGACGAATCGTGTGACTCCAGAAGATTCACAATTTTTTCGTTAATGCCCTTAGCTTTCGGTACCACCCAAAGCGATTCTCTATTGACCGAGTAGAATGCCGAATGTTTGTCGTTGTAATAACTCGACACGTTGAAGGCCTCCTCGGTTGGGGCTTCTCTTGTAGAAATGAAGCGATCTAGGAGGAGTGCAGATGAGGCTGGTAAGGTGGCAATGTCAATTAGAGCGATATCCAGCCAACCGAGGTTATTGATTATCGAAGCTCACTCCCGATCGTTTTTATTTAATGTTGGTATAGGGCCACTCGGAATTTATTTCGGTCGATCACATCCTCTGGGTTATGACGACCAAACCGACGAGCATTTCAGTCGTAGTTTATGACACGATGGTCACGAGCAGTCGGATTGGTGCCTAATTGTGTGTGTATTCCCATTCATGGTTTATTTCGGTGGGGTGATTTTTTTGTAGGAGTGCCAGCGTTGCTGGCGTGAAATTTTTTGTGGTGTCGCTTAGGAGTTGGATGTAACGTTACGTAGGTAGAGCGCTCAATCAATGAAGCTGCAGGTGCAGTTATGCTGGGATCCCATGAAAAAGAAGAATTGGGCACAGATTGGCTTGGTGTGGAATAATTGCTTCAGTAGAAAACACGAAATTTGTTGGAGCTTTTCGCAGGATTTTGTAGGATTAAATTCGGCATTTATCAAACACCTTTTGTCCGTTCTGTGTGGTATATTCACGTCTGCAATTGTATGGTACAAACGTGTTTTAGTGGCAACTTTACGCCCCAATCCTCGCTGAAACGCGGCACCTCTTAAGGCGAGCAGTAGAAAATGTCAATATCGCTCTGCGTCACCCCCTGCGGCACACCGGCTTTCATCAAAACGGCAGCAAAACCCACCGAGACGCCTTTTGGCTAGTTGCACAATTCTAGGGCCTATTTTTAAAACAGGGAAGAATGCAGGAATGAGCGAGCTGTACGAGCTACCCATGAGCCTGTCGTACGTTGTCGACGAACTCTGCCTGGTGATTGTAGAAGGAGTCGCTGACACTGTCTGAATGTGAGCCATGCTTCGGGGAAGTAAGGGTCACTGCCTATATGCGACCGTTATTGGGCTCACTCGCCTGGATTTCCTTGCCCAGTAAAGGCAGTTTAGACATGTTGGAAAAGCCCGCCTTATCGCATGTCGTCCACCAATCTCCCGCCCAAAGGATCTCGCCTTACTGGAGGCCTTACTGGAGTCGACCCAACTTTTAAAAGGCTGGCCTGCCATAAGGATACGGGCCAAGGCAGTCCTGTTTAGAGAGACCCTACCGACCAACCGATGCCACGCTGTATACCGACGGGTTGGAGTCGAATACTAAAACAACTGTAGTACAACGCAGCTTTCTTAACTCGTCCTTCTATCCAGGGTTACTGGAACACTCCCGCAGGACTGTAAGACTGCCAGAATTAGTGCAGGCAACAACTCGGCCCTCGAAACACTAACAAAACGTCGGCCGGGGAGAGAACCCCTGGAGGCCTCTGGTATAGAGAAACTACAGGACACTGAACCTGGCCACCAGGGAATTCGCCTGGTTTGTATCGAGTATGTCGGCGTACCAGACAACGAGGAAGATGACGTAGAAACATCAATAGGATGTTACGGCGAGGACAGGAAACCCATCTTCAACGCGGCGGTCATGAGGGCTTTCAGGTGAATTGTCCCGATGCCAAACCCAATCCCCACAAAACTTCCATTATGTTGAAAGTGGAACGGCTGTTGAGTCTGCAGCAAACCCCAGCCCTCCAAATTGAGCAGTGGGTGCATATTTGCTTACCTCGTGACCCCAACAAATAGGTTCGCCTTTATTAATAGAGTGAGCGCAGTGGGTCTCTTAAGATCGTGTGCGCTGGTGCTCTTTCCATTGAAAAACTGGCTAATGTTGTTAACCTTGTGTGGTTTGTGTCCACGCCAAATCGTTACAAGGCGATTCTGCGCCTCCCACCCAAACCCCTTGCAGATTGATGACACGGTTTCAAATTACAACCCTGTGGGCAAGCGGAC
Source organism: Proteocephalus fallax (assembly GCA_028672205.1). Classification (NCBI taxonomy): domain Eukaryota; kingdom Metazoa; phylum Platyhelminthes; class Cestoda; order Proteocephalidea; family Proteocephalidae; genus Proteocephalus; species Proteocephalus fallax. The sequence continues at coordinate 405,461 of JAPUBX010003984.1, read as the reverse complement.
TTACCAATCCACTGCATAGGAACTCGATTTTACTGCCTGAGCTAAGTTTACTCAGCCTTGTGTTCAATGTCGCATTTGTATACTGAGTAAAGACGGCCCTAAACGAAGAGAAAAAACAGCGTTTCATTTTATTTTACCCCCACAGTTCTGCGCAAGTCTAAGGCATGACTCATTTTCAGTAGTTCAAAACGCACGATGCTGCAATATGCCTTCGCTTCATGGTCGAATTTCTGCACAAGAACAATCGCTGTCCATGTTTTTCACGAATGAAACCAACGTCGATAGAGTTAGCCTCCAGCAGAACTTCCTTCCCTCAATTCCCCAACTGTTGATTGACAAGCCCGAAATAGCTTACTTCGTTTAAACACCGTGGTAGGAGTGCCTGGAAGTAGAAGCCTTTGCATAATTTGATAGTGCACCACCTCCCAGCATGTTCAAGACGAAGGTGGAACCTACTCCCTGGTGGAAATAAACATGAGTGATAACATTAATTTTTCTCTCCACAGACCATCACCATAAGCTGCTACGGAGGACCCATGGAGCTTGCTCGCGTCTCTAACCGCAGTCTCGCGGTTTCCGCCTGGCTCGGACTCCTCAAAGCGTCCACCACCGCCGCCACCTTGTCTACTTCGACCCTCCGCGAAGTGACCCTTGACCTGGTCGCTCTCTGTAACAGATTTGGGTGGCGCCCCGACGCCGTCTGTCGCGAGCTTCGTGGTCTGGAATGGGACGTGGGTCCACGTCGCACTGGCGTTACCGTTTCCCAGTCTCCCCAGCGAGCCACCTGGTTCTGGGTGCATCGTCAAGAGGGGGCTTCTGGCGACGATCTTGTCGACGCGGAGTTGTCCTACCTACAGCGACGCCTGGAGGAGGTTGAACGAGGGGGTCTCCATAGCCTATCACAGCTGCAGGCTGCGATTGCCCTGGTCGCGGTGGGCGAGGTCGATGATATCGATTTTTCCGGCGACGATATTAACGGCGTCGATGATGGCGACGTCGGTCGGAGGAAGAATGCCACGAAATTGCGCTCCGAGGCTCTGCACAAGAGGGTCGATGAGAACTTCAACACATCCGTGTTAGTGGGTGACGATTGTGGTATAGGTAGCTCCAGCTGGCCTCCCAATGTGCCACCTGAAACGGTAAATGAATATATTTTGATGAATGAATGAACGAGGATCTCTTTAGTCGTGCTTTTCCACAATGTTTTTGTCACTCTCGTCGCTTGATTTGTCCTCTGTTTTGAAGATCGCCAGATATTCCTGATTGGAGGAAATCCGTGAAAATGCAGCGGTCAAATTGCAACCACGTGCCAGTTCTTTGACCCCAACTGCGCCCGAATAGGCTTTGGTTGACACAAAAGCCGCCACTTCCCCTCTGATTAAACCGTTTGGTTGTTTTTCAGGAACAGGCGGTTTGTCGAACAATTGCAGATTTTATTCAACTCCATGGCCACTCTTTACAGTGCCCACTGACTGGCCGTATCTTGGCCAATATCTTCCACGGAATTGGCTCGCCCCAGTTTCCTGCAGTTGCATGGTCACGTGCACATCGGTTTTGGCGCGCACACCTCGAGGTCGATTGGTTTACTCTCCAGCGAATCGCAACACAGGAGCTCATTCAGTCGGCAGCTGCCTTTATGTGATGATCTACCTTGATGCATCATGCGTCCCCACATATGCATTTTTGTATGTGGAAATATACATATTATCTTTGTGTTCGATGTTTTCAATAAAATTACACGACGAAACATTTGTGGTAATTACAATATTGCCACATGCTTGTGGTTTTTGAAAAGAGTGTTCCTGTCGATTAGCATAAGTTGCTACAGCTAGTCTGCTGTGGTCTCCATTTTCTGGCTCTGTGCCACATCTGCGTCATCGCTCTGTTTTCTCGCTAACCCAAACGTCGACGTGCATCAATGCGGTGACCTCCATAACATCGAATATTGAAATGGTGAAAATGCTTATTTCGTTTTAAATAAGACCATATATCATACTGATCTTCGTGCTTAACGAGACCCTTTTGTGATAAAAATATGTTTTGCTTGCAATTGTGTAAATGAGAAAAAGGGCGTCTAATTGACCATATATCGCACCATCGGCATGTTCTGGAATTGTCACACCATTAAATTCACATATTGAAGCTCTACGAGATCAGCGGAATTATCCAATCAACGTGCGTGCAGGTGAACGTATGTGCCAATGAGAACGTGTACATTGTGGCGATAAAACAAACTTAGCCCAGTGAGCACTTTCAGATTGCTAACAAAAACAAGTAGCACGAACTCATCGCGATTTAATTTGCCAGCCTTGATTCTGTGTCGCTTCAAATGAATGGATCAACGAACAAATGCGCCAGCGACACTATTAGGCACGCCATAAAACACAACCGACGAGAAAGATCCACGGCTGCGAGTAACGACCAAACCAACAGCTCTAAGCGAGAGGATATTAGGTCTCGGGTTGATCGAATTTTTCATCACAACTCGCGCTCAACAGAGACTAACAGCGACGGTGAGCAGCCTAACTTGAGGCTGTCCACCCCACCCTCCGTGTATGTGAGCGATTGTGAAGCTGCCTCGAAAGAAAACGGCAAAGCTAGGCGACCGAGGTCCCTTTTTTGCGACCTAGGGGATGATATGGCGAGATCCGAATCTGAGACGTCTCCCGACGACGAAGATGGCACTCTACACACAGGCCCTCGGGTACGACGCCACAGATTACTCAACTTGGTACCCAGAAAGATTAGCATACATACCTCCAATCTGGTGAGTGATTCAGACATCCACCGGGACCAGCTTCTTCATAGTAGTCAGCTTGTGAGTTTCCCACAGTGCATTTATCTCAGAACACAGCCTTGCAGACTCGATCAGATTCGCAATGTCTAAAAGTATTCCAGATAGTTTACGATTTATACAATACGGAATAAACAGATTTTCAACTTATATTCCAGATTAAGAATATTTTATTCTTAGGAATCTCTTTAAGGGCGTGAAGGCTGCTTTATACAATAAAGCCTACCGTCTATTGTCAATTATTTTAAACTGTCATATTTCTGTGTTTGAGAGCGCGAGTGGCATACGGTGGATCGTGAACATTCACATCTTCAACGCATACAACCTCGCTCCCTATATAACCCAACGTAGGTTTATGTTTTTCACATCGCTAAATAAAGTGACCGTTGGCAGAGATTCCTGAAGACTTAACCATTAGCTTCTCTGTTTATTCCAATTAAGATACCATTAACGCGTGCGTTAAACTTACCCAGGATGAAATAACCCTAGGAAAGACATCTGTCAAGTATGGCTCAGTGCAACCGGTATGGGATCAGAATTTGAGTTTCTTTCTAACCGGCATTGACACTCCAATAATTGTAAGTTTATCTTTCAATAATATACTTTGAATCATTGATTTTGGGGATTAATGTTCGAGATGTTCCACGGCCTTAATCTGAGAAACTGACATTATTATAACATCACAATATCGCCAAAAATAATGATCCTTGAACAATTCATATTTATTTTTAAATCAAAACTTAATTTCCCAGTTTCACTCTGCGGCCCCAAGACTAACTTCATTGTTAAGCAAGCTTCTTGTGTCTAAAAGAAAAATTAAAGATAAGTTTGATGCGCGAGTATTAAACCCGTCGTTATGTCGTTAATGGCTTATCAACTGATGAAATCATTTCAGTGAGTTAAAAAGGTCTTAGTTTACCAATTTTCTGGCGGAAATACTAATAAGATGACGCTTAATATACTTCTAAAAACGATCGATCGGTAATTAGTTCAAGAGAAATCTAGAACAGTAACCAGAATCGAACTGTTATGACTGCTACAACGGAGTTTATGCATCAGCCAAACGTATTTGCCAAGCGCCCCTTAATATAAACCTTCGGATGACAAACGTTCGTTTATTTAAACGAGTATGAAATATTCTCGCATCTTTGTTGTACAGAAGAATCACCGTGAGATTATATTGAGTGAGCACAACTACTTAGAGAACGTCGCAGCTGCTCTGAAGGATGAGTGGGGATCCAGTGTCAGAGATGCCTGTGCAAGACCTGTGTAGACCAAATACATTTCACGGGATTGTGGTGATTAACTACATCGAGGGTCTTAGAGGATGCGTATTTTAGAGAGGATACATTGCTCTTGTAAATTAGTAAGAATCACCTCAGAAAAACACGAAACCAATCACAAGTTGGTTACAGTCTGATTTTCTCAAGTATGGAGATTCACTTTTAGTGCAGTCTGCTGATAATATTTGAGGCATCACCCGAGGAAGGGTTCTTTGTCACCAGCCAATGCCGGTTTCATTCAAACTGTCTAAAATTAGATGTTTAAAGAAGCAAAGAATAAAAAGAAGATTTTGTTAAATTTTAGCTTAAATTATGCAATCGAAAGGCACGGCGAAATCATTGCTTAGGAATCGCTCACTTGGCTCTCAATGAATGCCTCACGGACATGTAAGTTTTCGAGGTCTTGGCTTCAATAACCTCCCCCGCCACACGACCACCAACGTCAATCAATGGTGATTCAATGGTGGTATCATTCACGCAGTATATAAGCAGGCGCATTGTGATTGATGTTCTTTCAGATAATTGTATTATCGAAGAGGCTTAAGATACTATTATTTTCGTCAACGTAACCCAATCTGTATTACCTTTTGAATGTTGTGTTTCATGTTTGAAATGCCACCAGGTCTGGTCGATTCCCCCATCACTAACAATAGGTGTGTGTTTCAACCCAACAGCACCTACCCCAAGCACCTTGAGGTGACACGGAGTGCGGTGGATAAGGGGGTTGTTGGGATGCTGAGACTACAATTCTGCCTCCAGACCCTGTTACCCTCTCCCGCCTCCAGCAAGAAGCCCAACAACGACAATTTCCTCAAGCCGCCGCAAGTGAGTTGCTTCTACTTTAGTTGCTGACACACAACGCGGCAGATAAACAGTGGTTGAATGATGTCAGCCAAATTGGTTATGGCGTTAATTAAAGAATCTGGTAGTTTCGGCTAGGTTGGTTGAAACAACGGCCTTCACTTGGTCGTTGTCAAAATTAGATCGTCACACGAATCTTTTGCCCTCGTTGCTTATAAGTAATCAATCTAGCCAGGTCTCTCAGCAGTTTTACAATCCCCATGAGTTCGTTATAGTTGTTGTAACTTTAGTGGCATTACAGCAGAATGAATTGGGTTTATAGCGCGCCTAACTCAACGGCGGACAAAGCATTTTCACCAACAGGATAGCGGATAGGCATTTATGAAGAGTTGCAAGTATGTTCACGCGGCTTCGTTGAGTCAAAATTTATTCTAAACAGTTGTTACAATTTACGGAAACTCCTGTAAATGTGCCGAAATGTCTGAATATTATGTCAACATTCTTAGTCGGCATTCTTAAATGATCTGATCTTAAATGATCAAAGGGGATGGCAAAACCTTCACAATTCATCCGACAAGCAAATTGATTGTCCTTGAATGCTTCTGAAAAATATAGAGCAGACGATAAACTCAGCATTATTGTTTCCGGTCTGCCCCAGTCGGCTGCATTGCTATATATGCCCCGCAAAAGGACGTGCTTCACCTTTTTCGCGAGTAAATCCACCTGTCCGAGGCCCAGATATCGTTGACTGATAGACAAATTGAAACAAATTTAACTGTCTCAACAAAATAAACCCTGCTGTTGCCACCTTTTGCGCAACTCGCCATTTAGACCCTTAAGCTGTTGAAAGTGCGAACAGGCAGCATGAAGTCGCCGACGAGTTCGCAGCGACACTCGTCTCCCGTGCCGTCGCCGGCCATCCAACACGGCCCCCTCGGCTCGGGTTTGCAAATATTCGAGGCGCGCTACTTTGGACTTTTGAGTCTCCGGGCGGTGGCTAGACCCTCCAATGTCTACGCGAATTGCTGGCGGGTCCTCGAGTACCAACCGGCGGAGGTTTCTTTGATTACGAATCAAATGACCAAAGCCACCGAGCTCGTGTCACCGCGGCTTCCCTGGACGCCCCACTTCCTCCAAGGGGTGTCGTCCCTCGACTTCAGCTCACCTGCTGGGCCCCAGGTGATCCAGTTCGAATCGGCGATCCTCCATCTCACTGTTCTCAGTGTCTGGGGATTGCAGTCGATCCCGCTGTCGAAGTTTATCAACAAGGTGCGGTCTAACCACGACTTCTCCGATCCCATCCAAAGCGGCGTTTTGGTCGCTAAAATGATCTCCTACAACCAGACCCTGGTTAAAAATGCGGAGCGTCTCTCCACGTTTGTGCAGGTTCAATTGGGGAAGGACAAATTTGACACGAAGGTAGGCCATGCTAATTTTATTTTTGTATCGCATTCTAGAATGTCGATAGTGTCAAGTTGGCTGAAATCATTTGCTCGGCGTTTTCAATTGCTGTTATTTCTTGTTTAGGTTTACTAGTAGGGTTTACCTAAAGGTATCAAGATACTAAATCTACCATACAGACACTTGTTAGCTATTTTCGAATTGATTGAATCATTTACCAATATAAGTAAAGTCATAGTTCTTTAAAAGGTTACATTTGGGGGGGGGGATACACTACGGTGGATAGAAATTGACCAAAAGCACGCCGTTTTGTACCAAAGAGAATGGCATATTTAAAAAATGTCTTGGTATGTTTTATTACATTCCGAAATTGGATAATTATTCATCTTCAATATATCTACAAGTGTTCGGGGGTTGCTTATCCTATTCGCGAATCACTCATGATCCATGGGCACTATGTTCACTGTTCATCTACCTGAGCGAAACTATCATTCCACGATTAAAAAAACATGATTTCTTGTTTGCTGAATATAGGCAGATGATTATTCAAGATGTATAGACTAATATTGTTTTAGATTGTTTCGCATATAGGTACAGAAATTTACTTACGATCCGATATGGAATCAGACCTTCTCTTTCAATATCACAAAAAGCTCGCGAACAATCGTGGAAATACAACTCCTAAACGTGTCCAATCCCGCTATTACGGGTCCTGCATCTGGAATCGAAAAGATCGGAGAGTGAGTGTGTTATTGCTTGGCCCATGTCATGCCGTATAGCCACGTTTGCCTGATAAACGTAGGGTTACCCTTTGATTCGGAAGAGTTGTCGCAGATGGTCGCATTTGCTCGAGTAAGCCGGCTTGTAGCCACTTCAGGTCACCTGGGTGGAATACGCTTGGTTTGCGTTAAATTGATGCTTTTAACTAGACGATGGTAAGTCATCCAGGAATGGGTGTGGGCTATTGAGATCACGTGAGCAGGGACCGTGTCTTTTAAGGTCTTGCAAGAATAAATGTGGGTTATTAAGGCCAAAGGGTCACGCTTAATACAATATCTCTGAATAATAAAAATCCAGCTTGTCTGAACTTATTATTTTGTTTGCGGCATACGTTGATTTCCACACTATCTGTCATGTTTAGAGCACTTATTGACATTTCTCAATTGCCGATGGACTTTACCCAGCGAATTGAGATTGAGCTCAACGGGAACAACCCCAAACCGCGGCTGCTGCTTCTCGCCACACTCACCGGTCTAACACGGTGCGATTTTGGCAGCGGCCAGCCCTCGCCCCAGCCCTCGCCCCAAACATCCAACATGGTCTCGTACAGACCCAGTTTGTGCACTCGGAGCCCGAAGAACAGTGTGAATCTGATAGCGCGGAAACGATTAACCGAAGTCATGGTTACTCCGGCTGTAACACCCGACTCGGGAATACACGACACCGAGGGCGATGGTAGTCCGGTGGGAATGCACCCGGTGAACATGTCGGACGCCAACAACCGCCTAGTGGAGCACTACGTACGTGCAAGGCTTGGATAAACCGCAAGCGCTGGCTTCATTTCAGGAGCCTAGTGGTTATTCGGTCGGTTATTTAAACGACTCTGGTCACGAATGACGAGAGACGGACCACGGGAGTTTAATAGACCACCTGATAGAGAGTACATATCGATTGTTTTGTGCTATTGGCATATCATTACACCGTATGTCGTAATTGATCAACAAGATCTGTCATTTTTGATGCCGAAACTGTAGTGTGTGCAAATACAATTTTCATAACGCTGGCGTCTCAAAAGCTGGAATGTATTGCAAGGTGTCACGATGGGACACGATCGGACAAGAGGAACCAATGAAAGACAACGTAGACTGATGAATAGAACGTACTTAAAAACGAAGGGACAAATAATTTCTCCAATGATCAAAAACTTGGTCGCTTTATATATTTGCGAATTTTAAGACAGAGAACTAAATAGTTCATCGACACAGATATTGAAAGAAATTATCATTTGTCCCTCTTTCCCGCTATAGTTCCGATGGACAATTGAAGATAAATTAAGAAACAATCAAAATCATACAAACAGATCGAATTTTAAGACGGGAATTATATTTTTGCATTGTATGAATACTATTGAAATAATTACTTATTACTAACTCAGAATACTTGTTTTACTTATTAAACACATGTTTTGTCCGCTACAGGGCTGGCGAAGGTCGTTAAAAGATCGATTTGACGTTGGTTACCTCCGTGTGAAAGGTGAATTCCGCTTCCTACAATTTCATCCAAACTTTCTTTATTTTGCGGTATTTCCACGAGCAGTCCAAAAAACGTCCTAGTTGAAACCGCCCTCGAGCTACAATTTGATACCAATTATCTTAGCCTGCTATTTCTGTTTCATGCACGCATACGTTTGCGTGGCCGAAGTAACAAAAATAGACACCATTCGGGCTATACGGATAAAAGTAATCATGCCTAGTTTATTATAAGACATTGGCGTGATCTTTGGCGTAAAAGTGAAGAGAATCAGCAGCCAGGGCGAGGGATTCGACTGTTACAGGAGGCCTCGATCCACCCACCCATCCACCCACCCATCCATCCATCCATTGAGACTATTGACTAAGACGGTTGCGCAGATCAAGGAAGCGACACTATTTACCAAACTGGATATCAATAAAACAAAGACTTCATAAACTATGCAAATCTTTATTATTACAGAGAATTTCACAAGAATACCGGTGTTAATAATCTGCCTTGAAATATTTTTTTATTTACTCATAAGCCACTAGAGCTCCAATGTCAACTTAAGACACATTTGTTTCCTAAGACACAATGATCGTTTGAAAATATTAACACAATTAAAGTAAGAAAATAAATAATAAAGACAAATCCCCAAATTAGACTGACCTCGTTTCTGTTCTTATCTGTATAGAAGCAGGAAAACGTTGTCTTCAAAATAACACCAATCTTTACGTAACAATAAGGTTATTTCGGATTGTCTAAAATATATATTTATGAGAAGCATCACGAATGCAATCCTATTCACCGTTGGTTAATCATGTATATGAAAAAAATGTGAATTCCCTCGGTTAAAGAAAGCCCCGGTCTTTCAAGAACAATTTAATTTTACTTGACTCTGCTAACCTAACACACTTGTGAGCAAACTTGTGAGCCATTGGGCCAATGGAATCAATGAAGCGATTCGAGGCTTATATGATGCATATCAAGTTGAGACAATCGGTAGCCCCTGCCAACGGCGAATCCACAAATCAGAACACCTAGCACTAATGCCCTCTCCTTTTCTAGTAATCACTGCAGCGGGTTTGACGACAAAGGACCAGAGCGGAAAGGTGGATCCGTATTGTGTTCTCGAACTAATTAACATGCGAGTACAGACTCAGACAGTCAAAAAGGACCTCAATCCACAATGGAATAAAACCTTCGTCTTGTAAGTCCGGATTTTTTGAAATATCAAGATGTTATTTTAAAAACTCCTGTATCAGAATCCGTCAATTTCACAACCTGTATAGTAAATTGAAAGTATTTGACTTTATCTACACTAGCCCCTCTAACGCGTAGAAATCGCAGAACATATAAGAAACATGCTCAGTTGGCTAAACATCATGATGAGGTTCATCACTAGACCAAATTCATGACACACGAGATTTTCGTTTTTAGTCCGGTGACTGATATTCACTCAGTCCTCTATGTTACCGTTCAAGACGAGGATAAAACAAAGTCGGAGTTCCTCGGCCGAGTTGCTGTTCCACTTCTAAAGGTAAGTTGATACATATCAAATGTCTTTTCATTAACATCATCTACTAATCAAATGATATCGATCCTCTCCATACAAGACACAATTCTTCAACGCCATTTCTCTAGCTGTTTCACCCTTAAGTAACTGTCCCCACCCCTCAATTAGTGTCTGTCTCAAGGTAAATCTTTTCGACAAATGCAAATGCAATGCAGCTTAATGTAAACAGGTACAGCTGCATATCTCAATTAGGTAATTCCTTATTCGTACTAGTTTTTAGTTTCACCCGGACAGGCGAAGCAGGAACGGAGAAATTGTTTTTATTTGAAGTAGAATAAATTTTTAAAGTTTAACGTTTTGGCCATCGTGACCCCAATAAAGCGATTGTCATTATCACTTACAATACTCTTGCCACTTAGTGCACCATGTTATTTAGCCGAGGTAACTTAACATAAGCCAGAATGGTCGACAAGTGTGTGTATGTGTTACACACAATGCTCACGGTTAATTGTATGCGAATTTCAGATAAGAAATAATGAACGCTCTTGGTATGCTCTAAAGGACTATGATCTCAAGGACAGATCGCGAGGATCAATCTTGTTGGAATTCTTTTTTGTTTACAATCACGTAAGTTAGTCTCACTGATGCTATTTCTCCCCATCCCGAGTGTCGTTTTCTAAAAGACCCGAGTAATTTGAGTTGAAACGATGCGTTCAGTCTAACCGCGCTATCATATTTCCGTTAAAGACCTGAACGTTGACAGCAAATATTACAGTTCGCATTGGATTAATTAAAATAAGGACTTATCGAACCCCCGGAAAGATTGCAATGCTAAACTAAGGTTATTCATATCGTTAAGATGGTTGAAAATAATTGACAGTATACGAGGTCTACTCACAGCTGCAAGAAATTGCTTGAAGCTTAGGTAGACGTTTACCCTTAATCTATATTCTTAATTTGTTGTTGTCAATATCAAATGAACCCGCTCGAGCTTCGTCGAATTAGAGTCTGGTAGAAGGTGAGTTTAGCCACCAATTGTGCTCACTGAAGTTAAGAATACCGGATACAGCTACTTAAAAAAAAGAGGAATATTTAGGCAAATAAATTCGCGTTCGCAAGTTTTATCGTCGGAATTCTTTGCGTTATGCGAGAGGGACAGTTTTCTATGGGCAATCATGAAATCGCATAACCTATTTATCGAATAACGCAGCATGAATTTCAGTTTAAGGCTGCTTGGCGCACGCTGAATCCAGTCGAACCCGTTTTAAATCACCCTGTTACAGTGATTAAATATGGCGTAAGTCGCTATTTACTTAATTCAACAATCTTCGAAATAACGCGTGAATTAAATGCTATGTTTATATTATTTTGTTTAGAAACTAACCGCAGGATATAAAAATGTGAGCATTTATAATCTATCCGTCAAAATATAACAATCCTTGGTGGGAGAATTGGTTTAACCGTTCGGGTTATATTAAAGGTAACACTGGTTGGAATTGATTTTCGATTGTTAATTAATAGCTTTCGTGCGTCGAATTCCATTGTAGCAACTTCGCGACCACGGCCTGCGTTTGAAAGTTCTCTTTAAACCGATGGGCATGGTGAACAAGGTGTTGGACTCCCTGTGTTCCTGGGAAAACCCGATGCAAACCCTGGCAGTTATCATCGGCTTCAATCTGGTCGTGTGGAACTTCCAACTGTACATGATCCCACTGGGCATGATTGTGGGCATCTTCGTGAACCGCTACCCCTCGCGCCACCACACCCACCTCCTCGACCTCCTGAGCTCCGTGCGTGCTGCCTACGGTGTGGGTGCGAGTCAAGCGACCTCGGGCGTCAGTCCGGCCAACAAGATTCTCGCCTTCTCGAATTCTCGTGACAGCGGCGACGACGACTGGCCAGTTAATGGCTCGCCCCAAGAACAAGATGATAATCTGGTCATCAATAATCAGCTGATGAACACGCTGGAGACAGACATTTTGCAACCTGTCGAGGTTAGTCGGAAATTTCATACCAATCTGTTCAACATGTCCAACCTGGCACGAGGTCTTAATTTAACCGCGAGCAAACTAAGAAGGATCACGGAATTACGATATTTCTTAACCGACAAATCCCCTCCAATATTGCAACAATCGCTTTTAAATATACCTTTGTCTGTAATTAAATGGTGACAATCAGGACTTTTGTCAAAACAAATAGGTATTACACTCGGTGGTTAACGCTTCACAGTTAATACCCTTTCAGAAATGTTGATACTCCAAAATTAATTATTTTGAAAGTCGGCGTGGGTTTCATTCGGCGATCTAGATAATCCAGAAGTTGAATTCGGGCCCGGATATTTGGTTATCCTACCAATGCTCTAAAATCTCTTGAAATCGACTAATAATTTTTTCTTCAATTACATTATCGACAGGGACCAATTGAGTGCATTAATCAAGTCAGTTTCCCATAACATACACCGCCTACCTAACCTCCATTCACATTCTTTGATATAATATGTTTATCTCATCGCAACACCAATATTATCGTAGTTTGTCAAAGAAGAGATTTGAGCTCCATTCTAACAAAACGCGCCACGTATTCTAACCAAATATTAGTAATCTGCGATCCATCTTCTTTATGGCAGTCAGAAAATAAACAATGTCTTCGTTTAAACTCCTTCAGGAAGAACAAAAGGATCAAAAACCGGGAAAAAACAAATTAGCTGCAGTCAAGGACATCTTTGACGAACTCCCAACCATTCTCGACGCCATCGCGTCAACCTTCGAGAGGGTGGCTGGGTAGGTCAATTTTGAACGATTTTGCACCCAATTTACACTTTTAATTTCTGTTTAATCGATAATTCCTGCCGCTCCCTACATCCTCAAAGCAGGTTTCAGCCACATGAGATTGTCTAACGAAACTGCGACCACGTTTACTCTCGTATTTTCCACCGAAAAAGTGGGCAATCATTTATTTAGCATTATTGCATTTTCAAAAATCAAAACTTATAACCGAACTTCCGTTTTCGAAAAGCAAATTTAAAAACATTTTATTTAATTATATAGTCAACTGTAGATAATTCGACAATCTCAAAGATCCCTAGAATATCTTCCGAGATAAGCATCACGCAAAATACAATGCTTATTCTCTGAAACTGTGTAAAAACTAGAGCAGTCCTTTAGATAAATCCAACTTTGGAACACTTGCATATTTAGTTTGATTGAGTACTTATTGTCGGTTCTTGTGCCTGATGTACGGGTTTTTAATTTCAGGGTATTCCAGTGGCAAGTTCCTTGGATAACCTGGTACTCCGTCTTCTTTCTGATCGTATTCACCCTCATCCTATACTTCGTGTCTCTGCGTATCGTAATCTGTATAATCGGTAAGTACCTGTCTGCTGGGGTTGAATTCGACCCGATCAATTCGAAAAAACCGTGTGAACGGTAACTTGAACTTTGAAACCCTATTGTGGATGCAAATGTTTCCACGTATCTGTGCAAATTAAGTCTCACTTTAACGTTCGTTTTACGAGAATATTAATCTAACTTTGAATAGCCTGTCAACGCCCTATGACGTCAATCAACTGTCGTACGATTCTCGGGAGATATTGCACTCATCAAATAGCATAAGTGTTACTTCTCGTTTTTTCAGGAATCCGACGTATATTCCACATAAATAAATAATTACCGGGAAGTCCTATCGCTTTTGTAAACAGGCTAGCCTACTGCATTTTATCTGGCTGGGTTGTTTGGTGCCTTCTTTTCTGATGAGCCAAGAAGAATGCTGCCTCTTGTTTCATTCTCTTTGCGGCTTTTAGAAGAATTGGCTTTCAAAAGGGTTGTTTCAAGATGTTCCAATCGATCTGGTCTTTCCAACAAAGACGGCTGTTCATATAAACTGTTTCGTAAAATGTTGTACATCCCACATTCGTCTAGCCTTTTTTGTTAGTGTCACTACATAACAACGAGATTTGCTTCATTTTGTGTTTAAGTAATCAATATTGGTCAAAATATGATATCTTAATAGCACATCTTCATTGGGGTGTCCAAGTTCATCCTCCAAGCCTTGCGTGGCACCAGAATTACTTGAAGATGGGGCTTTTGGACTTGCGGGGAGGGCGTGTTCTATAACACATAGAGGAGGAATTCATGTCAGGTCAACAGCGTTTTTAAATCGTTTACTCTTATACTTGAGGTACAAATCGTCTTACTAAGAAACTCCTCAGGCCCTACAGCAGATCAACAATCGAAGTTTTCAACGTTATCTCACGCGTACCATCCAAACCAGAAGCTGTAAGTTTCTGCGAATCTGCACATTTTAAATAAGGGCACACATTTATGGGGGTTTTATTGTGAAATATCTCAAAAAAGGTTCTCAAGTATAGCATTTTCGAATACCTCTGGATTTAAGTTTATCATTGATACCCACATGCGTGGTCATATTGAAGGATCGATTTCTCCAACAAATTCGGTACCCCATTGAATCTGCTTACCGAATGGTAATTACATACAGCATTAACCCGTTAAAACACGTCTTAGTGTAACTGCTTCGTTCTCGGTCTATTTGAAAATTAAAGGATTTCGATTCGTAAAGAAATTTCTGCATTTCACTTGAAATGATATGTCTAGTTATGGACAAATTTCGCGAGCGTCTTCGACAATGTGGTGACAACAACGGTAAACGCGTGAATGATTTGACAAAGCCTTCGCATGCTCCCCTTTTTAGGAACAGCAAAGACGACTTACGCCGAGGACATTTGTTGACCCTAGATGATATCCAGATGCCCTCCTCAAATGACCTCCAATTGTTTTGATAAAAATTGCGAATTTGGGGGAAATAGGTTAATGTGTAAATAATCATGAAGACGCTGAAATATAATTTTCATATGTGCATTTAAAATATTTGTGATTGCGCCCGAGGTATTGATTTGTTATGTAAGTGTTGTAGAAATAACGAATCCATCCAAAGCCTAAATCGACACCGTAATTTCCTTTATTTAGGGTGTGTTTCTATCAAAACGCTTCAATAGCTCAAATTCGGGGGAAAAGAGTCGGGATCATTATTCAACCTGATAGAAATTCCCAAACGAAACACATTAAATTCGTGTTGATAACTTTAAACGAAGGATTCGGGCATCCGAAACCAAGTTTGATTAATGCTGGAAGCCGATTGGCTGCTTGACGCTGGGACAACCAGATTAGCTTAAAGTACACCTCGTTAAACAGTAAGGTTAGGAATGGTAATCGAAAATTATTTACACGACACAAATACAAAATTCGATCACTTAGAACTTATGACGTCTGTAACGGAAAATTTGGTAATAATTCCAACTCGGTTCTAAAGGTTAAAGGCATCTAAAAAGAAAATCGTATGCAAAGGCTCGTGAATTTGAACAGTTTCGCTAAGTTGATCTATCGTGGCATTTATTTAAATCTTTCGGTAATAAATACACTAAATGTTTAAATTAAAAAAAATCGATATGTTAGTTAGCTCAGTCTCAAGTGCTGCTGTGAAGATAAAATTTGTCAGCTGAGGCCAACATTAGTTGGCGATATGGGACAAACCAGTTCACGCACGAAAATTAATTGCAGTGTCGATGCTATTATTCGTATTTGTCGAGAAATCGATCATGAGGCATTACTCAGAATCGTTATGCAACTAACAGAGATCATTGATACTCGAAATAAAACCACGCTGGAATATTCACTGAAAGAAAAGGCGGAATCAGCTTCAAAAGGAACGTCGACAGAAGACTTGCTTGATGAACTAGGTGCCGGCGTTTTTCAAAACACCATATATTCGCGGGCGTATTCAGACTCTAAACAAGCAATTTGCTATCTTGATTCAATTCTGGACCTATTTGACGTCAAAAATCGGGGATCCTGCTTGAAATATCCAACTGAAAGCACCATTGGGACCGATTCAGGGCTATCCGATGCCTCGAGTCGGTGTGTGGACTTCGAGAAATTTGAGCATATCAGCGAAAACGTTCCAGTTACACATGAAGCTCAGCATTATGAAAACATGGAGATCATAAGGCGAACATTTTCACTAAAGCGGCGTCCCTTTCATGAAGGTCAATTTCGGTCATTGTAGTAGCAGGACACCTTGCAATGCGCGGAAATTTCCATGTTTTCTAATCGATTAAGGTGCGCAAATCCAAAGTGTTTGTTGGATTATTATTAATAATTAATCATGTTAATTGGATTGTGAAACAGATCCGAGGTCTCTGGGGTAGACATAAAGATGAATTATTTGCAACTTGTTTACTTGTCGATGCTGTTGTGCTTTTACATGAAGAAAGCATCGTAGGAAATGCTGAATTGCATTTTCACAAGTTTAGAGCCCAAGATCTTTAAACACAAGAGGAACAAACGCATTTAATATCGAGTGTTTTGTGCAACGGTTACCTATTTTTTTCTAAATTGTGATCTCCCTTAAATTAAATGTTCTTTGCGGCAAATCAGTGTAGACTTTTACTCAGAATGCTAATTCATGAACGCGTCAACATTTTCGGTGCAATAATAAGTGGAAAAACTAGAAATTTCGGACGATTTTGCATGGATGCGAGGCTAAATATACACGAATTTCATCCGCCATTAAGAACCATGATATGAAAATGATCAATCGATTCGACATCTATAACCTATTGTAAATCAATGATTTTCGAATTCCATTGCATTGCGAGTTTAAGTATTGTTTAAAAATCAACAAAATCGTTCATTTATGGCTCCAGAACCTAAAGGTTCCCCTGTCCAGGCATTAATCTATGGTAGATTAAAAAACGTGGTTTCAATGGTGTTCCGTAGTAACCGATTTGGTATGATTTGGGATTTTTTATTTCGCATGAATGGCCGGCTCAGTCGAAAATTAAAATTACCCGGAAGAAGTAGGAGGAATTAACGTAAATAGGTTGTCTTCAGAGAATGACCTTCCGTGAGAGCAAATGTTGATACGTTCTGTAATTTCGCTTCCAGCTTCAAAATCTAAATTACTGTCAAATATCTTTGAGTGACTATGTTATTGGCTTCTTCGGCGAATGCCGTCTTCACAATTTTTAGTTCGCCTTTTTAGGGGACCTTTGTAAACCCAAACAGCATCGTCGACGTCTTTCGTCGGTGTCATTAATCGTTATTCTGTTCTGCCATCGTTTTATATTAACTCAAATGTTTTGAACCTCCTTTTGTGTTCACATACACGAATCGATTTCCGTCCACGAACGCGCGATCACCGACTTAACGTTGAGAATTGTATTATGAAATCAAGAGAACAATCTTGATCATACTTATTCTTAATCCCTTTTAGACACGTATGTCATAAAAAACGATTGTTATTATCACTTACAATACTCTTGCCACTTAGTGCACCATGTTATTTAGCCGAGGTAACTTAACATAAGCCAGAATGGTCGACAAGTGTGTGTGTATGTGTTACACACAATGCTCACGGCTAATTGTATGCGAATTTCAGATAAGAAATAATGAACGCTCTTGGTATGCTCTAAAGGACTACCATCTCATGTGTCGCTATTCTTTCAGGGCCGACCTAAATATGTTCGATCATTTCATAATTGCCAGACGGAAGGAGCTACTCAGTGTAAAACCGATATGCCATTGACTTGCTTGATACATTTTCTCATCGTTCCTATGGATGCATGTTCCTTTGTGTTCTATTTTTAAACGACGAGACAACACCCGGATTACTTGATTACGAACAGCCGAATGATTTTTCTTAACAACTCGAGTGCTACATAAAACACTACTTATTTCAGCGCGTAGTAATGTGTTTTGGGTTGTTATCACATTTTATTTTTCAATCTACGCACTCATCTCTCACTCGTGACTCATGTTTGCGCATCGCCAATCATCCGCATCGCAAGCGTATCACCAATAATCCACACCAATAATCTGTATGAAATTCGAACTCTGTCTACGAGACCACTGGATGAACGTCCCGTCTCTTTCACATTGGAGTAACACATTTGGGGTTTGTCTAACTACCAGAAAACCTTTCTACGAAAATGAGACTGCTGCAAAAGAATACGTTAGTGGCAAATCTTCAAAAGATTAAATTACTAGTTTGTATCTAGCAATACCTTTTGGGAATTTGCATGCGGAAGAGTAAGTGGACACCAGAACAGCCAAATAATGACAAGTACACTCGGTTCACAATTCCATACTTGGTTAGAATATATAAGATCTTTTTACTATCAGTTCTTATTGCCCTTTCCTTTTGGTGTTATTGTGAAGGCATCCGGGCGATATTCCGCCAATTCCACCTGTAATTAAAAGAATTCGTCGTGTAAATGTTCATATTTGCGCATGTGTTATAAACAATCATTATAAAAACATCCTTAATTATTTCTCGACATAAATATCAAAATGTACAATTTTCCTACCCACTAACACATTTTGTCCCCTTTTCGACCAAGCTTCTCTTGTATTCAAACTTCATTCATCATACCACCATTTTTCGTAAGTGCACTTACAAGATGCGTGTACATCCGGCAACCTTCTTGTTACGAATTCGTATTGGTCGTGCTATGACAGCCGTTTGAGGACAACTTCAGAGGGATAACAGCCAATCAGTTCCTAACCCCTTTATTCTATATCACTGAACTGAACCTCGGAAACATGGAAACATCCAATATGAAGGAAGAAACTGAAACGACACGCCAAGTATACCAGCACAATATGCAATGTGTGCTGGCTTTTTTCTTTGAATTTTTAAATATCATGCAAAATACAGAGTGAGCCATTGACTTACAGATTCAATGAGGTTGGGAACACGGGACAGGAGATCGGCGAATTCGTTATGTCGTAGAGCATTGGGACGCAGAATGGCCTTGGTAAACTTGTTCAGACCTTTATTTATAGTGAAGGAATCCCGATAATAGACACTACTTGTAATGCAAGTTTGCAACCGTCGCACATTTTCCCGATTGCTCAATCATTTACATAAACATGAAAAACACGGATACACAAAACCCAAAGTGGTTCGTTTCAATACAACAAATTTTCGCATCTCGAAACCTACCCCATATCATGAAAACGACCTTTAGAGGTATAAAAAAGAGGAGGGTTGTGAGGAACAGAAGAACGATGACCGCGAGACCAGAAACCCATGGGATCCGCCAGTTAAACAGTCTGAAAATTATTCATGAAAAACAAATACATCATATATTGGTTGTGGCCCAAAAGAACCACCACTATCAAGATTTTTAACTGGGAAACTCTTGTGTTCGATCTTGTAATCGATGAAGAGCACATTTCTCTCTAAGTTGACTCACAGAACTTTCAATTGGTGCCTGTACGCGGTTGTCAAAATGTATGCACATCGACGGTTTTATTTACGTTTCTTGCAAATGTATCTCGTTGCTATTTCTTTTAACGACAGTCAACAACACTTCCTGAATCCATTTTGGTTGTAACACAGTTTTATACTGAACCTTTTGGTCCTCGTGACCTTAATAAAGCGAATACCATTATTATTATTATAAATAACAATAAGCCAATACAAACATATTCAAAAAAATTGTTTAGTTATTCAATGGGAGAACATTTAATTGTTGTTTTCATTCAATTTTCTGTAAGTCTACGTTTTAAAATACTTAGTGTAATCAGCAAATTCGGTTTGGTATGTCGACTGCTCTGTACTTTAATAAAGCAACGACGTTTTCGTTCGAGGCTCGCATCGAAAAACGAGCATTGCCTAAAACGCCTTACCCCTCCATGCGTTCATAAAACGATGCTGTATTCTCAACTATTTCCAATATTCGCGTCGTTGTCTCCTTGTATCCAGAAAGTCGAGTTCGCATTGATTTCTTGCCGTCAGCCTACGTAACAAAAAAACAAGCACCAAATTCGGGATATTTAATGATATAAATCAAAATGACAGGCTAATTGAGATAGTCCATTCTAATGTGCAATGTCATTTCAATCCCACAAGCTCATGCGAATTAAACGGTGATTTCACTGACGGATATTTGTCTATTAGTTGCGCTTTATCTTCATTTAATTTCCCTTTAAATGCTTTAGGTCTAGATAACTGGATACTCCCATGATTAGCCATAAGGCAGTGGGAAAACGTCGCCGAACTCTATCGGGAATGGCTTTCGTAAATTCGTGAACACCCGGGCACTTGACCAGGCTTAATCACTTTCGCCTGCACGCAATAATATAGGTGCCAAGCATCGAAAACGCTCTAATCAATTTGATCCCAACTGCCTTAGCTTAGTGGGCTGTCTATACAAACTGCCACCTTTATTCCCGTTTGATAAAAAGTTAGTTTTGTGCCCTATATAGTCGAAAATACCCGTCACAGGATAACTATTTGGTTGCATGTCATTTGAACCTTTGAACCTCATTAAAATTAATGAAATTGCAATCACGATTATCCGAACCTTTTCCTTAACCATTGAGAGACCCTTTTCATCTTCTTCTAGCGGCTGGTCGTTCTTTGAAAATAAAAAAATGATGGGTAAACAGTTTTTCTGATAATCACGCGATCAATCCCGAAAATAGTATACACTCGGTTTGTGCCTGAAAACTCAGGAAAATCGAGCGCCTACCACAAGCTTGGTTGACTATACACGACTAGTCATATCCACATCGTGACCGAACCCGGTGGCATCAACCACGCATGTCAGCATCGACTTTGCAATGTTCAATAGCCGACAATGGGTGGTGTACTGTTAGTTGTTCTTCTCGATATCGCCAAAACGATAAATGTGGTCGCTTTTGGAACTCTCAGTGGATCGATTCGGACCGTCAATTACGAGCCATGAACATATGCTTTGCTGCATTACATAGAATTACTTTAAGGAATATTGTTTTCGTTTTAAGAGAGTCGTTATCAGGAACGCGACGTTGTGGACAACTTCATTTTTGATACTGTCGTTAGCATGACGTGATCAGGCGTTTATGAGTTAACATAAACCATGTCGTTACTGTTATCAGAAACAAGAATGGCGGATCTTTTGATGAAGAAATGCGCCATTATTATTATTAAAAGACGCAGCAATTGAGAAAGTACTTACGCTAATTTCCGGAAGAGCTAAATTGTACGAATTGTAAAAATCCAACTCCCGCATATTCTACAATTGAGGCGAAAAGGAGACGCGTTATTTACATATTACTCATCGAATGACGGCTTCGGTTGAGGCAATTGATGCAGGCACGGTTCAGCCTCAAAGCGACATTATTTAACGGTGGGTGCGCCGAGAAATAAGTTTCCGATGCATGTATTTTCCTATCCAACTAGGTTTACAGTATAATTGATATTGAATACAGTAAACAATTTTTATTCCAAGACGAGATTTTATCACTTTCACGAAGGCATTAAAACCGGCTAAAGAGGCATAAATAATACAACAAAGTCCACACGCTGTTGCTTCTCTCATGGCCTTTTCAGAACTCTACATGCACTGCCATTCGAATATTCCATTCTTTTACGATTACTGCAAAATCCCGTTTCTGAGAGGAATTGCACGCTGAACTAAAGATACGTAAATCTCTTCCGAACTACATTCAACTACATTCAGTACCGAAGGTAAAGCAGGTTGAAGATGACCATCCATCCTTACCAAGGGCAAACACGGCGACGACCAATCCGACTTAGTTTGTGCAAAGACAACAATAACAGCAAGCATGCTGTCTGCCATTTTCAAATCTGGGGTCCTGTAACCGCGACTCCTATCCTCAAAAAGGGATTACCTGAGATTCAGCTCCGATGGCTCCGGAGACGACTCCATAGATGTCCGGCGTGGCAGCATTGCCAAGGGCATCGATGTCCCAAGGTCGATCTCTGTTGGTCATTGTATAACTGGACCTATCCGAGTTAGCGTCTTTTGTACTTGGCACAGTATCACCTCCGTTCATCATTATTTGCTCCAGCATCTCGCACTGTCGTTTATAGATCTCGTGTTCCTGATGTGACGCCAACTGACTAGTCGTTTTGTTATTCTTTAGCCCATGGATAATGGCGTCCAGTCCACCACGGGAGTATATGCGATTTTTCAGAAGTACCAGGACCATGTAAAGTGGTATAAAGTATGGCTTAAAGTAGTAGACAAGGAGTTGGTAGCCGATTAGGCCGAGGATGGAGTGTAGTGGGTGCTTCCAAAGCCACCAGTCCTCCAATAGTCGATTCCACCAGCGAATCAACTCCATTAAAGGCTTCACGTGTTCGAATCGCCGCTGAAGAAGCTGCACCGGGCCCATGAAAAAGATGCGTGTTTACTTAATAGACCAACAAATTATTGCAACCAATAGGCAAGCCGAGGTTAGGGTGCGAGCGCGGCGGCTGTGTGTCGACGGGGCTTTGAATTAAATTGAACTCCAATTTAAAATTGCATTTTATGATGTATATTAAATTTAACCTTGAGAAATAAACCAGAAATAAACCGCGGCTTCTTTAGAGGTGTAATTTCGGCACAACTTCGTCATGAAATGTAACACGCCTGAACCATACTCACAAGAAATCGGTTTCAGAATAACGGATGCTTCAGGAAAGTGGTTCCGCGCCTTATGTCTGTGGACCAGGTTTTCACAAGTTCATCTAAGTTGAATTACTACAGCATAAACTCCCATCATTCTGTTATTGTATGTCTCATTAACCGCCATCATACTCAAATACACCCCAAACTTAATTATATTTATTCTTGCTGAGCAGGTTCCAGTTTTTTTTGCAATTAAACTTGTCATTACAATCCTGCACTAGAGGTCATTGGTTAAATACATGGTTTTCGTATCTGTTCGACCAAGGCTCCGACGCACACTAGACTTAGCTGTTCCAAAACCCGGCGACAACAATGGAATCACGAAAAGCGAACCCGGAGGTTTCGTGAAATCAAATAAGTGCAAACTACAAATAACCACACGCGGGTTGGTGTTGCCAAACCACCACCACCACCATCACCACAGAATAGACACACGACAACACGACAACTGACCTGCAGACTGGATACTGCGAAGAAACCACTCGCGAGTTCCTATATTTTTGTGCAGGAAAATGGCGCGCCGTTTACAGAAACACTCGACTGCTAAGGTTGCAGAGCATCTATGTTATTGACACGCACATTTCAAGTGATTTGAAGGGTTCGCTATCAATAAAAATTGTCGAATTAGGCGAGATCGCACCAAAAAAAGCACAATAACGGAACCGTTTAGAAAAAAATATCCCAATAGAAAACGGTGCGGGAGTACCTGGTATCGCCAGTGGAAGACGCCTATTTTATCACTTAGATCAATACACACAGATTCCAGGAACCAAATATTGGAAAATACAATTAAAAAAGGCAGAAAAACGAAAATTCGAATAACCATGCTGGCGCTCAACCTATTACTTATGATATTTAGTAGGGACTAAATAACTCTGCGTTTAACCCCTCGAACCACAGCCAGCGCTAGATGAGACCTGTTAGGCCAGCGTGAAGAATAATGAAATATTGAGTTGGGGGATTATTTTACCTTCAAATACTGTAAATGTAAATCCTAAAACACGCAAAAGGCATAATCATTTTGCTTGTAAACCCGGATTGTCTAAACTAGTTAACTAAACAATGGACTGTCTTTTGTTGGCAGTTTTTGTCGATTTAATTTAAAAAAAATAATTTAACCACTTGTAAATCAGCATGTTAGGGGAAGTTTTGTTTCTTAAAGAAGCTCTTATTTGTAATGATTAAATATAGGAGGCATTAAAGAAACGGGCTTGCGAGCCATTGCGTGTCTCGAGAGCTTTTTCACAGACATGGAATCTAACGGTTATTTTGCGCAATACAGATATTTAAGCAGGTTAGTGAAGCGGCTTTTTGCAATCGTATTATATCAGCGCCGAGTACGCCTTACCACATCTCTAGAGAGCTTTTGAACCAAAAGGAAATCGATTATTTACATTGCTCAATAAAACACCTGCTTTGGTTTATCAAGTTATCTATCGAAAAACATGACATATTTCGCAGTCGTTTGCTAGCGAAAAAAATCGTCTGGAATTATCTATTCATGTAGCATCACATGAGGCATTTATTAGTCTGTCGGGAAACTGGTAACATGAAATAATCTAGCATAATGCCATGCACTGCATTGGTATTCGAAAGTGCCTACTTATATAATATATTCAATATAAACTGACCGAATCGCCAAGCATCCTTTATAGCTATGTTTACCAGGAACCGTAATTGTTTTAAGCATCATTACAAAAACCAACCTTTTGCTTTTTCGCTAAATTTCGGTAGCGCGTTTCCTTGGGGGAGAATGTGTTGACGGCCGCTTTAAACTGAAAACACAAACCGGTTACTTTGCACTGCAACTTTCTTTCTTACAAGAAAAGGAAGTGTGTGTACTTGGTTGAAATAAACCGTGATTTCGAGGAGCAGTGAACCTTTTGTGGGGCTCCGCTTATCCGGGGTCTTCAGGGCGTACCACTTCGTCCCACCATTCTCCACCTTGAAAACAGATAACATAACCATTTTTGCGGAAAGGAGCAAAATGTGATCAGCATTCCTGGTTGTGGGAATTGGACAGTTCTGTCTATGATGTTATTTTAAAGAAATGAAAATCTCGCTCATAAATGTACTGGAAAAACATTGGACAATGGCGTGGTATGAAATTTAAAAACAAATATTTTCAGAGCCATCCTTCTAGCAGATTGGCGGAGAGAATGATCCACGCCGATTTAATTTACGGCTTTTAAACATCATCAATGGATATTGAATTTTATTATCATCATAATTAATGCTCATTCCATGCAGCCTATAATTGACAATACGTTTGATCATTCTATACAAACGATTCCAAATTTGTTTTTAACTCACACAAGGAAGGAACTCATACACAATTATGACAGGCACGCTTATTGGTTCTATAACAATGCCATCAAATTTATCGTATGTTGAAGCCTGGTTAATTTATAGAATCAATATCTCGTGTTTACGCGAACATAATAAGAATTGGCTGATAAATTCTGAAGCTGTGCGATGTCAGGCCCCAGACTCACTCGTAGTGGGTGAATAGCAAGTCTCGCAAGAACCTCTGTCCGACTCTTTTCAATCTCGACAACTGTTATCTGCATTATCCCGTGGATGTCGCTCAGTGGTCTACCAAAAATGCAAAAAATTCAATATTAAAAATTCTTAAAACAAAAAGTCACGGTTACATTTTTAATTCAGTTTGTAATTATTCACACTGAAGAGAATTCTGTAGAAAGTAGTTGGAGAATATGCTATTTCCTCAAGCGAACTTTAATATTACATAGCATTTAAAATTAAAATTGCTTGTAGCCATTTCAAAATTATTTCTTGTTCCGAAAAAAAACGGTTTTGTCAATCGATTTCCGTCTTTTCTTACTTTTGTCTGATTCGCTCGGATTAATTGCGAATTTAACACCCACGTTACTGATTGGTGCAGATTATACTAGAAATTGGTTTATCCGTTCTCTTATTGGTAAATGGTTGAAGTCATCGACACCCCTTTGGGCCCGTAGTCCTATGCCCTGGCACAGGCTATATAACGCTTAGCATAACGCTTGGTCGCAGGTCTTCGTTTTGAGTCTATAACACGTTTTCTTTTAAGTGGCGCTGGGTATCTTCCTGTTGGGTGCAGCGTCTTGTCCAGTTCTCTATCGAAATGTTGACAATTAAACAAGTTATTGTTCCGCGGGTCGAAACAAACATAAATAGTTGATGAAAAGGTGAATTGTGCTACTGCACATTTTGTGAAGGCTAATCAACTTACATGACGAAGCATCGATTCCACGTAGGATCCTTTCCCTTAACAACACTCTGTGTCCTCAAACGGGTGTTGATAAAATCGATTTCGCAGTAGATCTCCACGCGGTTACTCGGAGCCTTGCCACCCAAACCCATTGCGCTGCAAACTGTCAAGACAAATAAAAGCCCAGATCGTCATTAGCGTCGCTGAGACCGCATGAAACCCCAATAATCAATCCAAAACTCTGGCGAACTATAATCCATAACGCTTCCGCATAGCAATAGGGACCTGGAAAAATAATTGATGATTTATGTAGACCTGTAATAGTATTTAAATACGTTGTATTAACAGTGAGATTCATTATTATTCTGGTGGAATACAATTAAACCTCTCAAGGCCCCGGGTTTGCGTGAATCTGTCGCACGCCCTTTTAGGAAATCGACATCCCACGCGCGAATTTGTAAGCCTACTGGTTCGGGCAATCGAAACTCATCCCTCGGCAAGCGCTTAATATGGTTTGGCTAAGCATGATTTAGACACGATGCGAGTTCCGATAACCTTTATCGCACATAAAAAATAAACAGCTCTCCACAACATACACGAATAAGTATTAGACAAGGTGCAGCCACCATATCAATATTTCAACGCACTTCGAACCCGCATCCAGCCGACATCACGTGGGTTTTTGAACGAGTTCTTTGCGTTCTAAAAAGCAACATTCGCGGTGAATGGATCACGTGCACATGTAGATGAATTTGGGATGTCATATCTTGTGATACCAGAATTCATTATTAAGATAGTTTGCAATAAAAGAAGCACGGGACAAAAGCTAGTCATTTGTAATGTGACAAAACCAGGTCCTTGAGATTTTACAAATCAGCATTCAACATGAGTAAAGCTTACCTTTACCTAAAATACGAGTTAATTGTCTATTTGGGTGCATCTGTTGAGCGAGTCTTTATAATTTGGATACCTGTGTGTTCGGGGGGGGGTTAATTCTATCAGGTTAGCAGGAAGAAGTTGGCAGATTGCATAAAAATGGGATTGTTGAATCAATGATAAAAATCTAACCAATGTAACTGGACTAATTAACAGTCATGTTAAAAATATCCTGTTTATTTTACGTCGCTTGTTTGCTGAAAAAGGCGAGGAATAGTTCCCTTACGAGACCATTCGGACTACCCACGCGTGACGCAGTAACGCGATTGAGTAACGATTTATCCATCAAAATAATTAAAATCAATTAAAAAAGCACATTATTTGCAATCAGATCACACTTCATTCTCTAATCCAAAAAGGGGGGCAGGTGGATAATCTATGCATATAGCCAGCAAATTAATTGTTATTGAATCGGAAAGTAATTCATGTCTCTATATAGTATACCCTGTGCTGCATTAGTTGTGAGAGAATTTTACGTTTTGTACATACGTTTGTACATATGAACGGCCTGTTTTGACCGGCACATTTCAAGTCAACACTTTTATCTCGGCACAATAAGATAGAATGGGGTATTTTCCGATGGCCTATTGGCAAACAAGGTTACATGAAACCTTTCAAAAGACATGGAAAAATTTGAAAGGGCAATACCTCAAGCCTCTTGTCTCAAACATGAAAAGGTTAATCTGTAATAGCAACCAATACTTCTACTGCTACGACTACTACTACTAATCCCTTTTATGACACCACCCTATTCGAGTGATTGGAGGTAATGTTCTCAACCTTCGCAGACGAATCTGCGAAAGATACCCCCCGGAATAGAGTTACTTATCAACGATAAAAATTGCTACTACTCACGAAGTGTTCAGTCACCATTTTCAGATAGTTAGATGGCAGATTTGTGTATGACGGTTTATCTTCCTTCTCGATGATGACGTCGTCAAGCGCCGTTCGGGTTCCAACGGCGTCGTTGGCGCTGGCTGTTGTTGTGATGTCATTGCTGATTGGTGGAGGCGAGAGGCGAACGTTGTCTCTCTGCTCAAAGCCACGTACTGTCGAGTAAGTACCACTCGCATTACTCATGGGTCGACCGACAGAGATCACCGATCCGGTCTCCGGTTGGCGCCTCGTGGGGCTTGTTGGGGGCAGATCCATGCCTGTTTTGAGACCCGTTATCGTTACAAGCAAAAGCAGACGCGCTTCGTTGGAATTCTTGAGTAGTTGAAGCTCCATCTGTTGGGTCATCTCCAGGGGCATTCCGGAAAGGTCAATTCTTGTCCTTTTTGAATGCGAAAAGAAAAATATTTTTATTCGACCGATCTGTTGGTATTTTTAAAAGGCTTGAACTCGATCCGCTTAACCTAAATTAAAGTCGCTTGATCTTTCTATAATATATCACGTGAATTGTCAACGGCACTAGGTGGATTGACCGAGAGCTTTAGATTATCGCATATTATTGCAAAAAAATACATTTATTATACAGTAAGTGTTACCATCTTCAATCCAAGTATGTGCTTTATACTCTTCATGAACCCGATTTTGACTAAGCACGCACGAATATGATAGATTGTCGATGTACGCCTGGATGATTTTTCGGAGGCCTCACCGATAACCGATGGCGTTATACCCAAGCATACAATCGAGTCTTAACAAATATCCTTACTCGCCAAGAATGTGTGATCGAGGGACCCCACCAGATCCTGTTTGTGTTTCTCTGTCGTAAACGGTCACCTTGATGCACCTGGGGGAGCCGTTTGTCAAAGGAAATTCAAATTCGTCCAGAAAATCTGGATTTATGGTATTTTTCGGATTCTAGAGAATGTGAAATATGCAAATGTCTTAATTTTCATGTATTCCGCTCTGAAACTGTGAATTGATGTAAACTGATTCCACTCACACTACTCTCGCGTTTCTCGGATCCGTATTCCAAGACGACCTGTGGGGACGGTGGCACTGTGAGTGATTTTGCCGCCCAATGCAGCGCCACAAGTGAAGCTGCGCGCGTTTCCGGAGAGGAGGCAGCAACCGATTTGGCGACTCCCAAGCCGCCGCCGACGCCCCCCCCACCAACTGCTCCAATTCCTGACGCCGCTCCGATCGTACTGCTTCCGTCGCCGAGGGGACCATTGAGCGATTCCTCGGTAATCCCCAGCATGGAGGCAGCGCCACCACTGCCCGAAACCTTTTCGTCGAATCCGCACGAAGATGCCACCATTTCGACTTGAGGCATGGCACGTAAACTGCGTGCACCAATCAAATGAACCAAAACTACACCGCTCTGCACTATGACTCCCTGTTGACAGGTGTCGCTAGAATCAAAACTGTCCGCAAGTTTGGAGGGAGGAAATGAGAGCCGCGTCATTGGGAGAAGAAATTCGATTGGCCAGGGTAGTTTGGGAATGCGCAGTTCACAGAATCGCGCAGGCGATCGACGCTGAATGGCTACGAGGGGTGGAATATTGGTTCGATCACCTGGCCAATCAGAAAATGGTCTCCAAGTTACACCGACGGGCAGAACTGCGGGTGATTCCCTTTTGAGGGAGACTTCAGTAGTCTCATAGGGCCGGAAGAAGAAGGCTCCGTCTTCCCGAATAGACTGTTCACAGAGAGTCTCCGTGGAACTTTGCTGGTGCAGGTGAGGCCTGGAAGGGTGCCGATGAAGTCGCTTAAAATGGTGACCAATTCGTTGACGCATATCCTAAAAAAACATACATATTTTATCGATAATAACAGCTAGAGACATTGAAACACATCAGCTTCCATTCACCGAAAACAGCGCATAATTCGAAAACTTACGTGTTTCCACATCACAACGATGAAACATCCATCAAATCCCTTTATAACCATTAGTTAAGAAATATGTTCGGTGGGGCACCAACTGATGTGACACTGAATGTCGTGAAGTTAAATAAAATGGTGCCTTCGCTGGGGTTAAAGCCGTCCCTCACAGAACTTTGCCGGCACATAGTTTCGCTGTACACGAAAATCGACTATTCGGCATATCCTCCATTCACTCTCGTCTGAGTGTAGCCTGGTAGCAGTAGATCAACTTCCACCCACTAAAGGCCTATTAGAAACAATAAATATCGTGCATCCTATTGCGTGACCTAGAGCTCACTATGAATGCACTTTACGAATTGTGACACTTTAATGAGAGGTGAAATGTTCACTACAACATATATGACCAAGCATTAGTGTTCGTTCAAAAGAGACTCCCTGAAATATAAACCAAATTCCTTCTAATTATCGTTGCTTTAATAAATACCACTCTTGCTAAAATGTGCTCATAAACTAAAAATAGCACTGTGGACACCAAGCCCACGTTCTCGAACACCCTCACCTCTTCACTCGACACACATCTAAACCGCGGTCCCCAAATAGCGGGGCTCTCATCAAATACAAGGATCATCTGACCTAATGTCATGCCTGCACAGCAAACGACGATTCCCAGCAGATGGATAGGCTGTTTCCGAGGTGGTCGATTTGTTTTCTGTGAACAATCTGCTTCTAAGCGCACCAAAAAGATTTCTCCATCACATTTTGTTCCTGGAGAGCAGATGTCAACCACCGCCATTGCCTGATGCTATAATCCCGCTTCCAGCACAACATCGAAATTCCTGTGGTTAATTTTCAACATTCAGTTAGCCTGGAATAATCGTGAAATGTCGCTTTCGTGAAATGTCGTCGTCTCTGTTTCTTAGTTGAGGAACTTTGGAGACTTCTTTTTCCCTTCGCACCGATGCTCGCACCCATTTACTTACCTTAGGCTTTTAAAAATAATATCGGTTTCAGTTTGTTTATCCATCTGCTCACTTCAAGACACCATCAATCATCGTCATAGTTATTCACTGCTCGCTTCCAGTATATTAGATGACCAAACTCCTACCTAATATTCGAGCCAGTCTCAATGTAAATCTCTTAAACCAATGCGATGGATTAACCGTTTGATTCCCTCAATAACGGCAGCACATCGCTATTCAGTCATTCTTTATCTGTCGCGATATATATTTTCACCAGTATTGTTGAAGCAGGAACCCAGAGACCGTTTCCGTATGAAGTAGATGACGTTTTAATGCTGCAAGTTTTGGTCGTCGTGACCATTTTTATCGCCACTTTTTCATGTAAAGGCGCACACTGTTTAATGCATGTATGGTGTAGAGTATAGACTGATGTAAATACTATCTTTAGGCATGACTAGAGACAGAATCGTGCGATCCTGTTGGGCATTGAACAACGTTAAATTCGTTGAGAAACGTACTTTTCGTCTAAAGTGTGCCCTGGGGGAGGAAGATTCCGTACCGTCTGTCGCCGTTGTTGGATTGGTCATTTGGCTATTCTGGTCACCCATCGGACTGCCCAAGGAACTCCCATAGAATGACTCCAGGGAGCTTCCGTCATCCAACGAATCCGTAAAGCTTGAATCGATGTTGATGTCGACACGAACTGTTCCAAGAATCTGGTTTCCTTTCCTGGTGTCGTAACCCTTTATGTTTTGCTCAAGGGAGCATTCCCTAAAATTTAAATTAAATGACCGGGGTTTTTCGTGGCGAAATTAAATTTGATCTCATGCTCATTGATGTTCACCATAAAATAATAAATACGTCGTATTTCGCTCATCAGATTAATAGAAAGAAAGGCCGTGCCTCAATATTTAATTTAAGAGGTGACTCCACTGGTTATCTGAAAGGTAGCTCTTAAATTAAAAGGGGTTTCGCCAATTCATATCACTTGAAATAGGTTGATGAAAAGAATATTTTACCTCCATGTTTTAATTGACAAGACCATCTTTTAAAATAAAGAGTTATATTATACACTCCTAGATCTCCTAGATACCCCTTGAAGCGTCTTTTGTTGAAATATTAACATTAACGGAACCCGGAGTTGTGAATTTAAAATAAAATTAAACTGAAAACCCAGCATCCTCCTCACAGTTCGATCTGATCCAGCCTTATGTGTGCTCGTCCGACGAGTTTGTCTGTCCGTAGCGAATGCTTGCGGATTAATTGGAGCTAAAAGGACGAAATAGTTCTGATGTTCTTCAGAAATTCGTGGCATAATCTTAACTATCTTAGCTATTTATTTGAGTGCAATGAATTTCTGAAATATTTTTTTTAAAATCTTTTACCTCTTGAATGCTTAAAATTCCTCATATACCTCAGTTACATCTTTATAGCCACATACAACTCACCTCAAGATTTTCGTCCAGCTGGCTTAGTTGAAACTCGAATCTCTCATTCCATCGAGGATTATTGGATTCTTCAACAACTTTAGATCGTTTTATAATCCTATCCCCTAGTCCTATGTTCATGTAACAAGGGATCTTTTCTGTTAAAAGCAAGAAAACCACCGAGATGAAGATTTAACACTAGTGTTATTGGTTGATTTATTTTTGTTGAAATGGACGCATAAACGAAAGTTGCGTTCGGAGGATATTGCTTCGGTTTACAAGTATTATTTGTGTGCTTCATGTTGTTGGGTGCGTTATATTTGTCAATACAAGCACCCATAACTCACTTAATATGGGTTTGTAGGCATCAATCCAATTAATACGGGATATTAGTTGTGTTTCAATAGTTCTGCTCAAATGAAACCAGTATGATGGTCTGGGCTTCAATACATATTTGTGGCGAATAAAATAAAATGGGTACCTTTAAGTGTCGCGGATCGTAGGACGAGTGTTATATTCCATGATTGACGTCTCGTATCCTAAAACGTTGCAGCGGACGGTCCATTTTTCGGTAAAGCGCATTCGTTAATTTTTAATTCAGTTCGTTATGATTGCGTTATAGAGTCACATTCTGTGCATCCACTAAGTAAGCCACATTCATTCAGCGTAATTTACGTTTCAAATCACAAGGTACCCCGCGAGCTAATAATTTTATTGTCCCAATGGACGGAACATCTGGCAGGGAATTCTAGTTTTCCATTTTTGATGTTTTATTTTGCTGTCGGTCGCTTATGCACTTTTTTCTTAAATTTATGCAGATTGCTTGAACAACATCCTCCGAGCACCAGAAAAAACTATTCCAGACGGGAATGGAATAAACAGTGTCACATGATCAAGGAAACTGTCCGATTGCCGTCTTTGTATTTGTTGGCCAATGAATATTTCGAAACCAACTGCCACATTGGCTGCGCAAAACGTACGAATGTAAAATGCATGAATCGGGAATATAGAAATTCATGTGTTAACCAGGTGTAAAAAACACGACTTTTCACAAAACCACTAACTTCGTCCTGCATGTGTTGCGATACGGAGCGTTTGATGCGAGCAAACATGTCGGCAAGTGAATTTCTGATGCGACTTTGCCGACGCATGGCTTCGTCTGCGCCATTACGATGGCCCGAAGATGAGGTCTCAGAGCCGTTGCTGTCGCCATCGCTCTTGCTCCTTGACTCCTGAAATTTACAATCGTCAACAGTTCTTTAGAAAATAAAAGTGTATCCACGGAAGTTCCAAATGAACGTGTTCTTATCAGTGGACTTTACTGTGAAATTGTTCAGAGTCCTACCTGTCTACGTTTTTCGATACATCTGCGTGCAGAGCGACCTGATGGTACACTTGGAGAACCTAACATCCTATGAGTGTTCTACGATGCAGGAACGGCAACAGTAAAGCCTGTTTGACCTCGCGCTGTGAAAATATCATGCGGGCATTTAGAGCTCACCAATGGGGTTATTGTAGGACGCTTTGTAAGTACTACTTGGATGCTTTGTAAGTACTACTTGGATGCGAACAGCCGACGAGACAATCAATTAATGGTCAAGGTCGATTCTATTTTAATATTTTTTTCATACTATCATTGTTGTACTTTACGTGTGAAAAACGCATTCAAGGAATTAACAAATATTTGGGGAAATTGAAATAGAAAATTCCATTGACTCCAACGGATATTTCCCGTATAATTTGAATCGGTCAAGTAGAACGCTTAAGCGGGTCGTTGGGAGAAGACACGCCGACCAGGAGGAGACTAGCAAATTGGTAGACATTTTCAAACTCAAGGTAGATGACTTGAAACAAATCCGCCAATATTCCGCAGGTCGTTTACAAAATTTTGGGGATTTTTGGGATTTATATTGGTCGTCTGTAGCGACCAAAGATGGCGTTTTCGCTCCAAAGATTTCATCTTACCAAAACAAGGATTTTTACGAATCGAATAATTACTCATGTAGGGCTATTATGTATCAGACATGTACAGGTGCCAATTAATGTCGGAATTAATCGACACCGTTGACACTTTAATCGTCAATATAGAGCATTTGGGTTGACTGTAAAGCCGACAGATGGAAAGGCTGTGCGCCATCTGTTAATCGTTGCAAACCGTCGACTGTGAATTGTATTAGCAGTGGTACTTACGCCGTGTTCTTCAACAAAACCGTAAGGGCGACGGCGTTTCTCTGTGGAGGAATTCTTCCTGTAACGCTGTCGGCTGTCACTTGCCATCGTAAGGCTCTGGTCCGACGGGCAATAAGCCGTGTCCTCTCCGTCCTACAACGGGGGAGAGAGAGAGAGAGAGGAAGAGACGGTTTCCTTTCGTGCAGGGAAATCCTTCCTACTCCTTTATAAGATTATTGTGCAAATTAACCTGATACTGACGTTGACCAATAAATAGTAGTTTTTTATATTAAAACAGTTTGTTTCCGAGTATAGACGATTATCATGTTGTTTAGTAGGTACCTATATTGTTCGATAGTATTATTCAAATATTCGTCTTACTTCAAACGTTTTAACTCAACCACAGTGCCAAGGGCCAAAATATTGTCGAATAGTTTTCTGTTGGGGAAGTATTTGTTTTGAGACAGCATTAATGCAGGCAGACGAAGGCCGTGAACGACGGTTCATCTGACATTCGAAAAACATGTCGTTCATTATACAGGAACCCCTTTTTTGTATACTAGTGCAGTCATTGTATATCTGTCATTATTTTTGAAACAAGCTACCGTCAGATTATTTTATCATTACTGAAATAGCCCAGTAACTGCATAACGTTACGTCAAAACACATTTAAAGGTTTATTCAGTCATAGTCAAGACCAATATCATTTAGTTTCATTTAAGCTTTGAACTATGCCGATGTCAACTGATTTGATACACAAAACGGGTTAATAATTAGCCAGTCTCTTCGATTGCATATCCTCCAAACGCAACATAATTAATAATGTCAAGCCCGTAAGAATTTCGCTCAACCAATTGGTCATGGGGGGTCAACGTACCGGTCTGCCGGTGTTCTTTGCCTTGTTATAAGTTCTCTTGCAAAACTCTTTAAAGTGGTGCGCGCTTGAGGCACGCCGCCCCACCCCACCAAGCGTCTCAGAGCTGCCGGTAGCATAGGGTGAGTAGTCATTGAAACCGTTCGTATGGTGCATGTTAGGTGCGGTCTCCCAACCAACCGAATAATTGCTCACACTCCCCCGGTCACCTCGGTGATGAGGCTGGTAGTCAAAGCAGTCGCCTCCTGTTGCTCCACAACTGATTCCGGTTTTACGTTTATTCGGTCGTGACGCGAGGGCGTGAAAGCCTGGAACGGAGAACATGTGTTCGCTAACGGACCGCCGATGTTGCCGAATTGCGTCTTTCGGGTGTGATCGAATCACCGGGGGTATTGAAGAGGGTGGCGTCCCAATGACATGGTAATCGATCTCGTCACTTCTACCGGCGATAGGATCGTCGGGTCCACTGTAACCACTTAGCTGGTCATCATCTAAATCGTCGATGTCTGACATGGCTGTTTGCAATGAATGCTATCGACGCTATGCTGCAGTAATCAAGGTGGAGAACTGAAATGCGTACATGCGTGGTATCATATGAATGTTTGTTCATGCACATTCTGACTCCTGCACCCTGTATTCACCCATGAGCGCGCACATTCTATTGATTCCACACGTTAGCGACCTTGAATGATGGCAACCAATAGGAGGGTCGATTAATTGGAATGGGCTTCTGTAATTGGGTAAAATGAAGTGGCTGTGCTTGTTTCCATATTACTTAAATTATTATATTACCACAACGTCATATTTCCATGATTCGTAGAATGGGTTATTTTAAAGCTTGTGGAATAAAAAAATACCATCCGAAGAATATCTCTAGCTTGTGAATAATTGAGTCAAATACATCTATTAATCTCGTTGTTTGGTTAAAAGGGTGGATGTTTGTAATTCCTAGTAGGTTGAATAAACTAAAACATATTATGCAAAATAAAAGTATCCTGAATACCCCTTTGTGCATTTTGTAATATTAAACTGTGCCTATGTGATGGTAAAGTAGACTGATTTACGCGTAATCAAGACCTTAAAAGATGTGATTAACAAAAAACGTATCATCGAAAAACTAACCACGATTGGGTTTTTTCAACCCTTCCACCAGAACCGAAGAACCGTTTGTAAATATAATATAATATTAATAATAATTGCCTTTATAATGCACAATATATGCGAACGCCAGTCTTTACTAAATATGGGCTGAACGAAGAAGAAGAAAAACACAATTCGCATCAGTTATTCGTCTTTGAAAGTACCATACATTACAGATCATTGATTTGACTCCTCGAGGATAAGGAGCAGGGACTCTAACCGTTTCAGCAGAGTAGCGAGTTTCTGTTGATTGAGAACGTGGCACTGACGAAGAGACGTTGGCTGAATTGGAGTGATGGATGACGTTGAGTTGGGACAGACTATAACAAAGTCTACTCAGCGTCGTTCTCCCCCTCTTCCAACACCCAAATTTGTCCCATTCAGTGACCTCGCTGATGAGAATGATTGGTTTGTTTGTGTTGTAGAAGCTACCGAGTGCGTGCGCGACTCCGCTCGCCAAGGCATAATAATAATAATAATAATAATATTCGCTTTATTAAGGTCACGAGGACCAAATCTTTCAGCATTAAAATGTGCAATAAACAAAAATGTTACAGGACGTCACGATTATACGTAGAAAATGCACAATAAGTTAAGAAGAATAAAAGAAGTAACATCGTGGTAAATTTGCAAGAAAGGCCAATTTAACCCACTAAGTATATAAAGTTTGGCAAACGGGAAATAGCGGCCATCGAAAGGCCCTATCCAAAACGCGCGCCAACTGTTAAACTCATAAATCGGAGGAATTTCGTAAGATTTATCGTGAAACAAATGGCTTCTCAAAACCAACAGCCATATCCGAACTCGTTGTGCTAAACTCAAATTCCCAACTTCCTGGATTCTGGTGCGATCATTTTTGTGATCGTCGTTATCCCCGCTTCAAGACCGAAAAAAATACGGCGTTTTTAGAACTTATTATGGACACACACTAGCAGGTTTCTTTACAGGACTCCCCACTAAAAGATCCACGAGTCTCCCCTTTTCGCCTCATCGTCTGTTAACGGTCCTCATCAGGCTCTTCCAATTATAAATCACGGTATTTCCCCGAATTTCGTCTTTTAAAATCGTGCAATTTAGATTTTCGGCAACGACTATACCCTGACCTTCAAAATGACTAAAGTTCGTAAACATGCCTGTCCCACATTAGCATACTTAATCGGAGTAAACGATAACTACGAAACTAATTTCTTCATTTTCTGTATGGTTGTTGTTTGTTTTAAACGTGTTCATAACGTATGCGCTCGCCATTTGGTAACCGGGCTGTGTGTTGATTTGTATTAGATTCAACAATCGTACAAGTCCGGGGCAAATCAAGTGAAAAAGCACTTGCGATTTGAGCCTTGACAATCTCTTTATATATCCTACCGTGATGGAGAAGAGATAAGACGCTCCAACCGCGGCTGAGAATACTCCGGCTCATTTATCCCCGTTCCTCCGACACGCACCAAAGGAAAGTTGGTCCATCTTCGACGGGGTTTCGTCGTTATCCTTATAGAGTCTACATATCTGGAGAAGGCCTCGACTTTCTTCGTATTCTGCTGGCTGTAAGGTTTTTTATGCAATTACGTCTGATAACCCGACAAAATCGTGAAAGGCCTTCACCGAAGATGCTTCATTTTATAGCTGTTCGAGAAGAAATCAATGTCATATTTCGGGAAAATAAGGACATCACTGACCCCCTGAAGCTGGATGAGGTATGCTTCTATTGCAGTGTTACTCAAACTTTTTCACTCGCGACACACTTGGGATATCTGAAAAGTTACGCGACACACGTTAAGTAAAAAAAATATTTTTGTTTAAAAATTATTTTCTACGTGTATATTTCTGATGCGATGGTTGGGCTTGCTTTCGAGAGCAAATAAGATTCAAACAGGGCTCTAATGTTGACAAACAAACAAGCATTTCGTCGTCAAGTCGAAGGAGTCGCGCTCTCTTTTTTTATTTGATTTCAGTCAAAGCTGAAAATCCAAATTCACAACACCATGAAGACGCGAACGGCAAAATCATTTTGACTGCTTTCAAACTGAGAGCTCGAAACAACTGCTTCAAGGAGAGCCAAAATTCGTCCAAACTTTTTTCGGCGAATCCCAGTCGATGGCATTTGTCATTTCTCAACTCGATCAGCTCTTCTTCCTCTTGACACGAAATATTTGATGTCTGGTTGCTTCCAAACAGGTTGATCACCCAGTCATATTCGTCGATATTAAGTGATGGAAAATAATGGTGAATTGCTAATTGAAGGCTTATCAGTGTGGCCTTGATGTCATCAGCGACTGTGTTCTTTAACTGAGATTCGTTTACGGAAGGGAAGCATTCAAAAATAGACGGTCGGAGAGGGAGACGGTCGACGTTCACTAGTCGAAATTCTAGATACAACGGCCCTTCTGGGCAGGATATTTCGGTTCGTCTACTTCATTTGCTTCACCATTTTTCCTCAATATAAAGAAGAATTAAAACGGATAACAAAGCTCACGATAGCGTGATCAACGATCCCAAAAAGTCCGCGATTCAGCACGGTTCCAATAAAACTAAACTTTTAATCGAGATGATAACTACAAAAGCTATTTGAAAGTATGTAAAAGCTTACTAAAAACGTTAGTTATCATTAAATATAATAGTTTCCTTCTACAAAGCACGAGCTAACTTTAACAATTATTCATTTGAAGATAAAATATTTTAAGTAACCAGTTCTGATATCTGTTTGCAAAATTTAATTCAAATAATTAATTTGTTAAAACTGGTGGATGGTTGAGGCTGTTGTTCTTGGCGTCTATTGAAATATACGATAGCAGGTAATTTTGCAAACATTTTACGTTATTTATACAATTGTGATAATTCAGCGCCACGTTATCCATTTTATCTTAAATTTTATAAATTTAATCATTTCGAAATTCATAAATGGTCTTATTTAATCGAGCAATCATGTATTTATAACCTTGGTTTAAGGTCTATTTCAAGTCTAGATAGTCTCTGAACAACCTGTTACGTTGTATCAATTAACAAAAAGGAAAGAAAGAAGGAAATGCAAACTTTAATTTATCCTCTATCCATGAATATCCTTGAAAACTTAATGGGGGTCTTTCCTGGTACACGATCATTTTCCGCGTGACTGGCTTCAGATTGTTTAACAAAGCAATCTATCAGTGTGAAAGTATTGACAACGCAATCCACTAACAACAGACGTACGGCTTATCCGCAAGTTACGGGGCTTATCGCGAAACCCAAATATTAATTCCCAGTCACGTGGAGCATGATTGGTTATTGGCCATGTGTGCATTCTCCCGTACGTTTACCCAGTCCTCACTTTCCCCCGTGAAGTTAATAAAAGCGTGTTATCCAAACCACGACCATTTCGAAAAGTGAAGACATTGGCTGTGCAGTTTTCTGTCACTAATTCTACAGCCCATCATGTGAAATTCATTAATTACGAATTCGGCGATCACATTTACATTAAATGATGTACAGAAGCATTTACAGAATCCTCCTTAATACGATTTAAATTCTGGCTATCTAGTTGACTAACTGCGCATTGAAGACGGAAATTGGGAAACGCCGCCGCTAGATAGTTACATAGACAGACGTGTCGTCGATCTCTTCGGCGATCCACATCCTCTTTACTAGTAAAACCCGAATAACTTACGCTTTATCCGGTCGTTGTCGTAGAAATATGTATTGGCGGAGATTGTTTCCATATCGTCGGCGTTCACTTACCCCGCCGTGGGTGGCGCTTTGCATACGAAAATATCAACAAAGTGTTTCCTGCAATCCACCACACTTCGTTTCCTCGACCGAAGGCATAAACTTACCTTTTGGTTTTCGAAACGCCGCCTATTCCTTCAAATTATTCCTAAAATCGTTTATCTGGGGTTTGTGTTGGCGCTATATTTATCACCAGTACAACCGAAAAGAAACACCTGTTCAGCCTACCGGATGTTTTCAGTCAAAGTGATCAACGATAGAAACTGCTGTTTCAGTGCTACAGCGGTACAGCACCTCAGACATAGTATTGCACTGAAAGGTTGCCTGTCCCTTCTCAACTCCTACGAATCTTCATAAATTGCGTCAGTGTTCTTTGCGGTGTTCTATGACGCACCACGAGCGGTTTCGCCGACAACTGAATGCGGTCCTGAAGACCAGAGATAAAAGTGATGATTGGTGGGCAAATCTGCTCGTTATGTATTCAAGTGAACCTCAAATCCGACTTCGAAGTAACGCATAAAAGCGTGTTTTGGTGGAAAATGTTTCGATTATCATTTGAATATTTAGCCACCACCTTCTCCATATCCGAACATGAAGACTTTGTGTTAGACAGTTCTCCAAGAGCTTTCATTCATTTACGACACAACTTCAAAAATTGTTTTCAAATCAAATATGTTTTTGTAATTTGCTTACCGAAATACCAGCCTTTTTGTAAGGCATCGTGGTAGGGATATGGGATCTTTTGGCACTGCTTAGGTTGATAGAAGCTACGAATGTATAAAGGGAAAACAAAAATGAACTGGCTATAATCATGGGTATTTTATTTATCGTAACAAAATCGATGATTCACTCCAGGAGATTCCTTTCGCTTGCTTAGTTATAAAAATATTTTCCTTGGTCGAGCACCGAAGACGAAACATGATATTGCTGACCCAATTATCGCTTAAAATACAAATAATTGTTTTGTTTTACAATTTGATTCGGGTAAAAGTTTCATCGTCGCCAGACATACGAATGACGCAATTGACTCGAGAGCCTACGAAGGTGGTCTGCCCAAATTGCCAGGACACGGTCATCTCAAACATAACCTTCAAGGATAGTCTTTGTACCTGGATCTCTTGCATCGTCTGCTGCATTTGTGGGTAAATGTTTTCCCTGCCTCTCAGTTACCGTGATATTTTTTTCCGTGTGACAATTGGACGATCAGCATTTCATTTAAAAGACGTGATGTTGTTTGTGACCTATCTAAACCAAGAAATCGGTGCACAGATAACTAAACTTATATTTCCCTACCAAATTATATTCATTTTTTCTTAAATGAGAGGTTGTCTATAATTGTACAAATTAGATGATGTAGAATTGTTTAGTATTGTTTAGACCACAGCACTTTGGCGTAATGTCACCTAATCGGTGGCATGACATGTTTAGCTTTTTAATTGCTGGGCACGCAGAGGTGTGTTGTGGCCTGCT
Organism: Proteocephalus fallax; assembly: GCA_028672205.1. Taxonomy (NCBI): domain Eukaryota; kingdom Metazoa; phylum Platyhelminthes; class Cestoda; order Proteocephalidea; family Proteocephalidae; genus Proteocephalus; species Proteocephalus fallax. Next base: position 364,290 of record JAPUBX010003984.1, on the reverse strand, counting down.
GTCACTCCCGTTAGCAGGCCCAATAGGGGTTGTCCTTAAAGTCACAGTCCCTCCGTTCAAACATTTCTCTCGTACAAATGAATCTCGCATTTCTATTTATTTTAGAGGCTGTCTAGGATGCTGTCTGATTCCCTTCTGCGTGAATGGATGCAAAGATGTCAGTCACTCATGTCCTAATTGTTACGGCAACATTGGTGTGGTCAAAGCACATGGAAAGTGATCCTTTGAACCATCGCGAAAACTTCTAAACAGTGTCTCCTTTATAAGCCTTTTATTGGTGTATTTTATAATACATTTTCGTTGAAAAGGATTTTCGTATATTCTCGAAGTGGCTTACACCAGTGCTCGTCCGAATTGGGACATTTTCAGTGTTTAAAGCTGTTAAGTGGAGTTGGAAGTTTTGAAACTATGAGCTTCTTCTTAATAACTGGATGTAGATATTAATTGCTTTCATGTGTCTACCTCTTTTTCGAAGGATTTTCTTTGCTCCTATTATCTCTTTATTTAGTATTGAGCGTGGAATGTACCCGACAGTCCAAATCAATGATATAAAATAGGTCTACGTGCACTTTTTAGTAGTGATTATATTTTAGAAAGCGTGTATTGTACCGGTCGTTGTGGAAATCAAAAATGTCTATTTTTTTATGATTTTAATTGCTTTATTCAGTTCCCGATGAACAGAATTATCATAAAAATACTATGTATGCAAACCGTATCTCATTCCTGCTTCACTTGTTCAGGAGATTGCTCTATGCCGCTATTCTTGGCGAATTAAACTAAATGGCTTTGGCATTTGAAGAAGAGATTTACATTGAGACTAACACAAATAGAGGGCTTAAGAGGGTGGGGAGGGAATAACTAACGAAATAGCGTGTCTTGGATGGAGGATATCGATTGTACCAAATGGGCCATCGTCTCTGAATTTGACCAGCCCAGTAAACGCCAGGCCCATCGCGTCCCGTCTGCAAGACTGCTCCAACTTCCAACAACTCAGACGACAAACCACGCGCTCTGCGAGGCTAGAACGCAACAAATACTTCCCAGAGGTTCCAGTTACCACGGAGACTGCTTCTAACACTGGGGACTCCGACACACTCTTTCGTCTAATCCAGCTCGCATCCGGAAAGCGGCAGCCCCAGGACCACATCCACTTCATTCAACGCCAGACATATGACATTCGCTGCTACCTACCAACTCGGTCAGAAATTTCCAGCGCAGGTCTGCAGGCGAAGATGACATCCCACCCCATGTGTACAAGGCCTGCCTGTTGACCATCATCGATCCTCTTAATGCCCTGTTCAGCTCGGTTTGGGAAGGGAAACATTTCCAAGCGCTTGGAGCACCTTCATCCTGCTTCTACTCCTTAAGAAGGCCGACAAGATAGCGTGCTCCAATAATAAAGACATCAGTCTTATCGAATAAGCCGCTAATGTATTCTCCGCACTCCTGCTTAGCCATTTCACCTCGGCGAGAGACGCTCGGTCGTGCCCCAACACAGGAGGGTTCCGGCGCGGCCGAGGATGCTTGGACCAGATCTCTACCCTGTTAAGCGAAAAAGGAGGTCCAACTACGCGCCGACAGCGCCAGTAATGCGTTCCAGCAGTTGCGTACTAGCTGCCTGTGGGGCCGAACGAAGGTAAGCCTTCGCGTCTATCGAACCGACATCTGCACATCCTAACTTACGGCCACTGCGAGTCAAAGACTCCAGGACATTGGACGTTCTTTGGATCAATGGTGTCTGCGACGGATCCTGAAAGCGGACTGGCGCAACCACCTCTACAACAACGAAATAAGGCGTCGATTTTCAGACGCAGAGACGCTGTCAACCATTCTACGATGTGTTCGAATGCATTGGTTTGGCAAATGTCTGCACAGTCCTGTAACAGGGCTTATAAATCTCTATTTTTTTTCGACGCCACCATGCACAAGTTGGCGCTTCCGGGCCGGAGGACAACCAAAGACGTGGATCAGCACCGTCAAGACCGATGCGGAGCGCTAGGAACTACAGCATGTCTACGGGGTGTGTCGCTGGAAACAGAATGCGATCACAATCTTTTCTAATCGGGCCTCCGATCGCCGCGCGGGGACAGTAACGATCCGCGACAACCATGATGCAGCCGACCAAAAGAAGAAGAAGAAGAAGATGATGAAGGAGAATGAAGAGGAGGGGGAGGAGGAGGAGGAGGAGGAGGAGGAGGAGGAGGAGGAGGAGGAGGAGGAGGAGGAGGAGGAGGAGGAGGAGGAGGAGGAGGAGGAGGAGGAGGAGGAGGAGGAGGAGGAGGAGGAGGAGGAGGAGGGAGGAGGAGGAGGAGGAGGAGGAGGAGGAGGAGGAGGAGGAGGAGGAGGGGTCATATACAATACACTGAAAAATAAAACTAGTTTAAGAAGTCGACAGAGTTTGCAATTTCGAGACTAAAACTCGAGCAAAACTACTCGAGGACAGTATACAATGAGGAGACATCCACGAAAGCCTTGATACGCTTTGACCTCACCCTATGGCGCCTGAAACTAAAAAACGAAGACGACGTCCACATGAGAAAGGGAGCAAATATTGCATCTTGTAGCACAGCACAGCACCGTTTTTGGGCAAGGAGGAAAGGGTGGTGGAGGTGAGAGAAGCAAGTTCGAAGGCAGTTTATAAAACATCCCTAAATCAATTGTTGGCATAGTTGGATAAAATGAGAGAGCGTGAGGTCGTGTTGAAAGCCGAGCCTCAATTCAGGAACATGTCCTTAACGGCCTTCGCTCTGCCATCGAGTCAAGAGTTGAGGATGTGTGAGAATGTGGGCGCATCCACCGGAGTGCATCTATTTGGTTGAAACAAATTGGAACGGATCATCAGCTTTTTTGCAAGGTTTCCATTTTAGAGAAGAGGTGCTTCTCGATACCAATTTAGTCATACAGAGAGAGATCACTAAAACACGCGAATAATTAACAAGTTGAGTGGAAACTGGAGATATTTCGCGGCGACCCATTTTTGAAAAACGGGTGGGCCCCTGTGCGGACCAACCGCCATGGTGATCTTGAGGCCCGAAAACATTTTGAAAAAAGAGGATTCTTGGGCATGCAGAAAACTACTGGAACGGAGAAATTGAAGTTGTGGCACTGTTTGCGAATCGGAAGATGACGCCATTATTCGAGCGTCCAGGCCAAGGAAGTGGCTGAGGATACATAAGCGACGCGTTCCTTTCCATAGTTTACCGGGTTTCGTGGAATTGAAGAGCAAATCTACAAAAATCCGATTAACCACGGCTGTGATCATGAACGTAATTGACTTTATGTACTGATACCATTTCGGGGCATCATAGCCGTTCGTTCCATCGCCTTGATCATGGGAAGATACGAAACAGGTTTTAGGTATAGTTCGGTAAACGGGCGGCGTTTTTTGTATTGCAATGGAAGAAAGCTATTTACACTGCGAATTTCCTTAGCAAATTCAGAATAAACTAAAACCGTGAAATCTCTTAACTTGCACAGGTTTTGGGGACAATTATTTGGTTGGGACATCGTCAATAGCTTTGGTTATCCTTGTCAAATATCTTCAGTAGACAAACGACAATGAAGTGGTAAAACTACGATCTAATTCATTTTTTTAAATGAAACCATCCGCCTTCCATTTAAAGGTTTGAAGCATTTCACGATACCTTGGGATGAAATGAATGTTGATCACCGAAAACATTTCTAGTTTGCCGTTAATTAATCCGACCGCATTTTTTTGATCAGCATGATTTGCATGCTTCTATTCATTAGAAGGCAGAGCAAAGTGCATTGCGGTTCCAGGTGCAAAGCTGCACGCAGCCCGAGACACCACAATAAATCATGTGAAAACGATGAGGCAAACCAAGATGTTTCAGCCAATTAAATTCGACCATTTCAACCAATGGTATTTGCGAACACACTATTGGGTGAGGACTGGGGGATGTCAATGTGTGTCTTGCTGGTCATTTCATACCACCATTTGATTGATAAATGCATGTAAAGGTTGTCAAAGGATTTATTTAACAAGATATGTGCTATTTTCACGGTCGTGCATTCTGTAGGAGGGCTGTCATTGCATTAACGGGACTCAATTTCGTAAGTCCTGCCATTTTCATATCCACCATGTCATCCAAAAACCTTACATTCCGGCCTTCCTTAAATGATTTGTTTTAAAAATTGGGCTAGAATCCTCATCCAAGTTGCATTTAATAATTATTGTAACTTCTGATTTGCAATTTTGCTCGTTGGGTTCCCAAAGGGGCGGTCGCATTTTTGGCATTTCATGTGAGACCGAATTTCCTTTAGTTCTTTAAACATACTTCGAGATACATGTCGAATTGCGCTGTCGAGCTTCATGGATCTCTCGCTTTATCTGCTATGTAATTTCCCAGGGTTCTTATGCTGTGCGATTTCTGTATGTAGTTTTGTAATACACCGTTCCATTTGACGTACCTGAGATCCTGCTTTGCCCAATTTATGTGTTTGTTTGTGGGGTCAAGTAAAGACCGTCTGCTTGAAGCTACCCAATTGAAAACTCTTTTGTTCAAGCATTGCGTGTAGAATCTGCCCAGCCTTAATGAATGACGCCTTTGTATAAAAGTGCCGGTTTACATATCATATTATAAATATTGCGATTTCTGTATGTAGTTTTGTGATGCGATCGTTTTCTCATCATGGGTGTTTAAATCATCCCATCTATCATTCTCACGGCATTTAATTCAAGTTTCTGGTGTTTATTCTTGAAAATAAAGTCAGATATGTGTTCGAGTGTTTGCGCGCGCGATTCTATTTACTATGGAGTTATGCAAATGTAGATTGAAGAGACGCCCATGTCACCCATGTACTCGTGAAGTCGGCTCTCATCGCATGCCAGTCATCTATGGGAAGCATCTGGACATAAATGACTGAGCGTGTTGTGTGCGCTGTAAGCGTAAACATTTTTGCACGCGTCCCAAATTCCTTAATTTTTCTCACTTTTCGTCGCAGATAGTTCACCAAACTAAATTATTCGCCAAGGAAAGCGCATGACGTTGAGCTAGGATTGCTATTTTAGTATGAAAATGCTTTGTCTTAAAAGTTGTTACCCGCCACCTTCAAGTGATGCCGGAAATCTCGGAACTTTCACGAATCACAATGAGGCCAGCTATCTCCTACCAGAGGATAAACTGTCTGCTTCATAGGAGTTGCCACGAAGATTCTGCGGATTCTCTGTCACCCACCAGAGCGAGGATGTTAATCGGACCACCTGCATTTTGGTTGTGCTGAGTGGTTTAAGTCTGTGCTCCCTCGATTTAAGGGACACGTCATCCAAGTAGCCTGTTGCTCTTCCTCTTCTTCCAGGCGATAGACGCACAAGCCACGAGTTCCGCTGTTCCGCGATCAGCATTGGGGACGGAGCTGATTGGGGTCAGCTTTGTCTGGGAACGTATATATTATTCTTGGATCTTTTTATGGTCTTGGAGTACTTCATTGCCGTCCTACCAAGACGGCTGAAAGGCCAGCTACCGGCTTTTAGCATCTTACATCCGAAACCTGCTTGTTTCCAGTAGCAGCACCGTTTTCAAGGGCGAACCATTACATTTATCCCTTGCGACCTTACCGTTGTCTTAACAGGTTTGTGACGGTACCTCAATCCTCCATCGCGACTTAATTGCGACGAGTCGTCAAAGATAAGACGCCAAACATCTCGCGCGGCTCCAAACGATACACGGCAAATTGATTCTCAGTTGCAATTGTCGCTTCTATCAATGACACAAAATAAATGCTTTTACTAGCGCGATTGTGCTGCTATCGCGTACCAGAGTCTCTGTCATTACAGGATGTGTTATTTCCACGAAGAGTCTTGACCACAGGGTACTGGTGACGTCCCCACCGTAGCCACCGGGTTTTGATCATCGAGGTCCCGCCTCTCGTCAGCCTCTCATCTTTGCACACGTCCTGCAAGAGGACGAGCTCCGATTAGTAGAGCCCAATCTCACCTCTCTTGCCGTTGAATCTCGATGCAGATCTCCAGTCCAGGTTGCCTGCGCATTGCCAAGACAGTTGCATGACAGTCCTCACGGCCCAAGAAGATGAAACTACCGTTTTCTTGCACACCAACGTCCCCGAATGCTGTTGCGTTTCGAGGATGAATTGGTTTTTTTCGCACTGGTTTGTCTACTATGACCTGAAACAACCGAAAGTGCCAAACATCTGTGTATTTGGCCACATGTTTCCTCCAAAACGCTATTCACCGTTTCATGTGACCAACCTGGGAACATGCTTTGACCTGTTTATGTTTGAGTATCATAACTACAGAGTGAAGACCGTTTTCTTTATGCCAACAAATTGAAAACTATTTTTCCTGTTTACGTGTTGGGGAACACGTTATTACACGTTTACAGTAACGTGAGAATGCTTTAGCATAAGACTTAAAAGAACACGTCCAAGGAGCAAGAGGACGCCTAGGGCATGGTTGTTAGGGCATGTCTCTAGGTCCCTTTAGCTTTACAAATAAAGGCATCTGATGACGATCGGTTTTACATGCTGTTCTGCAGTCCTTCAAATTGGCCCCCGCCCTCATTTGCGCAGTTAAATTTACACACCACACGGTTGACCGATGCAACACCATTCGCCTGCCAAACGATCGTTTATCCTGAAAATGGAACACATTTTTTTATTTGGACCAAAATGGACACAATGCATTTTCAGCAACCATGCAATTGATTTGGATTGCTGACGTTTTATTCATTTGCTCTCTCATGTACAAACTGCCAAATGTTGTAAAATCGGCGACTTCAAGGAGTTAAGTTGGTCTCCATGGGTTAGCAGCAAACAACTTTTCACTGTAAAATCACTGAAATCGCATAAATTTCTACCATTTGCTCGTCTCACCTGGAAGACACTGCAAACTGCCTTTTCAACAGCACGTGATAGACCTGATTGGCTGCTGCTCAAGGTCGCTATCGTATTGGTCGGGTTATGATTATGCATCACCCAACGTGTCTTACCAGAGGTGACTAAGTGCAGGGTTGGCAGTCATTTCAACTTACCGAAGTGTTCTTTTGGCCGAAAGTAACTCCTGCTTATATTAACAACGGGACTCAACTCTACGAAATAATTCTAGGGGTAAAATAGCGTTGTCATCTTTGCAGTTTAGGGAAGAGACTGTAGAGATGTTGAATGTTTACCAACCGAAGGCGTGATGTGTGTGTATTTTCAACCTACAGCTATTTGACCATCCAAACATTCCCTCGCGTTTTAGATAATGGGTCTGGTGGCGCTCGGAACTGGCCTCTACTTCCCATTCGAGCACCCAACCGCCTTCTATTTCACGGTTCCACTGGCTGCTGCACTTGGTGTCGGTGGAACAGGTATCGTCGCAATGCTATCATCCCTCTTCGGCTTTTCCGGCTCATATTTTGCAAACTCCTCCATTCTGAAAGGCGTAAGTTGATTGGGAAATCTCACAGGCTTGTATCCCTAGTTTGTGGCGGTCACAATTCTCGCATTTCTGGCGCGACTGACGGTCTGTATTACGGTATATCAGGCGAAAGAAAATGTAAGTTCACTCTAGCGCTGCCCTTACACGAATGCTGCTGCTTTAGCTTCATTCGGTATTCCTGAAGGAGGTCGTCGGGCTTATTTCTGTGGCCGAAAATTCCACACCCGACAGTGACGCATCCATAAGAATGCGAAATATCCAACAGCAGGTATGCGTGTTAAGACGTCGGGTAACCATGGGGATTTCAGTACAGGTGCTGTGGAGCCAAAGGACAGGCTGACTGGAGGAGCGGCGCTCCGCTTTCGTGTTGCGTTAACGCGAATCACTTAAGCGGGATCTGTGGGTACCCAGGCATGTTCGTTCAGGTAAGAGTTGCTTAGCCGTGTTGCTGACTTTGTTCACCTTTAGGGCTGTGTCTCGCCCATTTACAAGAATTTTCTCGTAACGACACACACCTGGCTGTATCCTCTAATAGGTCTGGCCTGCCTCGAGGTCTGTCTTGTCATTACAACTTGCTGCTCCATACACTTGCTGCGTCGGATTTCTTCTCGACAATATACTCAAGCAGAGTATTACGACTAGCGATTCACTTCCAAACTTCCGTTAAAACAGATTTTCTATACATATATTGCTCTTTTTAATAACTTAATTCGACTTTACTGGACGGACATGTTTTCTTGACATTTATGTTCCAAACGGGCCTGGGATTGTGGTTAACGATCTATTTCGTGTGACGCTTTTGTGACGAAGGTAACCGGCCATTCGACAAGCCTTTATATAGGCCGCTTGCATCTAAAATGTCACTCTTAAATGTGCAACAACTAAATTGTAGATGATATTTAGCCTATCATGGATGCTATGGGTAGGTAAACAATGATATTCTCGCAACATTTCCCAGGGCTTTCTTAAACTCTCCGTACGAATTGAAAACGAAAATGGCACAAGGGATGGACGAGTTGAGCGATCGATCGATCGCGCGGCTCCACTATGGCCTGTAGACGGGAGCTAACCGCCTGGGGTCACCGTTTGGCGTATTTTTAGGCCAACCAACGCGTCAAGGTCAGAGTGGAGGGAGGGAGGGATTGAGATAAGCTGGGCGCTGCGGTTTTGCATGTTGAGCCATGATGAGTCATTGCAGCGCTTAATTGAACGCGCTTAATTTAGGCGTGCACGAAAACTACCGATCAGCAAATGTCGCATTAGGTGGAGGGGTACAATTGTGTCAATATTTTGGAATTAAAAACCAGGTTTCTCCACTATTTGTTCTTTATTTATCTACGATATCTTTTATTAATCTACAGTTAAAACGGGTCAAATTACTAAACTTCGACGTTTTATGCAATCATATTCTAAGGTCCCGAGAGAAAAATTAACATATTTTTAGCGGTATGAATGAATCGCAATCGATTATATTGTGTATAGATTAAAATAGCACAGCGAAGATGATGGTGGAGTTGTTGCCAATAAGGAATATAAGTAGTATATTCGTGCGTGCACAGAAGGCCTCCTCCTTATCGACCACCATCGAGAATCTTGCGTAGTTCGACCAATCGAAGGATTCCGACGAGTTGTACAATGCTATGCATCATTAAAATGTTTTTTTTCATAAAAAGCACCCAGAGATAGGGGTGCTTACACGGAATTGCATATCCTGCCACTCACCATTTATAAATTGCCATACACATCGACCTTAATTGAACATCTTCAACCCAGTTTCGATATAGCAGGTGAGTTTAATTGACAAAACTCTCATAGGAATGATAAAATGAATCTTTTATGAAACTACTCTGTCTGTTATTTTAAATCAGACTAAATTGTTTTGTTAACTTAAATTAATTGTGTTGATTAATTTTGAAAACTTCTGACCTAGATTTGCTTGATATTTGAATTTCTGTGAATGCCATCGTTTTTTCAGAGAAAGATTGCATATTAAATCACTTTCTGGACGCAACAATGGGGAATCGAAGTTACACAGAGGGGGGTGGGTGTGCGCGACTTTTGTGCTCCTTTAAACTTTGGTCTTTCTGATAATTCGTCTGGCGAGACAGGCTGCTGATGAGATGGCACCAACTTCGACAAGACCGACAAAACTAACGCAGATGCTCAAAACCAAAGTAGAGTCCTTCAAGGATTCGACTATCGCTTTTCCACAGCCCTACATTGAGATTTTCAATTAGAAACGAGCATCTTCTAAACTCACCTTGGTATATGGAGTGGTGCATGGCTTTGCGCCGTCATGGCAACAGGATGGAGGAATGATTGGCCAGTCGCTTGGGCCCAGTCCACCGCAACATTTAAACTGGAAAGCGCATTAGTTGGAAAGCGGACAAAATTTTACGGATGTCTGAAGTTTGTCAAATCGGCGCTTTACGATTTTTTGAATGTGCAGTCGGTAGGTCGGAAGAATTCGAATCTTCTCACTGAAGTCTGCTGCAATCACCTCTTTGATCTGCATGAAAGCGAAGGTCGAATAAAAGGATTTATACCTGCTCGCGATATGCAATGAACAGACCACCGCAAATTATTTCGACCAATAGAAGGATTCCAATGATAACGGCGTACTGAGAGCAGATTTTATTGAATACGATCGTAATTAATGTTTACCGATATTAAAATGCAGGTGTTTTCATAAAACAAGCCGAGACCGTTCAGAGATGCGAGTACTAGTAGCAGTAGACCAAATAGCAAAACAATCACTGGAAAGGACAGAGAAATGACTCCAGCATTTTCTTGGGCTTTTGCAACCATAAAGATGCCGATTCCGCCGAAAATCAATCCGGCAACCTGAAAGTCTGTCGTAGATTTATTCACAAACGTACAAAAACGAGACCACTCAAGATCAAAACGATATACTTGAGAGCATCAAACCCGGCCATAACAACAACTCTGCTACAAATGGCTGCCGCGGTTTCGTGACGGCATTTTATGCGGATTGGGCGTCGGCGTCGGTGGTGTTGTGGATTTCTACGGGCCATCACGCCGAATGGACGAAACCCCTACCGATAGATTTATGCATTGAAATCGAACTCGATTAAAATGTAATTTTCGCGCCTGGGCCTCATATTTTAGTTATATAGATGACATCACATTCAATAATCATCCGAGTCAGATTGGTTAAAAGGTCAATGATTAGAGGATATATCAAAAAAGGGTTATGCTTATTTTTTCAAAGTTGCATGCATTTTGTTCTATTTCGGCTGTAAGGTAATCTATTGGGATTTTATATGCGGTGCGATTTCGGAAATTGTATTCGAACGAGTCTAAAGTTTCTAGTTTTCGTTAATCGACGAACTAAAAATGAACGCACCATAATTATTAAAGTTAAAACCATTGAATTAATCTACACAACATGCTTCCAAGCCAACTAACAGGCAGTTGATGGATGCTAAACGAGTCGCATCGAAAATTGTCGAAAAAATCGTCGTCTATTAAATTGTTCAGCAAAATTGTAATCTTTTTGAGTGTCTAACTTACTGGTGTACTTATTCGATGTAGTAGCAAAATTATATTTGCATTTTCCGAAAACTGGAATCGATCATTAATGCACCTATAATGGTATTCGTCTTCGCTGAAATTATTTATCCAATTTATTATAACAAACCGTGAAAATTATTGAAATCTACGAAATCTTGCTTTTATGTGTCAAAGGTGCAACAATATCGTGCTTCCTGTCAAAATGAATAGTTTTGCTGCAATTGCCATTCGGGAAATCAGTCGTCTAGTTATAAAATTGACGGATGCCGATATTTCATAGGAATGAGTTGTTTGAAGCACGAATAAAAACGGTGTCGCAGATGCAACTCGAAAAACTATTGACGATGCGTCAATCGGTTCTGGATCCAAAATGTCTGGTTGAATCTGTAGGGACTGGAAAGCCATAAGATTTAAGGGTGGAAGATCCATGGGATTCCTTACCCCCTAGCGTTCAACCTAATCCGTGCATATTGGGTGGAACCTTATTTTTGCAATCAATTTGCGATCCTTGTCGCAGCATATTCATTGACAGAGTCGATTGTCACAACCCGTGAGTAACGTATAATCGTTAGCTTCAAAATATATGTTGCGTAGGGTTTTGTTCTTGAACGGTAGCGCCGGATACTGGTTCGTCTTTTAGGACAAGAAGAAGAGGCGACTGAATGATTGATGTCGTGGTTAATGACAATTGAATGGAGTCTTGAGATTTACGGTTTGAGTAACGGTACTAGGTAGCTAATACCTACTGTACAGGGTCTTTCAAGTTTGCGTTTAGTTTTCACATTCAAATTAAGCGCCCATTTTTAGTAGATCAGCGAGACCTCCCTGTTCGTGATTGACTCCGGGTTGGCTTTTCAGACCAAGCCACAAGAAGAAGCGGGGTGCAGCTTCATGCGACTGTAATATAGCCACATGGAAGCTGGGTTGGTGATATCGGCTGCATCATGCGCAATTCAACCAGCTCGGGTTTCACGTATGGATAATGGGTTCGTAAAGTTTTAGATGATGATGAAGCAGCGCCTACTTCGAACTCTTCGAGCCATGCCATCTGTAAAATATTCCAAAGAAGGTTGGCAGCAACATCGATAAAACAGTTTTATTATCCGCCACACGAAAAAAACAACCTCCGTCGTTCGGCAACAATTTCAAGGCCATCTACGTAAACTGCGAACCAGTTAGGACAAAAACTCGAATGTCGAAATAAGACGACACAGCCTAAAAGTTAAATAGCTAGTCCATCTTCAGACAAATCCGTCAGTTGGTGTGGTCTGCCCCCATTCTACGTCGTTAAAGCGCAATTTAGATTAATGAACGAAGCAATACTGATTATTATCCCAAAGAGGAATTGTCGTTTGCGTAAGCACGTTTATCTCAAGTACACGTACAATTAAATAGTTGGTCAATAGCTTAGTCAGTTAAGAATTATTACTTGAAACCTTCTATGATTTAACGAACACCTGGTACCCCTCCACCTAATGCGACATTTGCTGATCGGTAGTTTTCGTGCACGCATAAATTAAGCGCGTTCAATTAAGCGCTGCAATGACTCATGGCTCAACATGCAAAACCGCAGCGCCCAGCTTATCTCAATCCCTCCCTCCCTCACTCTCCCTCCCCTCTGACCTTGACGCGTTGGTTGGCCTAAAAATACGCCAAACGGTGACCCCAGGCGGTTAGCTCCCGTCTACAGGCCATAGTGGAGCCGCGCGATCGATCGATCGCTCAACTCGTCCATTCCCTTGTGCCATTTTCGTTTTCAATTCGTACGTAGAGTTTAAGAAAGCCCTGGGAAATGTTGCGAGAATATCATTGTTTACCTACCCATAGCATCCATGATAGGCTAAATATCATCTACAATTTAGTTGTTGCACATTTAAGAGTGACATTTTAGATGCAAGCGGCCTATATAAAGGCTTGTCGAATGGCCGGTTACCTTCGTCACAAAAGCGTCACACGAAATAGATCGTTAACCACAATCCCAGGCCCGTTTGGAACATAAATGTCAAGAAAACATGTCCGTCCAGTAAAGTCGAATTAAGTTATTAAAAAGAGCAATATATGTATAGAAAATCTGTTTTAACGGAAGTTTGGAAGTGAATCGCTAGTCGTAATACTCTGCTTGAGTATATTGTCGAGAAGAAATCCGACGCAGCAAGTGTATGGAGCAGCAAGTTGTAATGACAAGACAGACCTCGAGTCAGCCCAGACCTACTAGAGCCAACGACGTCCTTTGATGCTCCTGATTATGCCGGTGTCACGTCGTGTTGGATGAGTTTAAAGATTGCAATTAAAATAAATGTGTGATATTTCATTTGAGCGTTTTGAATTCAGAAAAGCACCTGCTAATGTCATTGTAGACTCCTCTGAATTAAATCGCGCATAAAATCACTACAATTCACACTTCGCCATTGATCTCTGGTAGGAACACCTCAAAGTTAAAGAAGTAGAAGAAGAATATTATGAATTGTTTCCCCAAAAACGTACCACATAGAAAAATATGTAGGGTTCATTTACTCCTATATTCTCCTTTTTTTAAAACTAAGGTTTAATTTGCCGCTGTTAAGTGATTTCCATTTAATCTCTCAAACTAGTGCAAATAATTGAAAAGATTTTAATCAGGAATAAAACTGTCACATCCAAAAACGAAAATACAATTTTAGCGGATGCGCATTAATTTAACCGTTCGGGTGAGATGCATAAATCAATCAGTGGACATGTAATCCATTTGGCGAGATGGCCCGCAAAACGTCACCCGCACCGAGCCAACACCATAGCCCTATAAAACGCCGACCCACGAACACGATAACAATTACAACACATTCTAGGCATAAAAGTTGATATGGCCATGTTTGATGCTCTCAAAACTGTCGTTGTCATCTCCAGTGGCCTCATATTTGTAAGTCTTTGAGTAAAACGACAGCGGCTTCTCAGTTTGCAGGAGTTAGTATCATAGGAATCGGCACCTTTATACTTGTAAAAGCTCAAGAATATGGTGAAGTTATTTCAGTGTCTTTTCCGGTGCTCGTGTTGCTGCTTGGTCTAGTGCTGTTGGCGCTGGCGTCTCTGGTCGGATTCGGGGTCTTTTACGACAGCTGCCCCGCTTTGATATCGGTAGACATTAATTAAAACCGAATTTATCCCAATCTGCTCATAGTACGCCATTCTCACCGGAATCCTCCTATTGGCCGAAATAGTTTGTGGCATTTTACTCATTGGATATCAGCAACAGGTATAAATCCTTTAATTCGGCCTCAATTTGGTGTAGATCAAGGAAGTCATGGTAACAGAAATAAAAGAGAGGATCAGAAAACTTCACACGCACCCACACGACATTCAGAAACACGAAATGCAATGGTTTAATCAACTTCACTCATCGGTACCTTTAACCCGTCCACTAATGCGTTCTATAGATGAAATGTTGCGGTGGACTGGGCCCGAGTGACTGGAAAAAACTTCCGCGGTCCTGTTGTCATGACCGTACACAGCCCTGCACCATCCCTTATACCAAGGTCAGTTTATACACGTTTCGAATCTGATTGGAAATTCCCATGTAGGGTTGTGGAGAAGCAATTGAAGAATTTTGGAGTAATTTCACGCTGGTTGTGAGCATCTGCATTCTTTTGGTCGGTTTGGTTCAAGTTGGTTCCATCGCATCCACCGCCTTTCTCGCCAGAACAATCATTACGAAGAACGTAGTCTAAAGGAACTTCGAAATATTCCAACATACCTCATATCCCCTTGAGTCTGTGTGATTTTGATTGGGGCCTGTTGGGTTACCCAAGTAATTTAATATATACACGTTATTTCCTTTATCCTTCTTTGCACATTCTATAGTTCAATTAGCCGAAGGCTCGTGGGTTTATTGTAGTCCGATAATTTTAATTTAGTCCAATTGAAAATACCAAAAATATTTGTGTCTTTGTGATTTCATTTTCGACACAAAAATCCATCAACACACACCATAATATACAGTTTTAGCAGTGAAGCTGCGCTTAATAGTATGTTTTTCTACTGCAATAGATGTGTCGTCAGCACGCATGCTATTCTCTACTCTGTCATAATTCCAGTTGTCGGTACACATATTCAAGCTGCACTTGAAGTACACAAAATGAATAAACCACCGTTATTTAGCGGTTGCTGGCAAACATACGTAGTGCTTTGTTATATAAAATCGTTTTCTTGGATTGCATATGACCTCTCCTCCCCTTCCACCTCTTCATTCTCCTTCATCTTCTTCTTTTGTTCGGCTATTTCCTGCCAGAGGATGAGCCGGCTGCATCATGGTTGTCGCGTATCGTTACAGTCCATGCGCGGCGATCGGAGTCCCGATCAGAAAAGATTGTGATCCCATTCTGTTTCCAGCGACACACCCCGTAGACATGCGGTAGCTCCTAGCGCTCCGCATCTGTCTTGACGGTGCCGATCCACGTCTTTGGTTGTCCTCCGGCCCGGAAGCCCCAACTTGTGCAGGGTGGCGTCGAAAAAAAATAGAGATTTATAAGCCCTGTTACAGGACTGTGCAGACATTTGCCGAACCAATGCATTCGACGACGTCGTAGAATGGTTGACAGCGTCTCCGCGTCTGAAAATCGACGCCTTATTTCGTTGTTGCAGAGGTGGTTGCACCAGTCCGCTTTCAGGATCCGTCGCAGACACCATTGATCCAAAGAACGTCCAATGTCCTGGAGTCTTTGACTCGCAGTGGCGGTTAGTTAGGATGTGCAGACGTCGGTTCGATAGACGCGAAGGCTTACCTTCGTTCGGCCCCACAGGCAGCTAGTACGCAGCTGCTGGAACGAATGACTGGCGCTGTCGGCGCGTAGTTGGACCCTCTTTTTCGCTTGACAGGGTAAAGATCTGGTCCAAGCATACTCGGCCGCGTCGAAAGCCTCCTGTGTTGTAATATGTCTGGCGTTGAATGAAGTGGATGTGGTCCTGGGGCTGCCGCTTTCCGGATGCGAGCTGGATTAGACGAAAGAGTGTGTCGGAGTCCCCAGTGTTAGAAGCAGTCTCCATGGTAACTGGAACCTCTGGGAAGTATTTGTTGCGTTCTAGCCTCGCAGAGCGCGTGGCTTGTCGTCTGAGTTGTTGGAAGTTGGAGCAGTCTTGCAGACGGGACGCGATGGGCCTGGCGTTTACTGGGCTGGTCAAATTCAGAGACGATGGCCCATTTGGTACAATCGATATCCTCTATCCAAGACACGCTATTTCGTTAGTTATTCCCTCCCCACCCTCTTAAGCCCTCTATTTTTGTTAGTCTCAATGTAAATCTCTTCTTCAAATGCCAAAGCCATATAGTTTAATTCGCCAAGAATAGTAGCATAGAGCAATCTCCTGAACAAGTGAAGCAGGACTGAGATACGGTTTGCATACATAGTATTTTTATGATAATTCTGTTCATCGGGACCTGAATAAAGCAATTACAATCGTAAAAAAATAGACATTTCTGATTTTCACAACGACCGGTACAATCGATGCTTTCTAAAATATAATCACTACTATTAAGTGCACGTAGACCGTTTTATATCATTGATTTGGACTGTCGCGTACATTCCACGCTCAATACTAAATAAAGAGATAATAGGAGCAAAGAAAATCCTTCGAAAAAGAGGTAGACACATGAAAGCAATTAATATCTACATCCAGTTATTAAGAAGAAGCTCATAGTTTCAAAACTTCCAACTCCACTTAACAGCTTTAAACACTGAAAATGTCCCAATTCGGACGAGCACTGGTGTAAGCCACTTCGAGAATATACGAAAATTCTTTTCAACGAAAATGTATTATAAAATACACCAATAAAAGGCTTATAAAGGAGACACTGTTTAGAAGTTTTCGCGATGGTTCAAAGGATCACTTTCCATGTGCTTTGACCACACCAATGTGGCCGTAACAATTCGGACATGAGTGACTGACATCTTTGCATCCATTCACACAGAAGGGAATCAGACAGCATCCTAGACAGCCTCTAAAATAAATAGAAATGCGAGATTCATTTTTACGAGAGAAATGTTTGAACGGAGGCACTGTGACTCCAAGGGCAAACCCTATTGGGCCTGCTAACGGGGGTGACAGCAGGCCACAACACACCTCTGCGTGCCCAGCAATTAAACAGCTAAACATGTCATGCCACCGATTAGGTGACATTACGCCAAAGTGCTGTTGTCTAAACAATACTAAACAATACTACATCATCTAATTAGTACAATTGTAGACAACCTCTTATTTAAGAAAAAATGAATATAATTTGGTAGGGACACATAAGTTTAGTAATCTTTTTCCCTGATTTTATTGCAAGCCAGTATACGAATTTGGTTTAGATAGGTCACAAACAACATCACGTCTTTTAAATGAAATGCTGATCGTCCAATTGTCACACGGAAAAAATATCATGGTAACTGAGAAGCAGGGAAAACAGTTACCCACAAATGCAGCAGACGATGCAAGAGATCCAGGTACAAAGACTATCCTTGAAGGTTATGTTTGAGATGACCGTGTCCTGGCAATTTGGGCAGACCACCTTCGTAGGCTCTCGAGTCAATTGCGTCATTCGTATGTCTGGCGACGACGAAACTTTTACCCGAATCAAATTGAAAAAAACAAAATAATTATTCGTATTTTAAGCGATAATTGGGTCAGCAATATCATGTTTCGTCTTCGGTGCTCGACCAAGGAAAATATTTTTATAACTAAGCAAGCGAAAGGAATCTCCTGGAGTGAATCATCGATTTTGTTACGATAAATAAAATACCCATGATTATAGCCAGTTCATTTTTGTTTTCCCTTTATACATTCGTAGCTTCTATCAACCTAAGCAGTGCCGAAAGATCCTATATCCCTACCACGATGCCTTACAAAAAGGCTGGTATTTCGGTAAGCAAATTACAAAAACATCATTGATTAGTGCATATTTGATTTGAAAACAATTTTTGAAGTTGTGTCGTAAATGAATGAAAGCTCTTGGAGAACTGTCGAACACAAAGTCTTCATGTTCGGATATGGAGAAGGTGGTGGCGAAATATTCAAATGATAATCGAAACATTTTCCACCAAAACACGCTTTTATGCGTTACTTCGAAGTCGGGTTTGAGGTTCACTTGAATACATAACGAGGCCATGGGCAGATTTTACCACCAATCATCTCTTTTATCTCGGGTCTTCAGGACCGCATTCAGTTGTCGGCGAAACCGCTCGTGGTGCGTCATAGAACACCGTCAAGAACACTGACGCAATTTTTGACGATTCGTAGGAGTTGGGAAGGGACAGGCAACCTTTCAGTGCAATACGATGTCTGAGGTGCTGTACAGCTGTAGCACTGAAACAGCCGTTTCTATCGTTGATCACTTTGACTGAAAACATCCGGTAGGCTGAACAGGTGTTTCTTTTCGGTTGAACTGGTGATAAATATATCGCCAACAAAGACAAGAGCCTAACAAAAACCCCAGATAAACGATTTTACGAATTATTTGAAGGAATAGGCGGCATTTCGAAAACCAAAAGGTAAGTTTATGCCTTCGGTCGAGGAAACTAAGTGTGGTAGATTGCAAGAAACACTTTGTTGATATTTTCGTATGCAAAGCGCCACCCACGGCGGGGTAAGTGAACTCCGACGATACAGAAACTATCTCCGCCAATACATATTTCTACGATAACGACCGGATAAAGCGTAAGTTATTCGGGTTTTACTAGCAAAGAGGACGTGGCTCGTCGAAGAGATCGACGACACGTCTGTCTATGTAACTATCTAGCGGCGGCGTTTCCCAATTTCCGTCTTCAATGCGCAGTTAGTCAACTAGATAGCCAGAATTTAAATCTTATTAAAGAGGATTCTGTAAATGCTTCTGTTCATCATTTAATGTAAATGTGATCGCCGAATTCGTAATTAATGAATTTCACATGATGGGCTGTACAAGTAGTGACCGAAAACTGAAAAATCAATGTCTTCACTTTTCGGAATGGTCTTTGTTCGGATAACACGCTTTTATACACTTCACGAGGGAAAGTGAGGACTGGGCAAACGATCAGGAGAATGCACACAAGGCCAATAACCAATCCTGCTCCACTTGACGGGGAAAGAATATTTTGGCTTCGCGATAAGCCCCGTTACTTACGGATAAACCGTACTCTCACACCGATAGATTGCTTTGTTAAACAATCTGAAGCCAGTCACTCGGAAAAGGATCGTGTACCAGACAAGACCCCCGTGAAGTTGTCAAGGATATTCATGGATAGAGGAGAAACTAAAGTTTGCATTTCCTTCTTTCTTTTCTTTTTTTGTTTATTGAAACAACGTAACAGGTTGTTCAGAGACTAACCAGACTTGAAATAGACCTTAAACCAAGGTTATAAATACATGATTGTTCGAATAAAAAAACACATTTATGATTTTCTAAATGATAGAATTTATACAATTAAATTTAAAATGGATAATGTGGCGCTGAATTATCACAATAGGATAAATAACTTTAAATGTTTGCAAAATTACCTGCTATCGTATATTTCAATAGAGGCCAAGAACAACAGCCTCAACCATACACAAGTTTTAACAAAATAATGATTTGAATTAAACTTTTAAAACAGATGTCAGCAATGGTAACTTAAAATATTTTATTTTAAAAATAATTATTCTTAAAGGTAGCTTGTGCTTGCCTTTTATATACCTATAACAAGGTACGATAAGACTTACCTTTGGTGCGTGTCGGAGGAACGGGGATAAATGAGCCGGAGCATTCTCAGCCGCGGTTGGAACGTCTTATCTTTTCTCCATCACGGTAGGATATATAAAGAGACTGTCGAGGCTCAAATCGCAAGTGCTTTTTCACTTGATTTGCCCCGGACTTGTACGATTGTTGAATCCAAAACAAATCAACGCACAGCCTTGTTAACAAATGACGAGCGTATACGTTATCAACACGTCTCAAGCAAACAACAACCATACAGAAAATGAAGAAATTTATTTCGTAGTTATCGTTTACTACGTCTACAGTCATTAAGCATGCTAATATGGGACAGTCATGCTTCACGAACCTTAGCCATTTTGAAGGTCAGGGTATAGTTGTGACCGAAAATCAAAATGGCACGATTGCAAAAGAGGAAATTCGGGGGAATAAAGTGATTTATTATTCGAAGAGCCTGGTGAGGACCGTTAACAGACGACGAGGCGCAAAGGGGAGACTCGTGCACCTTTAGCGGGGAGTCCTGTACAGACACTCGCTACTCTGCTGAAACAATTGTCCCTGCTCCTTATCCTAATAATTCTGTTATCTACGACTCTCCGGGTTTAAGCCGAGTCTAATGTAGCTGCGCTCTTAAGCACAAGATGTTTAGTTTGAAGGTCTTGGTTACAAGGCGAAGAGAAGCCGAACAATGGAACCGCCAAAGGAAATTGAGGCAAATCAATGATCTGTAATGTATGGTACTTTCAAAGACGAATAACTGATGCGAATTGTGTTCTTCTTCTCCACATTTAGTAAAGACTCGCGTTCGCAACTATTGTGCATTATAAAGGCAATTATTATTAATATTATATTATATTTGCAAACGGTTCTGGTCGAAGGGTTGAAAAAAACCAATCGTGGTTAGTTTTTCGATGATACTTTTTTTTTGTTAATCACATCTTTAAAGGGCTTGATTACACGTAAATCAGACTACTTTAACATCACATAGGCACAGTTAAATATTAAAAAATGCACAAAGGGGTATTCAGGATACTTTTATTTTGCATGATATGTTTTAGTTTATCCAATCTACTAGGAATTACAAACATCCACCCTTTTAACCAAACAACGAGATTAATGGATGCATTTGACTCAATTATTCATAAGCTGGAGATATTTTTCGGATGGTATCCTTCATATTCCACAATCTTTAAAATAACCCATTCCCACTGGAGCGCACCATTAAAGTTAAATTAATTCAATGGTCTTAACTGTAACAGCGGTTGTTTATTTATTTTGTGTACTTCAAGTGCAGCTTGAATATGTGTACCGACAACTGGAATTATGACAGAGTAGAGAATAGCAGGCGTGCTGACGCCACATCTATTGCAGTATAACAGCATACTATTTAGTGCAGCTTCACTGCTAAAGCTGTATATATTATGGTGTGTGTTGATGGATTTTTTTGTCGAAAATGAAATCACAAAGATACCAATTTCTTTGGTATTTTCAATTGGATTAAATTAAAATTATTGGACTTCAATAAACCCACGAGCCTTCGGCTAATTGAACTATAGAATGTGCAAAGAAGGATAAAGGAAATAACGTGTATATATTAAATTACTTGGGTAACCCAACATGCCACAATCAAAATTACACAGACTCAAGGGGATATGAGGTATGTTGGAATATTTCGAAGTTCCTTTAGACTACGTTCTTCGTAATTATTGTTCTGGCGAGAAAGGCGGTGGATGCGATGGAACCAACTTGAACCAAACCGACCAAAAGAATGCAGATGCTCACAACCAGCGTGAAATTACTCCAAAATTCTTCAATTGCTTCTCCACAACCCTACATGGGAATTTCCAATCAGATTCGAAACGTGTATAAACTGATCTTGGTATAAGGGATGGTGCAGGGCTGTGTACGGTCATGACAACAGGACCGCGGAAGTTTTTTCCAGTCACTCGGGCCCAGTCCACCGCAACATTTCATCTATAGAACGCATTAGTGGACGGGTTAAAGGTACCGATGAGTGAAGTTGATTAAACCATTGCATTTCGTGTTTCTGAATGTCGTGTGGGTGCGTGTGAAGTTTTCTGATCCTCTCTTTTATTTCTGTTACCATGACTTCCTTGATCTACACCAAATTGAGGCCGAATTAAAGGATTTATACCTGTTGCTGATATCCAATGAGTAAAATGCCACAAACTATTTCGGCCAATAGGAGGATTCCGGTGAGAATGGCGTACTATGAGCAGATTGGGATAAATGCGGTTTTAATTAATGTCTACCGATATCAAAACGGGGCAGCTGTCGTAAAAGACCCCGAATCCGACCAGAGACGCCAGCGCCAACAGCACTAAACCAAGCAGCAACACGAGCACCGGAAAAGACACTGAAATAACTTCACCAGCTTCTTGAGCTTTTACAAGTATAAAGGTGCCGATTCCTATGATACTGACTCCTGCAAGCTGAGAAGCCGCTGTCGTTTTACTCAAAGACTTACAAATATGAGGCCACTGGAGATGACAACGACAGTTTTGAGAGCATCAAACATGGCCATATCAACTTTTATGCCTAGAATGTGTTGTAATTGCTATCGTGTTCGTGGGTCGGCGTTTTATAGGGCTAGGGTGTTGGCTCGGTGCGGGTGACGTTTTGCGGGCCATCTCGCCAAATGGATTACATGTCCACTGATTGATTTATGCATCTCATCCGAACGGTTAAATTAATGCGCATCAGCTAAAATTGTATTTTCGTTTTTGGATGTGACAGTTTTATTCCTGATTAAAATCTTTTCAATTATTTGCACTAGTTTGAGAGATTAAATGGAAATCACTTAACAGCAGCTAATCTAACCTTAGTTTTAAAAAAATGGAGAATATAGGAGTAAATGAAACCTACATATTTTTCTATGTGGTACGTTTTTGGGGAAACAATTCATAATATTCTTCTTCTACCTCTTAAACTTTGCGGTGTTCCTACCAGAGATTAATGGCGAAGTTTGAATTGTAGTGATTTTATGCGCGTCCTATTGGGAGCAATTTAATTCAGAGGAGTCAACAATGACATTAGAAGGTGCTTTTCTGAATTCAAAACGCTCAAATGAAATATCACACATTTATTTTAATTGCAATCTTTAAACTCAGCCAACATGACACGTCGTCGGTTATTTATGCACCAAACAGTCGAATAAGATTAAACGCAAATCGCCGAATATAAGGTTAAAATGTCAAATGTCGAGGCCGGCTAGACTTGCGTTACGTAAATATTCTGCTCTTGAACAGCACCTGCTTGTTCTGGTAAGTCGTTGTTTGTGTCGCTCCCCTCCTACAACAGGATGAGGCGGCTTCGTATGTCTGGCTGTAAATGGCGACATTCTTGAGAATTGCGTACAGGATGTTTCGTTGTCGCATCAGAAGTACCACTGCATTGAGACCTGAAGATTCCCATGCATTCCTCTAAGTCGTAGAAGGTAGAATGAGAGGAGATAATATAAGATTTAAGAAAATGTAAGCAATTCTCCGATAGACCTTTGTGAATGAGGGTGTCTGTTGCAAATGAAAGCAGTCTATTCGGCGTCAGGCAAATGATTTATGCAAGTGGATTTTAGAAAAGAAAGCGGATTCCGAAAATAATAATGAAGACTTCCGGTAATGGGTATACATTTCGATAAGAACGGAAGAAGTGTACGTCCCCTGAAACAGGCCGGCGTTGATTCGCCTTGTGGGATCTTTAGAAAATCGAGCGTTGTAGAAGCTTTGATCACAGCGCTTACTCGTCCTGAACGGGTATTTGATGGCCTGCAAACCCAGTTGTAAAAGGTGTAAAACTGTGCCAGCAAAATCCCGCTGCTTGAGAGGCGGGGTCATTGATAGAATATATTTGGTTTCTGTTATACACAATAGAAACATTACTCCATAGTTTGCCTTTAAAGACATCGTCGCCGACAATTTCTCATACCAAAGCGTTGTCTCGGAGAAGTTGGAATCTGCGAGTTGCATGAATTTCGAAAACTAAAGTTCATAAGAACAGCAGCAAGTGGTTTAAATCCACTTTGAAATGTGAGCCATCCCGCCCCAATAACTTTCATCGACGTTAGCTAGGTCTTTATACCACAATTAAAATATTCCACTATTCTTTTACAAAATTCCATTTAAAGTATTATAAAGCAATCAATAGCATGGGTCGTGCTTTATACGTGCTGTGAGTAGAAAAGCTCTTGTCGCGGTGCATCACCGATGAAAGACTATGCAATATATTATCACCAGGGTCGAAAATGTAGAACTTCAAACCATGTCGAATTGCGCTGAACATTTATAGCGTAGAGAGCTGAATGTGCATTCAGTCGACCTCAGGTGAGGGACACCAATAAACTGTGTATGACGTGACAGCGGCATAATCAGGAGCATCAAAGGACGTCGTTGGCTCTAATGGGTCTGGGCTGCCTCGAGGTCTGTCTTGTCATTACAACTTGCTGCTCCATACACTTGCTGCGTCGGATTCCTTCTCGACAATATACTCAAGCAGAGTATTACGACTAGCGATTCACTTCCAAACTTCCATTAAAACAGATTTTCTATACATATATTGCTCTTTTTAATAACTTAATTCGACTTTACTGGACGGACATGTTTTCTTGACATTTATGTTCCAAACGGGCCTGGGATTGTGGTTAACGATCGATTTCGTGTGACGCTTTTGCGACGAAGGTCACCGGCCATTCGACAAGCCTTTATATAGGCCGCTTGCATCTAAACTGTCACTCTTAAATGTGCAACAACTAAATTGTAGATGATATTTAGCCTATCATGGATGCTATCGGTAGGTAAACAATGATATTCTCGTAACATTTCCATGGGCTTTCTTAAACTCTCCGTACGAATTGAAAACGAAAATGGCACAAGGGAATGGACGAGTTGAGCGATCGATCGATCAATTATTGGAAAGGATGCTTTCCGTCTACTCGAGGCTATCATATTTCCCAAGTCTTCAGGGACGCATCTCTGTCCGAAATCCAAGGCGCTCTACTACGTCACGTTCCCCCGTAAAATTGGAGCAACTAAATCGCTCGGAATTCCAGTCCTTGATCCGCGAGACAAGTGAACCATACAGAGATTTTATTTAAGGCTTACAGAAACAAGCATTTCGAGGTTTTTTCGGCTATCAATTGAAAATGTATCTTCGGTGTTGGCCACGTTGGTGGCCGACCGAAAGACCGATAAGAACCGGTCGCCGGCCTCGACGGAAGAACCAAGACCACGTGCTACAGAGACATGATCCTCGTCTTCGATGGAAGAGCAGAGAACCGACGCAGCGCTCCCTACTCCAACTGCCTCGATGGACGAATCAAGGACGCCACGGGTCGATTGAAATACAGTCTCTCTTCGCATTTTTCCCGACAAGAGTTGTACCTTTTACAGACTCATTGTTGGAAATTGCTCCCATTTTACCATTGGCCCCTTGTAGGTAATATGTTTAGTTTAAACTTTATTCAACGCGCGTTACGGGTAAGTGCATGGACAGTTTTGGGGTTCCTAAAAAATTGGAATCTACTGAGAATCGCAAATTTCTGCGCGAATTTATAAGGGTTGTAGTTTAAACGCAAAATAGAACGCAGTCAGAATACCAAACTAGGTATACTAGAAAAGTTGAAATTTCCATTAAATTATATGTTTTTGAAATGGATCATATGAAGCACCCGTTCGGTGCGTGTCCTGTGGGGGTTGGTTCCCGCATTCCCAACCGACCCACATAATTGGCCCAATGCCCAATGCCCTGAAACCTCAAATCCTATACATATGTATATATATATACTTATAACTTTGCCTGCAACCCGGATATAATTGGGACGGTTAATATGGCCCCGCCATCATGTGAGAAAATCAGCAAATATGCATTATCAATATTCAACAGTATTATTTTGGTAAATTCGGCATCATTAATATGCTATTTTACTAGTTGTCTGGAGGTGTTATCTCCGCGTTTGGGATTTTCATTATTATAAATTCTGACAACATTTTTCTGGGAATTCCAATCTTTGTGGTAGTTCTCGGGTTACTGCTGATAATTTTCGGAATCCTGGGTTGTTTCGTAATATTTTATGGCACCCGTAACATTCTGATTGTGGTAAGGTCAAAACAATAAGATAAAAAGAGCCAATAGTACACCGTTGTCTTTGAATTCCTCTTTTTTGCCGAGATAGTTAGCGGCGGTTTGTTCATCGTCTATGGTCAGCAGGTGAGAAACCAACTATTTCACAAATATTTCAAATCAGTTCAAGAAAGTATCGGGAGAATTTATGAAAGAGAAAATCAGTACAATTGAAACAGATTCAACTGCTAATCGGGAGAAAATCCTTAAAAGATTTGACAAACTTCAGCGGATGGTAACAATCGTATTCTAGTGAATTCTCTTTGTAGTTTAAGTGTTGCGGTGGACTGGGCCCAAGCGACTGGCCAATCATTCCTTCATCATGTTGCCATGACGGCGCAAAGCCTTGCACGACGCCATATACGAAGGTGAGTTCAGAAGATGTTCGTTTCTAATTGAAAATTCCCATGTAGGGCTGTGGAGAAACGATTTACCATTCTATAAAAGACTCAATTTTGGTTGTCAATATCATTATGGTCTTCGTGGTACTGCTCCAAGTTGGCGCCTACATCTCCGCTGCATATCTCGCCAGTTACAGCATGGAATAGGTTAGCAGCAACCTCGACCTCCCCACTAAATGTACACGCAGTCCACCGCCGCCGTGGTCATCTCAAACTACTTAAAATATACTACTTGCATTCCACGCGTTCTATCCCCGATCAACCTTTTCAATAGTTGTCGTTGGCGTTGGTAAACGGCAATTAAATTACTGCTGACATACGATAGGAATGTAATGAGAAGCACTGGTTTAGTGTAGAGAACACACATTACGGAAGCCCTGTGTAATAGGGCGACATCAGTTCACTATACTAGTTATGCTGTTTGAATTCATACACGCGAACAGTGTATATTGGATGAGTACTTCCAATAGATTCGCATGGTCTTGATTACAAGGTTGATTGAAAGACAAATGCTTTCAAGAGTCATGCATAGATAAACTAGAACTAACTCTCTGTCAGAATTTAATGTTTCTATCTCAAATGTAAAGTAAACATGTTTGAACTCTTGCATTTAATGACGGACCAAAGGTTATTGTTCATTACCAAACCTGGGTTCGTTTTCATCTTTGTAAACACGTTTTTTCGTGTAAATTCGGCACGATAGGTCTCCAATTATTCATTGACTTTCTTTTACGGATTGGGTAAAATCTTGTTGTCTTGTGTATCATTGGCCTTGGTCACCTTCAGGCGTGAATGTGTGGGAATGGATATAATAATTTCAAGAATTAGTTTGTCACCTCAGATTAAATTGAAGACGGTCGTCAAATTATATTTTGTCAAATGTTATCCGGCATTGAGAAGTTTCGCCAGCGTGGGCTAGTTATTAGAGTTAACCATCAAGAAAGGGACCACTCTCGATAGGGAACGGGGTTATGTGAAGTGGCACAGCAGTGTATTTATAAGCTTGCAGAAACTCGCATAGGACTTAGTTACATTTCCTGCCACTATCAATTTGTAAACACTCATCAACATTTCTGCCTTAATGCCGGTTTAAAAATAAACGGGTCTTTCTATTTGTTGCTAATAAATGCGGTCACTGTTGTTGAAATATATATATTTTAGAATCTCCATGCCCGGAAATTTAGTAAGATACGAGTTTGATATATGCTTATTTCAGATAAACCAAACCAAATGGTTCCTGAGAATGACAGCATAGACAAGGGACAACCTACTTTAAAACCCGGACTTTCTAGAGGAGATCAAGGTTACAAACATGTCAAGGCTTGTGAGACAACAGCAATACGATGTGATAATTGATATATCGATTAAGGTAGTTTGGTTTAAATGAGCCAATAGAAATAGAGGCAGAGAAGAAAATTGTAAACCGAAAATTAGCAATTACAACAGATTAAGAAAGAGAATCTACACGTGTAAATTAAACGGAGTCAAACGGCGCCTAGAAACCTGAAATTAAATAAACGGCAATTTCTGGTGCATAGAAAATGCGGACGCGGCCATCAATGATCGGCCTAGACTGCCCTAGAATGTCGACCACAACACCATTGTTGCGTAAAGTTTTTGATGGAGAATTTTCTGTTGCTGGCCTATTACAACCGCATCAACGGGATTGGTAAGGCGAACCTGATATCGGTAAATACTGCTATTTATATGAAGGTAGACTGATGACAATTTTCTACTGCTGCCGACACAATTAGTGACGAATCAAATCAAGTATATACCATAGAACAGAATTATATTCGACTGAAAACGTATCACGAGTATCCAAACTTCGATGGGGAGTTAGATCCCCCACAAATCCTGCATCCCCAAGCGATCTACATAATTGGCCCACTCTATAGAGAACATGGCCTCTGATGCTAGATGGTGACAAACTACTATAACATATTTGATCACCAAGGGTAGAACACTGAAAAAGGTAATTATATGGTATAAATATTACAGAAGAGCTGTAGTAAAGGTAGTTTTTGATGTTGCCTAAGACGAGTTTCTGGGTAATTAATTTCTGGGTTGAAAATCGACCGAGGAAGGTGTAGAGAAGGAGCTCTAGTTACTCGCCAAGGAACGAGCAATTCAAATGGCTTTTAAAACGCCATGCGTGGATGTGAATACTAATAACGATTTCAGTGTATTTCACAGACATCGAGTAGAGAAAGCCAGAGATTGTTCAAATGGGGATTAAAGATTATATTTTAAATAACTTGGGAGACGTAATCAACCGAAGTCAACATTACGTAGAGGGAGTGGTGGGCGAGTTATATGGGAATATTTTGAAGTTCCTTTAAGCCTTTTTCTCCGAAATGATTCTTTTGGCAAGGCAGCTTGTAGAAACAATCGCACCGACTTGGATCAAACCAAGCAAAAGAACAGAGATACTCAAAACCAGCATTGAGTCTTTCAAGGATTCGTGAATCGCTTCTTTACAGCCCTAAGCAGAAAATGCCAATCGGAAATTAATGTTGGATACACTAACCTTTGAATATGGAATAGTGCAGGGCTCTGCGTTGTCGGGGCAACAGGACCGTGGAATCTTTGACCAGTCCTTTGGGCCGCGTCCACCGCAACATTTATACTACAGAGCGCATTAGTAGATAGAATACATTTACGGATGAGTGAAGTTTGTCAAATCGGCGCTTTACTTCTTCTTGAATGGGGGGTGGGTACATTGGAAGTTTTCTGATCTTCTCTACAAGATCCTTTGCAACGTATTGTTTGATCTTCGCAAAAATAAAGGTCTCATAAAATGATACATACCTGCTGAAGATACGCTATGAACAAGCAACCACAAACTATTTCGACTAATAGAAGGATTCCAATGAGCATTGCGTCCTGTGATCAGATTTTAATCATTTCGATCGTAACGAATACATACCAATATTAAAATGGGTACATTCTCGTAGAAGACACCGAAACCGCTCAGACACGCTAGCGCTAACAGCAGTAAACCAAGGAGCAACACAAAATACGGGCACGACAGAGAAATAACTCCAGAATGTCCTTGGGCTTTTACAATTAAAAAAATGCCGATTCCGCTCACACTAACTCCTGCAACCTGAAATTCCGTCATATTTTAATTCACAAACTTACAAAAATGAGAGCACTGAAGACAACTACGAAATATTTGAGTCCAGAACATACGCCCATGTTAACTCTACTACCAATAAGGTGTTGTAATAGCTACGAAGTTCACATGCAGTGTTTTATACGGACAGTGTGTTGGCTGGGTGTGAGAAATTCTTGCGGGCTATCACGGCAAATGAACAAAATCTCCACCGATTGATTTATGCATCGAATTCGAACGGTTAACATACACACACAGGCAAAATTAAATTTTTTTTTTTAATACGTCATGATCTATTTAGCAGCCCCTGTTGTCATAATCCCGAACAAACGATCCACTTCTTCTTGCATCTGTAAAATATAAAGAAAAATATGTAAGTACAAAAACCGCATTTTAAAATTAAGACCCATCCGGTGTTTTCGGCTATCAACTGAAAATGTATCTCCGAGACAGGCTAATTGCTTGTATCATCAATAATGACAGCTAACGGTAATTACGAACTAATTACTAACTGCTGAAACTGCAACTGTGGGAAATATCTGCCGATTTAATT
Source organism: Proteocephalus fallax (assembly GCA_028672205.1). Classification (NCBI taxonomy): domain Eukaryota; kingdom Metazoa; phylum Platyhelminthes; class Cestoda; order Proteocephalidea; family Proteocephalidae; genus Proteocephalus; species Proteocephalus fallax. The sequence continues at coordinate 334,470 of JAPUBX010003984.1, read as the reverse complement.
AATCTCACAAACGACAAGTTGTTTTGCTGAATCATTTTCGTATTCAAGGCAGCCTAAGAACAATGCCAATACTGTAACGTATCTGTGTTTTACCAGGCTATCGCGTGGGATTTCAAGGACACTCAATATCAACCATATGCCAGCTTCCGTTCCCCGATTGTCAACATAAATTCCTCCAAATTTAATTCATCGGTGATGATACGATGAATTTCTAACGACATAGTTTCTTGAGGTCCCAGAGCCTGAGGTCCCATAGTTTCCTCGTAACTCTCGCATTCGCAACCGACACACACGCACGGAAGTATCCTAGTCTCATGAGAGCCTTATGTCCAAGAGCCTGAGGTCCCAGAGCTTGAGGTCCCATAGTTTCCTCGCAACTTTAGAATTATGTTGTCTCGTTATCAAGTCGACAAATGTCTTTATTTCCAAGGCTATAATTGTTTGGTGCGCGACATTATACGGTAACCGGCATTGCCCGAAATTTCCAAAAGGCAGCAGCCATCTTGTATTTGTATCTTTCGATGGCACGGAATTGCATGGGATGGTGTTGACGATCATCTGGCCTTATTTCTACCTACACCGAGGACCACTTTCGCGCTACCTTCTCTGTGCAGTGGTAGGTGTTTTTGACCATTTGACCTATTTCGAATTTTGCAAATAACGCCAGCTCATGAGATGTTTCCTTCCTCGCTGTGGATCAGTCTGGGAGTAGAAAGCTCTCGAAAGTACTCGTTCCATTTTTACCCAAATGTTCTATTGTATTTTTTTGGAAAGACGGCTCATAATGCGATGCAAATGCTGAACTTTTGACAAAGCAATTTATAATTCGAATCATGGTTCCCAAGTTGGATTCGGTTAAACTCTCACAGGCGCAGTATTCTATCACCTAGTGTATTCTACTCCCAGACCTATTATTCCATCCTTATTAACATCAATGATCGTAGTGGTCGAAAATTAGCGCTGATTATTATTGAAACGATTGATTCTTTCAACCAAGGTCCTCGTAAAGAGCATTGCCACTACGGGTTTACCAAACTTTGTATACTTGGATGGTTTAATTTTCTTTTCTTGGAAATTTACCTTGCTGTTATTTCATTTATGCATGGTAATTTATTCTGGATCTTTTATGTAAAATCGACATTTCCTGTATCTCTATTCTTGTGTAAATTAAAATGTTTAAAGTTTTGGTTTCGCGACCTCAACGAAGCAAATACAATCATTATTAATATTTTTATGAATCGGCTCGGCACTTTTGTTACCAACGGCTGCCAACGCCGTTAAGGTGCGGAGCCCAAAGTCGATTTACATCAGACAATTTACATATTTATTGTGCATATTATGCAAATTAAACAAGGAACCCAAAGTGACTGGATAAGAAGCAGCGATGAAAACATTTAAAGCACAATAAGGAAGCAATAAAATAGTTGTTTGCGGGTGATTCTCGTTGACTGCAACGAATATGCCTTGGACTTCCCAAACGGCGAAGAGACAAATAGCTAGTTATTATTATGCGTTTTCTTCGAATTTGACGGCGATCTTGTCTCTTTTTTTATTTTCAATCGATAAATGATAAGAAATGCTTTTGTAAAATCTTCGGGATGTATAATTGTCGGATCATATTTGCGATCTAGAATAAGTTAAGCATTTTAAATAATAAGGTAAATTTGCCAGATAGTCACATTAATCCTACGGAAAATATAATTTCACAAACGCGCAATGGCGGTTCTGAGACAGAGCCGTCTTCTGTGTGGATGGAACGTCTTCCTTGATCTGACTTACAATGGGAAAATGAACGAAATTAACTGTCATCTTAGATTCTTTTGGGACACGCAATGCACCTCGCTGATATTTCCCCCACTAACGCATCGTGTCTACTCTCCTTCTGAAACATTTGAAAGAAAGGTATATGCCTCCCACACAGGTATAGTTTAATTAAACCAATTTAGCGGTTGCTTACAGCAGCATTGAAACAGCTTAATCACGGTTTCCCATTGAGCCGTGAATAACACCCAAACCTAGTGTCGCATAGAAAGCAGATAAATACGTCAACAAACCCGCTCCGTTGACCTCAATCGGCCGACAATCCTCACTGTCTAACATTGAGTCTTTCAATCTTCTTTTGTTTCTGCTTGCTCACGAATCCTCTTTATCCCATAGTGTAGGGACCTAAAACTCGCAGCATCAACCGATACTGCTAGTGTTGTCATCCGTCTTTGTATCCGCCGTCGTATTCGACGCGATAAATTGGATTGAAAATAACGAACGTGAACGTGAACGTATAGGAATTAGTGCTCCTTTTGGGGTAGCGTGTTTGTTGTGTGTATCAATGAAGGACTGGCTGGATCCGAAATTGCACTCATTTTGAGCATCGTATCCAGTTTACAAATATAAAGCGAACATATTCATAATAACCACGACAACATTAATAGAGTCCTAGTATCCTCCCAATTACGGAGATAACTTTGAAGCACGCATCTGTTTACTAATTAAGAAATAACCTTTCCTGATGAAATCGAGATCTGCATTTCCCTCATGTATATATTTAATATTGCAATGCTATGTCAAACAATGCGCGAACGATGCAAACAGTGACGAAAAAGCAAACGGTACAATGTAAGAGCAGAATCTTTATGTTCAGACGGAATCGAAAAATGTGTTTTTTTTCGTGAACTTATTTAAAAGGATTACGCTCAAAAACTGAAGATTAACACCGACACATTGATTTCGCGTGATAGCCCGCAAAACGTCACCCGCACCGAGCCAACACCCTAGCCCTATAAAACGCCGACCCACGAACACGATAGCAATTACAACACATTCTAGGCATAAAAGTTGATATGGCCATGTTTGATGCTCTCAAAACTGTCGTTGTCATCTCCAGTGGCCTCATATTTGTAAGTCTTTGAGTAAAACGACAGCGGCTTCTCAGCTTGCAGGAGTCAGTATCATAGGAATCGGCACCTTTATACTTGTAAAAGCTCAAGAAGCTGGTGAAGTTATTTCAGTGTCTTTTCCGGTGCTCGTGTTGCTGCTTGGTTTAGTGCTGTTGGCGCTGGCGTCTCTGGTCGGATTCGGGGTCTTTTACGACAGCTGCCCCGTTTTGATATCGGTAGACATTAATTAAAACCGCATTTATCCCAATCTGCTCATAGTACGCCATTCTCACCGGAATCCTCCTATTGGCCGAAATAGTTTGTGGCATTTTACTCATTGGATATCAGCAACAGGTATAAATCCTTTAATTCGGCCTCAATTTGGTGTAGATCAAGGAAGTCATGGTAACAGAAATAAAAGAGAGGATCAGAAAACTTCACACGCACCCACACGACATTCAGAAACACGAAATGCAATGGTTTAATCAACTTCACTCATCGGTACCTTTAACCCGTCCACTAATGCGTTCTATAGATGAAATGTTGCGGTGGACTGGGCCCGAGTGACTGGAAAAAACTTCCGCGGTCCTGTTGTCATGACCGTACACAGCCCTGCACCATCCCTTATACCAAGGTCAGTTTATACACGTTTCGAATCTGATTGGAAATTCCCATGTAGGGTTGTGGAGAAGCAATTGAAGAATTTTGGAGTAATTTCACGCTGGTTGTGAGCATCTGCATTCTTTTGGTCGGTTTGGTTCAAGTTGGTTCCATCGCATCCACCGCCTTTCTCGCCAGAACAATCATTACGAAGAACGTAGTCTAAAGGAACTTCGAAATATTCCAACATACCTCATATCCCCTTGAGTCTGTGCAATTTTGATTGTGGCCTGTTGGGTTACCCTAGTAATTTAATATATACACGTTATTTCCTTTATCCTTCTTTGCACATTCTATAGTTCAATTAGCCGAAGGCTCGTGGGTTTATTTTAGTCCAATAATTTTAATTTAGTCCAATTGAAAATACCAAAAATATTTGTGTCTTTGTGATTTCATTTTCGACACAAAAATCCATCAACACACACCATAATATACAGTTTTAGCAGTGAAGCTGCGCTAAATAGTATGCTTTTCTACTGCAATAGATGTGGCGTCAGCACGCATGCTATTCTCTACTCTGTCATAATTCCAGTTGTCGGTACACATATTCAAGCTGCACTTGAAGTACACAAAATAAATAAACAACCGTTTTTACAGTTAAGACCATTGAATTAATTTAACTTCAATGGTGTTTTATTTACCTCTAGAACATGCCTCCAGCGGTTGCTGACCCACATACGTATCGGTTTGTTATAGAAACCGTTTTCTTGGAGATAGGCGCTCCAGTGGGAATGGGTTATTTTAAAGCTTGTGGAATATAAAAAAATACCATGCGAAAAATATCTTCAGCTTATGAATAATTGAGTCAAATGCATCTTAATTTCGTGCCATTTGGATTTTCGGCCACAACTATACCCTGACCTTCAAAATGGCTAAGGTTCGTGAAGCATGACTGTCCCATATTAGCATGCTTAATGACTGTAGACGTAGTAAACGATAACTACGAAACTAATTTCTTCATTTTCTGTATGGTTGTTGTTTGCTTGAAACGTGTTGATAACGTATACGCTCGTCATTTGTTAACAAGGCTGTGCGTTGATTTGTTTTGGATTCAACAATCGTACAAGTCCGGGGCAAATCAAGTGAAAAAGCACTTGCGATTTGAGCCTCGACAGTCTCTTTATATATCCTACCGTGATGGAGAAAAGATAAGACGTTCCAACCGCGGCTGCGAATGCTCCGGCTCATTTATCCCCGTTCCTCCGACACGCACCAAAGGTAAGTCTTATCGTACCTTGTTATAGGTATATAAAAGGCAAGCACAAGCTACCTTTTAGAATTATTCTTTTTAAAATAAATTTTTTTAGTTACCATTGCTGACATCTGTTTTCAAAGTTTAATTCCAATAATTATTTTGTTAAAACTTGTGTATGGTTGAGGCTGTTGTTCTTGGCATATATTGAAATATACGATAGCAGGTAATTTTGCAAACATTTAAAGTTAATTATGCAATTGTGATAATTCAGCTCTACATTAACCATTTTATATTTAATTTTATAAATTATATCATTTAGAAAATCATAAATGTGCTTTTTTATTCAAACAATCATGTATTTATAACCTTGGTTTAAGGTCTATTTCAAGTCTAGATAGTCTCTGAACAACCTGTTACGTGGTATCAATAAACAAAAAAAGAAAAGAAAGATGGAAGGAAATTCAAACTTTAGTTTCTCCTCTATCCATGATCGGTGGCATGACATGTTTAGCTTTTTAATTGCTGGGCACGCATAGGTGTGTTGTGGCCTGCTGTCACTCCCGTTAGCAGTCCCAATAGGGTTTGCCCTTGGAGTCACAGTGCCTCCGTTCAAACATTTCTCTCGTAAAAATGAATCTCGCATTTCTATTTATTTTAGAGGCTGTCTAGGATGCTGTCTGATTCCCTTCTGCGTGAATGGATGCAAAGATGTCAGTCACTCATGTCCGAATTGTTACGGCAACATTGGTGTGGTCAAAGCACATGGAAAGTGATCCTTTGAACCATCGCAAAAACTTCTAAACAGTGTCTCCTTTATAAGCCTTTTATTGGTGTTATGGTAATTCGAAGACTTCGTGACCCAAAAATCAGAATGGCAAGATGGCCAAAGACGAAGGTTGGGAATGAATAATATTGTTTACTATTCAAACTATCGTGAGGGCCCGACCTGGGCCGAAAACGCCGACAAGGCGCGATGCTTAGAGCCCACAGCAGGCGAGTCCTGTCTGGACACACGTGAGGCGAGTCGTGGTCAAAAATGGGGGCCGGCCAAGGGTCGTCGATGTTGTCTTAATTTATCCACGTTAAGGTCACAGCATGCGGTGTCGTGTGCGTTAGCCAATTGGGTGCCAGCATAATGGATGTCATGCGTGTGACATAAATAAACACTATTTAAGGTCACTACAGTGTATTTTATAATACATTTTCGTTGAAAAGGATTTTCGTATATTCTCGAAGTGGCTTACACCAGTGCTCGTCCGAATTGGGACATTTTCAGTGTTTAAAGCTGTTAAGTGGAGTTGGAAGTTTTGAAACTATGAGCTTCTTCTTAATAACTGGATGTAGATATTAATTGCTTTCATGTGTCTACCTCTTTTTCGAAGGATTTTCTTTGCTCCTATTATCTCTTTATTTAGTATTGGGCGTGGAATGTAAGCGACAGTCCAAATCAATGATATAAAATAGGTCTACGTGCACTTATTAGTAGTGATTATATTTTAGAAAGCGTCGATTGTACCGGTCGTTGTGAAAATCAGAAATGTCTATTTTTTTCATGATTGTAATTGCTTTATTCAGGTCCCGATGAACAGAATTATCATAAAAATACAATGTATGCAAACTGTATCTCAGTCCTGCTTCACTTGTTCAGGAGATTGCTCAATGCTACGATTCTTGGCGAATTAAACTATATGGCTTTGGCATTTGAAGAAAAGATTTACATTGAGACTAACAAAAATAGAGGGCTTAAGAGGGTGGGGAGGGAATAACTAACGAAATAGCGTGTCTTGGATGGAGGATATCGATTGTACCAAATGGGCCATCGTCTCTGAATTTGACCAGCCCAGTAAACGCCAGGCCCATCGCGTCCCGTCTGCAAGACTGCTCCAACTTCCAACAACTCAGACGACAAACCACGCGCTCTGCGAGGCTAGAACGCAACAAATACTTCCCAGAGGTTCCAGTTACCACGGAGACTGCTTCTAACACTGGGGACTCCGACACACTCTTTCGTCTAATCCAGCTCGCATCCGGAAAGCGGCAGCCCCAGGACCACATCCACTTCATTCAACGCTAGACATATTACATTCGCTGCTACCTACCAACTCGGTCAGACAATTGCCAGCGCAAGTCTGCAGGCGAATGATTACGTCCCACCCCATGTATGCAAGGCCTGTCCTGTTGACCATCATCGATCCTCTTAATGCCCTGTTGAAGCTCGAGTTTGAGGAAGAGGAAGAATTTCTTAGCGTCATATGCAATCCAGTAATCCTGCTTCTACTCCCTAAGAAGGCTGCGTACTAGCTGCCTGTGGGGCCGAACGAAGGTAAGCCTTCGCGTCTATCGAACCGACATCTGCACATCCTAACTTACGGCCACTGCGAGTCAAAGACTCCAGGACATTGGACGTTCTTTGGATCAATGGTGTCTGCGACACATCCTGAAAGCGGACTGGCGCAACCACCTCTACAACAACGAAATTAGGCGTCGATTTTCAGACGCGGAGACGCTGGCAACCATTCTACGACGTCGTCGATTGCATTGGTTCGGCAAATGTCTGCGCCGTCCTGTAACAGCCGAACAAAAGAAGAAGATGAAGGAGAATGAAGAAGAGGGAGGGGAGGAGAGGTCATATGCAATCCAAGAAAACGATTTTATATAACAAAGCACTACGTATGTTTGCCAGCAACCGCTAAATAACGGTGGTTTATTCATTTTGTGTACCTCAAGTGCAGCTTTAATATGTGTACCGACAACTGGAATTATGACAGAGTAGAGAATAGCAGGCGTGCTGACGCCACATCTATTGCAGTAGAACAGCATACTATTTAGTGCAGCTTCACTGCTAAAGCTGTATATATTATGGCGTGACACCAATTTCTTTGATATTTTCAATTGGACTAAATAAAAATTATTGCACTAAAATAAACCCATGAGCCTTCGGCTAATTGAACTATAGAATGTGCAAAGAAGGATAAAGGAAATAACGTGTATATATTAAATTACTAGGGTAACCCAACAGGCCACACTCAAAATTGCACAGACTCAAGGGGATATGAGGTATGTTGGAATATTTCGAAGTTCCTTTAGACTACGTTCTTCGTAATGATTGTTCTGGCGAGAAAGGCGGTGGATGCGATGGAACCAACTTGAACCAAACCGACCAAAAGAATGCAGATGCTCACAACCAGCGTGAAATTACTCCAAAATTCTTCAATTGCTTCTCCACAACCCTACATGGGAATTTCCAATCAGATTCGAAACGTGTATAAACTGACCTTGGTATAAGGGATGGTGCAGGGCTGTGTACGGTCATGACAACAGGACCGCGGAAGTTTTTTCCAGTCACTCGGGCCCAGTCCACCGCAACATTTCATCTATAGAACGCATTAGTGGACGGGTTAAAGGTACCGATGAGTGAAGTTGATTAAACCATTGCATTTCGTGTTTCTGAATGTCGTGTGGGTGCGTGTGAAGTTTTCTGATCCTCTCTTTTATTTCTGTTACCATGACTTCCTTGATCTACACCAAATTGAGGCCGAATTAAAGGATTTATACCTGTTGCTGATATCCAATGAGTAAAATGCCACAAACTATTTCGGCCAATAGGAGGATTCCGGTGAGAATGGCGTACTATGAGCAGATTGGGATAAATGCGGTTTTAATTAATGTCTACCGATATCAAAACGGGGCAGCTGTCGTAAAAGACCCCGAATCCGACCAGAGACGCCAGCGCCAACAGCACTAAACCAAGCAGCAACACGAGCACCGGAAAAGACACTGAAATAACTTCACCAGCTTCTTGAGCTTTTACAAGTATAAAGGTGCCGATTCCTATGATACTGACTCCTGCAAGCTGAGAAGCCGCTGTCGTTTTACTCAAAGACTTACAAATATGAGGCCACTGGAGATGACAACGACAGTTTTGAGAGCATCAAACATGGCCATATCAACTTTTATGCCTAGAATGTGTTGTAATTGCTATCGTGTTCGTGGGTCGGCGTTTTATAGGGCTAGGGTGTTGGCTCGGTGCGGGTGACGTTTTGCGGGCTATCACGCGAAATCAATGTGTCGGTGTTAATCTTCAGTTTTTGAGCGTAATCCTTTTAAATAAGTTCACGAAAAAAAACACATTTTTCGATTCCGTCTGAACATAAAGATTCTGCTCTTACATTGTACCGTTTGCTTTTTCGTCACTGTTTGCATCGTTCGCGCATTGTTTGACATAGCATTGCAATATTAAATATATACATGAGGGAAATGCAGATCTCGATTTCATCAGGAAAGGTTATTTCTTAATTAGTAAACAGATGCGTGCTTCAAAGTTATCTCCGTAATTGGGAGGATACTAGGACTCCGTTAATGCTATCGTTGTTATTATGAATATGTTCTCTTTATATTTGTAAACTGGATACGATGCTCAAAATGAGTGCAATTTCGGATCCAGCCAGTCCTTCATTGAACCACAAAACAAACACGTTACCCCAAAAGGAGCACTTATTCCTATACGTTCACGTTCGTTATTTTCAATCCAATTTATCTCGGCTAATACGACTGCAGATACAAAGACGGATGCCAACCCTAGCAGTATCGGTTGATGCTGCGAGTTTTAGGTCCCTACACTTTGGGATAAAGAGGATTCGTGAGCAAGCAGAAACAAAAGAAGATTGAAAGACTCAATGTTAGACAGTGAGGATTGTCGGCCGATTGAGGTCAACGGAGCGGGTTTGTTGACGTATTTATCTGCTTTCTATGCGACACTAGGTTTGGGTGTTATTCACAGCTCAACGGGAAAACGTGATTAAGCTGTTTCAATGCTGCTGTAAGCAACCGCTAAATTGGTTTAATTAAACTATACCTGTGTGGGAGGCATATACCTTTCTTTCAAATGTTTCAGAAGGAGAGTAGACACGATGCGTTAGTGGGGGAAATATCAGCGAGGTGCATTGCGTGTCCCAAAAGAATCTAAGATGACAGTTAATGTCGTTCATTTTCCCATTGTAAGTCAGATCAAGGAAGACGTTCCATCCACACAGAAGACGGCTCTGTCTCAGAACCGCCATTGCGCGTTTGTGAAATTATATTTTCCGTAGGATTTATGTGACTATCTGGCAAATTTACCTTATTATTTAAAATTCTTAACTTATTCTAGATCGCAAATATGATCCGACAATTATACATCCCGAAGATTTTACAAAAGCATTTCTTATCATTTATCGATTGAAAATAAAAAAAGAGACAAGATCGCCGTCAAATTCGAAGAAAACGCATAATAATAACTAGCTATTTGTCTCTTCGCCGTTTGGGAAGTCCAAGGCATATTCGTTGCAGTCAACGAGAATCACCCGCAAACAACTATTTTATTGCTTCCTTATTGTGCTTTAAATGTTTTCATCGCTGCTTCTTATCCAGTCACTTTGGGTTCCTTGTTTAATTTGCATAATATGCACAATAAATATGTAAATTGTCTGATGTAAATCGACTTTGGGCTCCGCACCTTAACGGCGTTGGCAGCCGTTGGTAACAAAAGTGCCGAGCCGATTCATAAAAATATTAATAATGATTGTATTTGCTTCGTTGAGGTCGCGAAACCAAAACTTTAAACATTTTAATTTACACAAGAATAGAGATACAGGAAATGTCGATTTTACATAAAAGATCCAGAATAAATTACCATGCATAAATGAAATAACAGCAAGGTAAATTTCCAAGAAAAGAAAATTAAACCATCCAAGTATACAAAGTTTGGTAAACCCGTAGTGGCAATGCTCTTTACGAGGACCTTGGTTGAAAGAATCAATCGTTTCAATAATAATCAGCGCTAATTTTCGACCACTACGATCATTGATGTTAATAAGGATGGAATAATAGGTCTGGGAGTAGAATACACTAGGTGATAGAATACTGCGCCTGTGAGAGTTTAACCGAATCCAACTTGGGAACCATGATTCGAATTATAAATTGCTTTGTCAAAAGTTCAGCATTTGCATCGCATTATGAGCCGTCTTTCCAAAAAAATACAATAGAACATTTGGGTAAAAATGGAACGAGTACTTTCGAGAGCTTTCTACTCCCAGACTGATCCACAGCGAGGAAGGAAACATCTCATGAGCTGGCGTTATTTGCAAAATTCGAAATAGGTCAAATGGTCAAAAACACCTACCACTGCACAGAGAAGGTAGCGCGAAAGTGGTCCTCGGTGTAGGTAGAAATAAGGCCAGATGATCGTCAACACCATCCCATGCAATTCCGTGCCATCGAAAGATACAAATACAAGATGGCTGCTGCCTTTTGGAAATTTCGGGCAATGCCGGTTACCGTATAATGTCGCGCACCAAACAATTATAGCCTTGGAAATAAAGACATTTGTCGACTTGATAACGAGACAACATAATTCTAAAGTTGCGAGGAAACTATGGGACCTCAAGCTCTGGGACCTCAGGCTCTTGGACATAAGGCTCTCATGAGACTAGGATACTTCCGTGCGTGTGTGTCGGTTGCGAATGCGAGAGTTACGAGGAAACTATGGGACCTCAGGCTCTGGGACCTCAAGAAACTATGTCGTTAGAAATTCATCGTATCATCACCGATGAATTAAATTTGGAGGAATTTATGTTGACAATCGGGGAACGGAAGCTGGCATATGGTTGATATTGAGTGTCCTTGAAATCCCACGCGATAGCCTGGTAAAACACAGATACGTTACAGTATTGGCATTGTTCTTAGGCTGCCTTGAATACGAAAATGATTCAGCAAAACAACTTGTCGTTTGTGAGATTAATTAAATCGGCAGATATTTCCCACAGTTGCAGTTTCAGCAGTTAGTAATTAGTTCGTAATTACCGTTAGCTGTCATTATTGATGATACAAGCAATTAGCCTGTCTCGGAGATACATTTTCAGTTGATAGCCGAAAACACCGGATGGGTCTTAATTTTAAAATGCGGTTTTTGTACTTACATATTTTTCTTTATATTTTACAGATGCAAGAAGAAGTGGATCGTTTGTTCGGGATTATGACAACAGGGGCTGCTAAATAGATCATGACGTATAAAAAGAAAAATTTAATTTTGCCTGTGTGTGTATGTTAACCGTTCGAATTCGATGCATAAATCAATCGGTGGAGATTTTGTTCATTTGCCGTGATAGCCCGCAAGAATGTCTCACACCCAGCCAACACACTGTCCGTATAAAACACTGCATGTGAACTTCGTAGCTATTACAACACCTTATTGGTAGTAGAGTTAACATGGGCGTATGTTCTGGACTCAAATATTTCGTAGTTGTCTTCAGTGCTCTCATTTTTGTAAGTTTGTGAATTAAAATATGACGGAATTTCAGGTTGCAGGAGTTAGTGTGAGCGGAATCGGCATTTTTTTAATTGTAAAAGCCCAAGGACATTCTGGAGTTATTTCTCTGTCGTGCCCGTATTTTGTGTTGCTCCTTGGTTTACTGCTGTTAGCGCTAGCGTGTCTGAGCGGTTTCGGTGTCTTCTACGAGAATGTACCCATTTTAATATTGGTATGTATTCGTTACGATCGAAATGATTAAAATCTGATCACAGGACGCAATGCTCATTGGAATCCTTCTATTAGTCGAAATAGTTTGTGGTTGCTTGTTCATAGCGTATCTTCAGCAGGTATGTATCATTTTATGAGACCTTTATTTTTGCGAAGATCAAACAATACGTTGCAAAGGATCTTGTAGAGAAGATCAGAAAACTTCCAATGTACCCACCCCCCATTCAAGAAGAAGTAAAGCGCCGATTTGACAAACTTCACTCATCCGTAAATGTATTCTATCTACTAATGCGCTCTGTAGTATAAATGTTGCGGTGGACGCGGCCCAAAGGACTGGTCAAAGATTCCACGGTCCTGTTGCCCCGACAACGCAGAGCCCTGCACTATTCCATATTCAAAGGTTAGTGTATCCAACATTAATTTCCGATTGGCATTTTCTGCTTAGGGCTGTAAAGAAGCGATTCACGAATCCTTGAAAGACTCAATGCTGGTTTTGAGTATCTCTGTTCTTTTGCTTGGTTTGATCCAAGTCGGTGCGATTGTTTCTACAAGCTGCCTTGCCAAAAGAATCATTTCGGAGAAAAAGGCTTAAAGGAACTTCAAAATATTCCCATATAACTCGCCCACCACTCCCTCTACGTAATGTTGACTTCGGTTGATTACGTCTCCCAAGTTATTTAAAATATAATCTTTAATCCCCATTTGAACAATCTCTGGCTTTCTCTACTCGATGTCTGTGAAATACACTGAAATCGTTATTAGTATTCACATCCACGCATGGCGTTTTAAAAGCCATTTGAATTGCTCGTTCCTTGGCGAGTAACTAGAGCTCCTTCTCTACACCTTCCTCGGTCGATTTTAAACCCAGAAATTAATTACCCAGAAACTCGTCTTAGGCAACATCAAAAACTACCTTTACTACAGCTCTTCTGTAATATTTATACCATATAATTACCTTTTTCAGTGTTCTACCCTTGGTGATCAAATATGTTATAGTAGTTTGTCACCATCTAGCATCAGAGGCCATGTTCTCTATAGAGTGGGCCAATTATGTAGATCGCTTGGGGATGCAGGATTTGTGGGGGATCTAACTCCCCATCGAAGTTTGGATACTCGTGATACGTTTTCAGTCGAATATAATTCTGTTCTATGGTATATACTTGATTTGATTCGTCACTAATTGTGTCGGCAGCAGTAGAAAATTGTCATCAGTCTACCTTCATATAAATAGCAGTATTTACCGATATCAGGTTCGCCTTACCAATCCCGTTGATGCGGTTGTAATAGGCCAGCAACAGAAAATTCTCCATCAAAAACTTTACGCAACAATGGTGTTGTGGTCGACATTCTAGGGCCTAGAATCTAGGCCGATCATTGATGGCCGCGTCCGCATTTTCTATGCACCAGAAATTGCCGTTTATTTAATGTCAGGTTTCTAGGCGCCGTTTGACTCCGTTTAATTTACACGTGTAGATTCTCTTTCTTAATCTGTTGTAATTGCTAATTTGCGGTTTACAATTTTCTTCTCTGCCCCTATTTCTATTGGCTCATTTAAACCAAACTACCTTAATCGATATATCAATTATCACATCGTATTGCTGTTGTCTCACAAGCCTTGACATGTTTGTAACCTTGATCTCCTCTAGAAAGTCCGGGTTTTAAAGTAGGTTGTCCCTTGTCTATGCTGTCATTCTCAGGAACCATTTGGTTTGGTTTATCTGAAATAAGCATAGATCAAACTCGTATCTTACTAAATTTCCGGGCATGGAGATTCTAAAATATATATATTTCAACAACAGTGACCGCATTTATTAGCAACAAATAGAAAGACCCGTTTATTTTTAAACCGGCATTAAGGCAGAAATGTTGATGAGTGTTTACAAATTGATAGTGGCAGGAAATTTAACGAAGTCCTATGCGAGTTTCTGCAAGCTTATAAATACACTGCTGTGCCACTTCACATAACCCCGTTCCCTATCGAGAGTGGTCCCTTTCTTGATGGTTAACTCCAATAACTAGCCCACGCTGGCGAAACTTCTCAATGCCGGATAAAATTTGACAAAATATAATTTGACGACCGTCTTCAATTTAATCTGAGGTGACAAACTAATTCTTGGAATTATTATATCCATTCCCAAACATTCACGCCTGAAGGTGACCAAGGCCAATGATACACAAGACAACAAGATTTTACCCAATCCGTAAAAGAAAGTCAATGAATAATTGGAGACCTATCGTGCCGAATTTACACGAAAAAACGTGTTTACAAAGATTAAAACGAACCCAGGTTTGGTAATGAACAATAACCTTTGGTCCGTCATTAAATACAAGAGTTCAAACATGTTTACTTTACATTTGAGATAGAAACATTAAATTCTGACAGAGAGTTAGTTCTAGTTTATCTATGCATGACTCTTGAAAGCATTTGTTTTTCAATCAACCTTGTAATCAAGCCCAAACGAAGCTATTGGAAGTACTCTCCTAATATACACTGTTGGCGTATATGAATTCAAACAGCATAAATAGTATAGTGAACTGATGTCGCCCTATTACACAGGGCTTCCGTAATGTGTGTTCTCTACACTAAACCAGTGCTTCTCATTACATTCCTATCGTATGTCAGCAGTAATTTAATTGCCGTTTACCAACGCCAACGACAACTATTGAAAAGGATAGAACGCGTGGAATGCAAGTAGTATATTTTAAGTAGTTTGAGATGACCACGGCGGCGGTGGACTGCGTGTACATTTAGTGGGGAGGTCGAGGTTGCTGCTAACCTATTCCATGCTGTAACTGGCGAGATATGCAGCGGAGATGTAGGCGCCAACTTGGAGCAGTACCACGAAGACCATACTGATATTGACAACCAAAATTGAGTCTTTTATAGAATGGTAAATCGTTTCTCCACAGCCCTACATGGGAATTTTCAATTAGAAACGAACATCTTCTAAACTCACCTTCGTATATGGCGTCGTGCAAGGCTTTGCGCCGTCATGGCAACATGATGAAGGAATGATTGGCCAGTCGCTTGGGCCCAGTCCACCGCAACACTTAAACTACAAAGAGAATTCACTAGAATACGATTGTTACCATCCGCTGAAGTTTGTCAAATCTTTTAAGGATTTTCTCCCGATTAGCAGTTGAATCTGTTTCAATTGTACTGATTTTCTCTTTCATAAATTCTCCCGATACTTTCTTGAACTGATTTGAAATATTTGTGAAATAGTTGGTTTCTCACCTGCTGACCATAGACGATGAACAAACCGCCGCTAACTATCTCGGCAAAAAAGAGGAATTCAAAGACAACGGTGTACTATTGGCTCTTTTTATCTTAGTGTTTTGACCTTACCACAATCAGAATGTTACGGGTGCCATAAAATATTACGAAACAACCCAGGATTCCGAAAATTATCAGCAGTAACCCGAGAACTACCACAAAGATTGGAATTCCCAGAAAAATGTTGTCAGAATTTATAATAATGAAAATCCCAAACGCGGAGATAACACCTCCAGACAACTAGTAAAATAGCATATTAATGATGCCGAATTTACCAAAATAATACTGTTGAATATTGATAATGCATATTTGCTGATTTTCTCACATGATGGCGGGGCCATATTAACCGTCCCAATTATATCCGGGTTGCAGGCAAAGTTATAAGTATATATATATACATATGTATAGGATTTGAGGTTTCAGGGCATTGGGCATTGGGCCAATTATGTGGGTCGGTTGGGAATGCGGGAACCAACCCCCACACGACACGCACCGAACGGGTGCTTCATATTATCCATTTGAAAAACATTTAATTTAATGGAAATTTCAACTTTTCTAGTATACCTAGTTTGGTATTCGGACTGCGTTCTATTTTGCGTTTAAACCACAACCCTTATAAATTCGCGCAGAAATTTGCGATTCTCAGTAGATTCCAATTTTTTAGGAACCCCAAAACTGTCCATGCACTTACCCGTAACGCGCGTTGAATAAAGTTTAAACTAAACGTATTACCTACAAGGGGCCAATGGTAAAATGGGAGCAATTTCCAACAATGAGTCTGTAAAAGGTACAACTCTTGTCGGGAAAAATGCGAAGAGAGACTGTATTCGAATCGACCCGTGGCGTCCTTGATTCGTCCATCGAGGCAGTTGGAGTAGAGAGCGCTGCGTCGGTTCTCTGCTCTTCCATCGAAGACGAGGATCCTGTCTCTGTAGCAGGTGGTCTTGGTTCTTCCGTCGAGGCCGGCGACCGGTTCTTATCGGTCTTTCGGTCGGCCACCAACGTGGCCAACACCGAAGATACATTTTCAGCCATAATATTGTACGACATATTTTCCAATTGCCGTGTTGGTTTCATGGTCAACAACAACCTCTGCGGAAAATATTCTAATAAACAGCCTCGTTTGCAGGCAAGACGCCGCAAGCCCGTCCTTTTTCTTCGTCAGACGCTAAAGATAGGTGTTTTGCTGATCCCGCGTTCTGTTGTTTTGCTTTCAGTGTCGGCGGTTCTGTCAAAAGACTGCAGAGATACCAATCCAGATTAAGTAGTGGCCTAATTACTGGACATGGCAATTGTATCGCAAGTAAGACCAAGACTTAACGAAATAGAAGAGTAGTTGTTACGGTGTGCGTATTTGTGTTGATCGTATACCACGTTTGTTTCAGTCGTCCAAAATGAAGATCGAGGTTTGAAAAGCGAAGGACTTTTTAGTTTGAGAGGATTCTGATTGGTGATTTTCGGCGTTCTGACCACAACACGGGAATTTCGTATTTTTTTCGATAAACCATGTACCTTTTACTGTTTTCAAATTTTAATGTGCCTGTAAACCCGTTTTCTTGTATCAACAAAAGAAAAGTACAATAGTATAAGGAGTGTTCCTATGAGGAGGAATGGGGATAATTTAGCCAGAGTATTCTCCAATCTACTTCCCCTCAGTGGTCGGTATAAATAAAGATAACCGATTCTCAAATTCCTGGTCTTTTCACTTTATTCGCCCAGGACTGGTTCTGATCGTTGAAGCGCAAATAAATAACAGCCACTAAGAAAATTCGATGCATTTATTTGGTAGTAATAGTTCACTACACATAGTTCATCTACACATGATCACGCCGAGCGTACCCAACATGCCTGGAAAAATTAAAATCGTCATTCGATCTCTTCTTATAACGGCGTTGATCGCAGTGTGGCGTTTTCAGGAACTATAGTCTAGGTCGGTGACCATTGGTTTGATTCAAGCCTTCTTCGCACGACGCTTCCATTTTTTGGACAAAGAGGAGATGGTAGAGATAAATTCCGGGGGCGGTTGAATCGGTCAGTAGAAGGAAACGATCTTATTAAATTATATCTAACGTGTTTAGTAAGCTTTAACATAAATTCCAATAGCCTTTGTAGTTCTAGTCTCGATTAATGATTTTGTTTTAATGGAACCGCACCCATGTTGAAACTGGGACTTTTGAGATCGTCGATCACGCTTACGTGAGCTTTGTATCACCGTTGTATTTTTATATGGATGAAAAATTGTGAAGCTAATTAAGCAGACGACGCAAAGGATCCTGACCAGAAGGGCCGTTTCATCAAGAATGTCGACCAGTGAACGTCGACCGTCTCCCTCCCCGACCGTCTATATGGACGATGACGAAACCCCGTCAATGGCGGCTCAACTCCGTGAAGTGGTTTCCGGACTGGCGATCCTTATGGCAGAGCGTCAAGATAGGATGTTGAACAAGTACCAGTCGGCAGTCATCCCTGCCCCAGCAAAGGAAAGAGAGCCGATGCCCGTTGCCCACGTTCATTCACCACGACCGTACCCTCCCGACACCGTTACTATTCGTTCCTCTGCCACCCATGAAATCCCTCTCTCTCCTGCAGTTAACCCGTATTCTGTCACGTGCTTAGGCGGGTTTTTCATCTTCATTAGACGAGGGGTAAAATAGGAGAGTATTGGTATTTTTCTATTTAAATCACAAATTTCGTAAAATGTCTGTGTATTTCGTTTTAGTTTGTATTGGCGTTGTTATTTAACTGTCCTTGAACACGAGAATAATGTGGCTTAACAACTTACCTTTTTGGAATTAATTAAATTAAGATATTTTAAGTGATGTATTTTAGGCACATATAATTTTCGTTGGAGTTTATACATTTTTAAAATATCAACCAGTCAGTTTCAAAATAAACTTTGTAATTGTGGTTGAATCGCCAACAAGTGCCACTTTTTAATGCTTTTCCCCCAATTATGTGTTAATAAATTTTCCATACAATGAGATTTCAGAATGAACCCTTTCAGTCACATTTTTGTTCATGCCGTAAACGTACACAACCAACAAAATTTGAGGCAATAGAAATGCTTGGCGTTTTGAATGGGGGCGTTCGCGAGATTAACTGGTGAGTCCAAATTAACGTCCATTTGGCGGGACTATTTGGTATATGAAGGGAGCTGGTGTCTAAACAACATAATCGCAAATTGAACTAACGATATCGTAAAGCATTTTAACACCGACGCGGCACAGGCTTCATTTATTGTTCTTGCATCTCTGGCATTTCTATGGATTCCCTGGTTACGAGGGGCCTGCTGCAATTTCGCTTTTGATCGTAAGGTCACCAATAACCTTCTTTTAAATTCTACCGTGACAACATTCATACATACAATGACAAAATTACACTGACTGCCATTTAACATTTTGTCAAATAATGAACGTCTACTTCTGGACTATGATGTTTTATAATGCTCCACCGACCTCAACCTTTTTAAAGTACTGTGTACCAACAATTAATCTTGCCCTAGGAGTGGCAACTAAACAGAGAATATGAGACAGACAGTTCCAAAAGATAAATAGATTCATCGCTTAATTCTCTCAGATTTCCACTTCATCAAATATTTTGATTTAAATAGGGCATAAAAGAGTCTTGCTGTATTTAATAAATAAAACATAGTGAAGATCTCAATTAAGTGGGTAGTTAAAGTCCCTGTTAAATTCCTTCGACCAAAGCGTAACCACTTCATGCAGTATGATCGGATAAGAAAATTAAGGGCGACCATGAAGTCTATAAATGGGCTCCACACAAACCGCATGGATAAATTGGATGCCTCAATTTGCCAGGGTTATCAAATATGATAAAATTCCATTAGCCGACCTTTTTTAGGAAGTATAGAGCGCCAATTCGACAGAAGACTTGAGTCGGCGGGCGGAGGATGTTAAAGTGATACGCGTTGTGTAATGGATGTGACATTGGGGCTGTGAGTTGGACGACGAATCACAATACAAGAGAATTTGTCAATTATTATTATTATATGCGACCGAAGGACATTTTTCAGTCGTTTGCAGCAAGTGTTAAAGGTTAAAAGCGGTTCAATTAAAAAGTTTGGAACCTCATCTCATTTGCATTACGAGTAACGAAGTTATTTGTACTGAATCCAAGAACCCCAGTTTTCTGAAACCCTCCGCTTCTGTTTGTCAATTTATTGCTTCATCGGTTTCGTCTAGTTTTGGTTAAATGTTTTTTTATTAAAAAATCGAAAGTAGGCGCATTAACTACATTTTTCGTCTATCGTCTGGGTATTAAATACATTATGTACGCACAATAAGCATTTTTAGAATCGAATACTTAACTATATTTCCATTTCTTTTCGTACGAAATAAAGGCGTTTTTTTTAGAAATAAACCTGTTTCAAAACAGGACGGTATTTAATAGAGGTTATGGGTTGTTATGGGTAAGTCACGTATAACAAATGGCTCAATCGACCTTGACCTTAATTAATAAATTGCATGTTGAATAATATAGGATACAGAATCGATCAGCACCTTCCAATGTTTACTAATTGCACGGAGTAATGTCCAAAACGGGTGTGTAATACCACGTAAAATGGCGCATTCTATTTTTTTATTTTCAGTTGCTTTTTAAAGCTCCAATTTATGGTGCATGTGTTAGTTATTAATCGTTATGCTTGCTGAAAATACATTCGATGCAGCATTTCATAGAAGGGCTGTAACATTAAGTGTATTTTGTTAACTAATCCAGGGCGTAGTGGCGTGCGCTTGTAATCTAGCAACCTGGAGGCCGGGTGGCGGAAACTGTCTCGCGCGCGTTATGGACAAGGCCTTCTATGGCCGCCATTACCTCGTTGTTATTTCCTCCATTCCTGTTAAACATTAAAATGCTGAAAGTTCTGGTCTTTGTGACCTTAATAAAGCGTAAAAATTATTATTATTATTATTATTATTATTATTTGACTTCGGATTGAGCGCCGGTACGGTAATTGAAACGCGTTGAGTAATATCATGACGACTCCAGACCCATCCTGCGTACAGACATAAAGCGCACGGCACAATCGATGTTTGGTAGATTGTTTAATTTTTAAAAAAAAATGGATAGTGAATATGAAAGTTGCGACCGAGAAATGACAAACAACAATAAACCCTTATCCCTATCGGCGAATAGCGATTATGAGAAATTAAATTAACATGTTGAATTGGCATGTTGAATTCCTTATCCTTTAAGTTGTGATGCCAAGCAGGAGGCGCAGACAATGGCCCCGATCTGGAGAAGACAGATGAAGACCAACACCAGTGCCACCGCCAAAAGTTTATCCTCTAGGAAGTTAAACATCGCTTGTGCACATCCCTACACACAGAAGACCGGAATTAGGGGCGCCATTAAACCAGACCACTTACCATCGAGTAGGGTTTGGTACACACGCTGTTTGTTCCTGGGCAACATGAAACTGGAGTGGTTTTCCAATCACTAGGTCCAATGCCACCACAGCATTTGAACTAATTCAAAGTTAGTAGCAAACAAACATTAAACTCACCTCTGTTTGCAACTTATCAATAGCCTTCAGTGTACTGGTTGAGCTACTTGACGTGGAGCCTTCCGCAACGGTTATCTGCTCTTTCAGTGCCTTCCCAACTAATTCGACAAACTATTGTAGAAATTATATTGAATTTGGTTCACTCACGTGGCTTCTATAAACGAGAATGATGATACCACAGACGATTTCAGCAACTAGGAGCACACTTATAATGGAGGCGAACTACGGGAAATAATATAACTTTGGACGTAGGGCTTTTTTACCATAATAAGCATGCATCTATTCTCATAGCAAGCTCCAAAGCAGCCCAGAAAACCAAGAAGAAATATTAAAAGGCCAAAAGTAGTAATGAATGCGGGAAGGGCAACGCCAAACGCTTCATGTGACGCTTTCGCCTCAACAAGCAGATAAATACCGAACCCGCTGAATACGGCACCGCCAACCTATAAAGAGATTTTTATCTTGCAACAGAAATGAAACCTACAAACACAATGGAGTTGAAAAAAAAGACGATGAACTTCAGACAACGTCCTCCACATTGTAGTTCCATTTTGTTGAATGTTCATTTTTGGTAAAAACAAACGTTTAAAGTTATACTAGGCGTGGTTGAGGGCGTCATCTATTGGTGGATCCAAAAGAAGGCGTCGCCACCTTCGCAACAATTGTTTTTTGTTGTACGAAGGCAGTGCGAGTTACATGGCAACACGTTTTGGTTTGAGAGCCCATTGGTTGGCAACTCACATTGGAGCCAACGCGTTTGTCTGTTGAATTCCAAACATGAATGCGCCATTTATAGAATGTACTGCACGATTTGTCTTGATCATACTGTGGAAATTTGAAAAGAACGTGCCGTAGCAACAGCCTCTATAGAAATATTGATATGATTGTAAAATAGTTGATGCAAAAAACACAAAGCGAGAAAACTATGGCTCAATCAGCGGGTTTCTTTGGATGTCCAATTTACCGTGACAGAATTCTGGGTGTGGTCTTTTCTGGTATTCAACTTCCATTACCTCTTGAATGGTATAAATTTCAAAAAATATGGAGACGAAATATCAAGACATAAAAGCTACTCGATTAGACAAAATAAGCCGCGATATTTTACGACTGCTACACCATAAACCGCCAAAGGTAACTTAATTTCAAACGCAGCGGCCGTATCGTTTTCGTTCCATAGAGTGTTATCTTTGCCATTTCGCGGCCTTTTTTCAAAGAGGACATGGGGCAGCGCAAGTAGAGTTGGAAAAAGAAGCATGGGTGTTCTGTGTAGAATCGTGATAAACATTTGAAGAATCAATAACGGATAATAAATGCAAATAACCGTTTTCTTGTGGAACACAAACGCTGCCCGAACAATAAATCCTAAACAACGTTCTAAAATTGCCATGTGTCAGTATCGTAGCTTTTCTCTTTCATTAACTCGTCGCATCCCATCGGTAATGGCACAACTGTAGGGCGTAGGTGTTGAGAGGCGAACCAGATTTGGACCGTCTCATCAAGTCAGATAGCGAAGGAGAGGGAAGCGGTAAGGAAAACGAGGTTGGGGGCTATAAACATGAGGTGGGAAAGCGCAGGGAACGCTGGAGTTGATTTCTGCATGTGCAAGGAATTGGCCCGGGATATCAGGGTCCAATGGGGAATTTAATACCGCTACAACATGCTTCCTTTCGACCAAGCGATTTTACCCCGAATTTATTAAATTGATGTGATTTTACATTAACACTCGTCACAGGAATTCAAACGAGTTTTATTGCTGTCGAAGAAAGCATAAAATAGGAGTAAATTTACCCATATAGGACGAATTGTATAATTGAATAATAAGGAACGAGCGAGGAGGGCGGATAACCGATGGCAAAATATAACAAATCCGTGATAACGATTCACTGTTCTACGCAGCATTCACAGCTCCGCATCTGGTTTCTTGTGTTTTGTTTCGTCCGTTACTCCACTGTCAACGTTTACTAGTTGGGCCAAAGTGCAAGATTGAGACAATATGAGAACTGTCCCACTTTATGAGGTAGAGTTTTTAACAGTGTTCTCAAGTCCCCGGCCAATGAACTTCAAAATGATTACTGTACCAATGAATTTCTATAACATCATGTCTAATCTTATTTAGTTGCGTTTCCGCGTACTTAATTTCTGAAATCTCTCGGGGAATACTGTCTATCGCAAATCGCCGTTCTTGTTGGCAAGAGCATGCCGGTATGATCTGACGTTTACACGTTGCACTTGGTTAACTCTAATGTGATTGCGAAACAAATTAAACCTTCCTATATTGTGAATAAATCGTTCATATCCCCTAGAAACATCGGAAAAATTTCAAAGAGACGGCTACATTTTGGTCACCTAGATCGAAAAGTTGGCGACCAAATAAAAATGCTCGCCACTGAAGCAGTTCAATCATTTAAGGTCACTACAGGATCACCCAAGACGAAATTTAAATAAATCTTATGTAAGCCCTCACGCGTGACATAACGCGTCCGTCCCATTTACATAAAACAAGTTCTCCTAACTAGTTTGTTATAACAGTGTCACTTATTTTATATAGTTTATATAACCTAATCTACTTTCGGTAATCAGTAGTTCGTTCGCCAAAAACGTAGTCTAAACAAACGTTGGCATATGTAAAAATCGATGTCAATATGACTAAGCCTACATCTACAAAGACACCGGCCATGCTTAGCTAAAATCTATTGACGCCTTTACATGTTACCATTGTGAAATATAGAGAACATCCAGATCAATCAAACAAGTCAGCATATGACTTTATTAAGAAAACAATGACTAACTATCAAGGAAGGAAGAAATGACAATGGTGTAACAACGCAATTAACTTCAATGATTTTTTCCTGAAGCATGGCGATATAGATCGAGGACGAAATATGATAGGTTTTTTAATTAGACCTTTTCGTATCCCTTGAGCTTAGTTGCCAAACAACAGGCGCATACAATGGCTCCGATCTGTAGAAGACAGATGCAAACCAAAACCAATGCAGCCGCTAGTGCCTTATCCTTGATATATTCGTACATTGCCTTTGCACAACCCTATAAATAATGTTGTAATCATGAACAAAAATCAATGTTTTAATTACCTTTGTGTACGGGTTATTGCAAATTCTGCTCGTGCCCAAAGAACAGCATGAATCTGGAACAGTTCTCCAGTCACTAGGACCAGTGCCACCACAACATTTGAGCTAAAAGAAAGTCTGCTTTGAAAAATTATTTTCTTACTTCTTCCTGCAGCTCGTTGATACCCTTCAATGTAGCTTTGTTTTCCTTTGAGGGTGAGCCTTCTACAAGTGCTATTTGTTTTTTCAGAGCCTCTCCAGCTAGTTCAACAAACTATTGCAGGAATAAGGATGGGTATGTTTAACCTACCTTGGCTCGATAAACTAGAAGTATAATTCCACATATGAATTCGGCAATCAGGAGTATAGATACAACAGCAGCGAACTACAGGGAAGAAATCTAGACTCAAATAGACGTGTATACCGTTAGAAGCATGCATCTATTCTCATAACAAGCACCAAAGCACCCGAGAAAGCCGAGGACGAAGATCAAAAGACCAAAAGCAGTAACGAACGCCGGAAGAGTTACAGCAAAAGTTTCATGTGACTTTTTCGCTTCAATGAGAAGGAAAATGCCGAAACCACTGAATACAGCTCCGCCAACCTAAGAGGTGAGTTATCTATCGCAGGATAAAACAAACTTACAAACACAATTGCGTTGAAAAAGAATACTAGAAATTTTAAGCAACTACCTCCACACGACAGTTCCATTTTGCAAGAATCGCTTTGTTCTGTCAAACGTGCTCATCTTAAATTGCAGCAAGAATGGAACTCAGCTCCTATTGGTTGAAAAGGTATTGCATCACTCGGCGGAGGCTAAGCGACTGGCATTCCTAATTCGTTTAGGATTAAATCGATGACTTGTGTGCAGCGGTGTGTGACTGTTGCGGTTGGCAAACTGAAACATGCAAAATTCACCCCACAAATAAACAACAATGCCTAACGTATGCATGGCTGTTATCAGAATCGTTCAGGTAACGCGACTTCAGTATTGGTTTAGTTTTTCAGTCAAAATACGCGCAATACTTCCGTACAACTGGCCACGCCTTCACAACTGAAACGGCTAGATTCAACCCGTGGTTCCTAATTAAATATGAAGGGTTTCATCATCTGCCATTTTATAGGAAATATACGAATTTGTGTAACCAGTTTCTGGCAATGAGACAAATTGTTTCACTGCGCGCTGGCTATTATCTTACTCTGTCAGTTTAGTTACGACATACATTATTTTCGACATTCGAAATTATATTATTCGATTAGTTCAGTTGTTCATTCAGGAAACGTGTAGATTTTATAGATGCCCGTATAGATACCCGTAGCCGTTCGTCAGGACAGCAACAATAGTGAAGACAAAATCCGCGGTAGCGGAGTTGTGCTTATGTCCAACATGGGCCTGCTTTGTACCATAACGGAACATTGGAAATGGGTATAAACTGAATTTATTTCTCTTTAAACCTCATAACATTAACAAGGGATATTTAATTAATCATCAATGCATACTGACAAATATTGCTGCATTATGTACTGGTATGGTTGGGATACCTGACGGTTTCGATTAATACATTTTGATGCTTAAATCAGCACAATTTGGCTCCGAGACAAATACCATAAAATAGAGTTCTGCAAAATGATAAAAGCAGTCAAACGTTTGTTATATTGTACACATCATTGGTGTAAAACACTCTGTAAATGGAGTCTATTGGTGCCTAAGGAAGTTTTTCAAAATGACTGCTAGGTATGCTGGTCCCATTTTCGCTGGTGTTGGATAGGCCCTTGGAAAAAGACGCTCTTCATTTCACGCTGATTCGTGTGATGTGACTCACACCGCCCCTTGGATTGATGACGATTGCACCTTTTTACCCCATTCCCATGACACCGAAATCGATCTCCTGTTTACGCGGTATTTAGTTGGAGTCATTTTTAATTCGATAAACCAGTTTAGCTCCCAATCCTACGTGGGGAAAAGTATTCATTTTAACTGGGAATTGTGGTGTCCTTGGCTGCACTTTTAATTTTCCACTCCCTCATATCTTTAGAACAAATAAAAGCATTTAATGATCCAGACAATGTATTAATTTTGAATATGGTTGTGACTTATTTAAATTTATCAGGTATGCGGCTAAAGTGGATTTTCGGCGAAATTCGTTTAAGATTCACGCGTAATAGAAATAAATGTTCCTAAGTGAAGCAAACCGGTTTATTGAAGAACTGTGAAGTCTATTTAAAAACCGACTCTCCTGTAATGATATTGGCAATAACCGACCGACTTTCTTATGGGAATAAATGAATAGGACTCGTGTTTAAACAAAATAGGAGTGTTTAGTTTATCACTTTTAGGTTTCATTTACGGTCATAAACGCTCATAAAGTCTATATTCATCAATTTATAAGATTACCCGCGCATACATTTTCTCTAGTCGTGTGTGAAATTATATGCGAATAAACTGAGCCCATCGATGACTTGCGTGTGGTTCCATACATTTACGGAAGCACTGCCAACTTTCGAAAAGAAATCAGCAGAGCCAAGAGACAGAGGAATATGAGTCACGGCATAAATTGTGTGACATTTCCATTGCATAGGCACTTGTTTTCAGAAAGTGTGCTTCGATAAATCGTCGGGTATATCCGACGTCCTTCTCTGGTTGAACAATTGTTGCCGTCACCGAGATCATGGCTTCCTTTCCCTATGCATGCCAATTAGTTGCTTTGAGTTGCCTTTAAGCCATTGGGATATAAAGCATTTGGCCATTAATTCAAAACATTAACTTCTAATATGTTTAAATCACGTAGTTTAATAATTAGAGTTGCTCAACAATGAACTCATCATTGTTAACCACCGGATAGACAATTGATTAATCTTCAAAATCAAAAAAAAGTATAGAGATCGTAAAAAACAAATGATATCATTCATAAATATGTAGGGTTATTATTCGTAATGTAGCAATTAGGAAGTAAAGTCAACATGGTTTGCTTTTCGATTTCAATCAATACGAAACAAATCTGAAATGGGAAAAAATGCTGCCGAGAAGACGTGCCTTGTTCTGACGGTTTTGAGGAGCTCCAAGAAAATAACAAAATCATGCGACATAAAATGGTGTTTGATAAAAAAAACGATAAAAGTTCTTCTTTCAGACTGGGTTTTAATGCGCCAAGTATTATGCTATTCGAATCCAACAATAACATCAGGCAACAAATTGTATAAACGGGGGTTGATATATTTCACAAAAACAGTCTACATTCTATTCAACGGCCATTTTTCGACCAGATCGACAATGCTGACAAGCCTATGCTTAAACAACTGGAATTACAGTAACTGGAACTGATGCCTCGTGAATGACATAGTCGCTGACGCTTCCCAGCAAGGTCCTTCGAATGGCCCCAAGACCGCGGGTTCCCATAATAATCATATGGGCTCCTATTTTTTCAGCTTCTTTGATTATTGCATCTCCAATTTTATCCGCTGGTTGGCTTAAAAAATCACAATTTAAGGAAACCGCCTTGCCCTCAGCAAGATAGTCGTTCTCGAGGTTTTTCACGCTATCGACACGTCCACGGAGAATTTTGCTCCATTCGTCGACGGGTATAGAACTCGGGTTCGTCAGGGTTACCGAGGGCAGAGATGGAGACTCGAAGACGTGGAAGAACAGAACTCCGTCATCTGGACGGCGTGACCACTTGAGATACCATTGAAAGGCGAATTTCGCGTTGTCAGAACCGTCGACAGCAAACAGAATTTGGCGCGCACCAGGCATTGCTTTACCACTTCGTTGAAGCATCATTTGTGCAGCACGTGACGAAATGCTTTCGTCCGCTGCGTTTGTCCGTACAGGACCCGTCGACTGCTGTGATTGGCGGGAAATGGGCCAATACGTGTACGCACGATCGTCATATTATTTCGCATTCGACGACTCTTTTAAGGTCACGTATAAGAGCCAATGTGCTAACCGCTCCACAATCGAGCCCCCCTTCTCAAAGAATGGCCGATTTGCGAGTTGATATTCTATAAAGCTGTTTCCCAATCGAGAAACGTAGTAAAAATGGAACCCTGTGTGGACAAAATACAACATAAATTGGTGAGGAACTAAAATTCCACAGTTCAATTGCAAACAGATTTGTATGGCATCAAATTTCGAAATTTAATAAATTGTTTTTTTCTTATGTAAAGTGTTACTGGGTTTCCCAGATA
Organism: Proteocephalus fallax; assembly: GCA_028672205.1. Classification (NCBI taxonomy): domain Eukaryota; kingdom Metazoa; phylum Platyhelminthes; class Cestoda; order Proteocephalidea; family Proteocephalidae; genus Proteocephalus; species Proteocephalus fallax. The sequence continues at coordinate 306,169 of JAPUBX010003984.1, read as the reverse complement.
ATGAGCCCAAGTTAGAATCATGCGCAGTAATTTGGGTGTGATTGAATGAATTTGAATTAAACGAAACTGGCGAAAATCGGCGAGCTTTTGTTTAAGCATGTAGTTTGGCGCTATTTATATATTTGTGGTTAATTCAGTTGAAGGGATGCGTTTTAGAATGTTGACGACAACACATCGGGATGACAGCATCAGCGTGGCGTCTTGCTTATTTGTTTCGTGGTTTGGCGTCTATTTTGTGAAATTGTTCGCGTGTTTTCAATAAAATGTCCCAACCCGCCTATAGCTTTCCTTGGATTCATAATAATTGCCTATATCCGTGCGTGTAAACCCAGATGAATTACGACATGGTTGGTTTCCATGACAACTGCATTTAATAGAAAGCTGACACGCTTGTATAACTGCTGCGCGCATGATGTTTAACGAAGTTTAGAGCACATACAATTGTGTAAACATGTTAATCTTATACGTTTTGTAAGTTGCCGGCGCATTGTTTTCGTCGTTTTTCGGTTATTTGGGTGTTTTTTTAGCGAACTTCCAAGGTTTTGCTACCATTGAAAGTGTCCAGGTCTGTAACATCTCAATTGGTGCACAAATCTATTAAATATAATAAAAACAAAATCTTCGTTCAAGAATGTTGTTTGTGGAGAATAAACGGTGATAGGTCAAAATTTTAATTCGTTTAACTCAGCCTTGTCAGTCTGCTCTGAATACAATCCATGAGAACGGTGTTGTGCAACTGACAAATCTTTCGCCAACTAGTTTTCGATGCACATAAAACGCCCATCTGATACAATATTTTGTATTTGTGAGCCTGAAATGGTGAAGGAATGCCAATGTCTTATCCTGTCACGTGTTTTGAAAGGAAACTTTTCTCTTAAGCTGCAAACTTAGCTGTTCCGCAATCTCCGTGTTTCGCGCTTAAGTCCGCAAACAGCAGTTTATAATGAAATCTGCGCCTTCTGTCTTTTCGGGATGCATAATTATAGTCAGAAAATTGACGTGTCGAAATTGCAATAGATTAACTGTTATTGTGTTTCGGGGAATTAAATTATTAAAACCATTATGTAACTTTTACAATTTCAAAACGATCACACATTTTATTAGAACTACGGACATTAAACCATCGATGGCCGCAATTAATTGTATGCTCACAAATTTTCCAAATTAGAAGATTGAAAATAAAACCGCAGAAACAATCAAGGTATGAATCAATTTCAGATGGATGTCTCTGTAGAAGTAGGGAACGATAACTTCGAAATGAATGTCTTCACTTTTCGTTATGGTTGTTCTTTGTTTGAAATGTGCTGATAACGGATGGGCGCGTCATTCGTTAACCGGATTGTGTTGGCTTGTTTGAGATTCAACAATCGTACCAGTCCCGGGGCTTATGAAGTGAAGAAAACACCAGGAATTTGATTCTCGACGATCTCTATTGATATATATCGAACCGTGAAGGAGAAAAGATAAGATGTTCTACCCGCGGCTGAGAATACTCTGGCTCATTTATCCCGTCCTCCTCCGACACGTGCCGTGGGTAGGTCTTATCGTACTTCGCTATATCTAAATCAAAGGCAAGCAATCGCTACCTTTCGCAGTCTCCTGTTCCATCTATAATCACCACCAATGAGTGACTGTGAGTAACTTAATCGATTCGATTTTGACGCAACAGAATGTTGACAGAAGGGTGGGACAAGTGATGTAGCGAGGTTTTCTTGGGGAACCAAAACAGTTCCCAAACACCTTCCTACACGTCTTGGCCAAGATAGAGTCAATTAAGTGAATTGTTCGCAAGGCCACCATTTTAATAGGGGACTGTTTGTATTTAAGACACAAATGGAGACACAAATGTAACAAACAAGCAAGAGATTTCGCATAAATTAACCAAGAAGGAAAATGACTTAATAGTGCATTCTATAGAGTTGACGTTTTTATTGGGGCATTTATCATTTTATCCCCAACAAGTATGTTCGTGAAAACGAAACAAACCGCACACTAATGCAAAATAAGACCTAAGTGAAGGCGTCGAAATGCTTAATAATGCTAACATGAGTTGGCACCGACTGGAACATTTCTCGATTGATTCGACTGATTATGTAAAGAAGGAAACCGATCCAACTGAAAATATATTTTGACGGGCTCTCACTATGAGTAGCAAATGTTCCAAACAAAATTATAGAGAAATACGAATAATAAATGCACTAAATTGCAGAATCGGTGGTCGTTGATGTTGGTTCAAGGCACCAGTTGCCACTATTCATTGTCAATAACACTTTGTAGAACTCCTGAGCCATATCCCACGCTTTAGCCGGTCTCGAAACGCCAAGGCTGGCCATCTTCTCTAAAAGGCCTCTGGCCCATTTCAGGTTGTCCTCTCGACCACTATATCTCTCCACAGATTTCAAACGCGAAGGTAACTCGGTCACGATCAAATTCTCGTAAGTCTTCCGACTTTTCTCAGATCCACACTTCGGACAAGCGAAATGTGACACAGATGCGACTCCCTCGCAATCACAACACCGGATATTGAAGTTATTTTCATCACAAGAGATCAGGCTGAGATCAGGCCAGTCTTGGAGACACGCCTCGCAAGCACATGAGAAGCAGTACTGTAGGAGGAGGTCCCTTTGGCGATGGTTTCGGGGTTGAAGGGCGTAGTGACATGAGTAGCAATCGAGGATCTCCTGGCCTGCCCGCAGCGGACGCAGTGGCGTTAGGAAGCACTTGCCGTTGGCCACACAGACACGAGTTACATTTGGGTCGCAAGAATGATTGACGAGAGAAAGCGTGGGATAGAGGCACGAGGCAATTTGACGAATTTCGGAGTACCGGAAGTCCAGATTGCTGGGCAGTGTTGTTTCGGCGAAAGTGTGGGCGTTCGAGGGCACCGCCTGGAGGTGGTAGAGAATTGTTGCCGCTATCCACCGAGCAGGGGCGCATTCTGGACGATTCCGCGGAGATGGGCCGCCACTCGGGGGCGATTCGTCCTCGAACCAGGTCATTGGGTAACCGCTCAACTGAAAGTGTGGACCACCATGCTTTTTAGGAGAAGCAACCTCAACAATAATAAGAATTGGGCAAACCCGGTTGATGGCCGCCGTTGCGCCCACGTTCGGTAGACTGTATTATTTTGGGGCCCTTTTATTTGAATTGCTGTGCAATGTTATCTTGTTATCAATATTGGTTTACCGATATTCACCCGGAATTTAGAGCCAGTCAGAGAATTATACGCGCCAAGAATTCCTCTTGATGTATTGAAGCAGGAAAATAAATAACCGAAGCATTTTATCGCTTGCATCTGTGGTCCATTATTCTGTATACTCTTATCTATAGAATCAATTTCATTTCATTTTAATGCTAAACGTTTTGATCCTCGTGGTGGCAATATTAATCAATACAATTACGCAATAAAATGACGCATCTTGTCTATGAAACCAAGCGAAAGCAAGATGATGCAAATAACCCAAACAGCCTCATACAAATACACCGGGACCTGGTCGAACATTATTCGTTCGATAAAAATGATTATTTTGAAAGTTCAACCATTTGATGCGTGTTGTACTTTGGGCCCCCCTTTCAAGGGCTCACATTACGCGTTTGTTAAACCGTACTTCCGCTGCCTTTCTTGCAAATTTATCTCCTTTTGTTTCGTGTATTTCTGTTCACTTATTCTGAATCGTCGTCGTCGCTCACAAAATAGAAAATGTAAAAAGAAGACATCGTAAACAATAAAGCGATGACTCGTTCGCAAATACCTCTCTCCCGTGTCACTTCTTGTACTAATTTAATTGTTGGACATTTCAATGCTGAACGTTTTAGTCGTCATGACCGTAATATGGCGATTACCATCATTATTCTGCTCACCAACAGCAATTCGGCAGTCACCCTCAGAACTGCAATTAATTGACCATATCCTGTTTGTTTTCGGGTTACTTTTTTTAAATCATCTAATTTATAACTAAACACACTAGTAAATTAATATTTAACCGTACATTAGTTTACAATTGACCTAGAAGCACAGCTGGAGTACCGACGTAGTCAACGAATACGCCATACGAGCATAAGGGGAAATACGGGTCCCCAAACCCCTGCCACGCACACTTGAAAACAGTTTTTTTTATGTGAATGAATCAGACACCTTCTCCAGTTAGAAGTGGTGCGAGCACCCAAGGTCGCGTGAGGTGGCATATCGATCTGCGCACAACATATGTGTGAATGATGCCTCCAATATTACCTAGACTTGACAGATTACCTCTTTCAAGGATCGAGCCAATGGTATTGCTGACGCAGCGAAATTCGAGGTCGTGTGTTTGTGTGGGTGTGTCAGTCGTCTTGTTATATTTGCGGAGTTGGTGAAGGTATTTGATGGAGGATTCTAATTTCACCTACACTTGCATTACCCTAAAAGCGCCATTCGAACACAATGACACAATGATTCTTTAATGTAATTCGTTAGGCCAAGCTGTGCTATAATATTGACCGTTTTTCTACTAACATCCAACCAATCGACATGCCCCAATGAAACGCAAAACAATTCACACCTTCTCAAATTTCGCCATTATATTCACAGGTAAAGTGGGCGTGACAATTGAGGATCGTATATACTACTAACAGTAAAATATTATTAAATGAAAGCTACAAAATTCGACTGTTCGAAATAAGAAAGTGATGAGAAATTGTAATCGCTTTATTTAGGTAACGAGTAACAAAACCCACTCGAAGTGTGTAACCCAAAACCGGTACAGGTATGGAATGATCGAATTTCTTGTGAGGGGATGGATGGGATGATTAGGCTAATATAAGTGAAACGAAAAGGTACCAACTATTTGTGGTGATGGATTATACGCAGTGCCCCACCCAACGAGGTGGACGTAGCAGCCGATGCATCATCCAGCACTTAAACATCCCAGAGGCGACACGTGTAGTACACGGGTTGGTTACATTTCGGATGATACAGTAGTAACCTGCAGCAGTAACCTGGCAGCCCCCAAGTCGCGGGATTACACGCGGACGCCGCTGAGCCCGGCATATTTTAGGTGGCCTGAGGTGGGAGTCGAACTCAGGGTTAGACGAAAAAAGAATCAAACAAAAATGATTAAAACGCACAGAAAGACAATAGGTCAGAAAGACAGCAGCGACGGTTCTCTGCCATAGGTCGGCCACACTGCGTTTCTCGCTGTTGGCGACCAACCAGGCAGCGCTCGAGTAGTCGCAGGGATCATAGACGGCTGGCGGCTTCTGGCGGGTAGTGGTGCCGCCGGCGAAGGCCTGGTGTCGTGGGCCGTCCTGCAGAGGAGGGGGGAGAAGGGGCGTGGGTGGACCATATAAGACACGCTATTTCCTCCCACGTCTCGGCCAATGGTAATACAGAACGTGTCTAGGCTAAGGGCAAATTCTCGCAGTGCGCGTTAAGACAACCTTGTAGTGCATACCATTGGTGGTTAAAAAGACACTTTCACATTGCCACTAATTCTAATTCGGGCAGATGGTAATCGAAAACGGCACCGCAATCGGCGTTAACGCCTCGTTTGCCATTCATAACACAGTAACCATTGTCAAATAATTGACAAATATATCTGTCCAGATTGATAGTGTGCATGTTTTGGGAGACCGTCTGCCCTATGAGGATCCTGCCTCATCCTGCTGCTGTCACGGGGTGCAGCTGACCACTAACGGCGGTGGAAACCTTCTCGGTTTTAAGGCCACCAAATCTTATTTTGTTATCGGAGAGTTGGCCATGCGTAGCGGCCAGTTTTTTGCTATCGTAGGCTGGTATATAACGGATTGTAGCCCGAGAGAGGCGATCTCAAAGCAGCTTGCTGCATTACAAAGTCAACATTTTACTTGACCAGCACCGATGAAAGAGGACAGCACTGCATATCGCATATCGCCAGCGTGTAGGGTAAATTCTGCCGATTCTTCGACATAAACACAAACTCTCGCTCTGGTAGACGAATAGTATGACTTTTGGGGATTCACTGGTTTGCCAGATATTCCGTCCGCTTTCAGTACTGTCCAAAATTAATTTCCTTGAGCGAGTCGAATAAGGTGCGGAAATCAGTGAATAATTCGATAATTGGCTGTTCGATTTTCCCGAATTCGACAGAGGATAAAGATTTGGTCTACATATCCCGAGCACTTTAAATTTCTCCTTGATTTGGGCGGCTTCGGGCGTCTCGAGTAGAGGTGAAGCAATTTAGTTTGTTGTGGTCAGCAAAGTTTACCAAGGGTTCGCCATGATCATACCGTTTTCCCCTCCCAAAAGGCCCAAAAATATGTCTTGTTAGATGATTCGAAGGGCCAGTGAGGGCGTTTCAGTCATCCATTGCGAAGACAAGGTCTCCTTTTATAACTATGTTGACAACGTCCTGCAGTTCGCCGTATAAAGCATACATGGCAGCAACGCCGGGTGCCACCGTCGTTGGGCATATACTGCGGTCGCGAACACTGGTTAGGAGAGATATTCCTGGAGATATCCGCTCCCATGTGGCCGCTCCATGTCTGCCTCGATAGCAAATGCAACGCGGCGCCGACAAATGTTGTCGATGGCAACACTATATAGTCAGTAACCGGAATTCGCTCTGGATGTCACTATGTGTCTGACGCCATGGTTTGGTAGACGGGCATTAGAGAGGCAGACTATAATATAATAATATAATTTTGACAACTTTCATAATGCTTCCCGTCTAAAATTTGCGCTACACGGCGAATAAAACCGTGATAATGCGTGGTGAATGCGAACTACTCACCTGATAACGCCCGGTTTGACAGATGTAGTCGAGAAGGGTCTGTGGAGGAGTGTCTGCGACGCAGGCGTAGGCCAAGTGGGCGACGTCGGTCCCTCCGATAGACTCACTGGAGGACCTTGGCCAGCCGGCGTAGTTGTCCAGGAGGAGGCAAGGCAACAAACCATCGCAGTCGTGGCAATGCCGACCTTCGCCCACCCTCGTTGCCTCCTCCCTACAGACATCACTGCAGAAACCCACCTTAACAGAGATAGACGCTGGGTGGGATCATCATTTCCTGAGAGCCCTAGCTCCTGCTGGTGAGTTCTATTACACGAATCGAGAGCGAGCGGTTCCTCTACTTCGTTTACGCATACGAAGAGGAGGAATACGGCACAAGGAGACCACCAAGCAGGTGGGTTGAAACGTCGCCGGTCATTGTGTAAGTAAAGTCGGATTACCTGGCAGCAGCCGTGGCATGGTTTAAGGTTGATGCACCGGCGGTAGCACTGAAAGCAGTGTGAAAGGAAACCGTCTTTTTTCAGTCTCGAGGTGTAGGGAGTGTCAATTATTAGAACCTCTTCTGTAGCAGAAATAAAGAAGAGGGGAGGGGTCATCGTTTACACAAATAAATACAAAAGAAAAGCCACAAACGTTAAACAGAACAGACAGTTATTGTTGAAACTTACGCGAATTTTTTCGGGCACAATGGTTGTGCTGCCGGATAAAAACGTGTAAAACGCACGCTCATGCTACAAAGTTATAGTTGTCGGTTATACCCTTTAAGCCTTATTTGACTGTTTTCCATGTTCATGCATGAACCGAGCATTATTGAACAGCCGCTTCCCGTAACAACGTATTGGGGAATATCTAGTGTTATGCCACTATGGCCTATACACGTTATCTAAAAGTAACGCAGTTAAACGAGTAGAAGCCTGAAAAAACGGCTTACCTATGGACACATCACGAGTTAGTTCCAGTGACCAGCCACCTAAGGACCCACAATTTTTCAACCGTACCGCTCCAGAAGGGGCAGCTATAAGTCGTGGCGATTCTTGGGTGGTCGCCATCGATGCCACCGGAGACGAGGAGCGCACACATACCCACGGAGGATTATTGTTAGATCCACACGAACTGGTGGCCTCTTGGCACTGGGCCAAACCTTGTCTAGCGAGCGTCGAGAGGTTTCCTCGATCAGTGGTTAAATCGATAGCGCGTTGAAAGTGATCCCGAGCTTTCTGGAGGCCGTTCAATTGGAGACAACACTGGCCGATACGAATATGGAGGCGGGCGGCTTTATCCTCCGGAAAGCCAAGCTGGAAGATTAAAGTACACTGGAAGTTGCCTTCGAAGCACAATAAACTGAGCGGGGTTTTCCGAAATCGAATAAATGAAAATGCCCCGTTTAAGTATTACTTATGAAACGGCAAATTAAATTTACTGAAAATTTCTTTAGATCTCCGTCAACTATTCCTCATGATAATTCTCAATATATATTTGCATTCATTTGTGGGAAAGGTGCGATAGTACGCAAAAATAGAACAGATTGAATAACACGTGATAATTCCCTGATGCCACAAGTGACATACCATTAAAGCATCGCCTGCATCTATACGAGCCTCTTCGTAGCATTTCAGGTAGAATAGGACGCACGAACGATTTCCCAAAGCTAGGGCTTTGACGGCGTCCGTTGAGGCGTTGAATATCGCGGAAGTAAAAAGCTGCAGGGCATCCTGACAATCACGGACCTCCCATAACTTGTTTCCTTGTTGGCGGAGATCATTTGATGCGATATCAGATTTCGAATTCGTTTTACTTATTAACGCCTTCGTAGGCAGTCCAAAAACTCCAATTCCGTGTCGATCTGTTAAAAAAAATAAAAATATTCAATCTACTCATAAAACCTCAGCATATTTTTAAGTCAAATTGAACCTTCTCTGTCAGTGTACATCGTCTTTAGCAGACAATTGACGCGGTCGAAATCTGTCGTGTGTGACGGGAATTCTGGAGGCCATGATGAACAGGCCTGAGATTTAAGCATACATGAATCAACACAACGACAAAACGTTATAAACGCTTCCTGGCTACTGCCAGTTTTGATTAAGTCGGGCATCACCGGAGGGACGCTATAACAAAAATATAGAATGTCAGACATAAGGCAGCAATATTTTGTTTCACAGCTTCTTTAACGGGTGGCACCCGTTACGTCAAATGTATCTTATTTACAAAACGTAATGCACATTCATTAAACACCGATATCCATAAGATATATTTAATATAATGGCACAGCATTTTCCTTAGCCCGATCAAACCACCGCATTGGTATATTTAACTATTTCTTATTTCATTTATTAAGTACGGAACGTATCAGCCAATGCTATTTTTTTTTAAATGCGCTTTGGTGTTATATCAATCAATATAATGCACAAAATAATACAATGTGGCCTGTTGGATATATTTCAACCAATTATTCCATCCGCGCCGGAAAACATGAAAAAGTGTAAGATAATGAATTGAACATATGGGTCAGACAAAATCTTAAATTTTTACATCTCCGAGGCTAGGCCAATCAAATATACATAATCGGAGATGTTGTGAATATCATAAACATAGGTGATGACATTTCTGCGAGGTTTCGTTTAATCTGTATTTCACAATCAAAATAAAATAATTTTATAAAGATAATGTTAATGGAATTTATCGCATTTTTGTAACAGTAAAAATAGAACACAAGTGCACGTCCCAGACATCCATAATGAGAAGACGCATTGAATGGAGTGAGTGTTGGGCATTATTAGATGCATGGAAACATGATAATTAAATATCATGAATTTTGATGTAAGAGTCTTTAGCTAAAATGGGCGGGTCTTCATTGCTAGAAAATTACCAGAATGGCCAATGGTCTATGCGACCTTTACACAACTATCCATATAGAAGACTATTTGGGCCTCGAAAAATGTCTTTGGTTGAATTTAACAGTCAAAATAGAATTTTCGTATTATTCCTTATCTCTACGGGCAACGCGGCCTCCATTCCAAAACAAACTTTCTCATACTTGAATGATTCGACATACTTGGTCTTGTTGACAAGGTCTATGATATCTTCCAATTTTGTTTACTGCTGTCCGTGTATCGTTCGAAAGGTCTCTGAATACTTAATAATCACAATGGCCGATGCGATCAAAAAAGCAAACGAGTCCATTCGGATCTGGGCGTGATTATCCACTGTATGAATGAAGACCAGTGTTCAAACTGCTACACCCTTTTCGTGCCTGATGATTACATCTGCTTCGCAACGCTGGATCTCGCTAGTTATTACTCGCAGGTTGAGCTTGCGCGGAATCCCATTAACTAGACACGGTGAATGCCGAACCCGGTCTCTTCAAATACCCCCAAGTTACCTTTTATCCGTCAAGACTTCCCTTCCATCTTCCAAATTTGTTTTCTTTGGGTTCCTGTGTATGTCCAAGTTTGTAGTTTTTTACCCAAATACAAGTACCTCGAATCGCTGTTAATGTACTTGGTAGTATAGTGCCTCAAGTCTAAATTGCATCATTTTCGATCTCAACTCAACCATTTCGAGAATATTTTTTCCTTTTGTACATTCGTTTTGTCGCTATAAGCAGGCTGCTAAGAAGACACCACTGAGAACGGCTTAACCCAGCAGTATAAGATTGTCCGTTTATACAAGCAACCACATGCAATACAATCAGAGTTCTGGGGCGAATAATTGGTCACGTCTGGTCAATTCACAGGAAATTTGTTGTCATTCCTAATTTGTCCCGAGTTTTAGTTTCACCAGAGCAGGTGAAGCAGGTAATACAGGCCATTTTTTTCGTATTTAGTACTTATTATGCTGTCTTATTTTATGCTGAACGTTTCGGTTATCGTGGCCCCAATAAAACCCCTACTGTTATTATACCGTGTTCAGAGGTCAGATCTTACGCTTTAATGATACCTTCAATCGGGTAATTTCTAAACCTCTTGGGTGAATAGACTTGAACAGATGTTATTGGGAAACCCAATATTTCATTAAAGACACCTTGTTGGAGCCAACGTTTTATTTGATACTATTCTACAATGTTTAGTTTATTCGCTATAGTACCGATAAACTCGTCTCCGGACATGATGATTCAATGCCCGTCATTTTTAGAAGATCTCATTCGGCATTTGTTTTAAAAAAACGTTCCCTATTTACCTATTCGTTATACTCTATTCATACACGTCGCACTTGTTCAATTATGTCTGCTTGTTAATTTTCTCGTGCGGCTACTACCTGCTATAGGATAAACTGTCGTCGTGGATATGGCCAAGAGCGTTCTTGCAAATACTTTTACATTCCCTAAGCGCCAACCAAAGAGGTGGAAGTGATGGCTTCATTATCCAACAATTTTCCAACCCAGGGGCCATATTGAACTCGGTCTGGTTATTTTTTCTGAATGATGCAGCAGCCGTGTTCCTTCGACAACCCACAGCCTCCAGATTAAGGCGCACACCGCAGCGCCTGGATGTTGCGAATCGCTAAACGATCGAGCCATCTTCTGGTTTATTTTTTTATAAGTTTTTTTTCTCAGATATGCTTTCTCCTTCAGCCTATCTAATAACCGCATTTATTGGCCCTATTCGGCAGATGTATGCATAATTTATGGACCATTTAAGTCCACTTCAAATGTATACATGGGAACGGCTTCTAGAGTGCAACAACGTAACACCTTAAAAGAAATGTCCGTCAAGAAAGCAAAAATATAAGTAAACGGCTGTTTGGAGACGACCAATATTGTTTAATGTGGGCACAGTTGTTATGTTCAAATAAAACTTGGGAGTCACTTGAAAAGATCCATCCTTTGCAAGAAAGTCTGTAGTGACTTGGTCAGTTTCACATTGTCCATCTTCTTGATAAACATGTGGAAATCAGCCATTTCCAGAATCCCCTGCTGCATTGCAAAACCTTCTTCGCCGAAAATTCGTCTAGAGAAAATTTATGCGAAATTGATTTCGAATTTTTTAGGGCGGGCTAGTTAAATCTCTCTTAATTTATGTTGTAAATACCAATTAACATCTGTAATCGTCACCGTTAGACTATTGGAGGCTGCTGAACCAATCAACTGGTTTCGTGTAGAACGTGCTCGCCACAAGACGCCCAAAACTTGCTCCTTCCGATAAGAAATTTTATGATAGTCTGAAACAACGGGTTTTCGTGACTTAGGGTCGGTCTTTGTACAATTGTGTCTTGTAAATATACTCGTGGGTATGATGCACATTTCATATTGGTTGTACGATATAAAAACCTAACCATAATCTTATTTCGTTTACTTTCGGCATTTTACGAATCGTGTCACATCATTTACCAACTAATGTAAAGCGTTCATTTTTTAATGTCTTACATATTCTTGCAATAGTACAAACGCTCTGCTAGACCGCACACACAAGCGAACTCCTCGGCATTGAGGTCGTATTGATTTTCGGCTAAACCGAGAAGGGATACTAACTCGTCGACTTGCTCCTCCTTGAACGAACCACTCATCAGTGCATTCAACGGAAGAAAGAGTTTCTGGAAGACAAATCGCATCGTTAAACGTCCACTATTTGATCATTGTTGTACTCTGCAACCGCATCACGCAATTTTACGTTCTAGAACATCGGACCCCGAACCTACCATTAAATTTGGAAATTTATTTAAAACACTTTCCATTATTCTAAGCCAAAGATATAACGCAATCTTTTGTTTGAACGTCTCTCAGCGTTTCGCATAATATTAGTATTTCGAATTTTAATTTATCCGAGGTGAAGAATATGTACGACAATTACAATTACAACTCTGAGTTGACATCTGCTTATTCGCAATAAAGACATACCTACATGTCATTATACAGGCTAGACACCTAAGATCGTGCAGAGTAACATCTACGGTTCTAAATCGATTTTAAACGTCAAAATAGACGCTCGACGAAGAACAAGAACCGCATCCTTTGATGGAGATGGCATAAGTTATTGGCGTGATGCCAAAGCTTACATCGTGCAACATGAGCTGTGTTCGGTTGTCCTTGTATTTGTTGAAGATTCGCAAATAGAATGGAAGCCGGGTATCTCGTATAACGCAGAATTGTTGTAGATATTCCAGCGGTGTCATATCTAAGTGCGTGAAGGAGGAAACCAGTTATTTGGGTTTCTTACGTTCAAAGTCCGTCAATTTAAATGGGATCGTATATCGAATAAGTGTTTCGCGAGCCGAATTTCTATCGTGGTGACCATGTCCCAGGAGAGTTTTCATCATCTGAAATGTGGGAAGTGTATAAATTATGTATGTTTATGCATCAATAGTCCAGGAAAATCACCGAGACACATACATGTTTGTACCGATAAGCGTAAGATTGTCCCATGTCTGTCAGACCGGTTTGCCAACAGTCAGGACGCATATGGTGAAGAAGGGTGTTATAGGAATGGCACAATTCCAATTGGTTCTCGATAGCAGCCCGTTGTTTGTTGCACTGTTTGCGCACTACCATTTGCCAATTTTCTAGCTGATCTGCCTGGCTCTTTGTGAGACGATCGAGGCGTTGTCCGTAGAAACAGAACGGCGCCCGGTAGCGCAGCTGATCATTACAAGTAATGCTCTGTTCACACCAACTATTCCCGTTGTGGCTGGGGATTCGAGCGATTAGGGTCTGAAAAGTTGCCATGCGTTCATGGATGGATTACGGCACTCGCCGGGGATTAATAAAATGTGGATAAAATACTGTTAACGCGACAAGCTTGGTGTTGCCCAGATAATCGTCACTTTAAAAAATCGTTGAAATCAGAATTACTCGGGGATATGGGTTTATCGTAAGAAATTAAATTTCAGGAAATGCCACAGAATCATTGTTGAACAACACTGAAAAGAACTAGAATATTAATTTTTTATACTCTATTTACAGAAAAGGGGTGGTGTATTCATACGGTCAAACGGTATTGGTGGGTAAAAGGGTAAGATTAAATTAAGCTTTGATGCTAACATAAAAAATCTTTTAAAATAAAGAAGATTATCGGGATTATTTGGAGAGTATCTTCGGGCGATTTACTTCAAGTCTTATATAATTAGTTGCTCGAAATAGAGCATCATATTTACTAACCGATGGGTCATTAGGCTGAAAGCGGTCAGATGTTGATACGACCGTTTTGCTGCCGGTTTTTGCGTCCAATTTCTCGACCCTGGAGGGCCGTTTCGTGGGGACGATTTGACGCAATTGGCGCAGAGGAAGGAGAGGCGGATCGTGCAGAGGGAATTCCAAAAATTCCCTAAAGCATATAGAAGATACACTTATGCAATTTGACACAGCGACTACCCAACGGGCAGCAACTAAGGTTTTATTTTTAATAGTTTGCATTTTTTGTTCTTCGGCTTTAAATAATCTTACTATTAAAATGCTATTCAAAATAATAATGGTGGATTATTCCGTTTTCTTATCTAGGAATCAGTTGACAAAACTCAAACGTTCACAAAACCATAGGCAAAACTTATTTAATCGGACATTTGGTGGGTCAGTTTGTAATCGAGCGTCATTTGAAGAAATGATAGAATACAAACCAGCTATTTTTGTTTAAATGTGCGCATTATTTTTGTTGCAGCATGGGCTTTTTCTTGTCGAAGCATCTATTAATCTGCTATTTTGTTTTAAAAGATTACGTTGATAGTATTGAGGATTTAAATATGCCTCACTAAGACAGGATAGTTACCTACAGTGGGTGTTTAATTGAAACGTCTTGGATGGCTTCACTTTTGTTTACGAGCGAATAATCCTTGTCCGGCGTCATCGAGTCGATATATCGGTTGTTGATGCGTGCATCTTGGAGGTCTTTCAGGTACTGAGAGGTAATTAGTCGAGAACTATCTTCGAAATTCATTTTGGCAATCCCTCATGGATTATAAATAGAAAAAGATGCCCACGTTGATCCCATGCCATAATCGATCGGCCTTGAACATAACCAATAGTAAGGGAGATTTCCAGCTGCACCACGTGTTCGGCAGACCGCGATTAATTTATTTAGTGGTATTTGCTTTATTCATGTCACGAGAACTAAAACAGTCAATATTAAAATTCACAGCAAACAAAATTGATACAGGGAGTGACGTTTATACTAAGAACAGGAGAAATGCGTTTGCAAACGATTCATCATTGGATTTCTTTCGTGCACCAGAGAATAATTGATTGTTTCTCCCGCTATCTTTGATGTTACAACTGTTATTATACTCGTCTGTTAACTTATTCTTGTGGTTCTGCTTTTAAAATAATATAATTTAGTAGCATTTCTTTTACTCTACCAATATTGGTAGTTTTAATCGTCATTTTGTCTATGAAATCTATTACGCGTTTGCCAAACGTTACATACTTGCGAAATTAATTTGCTACATTCCAAATTTACCTCGTTTTTGGTTTCTAGATTCGTGTTAATTTATTCTTTTTTAGTAAATTTTAGTGGGGAAGGTTTTGGTCTTCGCGACCTAAAAAAATCGAATACCATTATTATTATTAGAAAGGATAACAGGGAATAACTGAAGAAAAAAATTATACCCACAAAGAATGTGTCTTTTTTCAATGTGCACTATCCACCGGTGTGGAATTCATTCAGAAAGTTCTGGACGTCGAAGCTTCTATTAAATTAGTGCAATATTATCATTTTAATAAAAATATGCATTCAGCTAAAATAAATTCCTGCATCTTCTAAATTTTTACAGGCCTACGCTGTACCTTGTTGCACGTCGCCATACCGCTATGCTGGCAAAAAACGGCAACGAAAGGCAGGCGGCCCAATGAGTGTGCATAGCGTCCCTTGGGACGCAATCTCACACCCCACCCTCCAATCACACTCAACAACCGCCCATAACCAGCCAATGGCTTTCAAGTCTGGTGCGCACATCCCCAGTATTGACCAAACCACGTAAGCGCAAGAACTAGCCACTTGGGATTGCTCCTCCTCCCCTGACCACCCCCCTTCGCTCGTTTATGCGCCACAGGGGACATGTGTGTGTGTGTGTGTCGAGAGCGCATATGCGACAACCGCCGTCCGTCCCGAACCCAACTGTTAGAGCGCGAGAAAGCGCGCGTGTGTGTTGGTGCACGCATGCATGCGCACCCGAAGTCAATTCCACTGAGCATATCGACGCACAATATCACTGGTGGGCACTATTCTTTTGCCCCACGGCGTTACAGTCGAGTCTTCTCCTTTGAGAGCAAGTAGTAGAATTCGCCACAGAGCTACGGCTACCATACAGGGACTAGGAAGATACCTTTGGGAGAATACCACGCCTGAGTGCTTCCAAAGCGGTGGAACGCGCCCGCTACTTCCCTTTGCATTCACATAAGCAAGGTGTTCCCCCTAGAGTCTGTACAGGTTGGAGGGAGTTTTTAAACTACCGGCGAGGAGAACTAAACCATATTAATCTTACCGCAACTAGGGAAAATCTAATTTCCCCCAGGGAGAAAAGGAAGAAGACGCGAAGAACAGCAGCAAATCGACTTTGGTAAGCAGTGCTTTAACTAAACGCCCCCACGGCCAGTACGATAGTTCGAATCTGAATATCGGCGATGTAATCGGCTTCGAAATTGAATATTAATGTGAATCTCAGGGATTCGTGTCATAAAAAATAATAAAATCTGAAGCATTGTAATTATCAACAAATGATTTCGATTATTTTGTTCGTTTGGCCTGAAAAGTTTAAACACGCGGAAAACCCTGCTGCTTGAGAAGCTGGCAACGTGGGGTAAAAGATTTCGTCAGAAAAATGATGATGTGTAGTTGTGTTGCAGCTGTGGATTTCCTTAATAAACCAGGAGGACCTTTTGCAGTGATTCTTCTTCTGTCGTCCGTGATGTGATAGACCACGAAAATGCGCAAATCAAAGATCATTGGTTTAATGATTTAATTGGCCATTCAGTAAATGAATTAAGTCTTCTTTCATTAGATAGTTGAACATGTTTGTTCAACCGCAGTCCCGCCCACCAGGCGACGATGCTGGCTTTACAAATACCGCTGGACAAAGTGTCAACCAATCCCAGTCTTTGTGTCCGAACCCATTTACAGTCGGATTTCCCAGATCTCGACCCTACAGCCTTTTCCCCAGCCAATCAGATGAGATTACACCCGTTGAGGACTCCAACATCCTCATCAACAGCAACAACCTCCATCACCCTTCTACCCAGTACTCTAACACGACCACAAGCGATGACAATCTGTTTACCTCTCCCACAAGTCAATTCAACTTCGTCCGTTCCTGGATTGCTCAGCACCAACAGGGTGATGTGAACACTGTTGGGATGGGAATAGGAGGCAGGGGTTTGTTGGGCTATGAGCCGGCCGGTGCTTATACGCCAACCGGCGCCCACGTACATCATCAGCATCATTTCGACAGTCTCATTGACTCGACAACGGCGGTGGCCGAGCTGGCGACCGGGACTGCGGCGTTCGGGCAACTCCAAGCGGGTTCAACGTCGGCCTCTGCATCGAGGTTTCGCATGTTTCCCACGACTGCAGGAGCTGCCGCCGTATCGACTGCATCGATGGCTGGTCATTCGACCCTTTTTTCAAGGTATGCATTTGGGCAAATAGTCAAGAAGAGATTCTTATTGGATCCTCTGGATTTCCGTTATACTTTCACGCAATCCGGTTTTTCTATAAGTTCTGGGATGTTCTGGATTAGAATGTAGAACATGTTCCGTGCATATACGGTAACACAAACAATTATTTTTTCAGACACGCAGGCGATAGTAAATTTTAATCTAAGAGGGCATTGGCCGGGCATTCTTTCGAATACAGGAGCAAAATCCGGTGACGGCTATATTAATTTCTGTTTAGAAAATCATAATCGCTTTTTCATAACCACCTCGTCTCTCCCATGTCTCCCTTACAGGGCCACCTGGCTGAGAGTATAAAATGGGATGCTGGGTGGGGTTTGAGGGGTGGGGGGTGGGGGTAGGACGATAACCGTTAAATATAGTGTCTCGTAAGTCCCCGGTGAAATTAGTCCTTCTGAATCGGTCCACCCCCAATTCTTGCTAACCATTGGCCTCCTGGGATCTATTACCGCAGCCCAGAGCCACACACAGACGATGACTAGTAACAACAAATTAATATTTAAAAAAAATGAGAACCATTGTTCTTTAATCGAGGTGATTTCGAGGAAGCTGTGAGCAATGGTGTGTCAAATTACAGTTTATTGGTGTCGCCGTGTAGATGACGAGCTACTATTAACCCATTATTTCGATTGATTTGTATGTTCGGAAATGTACCCATGTCCACACAAAATTGATACCACCATCGATGCGTTCGGCCTTTCACCGAAGAAACTTTGTTTATTAGAAGGCTGGTGCATTTTGGTGAATTGCGCCCTAGTTTACTGCTTGTGTTCTTGGCAAAGCAAAACGTGTCTGAGAGAGAGAGAGAGAAGAGTGGTCAATAACATCTCAAATTACACTGTATGGCTCTTTTAGAGGTTCACAGCCAGGTTTGCAAGCTGAAGTGCAGTCTGCAAGGTTCGAGAAGCAGCCGCCCAACAATCTACGAAAGAGCAACTTCTTCCATTTTGTCCTGGCCCTTTACGACCACAATCAACACCCCATTGAGGTTGAAAGGGCTGCCTTCGTCGACTTCGTGGAGAATGGGCGGGTAAGAGACCGTGTTTCCTCTGTTGCTAATAGTATTGATCATCGGTACATAAATTTGCAACGCTCTATAAACTCCTGGTTTCACATAATTTATCATCAAGATCCGACCCGATTTGATGTTCCAAACTAGCTAATAATATCAGGCACTGGCGGATATTACCTCAATACGCAGGACTCAACATACACAAAATATAAACTCAACTCATACCACAATTCGCTCGAATTCCCCACCAGTAACGTTCAAATGGCAAAACAATTTGAAAATTAACTTACACCCCTCCTCACCCCGAGCCCAGCAATCGCCACTTCTTTTACACACCGCTCGTAAATTATTAACCAATCAATTTGCTGGCCATTCCGGAAGGGGTCACTTATGGGCCACGTGCATGTACTCTCGAGTGTTCGCCTAAACTCCGCGACTTTAATGAACTCCTTGGGGAGAATGGAGGTCGCCCGCTGCTGTGCAGTGCTTTCATTTTTTGCAATCTGCTATCAATCTACCCATGCATACATACGAGTTGGAGATTTCCAGTCACAACTCTCGACAAACTCCACTGGGAGTTCATTGAATATTAATTATGCATGGGCATTGGGTGTTGAAGTGATGGAAGTGGATTGGTGGTGGAAAAAGAGAGTAGGAGAGGAAGAGCGGTGGCCATGGTGGTGGTGGTGGTGGTTAAGATTCGTGGCGATGTCTTTCTGCATGTTCACAAGTAACTGGGAGGAAAAGCAAATAATAATAAAATTAACCATGTTTTTTAGGAACCAGATACTTCAAAAACAAACAATGGGATTCATTACCGCCTGAGTCTTCTCTTATCCAATGGCAAGTCATTTTTGTGTTTGAGTATCTGAGTGGCTCCTTTATTGTACTCGTGCCGCGAAGTTTGAGCTAAGGAGCCTCGTAGTACGAAGATATATGAGATATACAAGCGAGGCTCTATTATTCCCATCACGTGTGATAAGATAGGTAGTTAACTGTCATAAGGCCTATACGCTGGTAAAGGAACCGACTTAACACTTCCAATATTCTTTGTCCCACCAAAATGAGCCTCACCTTTGTCAAAGAAAGATAACTTAACATCGACGAGGCGCAATTGCTTACTTCGGAAATACCGAGCAGTGGAATATTAAGTATTAACAACCACGCAAAACGCTTAGAAAGCAGGAAGAAGCAAAATTTCAGAATGCCTACGAAGTAAATGGCGATATAACATTCGCAACAATCCTTCGCCAAGTTTATCTTCAATTATTCCGGTCGAATTGGCACGTTCCTACATCGGAACCATAACCTGCACCCCCAAACCCCCTTCCCACGCCGTTTCAATAGCCATCTGTTGCTCAGAGAGAACAAGCAGACGTCTCAGACAAGCAACCGCCGCCGTTGCCCAACCACCCGCCGTTGCCCAAACCGCATTTCTTTAACGCCTCATCTCACCCATCTGCCTTGGGCAACCACGTGGACGGGAATTTAATTAAATTATTATTGCAGTTTGTTGCGTTTTTGCTTTCTTAGGATACCAGCGAGATCATGACATCTTTGTGCGATTGGTGGACTCAACCAACAAACAGGTGAGTCGAAATGTCAAAAATCCATTTCGAAAATTTTAATGTTGTCATGGGGTTCACCAACTGGCAATGCTTCTGCAGTCAATAGATTGGAAGCTTTTGTCAACATCTAATTGCTCTTTCGTGGTTTTCAGCCAATCGTGTATGAAGGCCAGGACAAGAATCCGGAAATGTGCCGCGTTTTACTCACCCATGAGGTCATGTGTAGTCGCTGTTGTGATAAGAAGAGCTGCGGGAACAGAAACGAAACGCCATCTGATCCGGTCATTATAGACAGGTAGGGCATTTATTACAAACAAAAAAGACCACAGTTATTTTATGTGTGAAAAACGCGCTCACATGTTATATGGAGCAAGTTCCAATCATCATGTCTGCCCAATGACACCATCCACTAGCTGGTGTCCATAGAGTTTTGCGTTGATCGAGATGGTAAGGAAACAACTGTGCGGTTTGGAGTAGGTCCTCTTCAACAACTACTCGAGCACTCCAACTAATTATTTCTGTCAACATATGTCAACCCCGGGGGATTAACCCTAGTTTGCCCCTCATTTTATACGTCAATTCGCTACATTTTTGGTGAAAGAAACGTGAGGTTGACTCGCATACTGTCGAAGTGGTTGTGGTTAGAGGGTGGTGGTTTTATTCAAAACGGGGGTGGGGGGGTTGAACCACCACACCCACCCTTGCTCCATTGCTAGTAACACCTCTTGGGAGAGATGTGGGGGGGGGTGGGAGACTTGTACGGATGGTCCCGCTGCTGCGAGGCTGGTGTGTAACGATGTGGAATAATTGAATAATTGTCAAAGTGGCAATACGAACATGCTGGCGTGAAAATGATACCCACAGTTAAAAGGAATAACATTCAAAAATGTACGAGTATGGCAGAGACAGTTGATATCTTGAACCTTACCAAGTCAGTTCAAGTTAGACAGGAATGAATGCTGTGTTTATGGACGAGAATGGATTGGTAGTGCAGAAAGTGTTAAACAGAAAAGCGATTAAACGAGAGGCCGTGGATGTGGAGGGAATGATAGTGATCTATAGGGGATGCCCGAGATCTCGAATCACTAAAAAACATACCTTTTTGAGGGGTTGCTGAAACACGTAGGCGCGCGGCAGGCTGATAGTGGAGGCCGTCGACTCCGTAAAACGACGCACGGAAAATGCCGATTTTTTTAGCTTCGACGCTTGCTTTATGGATGAAAGTGAATATGGCCTGGAATCAATCGTTTTTGTAAGGAAGCAAATGGCAACTGGTATTTATCTTTGGTGCACTTCTTCCTGCCATATACTGCTCTAGACATGACCTCAAAGTCTACTTTTGGTTGCGGGAACAGGTAACAGCCTTTACTTATATGGACGAAAATAAACAACCAGAGAATTACCTGTTCTGTTTGAGCGATTCGTTTGTGTGTTTGCCCCTCCAATGTGGCAATTTTATTATCTAACCTGTTACCACGTGTCGGGCCAGTCGACTATTGTGGGGGGGGTGGTAGTGGTGGTGGTGGTGGTGGAGGGTTGCGTTATGTATCACAGATCATATTTCGACACTAATAAAATTGTTGCTACCCCCAACCCGGCTTCCCCCCACTAACACCAGCGCATAGTAACTCACCGGGTTGGGACAGAAAATTTAATTATGGACAAATAACAAATTTATTATCTTCCAGATATTTCCTAAAGTTCTTCATGAAATGCAACCAGAATTGCCTGAAGAATGCCGGCAATCCTAGGGACATGCGGAGATTTCAGGTAATCGACCAAAACTACATTAAAGCCTACAATTATCGGCCCAGTTTTTTTGAAACCGTAATTATTTCCATTTTTCTAGGTTGCTATCGCCTCAACCACGTCTCTTGACGGCAGTCTTCTGGCATTTTCCGACAACATGTTCGTCCACAACAACTCCAAGCATGGACGGAGAATTAAACGTCTGGAACCACCCGAAGGGAGTGAGTGGTTTAACTCTAAAAATACCGTCCATGCCCGTCCATGCCAGTTTGTTCACACTGCGAAAGAAACACTTTTACGCCTGTGTTCCGGTATATTGAGACTTGTTATACGATTTTAGCAAAATTGGTAACTCTTATTTGCTATTTAAGACGCAGGCTGGCGTGTGTGTAGCAATAAACGATCGTTCTCATCGGAACTTCAGGCACTACTGCTTAGTGAGAATATAAGCAAAAAAGGAAACAGCGACTCGAGTGTCAAGGGTTTGGAGAAAAGCATTATGTTACAATCAATAAACACCTTGCTCTCAAACTGGATAATAAATCTTAGGAATTATTTAATCTCGTCAATGCATATAATTTGTTTTAATGATCCTCTATTTGTGCGTGACATAGATTTATTCCCTTTGGTCAATATGCCATGTGTTGAGAGGGTAGCGAGCTAAAGGACCTCTTATTGGACAGTGGTGGTTGCATCAGCATGGAAGAAGCCACGAAGCCCATTAAAACCCATCTTAGCCGACCCCCCCCCCTTCCGGTTTAAGTCATTGGGGTTTATATGCAGTGTTATTATTTTGAGTGGCTTGGGAAGAAAGGGTATGGGGGTGGGGGTGGGGGACGACGCGTCCACATGAATGAGTCTGGAATTAATTGATGTTTATTTTCATTACGTCGACACGATAAACAATAAAAAATCGCCAAAAGACGGCGCAATTGTTTTGGGCAAAATAACAAGAACCTCATAATAATTATAGAATCTAATTGTTCCTATTATGTGGTTATAGTGCAGGAGTCATTGTTAAAACCATGGCGTGATAGGTAGCAGCTATGCTCTACAATGTAGAGTCTACATGAACCAGAGACAACGGGCTTGAAGGGGTATCAGTTCAGAACTCGAAAACAGCGCCTGACCCGATGATTTCGAGTTCCTCAATGCTGGATATTTTTTACAACCTTTAAAAAATCTTAGAACAGGACAGCGTCAACTAATTTCGGCAGAAGAAGAAGAAGAAGAAGAAAGCCTCGGGCGTTAGTGGATTCGATATCCGAGCTCTCTGGTAATGGACAGGTCTTAAGAGAGTGGTGGGTGGGGTGTGGTGGTTCAGTGGGTAGAGGAAGGATGAGGGGGGACTGAAGAGGAGTCGGTAGACAAACCCGCATTTGTCAACAGGGGGTGGGCTCTAATTGAATTTTGTCACATTTCTGTGTATGAGGCGGTGAAGCATCGCCTCTGGCGGTCTCCTTGACGGGAATCCCATCTTGTAAGGAGAAAGTAAATTCGACGTATTCCTGATGAATTCTCGTTATGGTGGGTATCGGTTTTGGGTTTACGTGTCATGTTTATTTGTTTCTTGTCGAATCAAAGGTCTCTTACACCTCTCTAATTTAAATTTTTAGTGTCTCCGTCGGCTCCACCGATCATAAAAGCAGTATCGCCTAACGAAGGATGGACAAGTGGTGGAGATTCAGTTATGATCATCGGGGATAATTTTTTTCACGGGCTTCAAGTTGTCTTCGGCAATTCCCCGGTCTGGAGTGAAGTAAGCCCGTGTTATACTTTTCTGTTCTTCAAGCGTCTCGGGTGTCTAAAACTCTCCAAGTAGCATCATCAAACGGCGGCTGCAGTGGCTGCTGTACTCCATCTGTAGCATTAGCTCATTGGTGAATCCGAACGCTTAAAGTGATACGTTTCGGGTGTTTTATTATCTGCTCAGGTATATTTCTTTTATTTTGGAAATGCTAGCACTTATGGGTCCCTCTCCTGTTTTCCCTACAAATAACAACGTTTAAAACTAATTTATGCATGCAAAATATGGCTATTCTAATACAGTATACACACATTGAGTCATTTCGTCTAAAATGAAAGTTCACCTATCTGGATTGTTTAATTTTTTTTATTTTGTGGAATTCTTTCTCAGCTGATTACTCCGAATGCTCTTCGAGTCCAAACACCACCAAGATCTGCCCAAGGTATGGTTGAGGTCTCCCTGCAGTATAAAAACCGCTCCTTCTGCAAACACGCCCCTGGGCGATTCGTCTTCACATGTAAGTTCTAGCGTTTTCTTATTCGGTAAAATCGGCCACTAAAACCATTTTGGATACTTTCAGCGCTGAGTGATCCGACGATTGAGTACGGTTTCCAGCGTCTGAGAAAGATCATCCCTCGCCACCCGGGTGATCCGGACCGGCTACCTCGTGAAATAATCCTAAAAAGAGCCGCCGATCTGGCCGAGGCTCTCTATGCAATGCCTGACAGAGCTTTAAACACCACCGCCGCCGCCGCCGCCAATGCAGCAGCAGCAGCAGTAGCTCCTCGGGTGCAGTCGCAGCAAATGCACCACGGACCCGCAATGCAAGCGAACCCTTACACTGTCAATGGGGCGGTTCACTCTGGTCTCCTCCTGCCACCCCCATCCGCGCAACATGCACAGACGATGCCGCCTCAGATGCAGCTTCAGGAGATGCAGGGGCACAACGCGAGCAGCAACAGTTTGGGGAGTTCAGCAAGCTCAGGGATGGATGATGATGACGACGACGAGGAGGAGGAGGGGTTGCGACCAGGAATGAGGATTGAGGAGGATGGTAGTGAATGTCGCCTCAAGATAAAAGGACACGCGAGGGATGTAGCGAGGAATCAGATCGACGAAGAAAAGGTGGTCGAGGACGAGAGACAGTGGAATAAGAGATCCCGATACGAAAGGGAAAGTGGAGAAAGCGATGTGAGTATTTTTGAAACATTGGTATTCAAACATCATTAATCTTGGATTTTACGCGACCCAGTAACGACGGATTTAGACAAATGGACAACCAAATAAACTCATGTATTGTGGCTATTGTTTTCAGTTGACAAGAGTAGGATTTTGTGAAGCCCTAGTGGAAGCAGGGCCGCTTTTGAAATGTGGAGGCATTATTTAACATATATGGATGCGTAGCGTAATGCGGCTTATGTGATTTCAACCACGGAGTTCGAAATGGCCTGCATAAACGGCAAATTACATAATTTGCGCTCGCAGTATGATCTCGACCTTCCAACAGACATTTCTTGATTAAAATAAAGGTCTAATCAAATTATTGCGGGGTTCCGCGTTCGCCAGACATTTGTATTGTAAGCAAAGTCGGCAATTACTCCTCTGATGTTTTATTTATTGTGTTTTTGTGAAACAAGATTCACGCGGAAGCTTACGGAAATCAAAACAGCCGGTGCCAGCAGCAACAACAACAAAACGGTGCCTTTAGCAATATGGGCTTGTTGACAACCGACGCTGAAATCTGTAATAATTCCAAGACGACGTCGAATACCTCGCCAGTCACCCGGAACCCGCCGTCATCCACTTCGTCCTCTTCGTCAATTTCCAACAATAAAAACAACAACAACAACAAAAACAAAAACACAAACCTCATGCATCAGAGGGCCTTATTTAGTGACGTTCTAGGGGTGCCAAGGATCTCCGTTTATGAGGGCGACTATTTCAGCGGGAGTACCTCAACCAACGCAGTTCCGAACGCATCAAATTATGGAGTGAGTACAAGCAACTCAACGGTAGGCGGGCCTATTGGGAGGGTTATCTGTACTTCAATCAAATCTTAAGCCTATGCAGTAATAACAACAGTTTGACGCACTTTATATCTGTATTTGACGATTCATTATCAGCATGTTTTCTGAGTTAATTATATCTAAACCCGCGGTAAGCGCGCGACTGAAATGAGATTTGCCCGCAACGCGAAGAATCAATCTGACCCAGAAACGCTTGAAGGTCCACCGCCTGTAACACTGTAATTTTTCTAACCCAATATGCATCAATATTTGGTTGTAGAATTGGATTCCGTTCGAGTCAAGTCAGTGAGGTTGCGAAATGTCTCCTGATGCTTGTTTAACTGCCACCCGCCTTGTCAACTGAACAGTATCCACACCACCATTCTCCTAATTGCGAATAGTCTCTTTACCATTCTCTCATTAACCGCTACAATTATTGTGCTATTTTGACAATAAAATAATTAATTATATTGATTGGAATTATGTTGTATGTTCGTGTCAGTTTCCACTCAGTACAAATATAAGGAAATTTGTCTATTCCGTTGTTGAAAATCAAGAACCTCAATATTTCGCCTTGAGAAAACAGTAAACCACATTTTGCAGGAATCAATAACTAACGAGGCTTTAAAAACAGAACATTCGTTCCATTTTAAAAGCGATCATTTAAAATAGTCCGATTTGGACGGAGAATGGCCAAAGGTTTTTTTCATCTTTTTGTTCGCTTTTGATAACACGTCTCGACTTAGTTCGAAATGAGACCAAATAAGAGGTCAAGTTACAAGTGAAATAGGATTACTCAGCATCATGGTGAATCTTTTCTGGGCTTATCAGAAAAAAGAGAATACTTAATACAAAATAAAAAACTTGGGGATCAATAGAAGATCCCTAACTGAACCCCAAATACAGAAGTGTCTTATAGAACGGGGCTAAATTTGAGGTGAAGGGGATTCGCATAAGTTTGTATTCGTATCTTTTGTGGAATTGTTTGAGCTGCTCGCTGTATACACCGTTTAGTGGCGTATTTCATGAATAATTGCATCAAATTCTATCGCTGGATGAAGATTTAGTACGAAATTGAAAACTGACTGTCCATTATATTTGGGATATTGCAACGTGCATGGTAGCTAGATTACCTTTACATGTTTTCAAATAATATTTTACATGGAATAAAGCATTTTCTATCGCGATTAACTCTTAGATAACAATATCAAATCTAGGGATTCCGATTTGAATTGCTGAGTTAGACTTTAATGTCTTGCTTGCTCGGTTGGAATTATAAACTTTAAATATAAATGTTTTTAAATTTGCTTTGTGATTTACATGGACAATGTAATGGTTGTTCTTAACCTTTTTAGTTGAGTTTTTCAGATCCAATTCTTCAAAACTCAATCAAATTTGCAAGGTCAATCTAATTGTTCTTATCACAGACATGTCCAGCATGTTCTGATAGCTACTTTCGCAACCTATCCGCAGCCACTATGTGGGGGTGGTGTGTGGGCCGATGAGGGAATGGTGTGAGCCGTCAGGTGTCCGACGAAATCTGTTTTGCCCCACTAAAATAACTCCCCGGGGATTTCATTAAATTTACTACCAGTTTCGTTTCTACACTGACCGAAATCTAGAGCAAAAGAGCAGCCTAGTCTCCACAACCCATGCAGCGCAATTTTAAAACTAATTTTCGATAAACGAATACACCAATAAATACATTATTTTCGCACGTAATATTGAACGGTGCGGACAACCTAGATTAATCAAAGTTGCCTAGTTAAATTCACATTCAAGCTTCAACTGCGATATTCTTCGTCCGCCTGATGTTTGTTACAATTAGTGGCTGTTGTGTGGTTAACTTAAAATTCAGTTTCTGATATGTTTCGCCGAGGTAAATGGAGTAAATTACAAACTTACTTAGATTTATAATTTAAAACAGCGAAATAATTATCCACAAACATATTAAAATTCAATCCAGAAAATATTAAATGCTGATTTAAATGCCGAAGAACACGTATATTGTACTCTAAAGCTTGAAATATTTTAGCTGTAGGGGAACGCGGACCCTTTAGGCAGAATAATAATAGAATTCATTTTTCAGTCAAATCGTCGACGGAGCTCAGTGCAATCGAACTTAGTAACCTGGGCTGTGTGTAAACCAAGTCACTACAATTCTTTTCGCCAAATCGTTTTCTTTTTCAATAAGACCTTGAACGATTAGGTCGTTTGTATTCAACTGGATTACTCTAAGCGCGGCTACGTTTAGTTTATATGCATTCCAAACGAAAACCGCAGCACTTACTGTTCCTGTGCTGAATCAAAAATAACTGATACGAAGTCCGCATTCGGAGAATTATTTGACAATAGAACAGATCGGCAGTAACACGACTAACAATATCTTAATTTGCTGGTCAAACTTCAAGAACCTACAATAAACTAAGTGTTACATTTTCGCGAAAATGATTTGCTAAAAAATAAATAAAAGTGCATCGAAAATAAATACTGTGTCGAAGTCAAGCACAGTTATTTTACCTTGCTCCGCCACAGATAAAGATGATTTAATAATGGTTCAGATACGCTTGTTTGGTCGTCAAACAAAGCGTGCCAAAAGTAGCTGGATTGAATATCACAATTGAACACAATTGGAACAAGTAATATCATGTTAAAACTATATATATTTTATAATATGAATTTCACGTAATTTTATCCAATTATGCATAGTTAAAAGCAACTCCCCTTTTTTCCAATTGTACTGAATTTTAATTTGTTTTAGTTACGTTTGATTTACTATAGCGCGCTCTACAGTTGTTTCTTAAGGCGTGGTATAGGTAGTGTTTTTTTTATTTGAAATATTTTTTCACAGGTTTGAACCATGAAGATTATTCGAACAACAGAGACTATTAAGGTTCCCACCAGCGTTAAAGTTTCTGTTGATGCACGAGCAGTGACTGTTATAGGAAAGCGGGGTACCCTTAAGCGTGACTTCAAGCATCTAGCCTTGGATATCAAGGCTAAGAGGCGGGTGGTCCATGTCACCAAGTATTTTGGTATCCGCAAGGAATTGGCAGCCGTCCGAACTGTCTGCAGCCACATCCAGAACATGATTAAGGGCGTGCAATACGGTTTTGAATACAAGCTCTGTACTCTTCGCGCCCACTTTCCCATTACCGTTATCGTCCCTGCCGATGGAACCAAAGTTTTAATTAAGAATTTCCTCGGAGAAAAGACGACCCGTAATATACGGATGGCTCCCGGCGTAAAGGCGATTGGTGGTGCTGCTGGATCTGACACTCTTTTAATCCAAGGAAATGATATCGAAGCCGTGTCTTCATGTGGTATGTTTTCTGCATATTTTATTTGTTAAATATTCAGCCGCTCTTGTCCAACAATCCTGCGTCGCCCGCCACAAGGATATCCGAAAGTTCTTGGATGGTATATATGTCACCGACCGTGGTACAATCGAGGAAGTCAAATAGATTGTAATAAAGTTTCCTGGGTAATCAATGTGCCTTTTTTGGTGTCCGATGGTTACGACAAATGGATGTTATGCAATTATTTTTCATTGAATGTTGCTAATAACGAGAGATCGGTTCGTCCGAAAGCACATTAGGTAGATATAAATGTTTTATGGCATGCTTATTTTCAACGTCAGTCCTGAGGATGTGCTAGATGTACGATGAATATCGAGGGCCACAATAAACGCTCGGAGGCTCGTTGCTGTTATTCGATCAATTTAACACAAAGTGGGTACCCTTGTTTGACAACTCAAAACGAGACGTAGCTCAAAATTTTCATTTAAAATCAATAAGCAAAGGGTATGTAATTCAAAGTGAAGGCCATTCGGCTTCATTCCACCGAGTTGCAGGGGGGTCGATAATCTGTAAAGGAGCAGGGTTTGGTTGTCTTGTGATTTGGGGCGTTCCGTAACGGCGCTGGCCTTCGTACACCTGATAAAACTGAGACTGTTCCATACGAGACGGGGATATCGGCTTATCTATCCCTCCAATATGGAACCGAATTGGCAAGACGGGCGGGTCCTCTCCGATAGCGTAATTCTTTGGTTTGATCTCAACTAGGCGATTTGCATATGCAACATGGCCGCACTGGGCTCGTGCAAATCGAACGGCACTGTTGATGCGACCTTCACAGAGTTCTACGTATAGCCACAGTCGTATGAAATTCGCTGGAAGATAATAGTTAGTATTCAAGCGTGCAACCCCGTTTTTGTGACTGCTGATACCTGGAGGTAGATGATCGGCATACAGGATGCTCATGATTTCGTCAGGACCATGGGAAATCGACATATTCCTTGTGGGGTCAATGGCGTTTGTGAGTAGGGCTGGAGCGGCGTTTTCAAGTAGTTGACGTGTAGCCGTGAAATCACCACGCACAGCGCAACATACCGCTAGATTGTAGAACTGCACAGCAATTGCCTGGGTTACAAATAAAACAACACAATATAAGTGAAACTGGAGAAGATCGAACAGGTTGTAATGTATCCCACTCTTTAATGAGCTTCGGAAAAAAGTGTGTTGACTGACTCCTATTCGAAAATTACAGTCCTCGTCAACAAATAAAAGAGATGGAGTAGCGGTCAGCATCTACACAGGCAACCATACGCAACATTGGTGAGCTTAACGGGACATCTTACACGGAGCAGCGGTATCCGACAAACACTTGTGAAACCCGATATCTTGTGGAATCCAGTAATCTCACTTCGTACCTGATCGCCATTCGCTGGAAAATCGGGGTGTCTCGTAGCAATCAGCTGCCCGGGCATGACGTCGGGCGAGCACTGGTCATTTTGGACCACCGCGACACGTTGCAGATCACCCGCCGAACTTTTGGCGCTTTTGTTTACTTCGAAACTGTCTGCTGTCGTCTTCTGACCATCCGAGCGCAGTCCACATTGTGGGTGTGTCTGGGGTAAAAGGTACGCCGGTGCGAGTGATGTACAACCGCGATTCAGACCGGAGTATGATTTGATTGAGTGGAGCGAGAATAACGAAAGACTCTCTACGCCACCAACATTATCCTTTGCTAGGAGACAGCTGCAGGCAGCCGGGAGACTGTATAATGAAAGTAGACATTTAATATAAAATAACCTGGAAAACACAACAGACGAGATAACACCGATAACGTAACGCAAGATTAAGGAAGTCGTTTCAATTCCAGAAGTTCATTGTATCAAAGGTTTTTATGGCCTGAACCAACAGTTCCGACTTGTCAGCTTGGTTTAAGATGCCAGTTGTGGACACTTACTCATCCATCATAAGATGCGCTTCAGCGAGATAAAGCCTGGCCAAGAATCGATGAGCTGGCGGTGCCAGCAGCCCGATCCAACCGAACAAGCACCCTGTCGACATAGATGCCGTGTCAATGGAGCCCGCTGGGTTGGCTTCTGTGCTGCAAAGAACCTGGTTGGCACAGTGTATCGTTTCGACAGGATTATTGAGACACAGACCAACGTAGGCACTTGTTAATAGAGTTGCTGATATGACCTGAATGAGGGCCAGACCAGTCAGGGGCTGAACTGCAGGACCTGTTGCCACCATCTACAGAAACGAAAACACAATTAATCACGGATAAAATAACATCAACAAACAGACGTGCATACCGACCTGTTTGTTGGCCCATTTAATTAGTTCGAAGCGTTGGCGGTCGACAGGTTGTTCGTTAATGCTCACCCCCTTAACGGAAATGTCATGTGGTGGCCTCGGGAGAAGGAAAAGCGCATTGCGCAAACACATTGCCGCAAATTCTAGAGTCGGTGCTGCCAGTGTTGAGGACTCGATCCAGGGTTTTATGGGCTATCAAAAAATGTTAGGCGGAGAAAGTTTATCAAAGGAACCTAGAAATTAACTAACAATGGGGAAATTAATCACACAATTCCTACGGGGTTGCTGCGTTAAACAATTAACGAAGCGCAAATGCGAAAAAACCAAGCATTAAAAACGCACGAGCTAAGGGTAACTCGTATGTTTATCAAGAGACGTGGTCGAGTGGCTGTAAAAGTGGGCAAAGCACAATAAATACCTCTTCATTACAAGAGCCAATAAGAATTTTTCTGGCATGTCCTTCTCCGACGGAACCAACCAGACAACTGGCACGCGATTCCACTTTCCAATCTGATAAGTTATCCGGGCTATAGAATAAAAAATTGTAAATTAGAAATGGCAAACCTCCATAAAAAGATGTCCACGGACTTACCACTGAACCTTAATACAACATTCGGCAAGACGTAGCCACAGTCTCGGGTTCTGTGGGAACCTCTTGACAACTGATAGAAAAGCACTAAACGCAGCTCCGGAATTCTGAGTAAGCAGAAGTTGAACTCCTGCATTGTAAAGCAAAGCGCTATGGCAACTGGCATTGAGCAGATGCAATGGTGCAGTACGAATTATCTGAGCCACTGAAGCTTTTCCTGTGTTATTTTCGCTGTTCCAGATTTCCTCAGTTGTATCCGACGCCAGGTGATCGGTGAGCTTCAGTGCACGACGCATTTTGAGGCGAGCCAGGCCGAATTCACCGATACGAAAGTGACTCAACGATAGATTATTCCAAACAAGAGGGACCTCCCACCGGACATCCTCAGACGGTGAATCCTTCATTAATGTCAACAGAGCGTTGAGATGCATCACAGTAGTCTGATGATTGTTCTAGATACACATAAACATAATACTATTTTATCGAAAAACATGACCATTCCAAGATTTTATATGTTCTATCAACATGTAATCTCGTTTTCTAGTGGTCTGCTATTCTCCCCATTCAAGAAATCATCGTTTAACGCCACTTCAATAATTGTTCACTAATCGCCGCTCGTATTTTAAATTACCCCTCCCATCCCCTCTATTCCAGTTTATCTAAATGTAAATCTCTTCGACCAATGCGTAGGCTATACCGTTCAATACCAACAAGAACGGCGGCATATCGCAATTCGGTCATTCCTTATTTGTCCCGATTTTTAGTTTCACCAGAGCAGGTGAAACAGGAACTAAAAGACAATGTTCAGATCTAATAATTGTTATACTGCCTCGTTTTACTGCTGAAAGCTTTGGTCCTCGTGACCTCAATAAAGCCACTACAATTATTATTATGCAGAAAATGTTTTTTTTTCAAAATCGTTCAAAAAATTGGGAAACACATCTTCTATGACCACAATTTAATATATATCACTACGAGAAAGCGATAATCCAGATGGAAATCGATTCGGGGCATAATTATTACCTGCAAATATTTCAACTGAGCGGTAGCATATTTCATGCTTCTGGTAGTATCCCATGTTCCGCACGTAGTGTCATCTGCAGACTCGGAGAGAAGAATGTGATCCTGTTCAGCCTGTTTGACCCGCCCAGTGAAAAGGCAGGCACGAAGGCGAAGCACACGAAGTGGTCGAGCAATACCAGCAAGTATGGTGAGAAGCTCATCCTCTATAGTTGTTTCAGCGCTCTTTTTAATGACGTCAAGTTGGTGGAGCCAATGTGCTAAATTCATTTATCAAAATGAATTAACAAGAATAATTCGAAATAAACTTTCGTTGTGAACTTACAAGAAATGTCAAAAACCCTCTGCGGACGCTGAAGACAGAGGTTCGCATCAAGCCAGAGCATAAAAATCTTTTGACAAATTAGCACCCCGGCGCTTATAGGAAATTGAATGAATGCAGGCTTCGTGTCAGAATCAATTAAACCCAGAAGGCTGGCCAACAGTCGTTCAGCATAACTGAATTGCCGCCACTGAAACATGGTCAAAGCATAATTAAAATGCAAAGATATAACAGCAGATCCTGTGGCTTGAGAGGTCGGATGTAAGCCACCAGAAATACGCCCGGGTATACATTCTTTATTTTCCGTTATAGGAGACCCAGCTAGAAACGACGCTTTTTGTAGCTGTGCGAGGTAATCATCGGAACGCGAAGAGTTGAATTGAGATCGAAATTCGACAAGAGCCTTGTTTGCTAAAACCTGAATATAGTGAACGATAATTGGAACACTTTAAAATCATAGTATGCTAAACGATTTCGATACCCTATGGTCTGAGGATCGTGTCGATGAAAGCTTCCTCATATAGGTCCAACACACATCCAATTTGCCCGCATGATATGCTAGTGTCGCATCTGACGCGAATTTAGCTTCATCTGACGAGTATTGGTTTGACATACAAAAAGGATCACTATACCAAATAAACCAATCGCACTGTGGCATAAATTGGTAGTTCAAACAATTGATATGGCTGATAAAATGTAATGTAATTGTTTTATTTAAGCAGCACCGGCGAAAACGTGCAGCACTAAAAAATGTATGGAAATTGAAAAATAGGATTTTTTCATTGTTTGTAGCATTCACTAATCTTCAATAGAGAATATAATTCCAATAGTCTAATTTCCAGTATTCTGTTAAAAAATATATAGGAGATTAAAATCGATCGGAAAGGAGATTAAAATCCCCGAAAATATATTTAGCCCAATTCATATTTACGTCAGAAAATGGAATGGACATCACTAACGCGCGCATTAGTCATCATGTCAAGAAACCATCGTACCCCATAACCGTGGTGCTCTGATCTATAACGATCGAATGGGAAAGACCAACATTGTACTACAAGACGGGAATCAATCTGAGCTGGTCAACATAGAACAAAAAGTTTTTTTGCCACGCCGCCAGTGCTATTAAATGTGTTATTCAAGTTCTATTATACCGTTATACCTTTAATTTCTTCGATTGCAGATGATTCTAAGCCCACTTCTTACACTTAGTATCAATACGATAGCGCGA
Organism: Proteocephalus fallax; assembly: GCA_028672205.1. Classification (NCBI taxonomy): domain Eukaryota; kingdom Metazoa; phylum Platyhelminthes; class Cestoda; order Proteocephalidea; family Proteocephalidae; genus Proteocephalus; species Proteocephalus fallax. Next base: position 271,988 of record JAPUBX010003984.1, on the reverse strand, counting down.
AGGGAATCTTCTTGAATCACACTTGTGTCTGATATCGTGTCAGTATGCACGTCGCAAACGTGCACCCAAAGTCCTCTATGACCACTGGATGGGCGTTGGTCTATCTAAAATATAAAGAAAGTTAATCCAAGGTTTTTGGCCTTGTGAATGAGCTGTTCAGAACATCGAAACCCGCCGGCCACTAGACAAAACGTTCATCGATTTACTGGAAATCGTCGTTCGTATCTAAGAAGTCGATCCTTGGATCTTGGTCTTCTGATTACTCACTTAATCTTCATTCCGCCTCGCGTTGTACCTCTTTATCCAAGTGTCTATAGCTGACCTCAAAAGTTTGACGGCGACTGGTCCGGATAGGCTCCAACCCACGGTTCTGAAAATGTGTAACCGTGAGATTTCTTCGATTTTCACCCAACTCGAAAATTATTCCAAAGGAGAATGTTATTTTCCTTCGGAATAAAGAAATGTCGCTATAACTCCAATTTCCCAAACTGGCCAATATTTCCTTGGGATCTGTTAAGTATAGACCTATCGTCAACTCCTCTTTGTGGTTTTAAGTGATTGAATGGAATAGATAGAATTCTTCGACCATCCCGTGTCATGGATATGGTGACAAAAAGCAGCGTCCGTATTGCGCATGCTTTGTATTGTGTGTCCCTGAAACCCGCTCGATGTATTTGTGATAAACCGGGCGTTGCATTGCATTGTGTTACTTTTGTAGTAAACGTGAGTCACTTTTCAGACGGTCACAACAATTTTCATATTTACACCAAACAAAGACATAGGGAATTTTTCAAAACGAACCAGGTACCAAACGTTTGTTAGCTGGTTCCGGAAAAGTCGACATCAGCAGTCGTCGAAGCAGCACTGAGAATGCCATTGATTAGCAAAATTATTTTTCAGAACGGTGGTTCAAATATGTGGAGCTGTGGCTCGTAAATAGTGTGGTGAAATAGGAGTGACCGGCATGTAAAATGCATTGGTACGAAGCAAGTCAATTTAGTACATGAGGGATGGTCGCCTTGTTGAACGATAGGTCACTCGGTGCATTGACGTTGATGGGCTCGTTTATTTTACCACATATTAAACAATCTGCTCATTATTTTTTGCATCAGCTAGGTTGCTTTTTCGAAATCTGACCTTGCGGCATCGAATTGACACGAAAATAAAATTTCACATCCAGTGAGGTGTAGTAACCGCATCACACATATGGCTCTAGAGACAGTTCGTACATACCCGTAGCTTTTAGGCTCCCATCAAAAAATAATAATAATAATAATAGTATTCGCTTTATTAAGGTCACGAGGACCAAAACTTTCAGCATGAAAATTTACAATAAACACGTCACGATTATACGTAGAAAATGCAGAATAAGTTAAGAGGAATCAAAGACTTAACATCGAGGTAAATTTGCAAGAAAGGCCAATTTAACCCAGGAAGTATATAAAGTTTGGCAAACGGGAAATGGTGGCCATTGAGAAAGCCTCAGCAAGCCTATCAAGCCAAAGCCTATCAAGCCAAAGCCTATCCAGGCCCTATCAAGCGGAGTAATGTTGGTAAGTTTTGTATAATACATGATATTTATATTCAGTGTGCATACGTGCTGCGTAAAATGCAGCCGCGTTTATGAAGACATCAAATGTCAAACTTACATAATTTGTTTTATAACGTGGTATTTCGCAATCATACAAACCCATTCAAGGCCAGGACAAAGGTTCGGTGCGGTGTACACAACGAATTAAAAGTTATTTTAGGATGTCAGAACCATTACGTTATCCCGAAACGTATCTTACATCTACCACAAAGGATGTTCTCTTAACAATCTCTCCCAAACTCCCCATCGATGCTGATTTGATGGAATGTCCTTGTGTTACACTAGGCGGTCGTCTAAACATTGCAGCCATGGATGCCCATTGCTGTGATTTTATGCGAAGGGGAGAACTAAAATCTGCTTTCGATTCGATTGCGCATACAATATACCGCGTTTCTCTTGCCTTCGAAACCCAGGGGGACGTTGTTGAAAGCGAAACGATTAGCTGGCTTTTCACCCCAGAGAGATATTTATTTTTGAAAAACCTCGCGCGTCTTGGAAACACCAGTGATCGTTTACCTATTATCCTCCACCTTATTTCTATCCTCGAATATTCATTGTCGCACCAACTTATTGATGAAGAAGGCCGATCTCCAAATAGCTTAGATGAAGTTGTTGATAGCCCACGGCTTACCCAATTTCTCGATTATTCCATGTTGGATGTTCTTAGACTCCTTTTTGCGCCCGTTGCGTCCTTGAATTTGCACAAACTGCTGTGGTATGGGTTCATATCTCCAAGTGACAATGAATCCATTATACCCAAAAGCCTAATGCATTTTCTCTTTGCTTTAATTGAATGCATTGGTGAACAGCTTATAAGTAAAAGGCAAGCTCCAATGAAACACGCATTAACACTTGATGAATGCCACATTTATTTATCAAAAGAGATTTTCACAAAGGATCTTAGGATGCGCGTCTTTCCGGGGCCTGGTGAAATGGACATTACCTTTCTTAAAACATTTAGTGATTTATACGGCACCAGTCGCTTTCGTGATGCAACCTCGATGGGAGTGCTATGTTTGTCGACCATTTTGCGAAACGAGATTTGTCGTGTTCTTAACTGGTCCGAAGGTGTCATCTTCTTTGAGGATCGGCCCTGTGTGACTCCGGAGGGGATCCTTCGATTGGATTTACAGGGTGTCTATCCTCAGCGTATTAGCGCAGCTGACTGGATGCTGTTTGGTGAACGTATTGGTGGCGAGAATCTTATTGTATTATCCACTATCTTTTGTGATTCCAATGGTTCACGACTTCGCGAGCGTCTGTCACATGGAGAACTCTACCAGGAAGGGAATCAAGGGGGAAAGCATTGGCAAGATATCTGTCGCTACGTACATTTTTGTTTGGCCAGTGTCTTGCAGCACCTTGTCGCAGCATCCTTCGGACAGCCTGGCAACCTAGACTTGGCTCTTCACTGTGGTGCCACACAGCCCCTTGTCCGTTTTGCCATGGTTGCCTCCTCTCTATGGACTTCATGGGCAACACTTTGTTCATTTGTGATGGAAATATACGCGATACCTCCATTGAGCGATGCCATCGAGGAAAATCTAACCCTATGGTTTCCGAATATTCCGAATATGACTACTGATGAATGGCGTGATGTCAGGAATTCCGTGCGTTTTTTTATTTAAATTTCAGTGTTGAGTTGGAATCCTTATTTCCATAATTCGAGTTATAAGTTTATCCTGAAATTATATGACGCGTTAACGTTGTAACGTACTAGAAGAATGTGATAGTATTGTATATAGGGTTGGATTAACCCTGAATGTATAATAGACGGATTGCCTGTAATACCGGTATAACGCTGTAAGCCAACCGAGACCCTTGACGAATACGACACGTGCAGCAACGATAATTCGTATTCAAAAGTGTAACGTACGATATACGTTAATATAGTAAAACACAATTAATAATTAGAGTTAGCAATCACCACAAAGAACCGACTTAGGCTCGGGTTTCCCACCCTTGAAATTGAAGAATTATTAAGTAGCTTGTCCCCTTTTCATGCCTTCATTTGCAGGAACCGTTTCGTTTATCAGAAATATGAACATATCGAACGCGTATCTTACATAATTTCCGGCATACGAGATTCTGTGGTGCCAGTAAAGGATACAACAACCATCCACAATTAATGTATTAATACATCTCCCTATTTTGTCTAGGTAGGCTTTTTGCCACGCATCGATTCCAGCCATCTTTGGCAGTTGAAGGTCTTCATGGTGGAGATCACCAGAAAAACACAAGGCCGAGCTTATGAGCCCACTCGGGTTATCCATCGGCTCTTAGACTTAATGCAATCCTGTGAAGCTCTGGTCAGGTGGATGTACAGGAGTTTGGATCAGTACCTAAGAGATGAAGATGTACGTTTGTGGAGCGTGGACTTACACTGTTTGCATTTATGTCCCGAGAAAGCGCTCCTGAGACTCCGTCAAGTCAGCTAACTCGGTAATAGACAGAGCGGTCCTTTAAATATTTACAACTTTGCTTGCTTAACCATAAGCTGGCTAGTTTTGATTTCCGCCATACTAATAGGACAGATGTCATTTTGCGATGAATGAAACACTGTTAATTACGTTTCTCTTACAAAACGACAAGCCATATCCGCGAAATGGAATATTCAAATACCACATGTCTTTGATAAAAACTTAAACAGAGCTTCAAATATGTTATGGGTTTGTGTGTTGTTTTTCTTGAGTTTATACCACACCATATGTTGTAGTCGGTCCGTCGATATTTATTTTTTCCTGTTTTAGTTGAACAACCTTAGCTCGGATACGCATTTTGGCATTCCAATGGCTGTGTCCATTCTGGCTGTTGTCGTACGCAGCTGTTGCCATCGGGAGGGTTTATGGCGCTCCTTGCTTCCTGGTGACTTCTTTTCTGTAGAATCGAGCCTACTGGAATACAAACCCCCTTTATCAAGACAATACATTACGTTAATTAACCGGCTTGAAGAACTGCAGTTGCAATTAAGTAAACGGGTAGTAAGCCGTGATTATAACTACATCTCTCGTTATTGTAAATCATTTAAAATTGGAATGCCGGAAACGCCGGTTTAATTGAATCCATATTTATATTCTCGATTTTTATTTTTCAATAAATCAATAGTATTGCGGCATGAGGGTTAAGAGTGTAAAAGGTTCTCTGTCGACTTGTATGAATTCGAGCATTTCAAGGCGAGTGGGGAATGGCGATTATTCGTTAGCGTAACCTGTGGTTGACAAGTACATGCCGCGTGTGAATAACCCGTGCGTGTGAATAGAGTTCTAACCTTGAAGAGAACCTAAGGATGACTCTGGCAGTTGCGGAAATAGGCCCGACAACCGCCCAAAATGTCCACAGAAAATATACCCTTCAGCAGATATGGCAACAAAAGGATAAGCCCCCCCCCGCAAATATTCCTTGATGCTACGCAAAATTAATTAAAGCTCAGGCTGATTCTTTTCGTGTTCGGTATCGGTTCACACGCGGGGCTGTTTTTCCAACTGGAATGGGTTTTCTGTGTTTTTGAGGTCGCTGTGCGTTAGGGACGTGATGGTGAAACGGTTATGAATTACCTATTTCAGTTCCTTTTTTTTAGGTACCTGAGAACGGCGACAACTCAGGAGCGGTTGGTGGCTTGGTGCCACTGGTTTCGCGAAATCCATCTTGGGACAGTTTAGGGGATATTGCCCCCTTACCCGTTCAGTTAGACCCATGAATATATAACCTTAAGCACCCCAGTGTCATTTAAATGTATCATGCTGCAGAGTTTAGATATCCAGAACCTCGGATGGGCCCATCTTTTAAACAATTTCCTCTGAAGCCGATCTCTTTGTGCCTCTCATTTCGGAGACATGGATTGTGACAATAGCCAACGATAGCGCTCAACCATCATAATAACATTGGCATCAACCCCTGATTCATTCTGAGAATGTCAAATTACAGGAGAAATAAATAGACAATTAATTTGGATATGCATATTAATCATGCATAACGTATGTTTATATGAATGACCCGATCAACCACCGAATTTGAGAGTAATTTGTTAGAAAAACCATGGCGAGCAACTGAACCATTAGCCCTTGCCTAGAAGACTGTCGTTCTATGAATTTAATATTCAACTACGTGAATATCCAGAGAATATATCTTGGAATACATAGACCATGTAAACCTCTACTGTAATTCCACGAGTCAAATCGACCAAAAGACTATGCAAGGGCGTTTATAATTTCCTTTGGAAAAGATAACTTCAGCCTGATTAAGGCAATAAGTTCCCCAAAGTTTGCAAAATATTCAAAGCGTTTATACTAGAACTGTTTAGTAAAAATTCTCTATGACCCGCAGAGTATCGCATAATTAAGACTAAGACGAGTTACTCAGAATCCAGCCCCACCATCCAAGACAATTAAATATTCGACAAGCAAATCGGTGGCAAATTAATCATGTATTATTCAGCTTTTCATGCCGACGATATTGCGATCGCTATTAGGACCGGAAGCGAAAAAATGTGTTGCACGCTTCGTCAACTTCGTTGCTTCCTGAAAATGTTAATTCGGAATAGTGCCGTAATATATTAAAACTCCGGCGCGTTTACAATGGGCGTTAATTGTACATTAAATCAATACCGGTCCCGTTCAATCAATTGGTGTACTGAGCACCAGGCCCTCGCTAACTGCAAGTATCCCCTATCTATCGGCGACCAGGACAATAACGTAGGCCTGGGAGAAAGCCTCAGCGAACTTGCAATCGATTCTCAGCCACATACATGACTTTGTAAAGGCAGTTGTGGTGGACATCTACGCATCGAAAACCAAATATTTATCGGCATTCTCCGAACACAACGCAAGTACTATCATCGGTGTGCCAGTTGAGTATACCCCAGCTTTCAAATATCTGGACTCCACTATCCTGCTGAATGGTCAATTGAATAAAGACGCAAAACTACTTTTAATTAGGGCCCGGAAGACTGTTGACAAATGACCACGTCTGCCACACTGCAATTCGTCCTATCTTACCTAAGTTTGCGAAGCCTGGCAAATGCGCGTCGAAAATACAAGGAGATTGGTAGTATTCGATCACTGGCGTCTACGACGAATCTTAGAAGCGGGCAGGCGGAACCAGCCCTCCAGCGATGGAATAGGACGACACTAATGAACTGTCGTCCCTTATAGATGGCCGTTAGCGGTGGTTCAGCCACGTTCAAAACCATTCAGAAACTAACCTTTAAAATCAGTGCCTCGAGTCGTCACCTGGTCGCTGTTGGCGCTGCCGAAGTGGCGAGCAAATAAAAATGTGGATAGGTACTATCAGATATGTATTGGTATCGTCCGTCTATGAAGTGCGCCACTGGAGATAGACCATGAATACAATCGGCTTAGACATGGCCTTATTATGCCGCCCGTTGGACGCTACAATTCGCGAAATTTATGAAGCCCTTTCATTTTCCCGCAGCAAAGTAGAAGAAAAAACACAATGCTTAATGGCTTGGAAAAAACACTTAGCATTTACTATACGGCACTGACGAAAATCCAACAGAATGCAACTTTGGAAACACACAATTCCCCCAAACATATGTTACCGTCGATCCAGATATCACGATTTATCAAAAACGTCAAATTGGATCTCCGTCCTGTCGTATCCCGATGATTCTCTTACAACCTCTAGTCATTCCAATATTCTTTCTGCGATCTGTTCAAAGTTAAGGATATATTTTTATTGCCGTAGAAACAGTTGCCAAGATTGCATCATAATAAACGTTGTCGTGACAACCATTCGCGTCCAATTCCTTCATGCTGTGACCGATAAGACTCCGCATTCGACTAGCCCCCGAACGGAGACACCCAAAGCATGGAATTCCGTGATCCGCATCTATATCATAAATCATTTAATGTGCTAGGTCGTCGCTTTCAGAAATCGCTGCTTGGATGGAAGCGAACCCATTGAGAAAATGTAAGGACCGAGATTAAATAATTAAAAAAACACACCTGCTTATGCGAATCAAAAACAAATATATCTAAGTAAACGACCGTAAGCACACGATAACCTTAATGGATTTGCACTACAGCATAACCATTCGAATTAGGTTAACTTTGTTTAAACGTTTTATCGTTAATAACAATTGTACACGCATTGCCACTTAGGCATCTGTCTTATTCTGAAAATGCCACCACAGAAGAAGAAGGGTAAAATAGCGTCCTACTTTTCCCATGATTTTATAATTGCGAATCATGGGGACATTGTTAGCGTCTTTGCTATGTTCTTCGTTGGCGGAATGCTGTTTCCAGTAAGTGAAGAGCTTTTTATTTTTGTATTTGCTTGACTAACTACCACTACACTGTCCCGTTTGTACTTAGTTTTAACCATTTTTTTCAATTTTAGAATACGTCTCGAGTCGCATCATTGTTTGTTGCGATGCAGCATAATGCAAGCAGTGAAAGTATGCCATATCCTATATGTAATTTATTTGTATAGAGGATGTTGTCAGCATGTCAGATATCGTTTACACAACTGGCTTTTACGACATTCTAACAATTTTCTTCTATACTTTGATTTGTATCATCTTGCATGCCGTTATCCAAGAGTACGGTCTTGACGTAAGAACACATATATTCTTATCTGGGGTCAATATAGAAAATGTCAAAACGTCTCCATTTGCCTCGATTTGGGCAATCGAAATTCAATGAATCTGGCCAACTTCTATGTTTCTACGTGCTTTCGACATACTGGGCCATATATGCGATGATAAACGAGTCTTTCCTGACGGGCCTTGACGCCCTTTGGACAGGTTATCCCCACTCCGTCATGCCATTTTGGATCAAAGTCTTCTTCATCGTTCAGGTATTTTCATTTGTTTACGTTTATTTGAGTTAGATAAGTTATTGGCTCCATAATTTTCCCGAACTATACTTCCAAAAAGTCAAAAAGAGCGAAATTCCAAACCGAATATTTTACTCTTTCCTGTTTCTTGTCGGTATTTGCGGGGGGTATTTCATGAAGTGAGTTTATATATTGACCTAATATTTTTAGCTTCAACAAGCTTACTATCATTCTGCTTATTTTGCATTACGTCACGGATTCGTTCTTCCATCTGGCAAGACTGATGACATTTTACAGTTGCAATACTATTGCCACTGCTAGGTATTGTTACTGTATTCTTTCTCTATTACATCGTTTAGTTTTGCCATTTACAATGGTTTGTATGTTGTATGCCGAATGCTATGCACAGTCCTTGCTTTCCTAGCCTTCTAGTAAGTTGTAGTACCAATTATGAAGATTTTAGTTACGGACTACCGCAATATAGCGTTCAGTCACTGGATATATCCGAGGGAAACTTCAATACCTGGCTTATCAGGTAATTTATTAAACTGTTTTTTACGTTTTTATTTATATTGAAAAATTTCTAATTCGTTTTATTTTCTAGGTTTAACTGTATGTTGTTTGTACTTCTCACAGAGGCGCACATGGTGTGGACTTTCATCAATTATCATTTGACGAAAATACGTGAAAAGAAAGCCCAACTACACGCTAATAGCGTATATCTCACAAATAATGATCTGCAAAAAAGACGCGAGAGACCACAGAAAAAGGGTATACCATCAAGGGTGTTCTTTAATTTAGCTATGCAGTCGATTTAAACATTCGTATTAATTTTTTAGGTAAACTGGACGACGATTTACCAGAGCATCGCAATGACGTTGTTAAACAAAGAAAACAAAAACGCAGCAGTTCCTAAATCGCTGCTACTTGGTCTGCATTATGAAAAGTACCCCAAACAAACAACAAAGGATGCTCTTTCATACATTTGCCTTGATGCTGTTTAGGTGGAATCCTTCATTTTCTTCTCCGCTTGTCTGATGTACATGCTCCAACCTCCCATTGCTTCTTGATACTTAATGGGGTTTCTAGTGCTACTTTAAATAATATTTACGTCGCGTAACATCGTTTATTCTTACTCCCAATGGTAGCTCTTCTGCATTAACCAAACTGTGCAGTAAAATTTTCCCGAAGTAAAAAACCTCAAACATGGACTCCGCTTTTTCTTCCCCAAAAACGGTGTACTTAGTTGAAAAAAACAATTCACATATAAAGAACTGCTAATAACTAGTGGCAGTACACTAGGCCTGTCCTCGGTTAAGGAATTTTTTGACACGGTAGATGCGTACGATCCAATTAACTGAGGTGAATGCTTCTTCTACCGACTGCAACTTGAAGTCCTTGTTGCCGATATTGGCGTTGCGTACTCGATCATAACCCGGCGGGTGGTCTAAAATGAAAAAGTTTTATTTGCATATTTCATAGAAGTCGGTAGTACAAATGGGAGAACCGCTTCCTCATTTTGCAACTATTTAATTACTATAATTGCGGAACCAAGGCTCTTTAATTCCATCAATCAAATGAGTATGCTTGGTGCAAACCTGAACATGCAGAAACGAAACTCACTTTGGGAGGTGTACTTTTCCCAGAAACGGTAGTAGGACAGTTTGTAGAGAAGACAATTGAGGAAGGTGGGTGAGCCCTCATGGTCAATGCGGTATTCACCGGCTTTGCTGAAGTAGTCCGTTTCCTTTATGTGTCTGCCCTTCTCCGTGGACCCCGCGATACGAACCATCCAGAGAAACTTATTCACGTCTGCAATGAGATAACAGGATATGAAAGAGCGAGCGGATATAATTTTCCGGGATGTGCAAATGCCGGTTCTCTCACCGTCAGAAGAATAGGAGGAGGCTCCACCAAATATCACTAGAACGTAGTCAACATCGAGCTCCCGCAGAATCTCGTAAGCCTCCTCTTCACTCGAGGCCATTGCTTGCCCGACCCGACCGATGTGGGTGTTATTCCAGGTGTTGTTGTCCACAAGGACCGTCCGGTTGGCGATTGCCGTGATCTGGTAACCGTAGTCCCACCACGACATAATTTTCGCATCCTAGACAAGAACCAACTGAAGTCGTTTTTTATGGTTATAGGAACAAAGTTAATCAGTATTTACGTGCAACAAGGAAAGACAAGAGCCGAATTTTGGTATGCGGCCATTTGTTGGGCATGAGCTTAACCATGTTTTAATTGAGACACAAACTAAAGGGTTGTGGGGGATGTCACAATCATAATGAATAATTGTGTTGATTATTTAATTCATTAAATAATACCGTGTAAAACCGATGGGTAGAAAATAATGCATAAACAGGGCAAAAAGACTCAATACAAGTGGGGTTAACTCAATCAAGCAATTATAATGAAATTTAACAACCATACTGCCCTACCGATAGCGTATTTTGGCGCAACCAATAATAGGCTTCTCTGTAATCGTCGAAAATAACCTGAGAACCGTCAGAACTTTGGGCGGCCATCACAATACTCGGAGATGAATAGGCGCTTGAGGTGACCCAAACGCAATGTTGACTGTACAGAGCAAGCACAATCGAAACAGAGAAAACGACGAACGAGGCTACCTGTAACACAGAAGAATAGGCCATAGAATAACCATACTCTTCTTGTGAAGTGCAAATTCAGTTGCAAATATTTCGACCAAGAAACCTACATGACTTTTGAATGGGTAGGTGGAATCAATCCTACCGGCGGTGGAGGACGATGCCGTCTTGCCCAGACTGGATATACCACCGATTAAGCGTTTTGCTTTGTTTTCGCCGATGCCAGAAACAACGGTACCAGAAGTGGGTGAATGAGAACCCGAGTCAACATTCGGTAGGAATGTTCGCAAAATGTTGGAAACCGCAACGCCTGAGAGGATGCACATGACGGGTGCCAGAACCAGCATGAGACGCACCATGACACCCTACGATGGCGGAGGGGGATAGAACAAAACAATTAGTTGTCAATCGTATTTTTGATTAAAAGTGGATATAATGTTGTTGAATCATTAATATAGTTGATTATGAATAGTCTACTTTAACCAAATAGGCTATAAAATAAGCCGGGCATGCGCCAATAATCAGGCGAATTGGGGTTAAGATGGCGGAAACCGACGGCATCCCGAATATTACATCAACGATTTCCACATATGGCCCCTGCATTATTGAGGTGCCATATGACGCCACCTGTAAAATATTCTCAAGACTCTTCGTGGAAGGCCCATAAAGCCGGCTCATTCACTAACAGGAGAATTTCGCAAGAAAAATATAAACAAGGACATACCGAGAAGTAGAGGCTTAAAACACCGTAAATGATAATGAAGATATTGCTATCTGTCATCCTTTTGAAACAATAGTAAAGCCCAACTGAAAGGCGAAAGAGTGGTCATTGGGTAAATAAAATAACAAATCGAAGGCTTACCGGGGAAGAAAATGGTCATCACATGCAAATCAAAGAAGTATGACCCCCAACTTGTAGGCTGATGCTCGGATACGGAAGCGATAATGGGAAGATAATTTTTCGCATAACTGGGGTCCAAAAGAGAGTAAAACCTGCCTGTCCATGGGGCGATTTTACCTAAAAATGGCATGCCGTGAAAACGATAACGCATCCGATTATCGACAGATAATACAGTAATCCAAATGGAGATATTACCGGACATATAGATCACAGATGCAGCTGCACAGAGAATGAACCCAATTGTTGAAATTGCGAATCCGATAATTCGAGAAAACGTTTCCTGCAGAGTCCTTTCCTGGAGATAGCCAACGCACGCGACGATTTGGCAGAGCCCAAAGACACCAAGAGCCTAAACACTGCGTAGACATAATTATCAATAAACTTACACCCATATGCTCACTTGATAAAACCGGGAGGAAGCCGACAAAACTTATCTGCATAGATAACAGAGTACCGATGCAATAAAACTAAGAGTACGGCGTAATGATGATGGAAAAGAACATACGATAGAATAGGCAACGTAAACACGATGCGAAAATCGCCCCGATATCATAAGCACAAGAACATGCAATGGGATTGTGTTAAGAAGGAAAACATATCCTCCCCACGAAGACACCATGACAAAATATGCGAGTCCGGTGAAAATAGAGTACATAATTGACCCACTGTTTACGGATTTGACCCAAAAAAAAAACGTAAGCAACATGCAGAAGATAGCAATGCCTTCGTTGTCGTAAGAGCCAGCAACAGATCGGCTTGTGTATCCGGGTACGATGGAAATAAGAGCAGCCGCAACAAGCGCTGAAGGGAGATCAACTGCCTCTTTTGTTAGCATGAAAGTAACAATAACGGTAAAACTATAAAGATTAAAGCAGTTGTATAAAACTGACCTCGAAAAGGCGGGAGCGAAGAAAACACAAACATTGCGAATGTCCACTGTAATATGGAGAAGATGGAACAATCGATAAAACATAGTTGCCGCGACCATTAGGCCTGGGTATATCGTTCCTCCGATAATGCGCCCAAGAGGATACCAAGCCATGTCATCAAACCAGTTATGAAACTTATAGAACCCTTCCTCCGCCATGTATTTCGTTGTTCTGTAGTTAAAGTATGGGTCAAATTCGTGAATCATTGATTCGAAACGCAATACAGAGAATAGCCTAGTTAAGAAGGCTAACAAATAACAAACTAAAGGATATGCTACCAATAATTCCTGATACGAATAGAATTAAAATCAGTAGCAATGTTTGTTGTCTTTGACCAGAGAAAAATGTATAAACGCCCATCATTTTCTAATGAGAAAGCGCACTAAAACCCAGCTATTTGATTCGCGCACAACTTTACGTCATAAAAACAGCACTCTGTCTCAGTGGAAGAAAACTATTTTATTCTATTATAATAACGCTTTTATGAAACTTCCAAATAAATCATAATCGATTTTTTATTTTTGGTTTTAGTCTCCATTAGTACTTTGTTTTAACGGGACTGTGCCGGCTTGAAACCGGTACATTTGAGATCGTCGATTACGCTAACGTGAGCTCTCTAATACATTCTACTTTTTTATATCAAGAAAATGACGAAGCCAAGTACGCCTAAAACGAAAATTCTCCTTACTAAAAAGGCCATTGCGAAGAAAACGTCCATGGACGAACGTCAACCGACTTCTCTGGGTATTGACGTCAGAGAACCTGGAGCGAAATCAGTGGCGGCGCAAATCCGCGAATTGGCGACCGGAATGATGATTCTTCTGGCAGAGCGTCCGAACAGGACGCAGAACAAGGTAGAGTCGCCGCTCATCCCTGCCCCTGCTAGAGCCGATATCTGATATCCCCGTACTTCCCACCCCACCGTGCCCTTCCAACTCCGTAACTATCCGTCCCTCCTCCACGCCCGTTAACTCTCTCTCCCATGCAGTGTTTCCTAATTCCTACAGTCTCTTGATTTATTTATGGTACATTTTTTAGGCTATTAACTTTTACACAGTCAACATTTTTGGAGTCACATATATTTGTAAGATTTCCGTCGGTGACTGTTCTAATCTCGGCATCCTCTATGGGGAGGCAAATAATAACGAGGTTACTCATAAGATCATGAACTTATGTTTCAGTTCTGTTTTCTATAACCCAATATCAGGAATCTCAACCAAGATTCAATCGAGTGCTGTTTAATCAGGCTAGCCTCTCTCGCTAACATCCGTTAATTAGAGTCGAAGACCGTGTTGTGGTCAAGGCACAATCAAAACCGCACGTTTCGTTCCATTATTTCACGACTATACTCTAATCAGAGTGATCGTTTGACTTACTAGGCATGCTAAAACGACACAATTTTGACTTCGAACAAGGACCATATGCCCACTTGCAAGTATTTATCGAAGACAACATCATCTAAAAATTTAACATGTATTCGTTCCACGGGTGACAGTAGTGTAACAACCGCGACAAAACAAAATGGGGTTTTAAGGTCACTACAGGGTATCTGTGTCAATTGCGGTCTAACGGAGTTTCGAAATTCTCTCTCCGCGTACTTGATGAATAAACTCATTAATTAAAACACGATTACCTATGGTGAAACCCTGTGTGATTGTATAAAATTTGTGGTTATTGATTTGTAACAGTTTGGGAGTAAAATTGCCATCAAACAGAAATGTTAGGGACGCTGATAAAGCAAAGAATGCGGCAAACCTTACCGATAAACTCCGATCGACACACTTTAACAAATGAACTCAAACTATCCTCACCGGAACTAACGATTCATACCTCGATAAACGAAGAGCAACCAGGTAATGTATCCACCATCCGCAATAATAATAAAATGATTACAAAGCCACACCTCGATGCATTAAAGGAATAATCGCTTGCATCGATAATGCCGCCTTAAACGTCGTTCGCAAGCAAACCAGTTCATTACTTTCATTGCGGGAGGACGTTAGTTCGTATGAAACCCTTAGTGACCATAAAAGACACGCGTTTTGGATAGGGCCTTTCAATGGCCACCATTTCCCAAACTTTTTATACTTCGTAGGTTAAATTGCAAATTTACCCTGTTGTTACTTCTTTTATTCTTCTTAACTTATTCTGCATTTTCTACGCATAATCGTCACTTTCTGTAACATTTTTGTTTATTGTAAATTTTAATTCTGAAAGTTTTGGTCCTCGTGACCTTAATAAAGCGAATATTATTATTATTATCATTATTATTCACCCGCTCGAGTTCTCAAAAGCACAAATTTGGTCAGCATCCTCGCCCCGTTCGTGGTGAAGTAGAAGTTAAAGATAACTGCGAAACCAATGTCTTCACTTTTCGGAGAATAGATGAGTCGTTCTATCAACGGCGGACTAAACCCTTGTTCATTTTACTCCATCCCTTCTACCCCTGAAAAAAAGTATTACTTTATCTTGTTATAAGTATATAGAAGGCAACCAAACACTTCATCCATCACACGCAATTCCATTACATTTTCACATCCACATCAAAGAAATTGAGTCAATAATTGATAGAAAATTAGTTGGTTTTATTATGGAATACATTACTTATTGCAAGCAAATTTAGCGGAAGTACGGAGGAAACCGGAATTACCAACAAGGTATGACATAACAATGATGTTTTAAGGATTACTTTCATACCCTTCACATTTAACCGCAGCGTTCAGTACGTCGACACCTGATTTTTGACCGTCGATTTTTCTTTGACAACTAAATTGTAAGGAAAAGCAAGCGATATTAAAAAAACTCATGCCGGGTCTTTTGTGAGATTTAATTTAAATTCGAAATTAAAATCTCTGTACCTTAGCCGTTTTCAATTAGGCGTTGCGTGGTTAATCATAAAGTATTTCCACTCGGAAGAGTCAATAGCGTCGGTTACATATTTAAAAAACGTTTCGGGGCTTGCTTGAATAAATAGCGGGCCATTCCAATACGTTTTTGGATTGCTGATATCTTACATTATTTCGTGGTTATTTCTGATAGTTAATTTCGCGTTTTACGCATTCAGATATCTTTATACTGTTGCGTGTTAGACCTAATCTTAGATGTTTTAACTGTAAAAAACAGTACACTGGTATGTACCAGACCGGCGTAATATGTAGGAGACGCAATGATTATAGGGAATACATATATATGGATATATAATGACAAAGTGTATAACTTAAAATATGAGTAAAACTTTGGGTAAAACTGTGGCGTTTCATTATAACGGATGAACTACCAGACTGGTCCTTGATTGGGAAGGAGGGAGATATTGCTCGAGTCTTTTCGATTGAAGCTAAGGTCAGCTGTGGCCGCGTGTGATCCAGAGTGAGGCATCATATTGAGAAGGAGAGAGCGAGTCACTTCACTCTTGATGACCCAGATAGCACTTGTCATCGCTCTAGAGGATAACCACCCCGTAGAAAGTGTGGCGGCGTCCCACGGGCGCATGCTGGATATTATGCGAAGTAAAACCAACGTATTATGTGTTTTAATGTGCCATTTTAACAATTTGCTGTAAAACGCAACTTTATTCTTACCACACATTATAGCTGATGGAACGCGACCAAACGCAGATTTTTTACCCACGTGTTCCAATTTAGATGGAATAAAGCATGGACGGATTAAAAAAACTTCCCGTTATTGCAATTTGTGGGGCTACTGGAACAGGAAAGTCGAAACTTGCAATTGACGTTGCAAGACGCCTTAATGGTGAAGTTATCAACGCCGATGCATTACAGTTGTACAAGGGTCTCGATATTGCTACAAACAAGGTGACAAACCTTCATGTTTTCATTCTCTTATATCTATTCATCTTTCCACCCAATGAACCCTAGAACTTATAGACCCTTTGTTCAATTTACGTTTATTCGTATTTCTAGTCGTCCTTCGTAAGTGATTTACAATGGTGAATACTAATATTCTATTTATTTTTAACCCCAGGTTACAAAGAAGGAGATGCATGGTGTAAAACACCACTTACTTGGTTTCCTGAATCCCGTTGAAGGATTTTGCTACAACGTGCACCTCTATCGGCGGGATTGTTGGCGGTTAATCGATGAAATTAGGGGCCGTGGTTCAATGCCCATAATTGTCGGCGGCACTCACTATTACATCGAAGCGATTCTTTGGGACGATTTCCTTCGGAATAAAGACGAGCAGGTGGCAGCATTAAAAAAGGTTGACGATATTGATCACCAAGACATCGATGTTGACTTACTACCTCGCAGGTCATGGCCATCGGAACTTCTGTAAGGTGAAACTCCTTTTAATTGTTTATACCATTACTTTATTCAGGAATATTGACCATGTACACATACTCAGCGCTTGCGTTACCTCAGTTGGCTTCAAATAACCTCAACAATAGCCGAATATGTCTCTGGGACATGTTTTTACTTCTATTGCGCACGTTTTACATCTAGCACTCGTCTCCCCGAGGACCCCCAAAACTACTACGGGCGACTCTGCAATATGGACCCGGAGGCAGCAAAACGCCTCCATCCCAACGATTCTCGAAAGCTGCAGCAGGCCCTTTTGGTTGCTCTGTCACGCCAAAATGGTGACAGTGATTCGTTGATTGCCCCGAAAACGCCACCCCGACTACCCAACCGCAGCCTCTGCCCGCGCTATCCACCATCCCAGGGAGGAGGGAGCCTCATTGTTTGGCTCACCTGTGACCCTAATGTACTTAAACCGCGGTTGGATGAACGCGTGGACAATATGATTGAACGGGGGCTAGTTAGCGAGCTTAATGCGTTTTTGGACACCGCGGCAACATCTATGCTTCCCCGCAGACGTGATAGCCGTCACGATGAAAGTAAGACTGTTTTCCTCCGTTCTTGCAACCAGTTTCATATTTGATTAACAAATCACTATTGTTTGCGAGATGAAACAATTTGTCGTTAAATATATTAGTGTTAACGTGAATAGTTAGGCGGGTGAAATCGGAAGTTATAAACAGCACAGGCATTGTTTAGAAGTGAAGATTACCCATCTATATTTTTAGATGTCAACGAAGAAACCAAATCGGCGATATTCCAATTGGCTAACGAAGGCATGTTGCCCTCGACGGGAACGGAGCATTGGTGTCGGGGAATCCTTCAAAGCATTGGGTTCAAAGAGTTTCAGGAATATTTACAACTTCCGTCGCAGGAACGGTGTGAAGCCTCCGGAAAATCTCTTCTCGCGGTTGCTGTTGCGAAGGTGAAAACGGCGACTAGTCGGTATGCTAGAAAACAGGTATGACCGTCAGACTTTCTAGTTATTGGGACAGGTCGTGTTTATAGTATTCTAAGAAAGAGACGGTAATAACTCCGCCATGTCGCTACATATAAGGAAAAACTCAAAGTAGAACCTAGAAGCATCAACGAGCGCCGTATTTATCTCAGTTCCGTTGTCGAAATTCGAAATTGGGGCGTGTCAACCAAATTAACAGGTTTATGCATATTGTTTTTTTACTGCTTCTTCTAGGTAGTCTGATTTTTTATCTGCAATGTCTTCTTCTTCTTCAGTCGAGTTGGATAACCAATCGTTTCCTGCGGCGTCCTTCAACGGGCGGTATTCCAGTTTACCGGTTGGATGTCTCCCAAATCCTTCGTAGCACCACCAGCACAGCCCCTTCTAGTAGTACGGCCACGACAGAGGCCCTCTGGGCGTCGCAGATTCTCGAACCAATACTCCAGACCGTCAGAGCCGTGGGCAGTCAGCCACCAGAGGCCCCTCTCACACCAGAGGCCTTCGTTGAAACCGCAGTTGTCTCTGTCACTTCGGACCAAGAGGGGGCTAATACGGGGCTGCGAATCTGTGCCGCCTGTGGTGGACGTGTCTTCGTGGACCCACGGCAATGGCAGGACCATCTGAAGAGTCGTTCCCACAGGAAGAGGCTGGCGGGTCTCCGAAAAAGAACACTCCCGGAAACCTGTTTTGAATAAAAGCGACTTTTTGAAAGACAATTTTTTGTCCCTTCGAATGCATGGATTTGCTACCACCTCATTGCCTTTGCGCCGCCTTCATAATTTTTTTCGATGTGGCTTTGCTACCTCTATTACAGAATATGTACCTTTTTTATTTGCCGTTAACCCCGAGTACTAGTTTTAATGGGCGCCTTCTTTGCAGGAAATCAATGGCTATACGACGAAAATGCAGCCAGTATTTTATGAAGCATTACGAAGGTCTCTTCAAGAGCGCCGAATTTCAGTGGAATCAACATTTTGGCGAATACTCCAAAACCTATTCAATGTTCAAGACAGGTATTAGCGCCTTAACAATCCTCACAATCCTACTCTATCTAGGTGTCAGCGAAACATTCAGTGACATTAAGCAGTACCTTGGCCTGTCTTTTGTTCGGCTTGTCGCCGAGATGTCACCGCGCCACCTCGAGGGCCTCTCGCGAAATGAACTCCGCATTCTGAGGACGGTAGTGTTTAATCTCTGACCTCTCCACCCTGCCCTCTAGGTCCCCCAAAACATGCTTCGACTAACCCCGTTGCTCGTGGCCGTCTCCCTACCAGGCACCGTCGCCGTCATTCCTCTTTTGTACGTTTTTATTCTTCGCCACAACAATCCCCAGGTTATACTCAATACCGTTTACTTATCACAGAACGACAGTATAACAGCTCGGCAGTCCTCTTGATTTAGCGACTTTTAAAAGTTGACCTTTCACTGCACAACTCAGTCCCTTTCCCCTCTATCCCACGCTCGTCCTCCCCTTGCATGTGAAAAAGTTCTACCTAGTAACTAGTCCTGGGGAGGTCGACTCCATGCTTCCCAGTACCCCTAAGATTAGGGAGTAGATTTTGTTAGTGGAATTGCTATCAAAGAATATATACGTTCTATCAAATCCGTCATATTTTTGATCTACCGTAGTTGATTTTAGTTTCGCATTTCCCCACGTCTTCTTGACGCGTCCTTTCTGGGGCGAGGAGCAGAAGAGAAAGCTCGACGAAGCGGCTCTAAAAATGCGTCTTCTGCGCCCCTCCAGTGATCTGACAAGGCGCCTGACCGATTCCTTGGCTCCCCAAGTCTTTCCGATGTCACGTTCGTGGCACGTTCGACGTGTACGACTTGACCCTTCTGTGGGGGAGAGTGGTGAATACGATCGGCGGTTGTTGCAAAATGCACTCAAAACGGTAAGATGTCTACACGTGTAAAGCGGCTTTCGGTTCATCTCTACGAAATATGCCTTCACCCGGAATCTGCAAAGGTCAAAGGAGCCCGTCGCTACGCTCTCCCAAATCCCAATAACTCCGAAGACAGGCCATCAAGTATATAATCTCTAGACCCAAATAGACAACCACCAACTGTTTAAGATGTAGCAAATAAGGTATCCCTCGCCTATTTAGTACACTTAAATAGCACCTAAATGTGTGTAATGGCCACAAACACAATATATTCGTTGTTGGGTGCATAAATCCAGCGATTCTGTATCTTTGCCGTTTTTTCAGCTCTCGAAATCCGAAATCCCCTCGCCGACCACTTTAACAGAACTCATTCCAATTTTCGACGGGCCCCTGAACCTCAATGCCCTGGATCACCACCACATAGTACGACAGAGTCTCCTCTTCGCAAATGTGTTATAACCTCATCAGCCTTTGTTTAATTTTAATGGTGCGATTTTATAGACGTTTCTTAGTGGTCTACATGGCATAGTAAATTACCGGAAAGGACTAACTCCTGCGTCAGGACATCGACGACCCTTTGCTGATTATCTCCTCTCCCCGATCAATTTGAGTTATCGGTTGGGCAAACTTGAACAAAGAGCCCAGTTTCTGTACGCCGAAGACAAGGACCTCTTTCGCGAACTGAACAAAGGCAATACGATTACTCCAAGTGAAATATTCGAGGTCGTTACTAAATGTTCTTTTATATATTATATTACGCTAACCTAACATACCTTAGACGTTGGTTCTCTATCATACTGAAAATAATCAGCCATAACGGGATACAACATTATTGGCGACGCAGAACTCACAACAATGACCGACTCACCTGAAATGCAAAACCTTTTGGAATTGATCGTAGCCGATCGGAAGGTTACTCCTACTACAAACTCAGTTGGCCAACCAGGACGATGCGTAGAAAGTCCGTCTATTCCTCCATAGATTCGGTGCGATAGAGCACGAGAGATGCTCCGATTTAATTTTTCCGAGGAACACTATTGTCACCTTTGACGACACGGTCAAGACATTGATACTGATTTTTGGGGACCAATCCTCGCTCCTCAGTACTAGTTTTCAATGCCTTAAACTAACAAAACGAGATTTACATTATTTCGTCAAATACGCAGCAATTGTCAATGGAGAACGTAAGCGTTTCCAATTGGGCTCCCTTACGAATGAAGAATTCAAAAGCCTCATATTCGTCTGTGGTCTGAAGTCTGCTTGATCAATCTCAAGCATGATTCAGCCATGCTCCAGCGGAACGACCAGATGCCCAATTCCGCCCACAATGTCACATCTTCTAAGACACAGTGGTACATAACCCCCAATCAACAGAACTCATCTATCTGACCAAAACCTCTGTCTCCATGTTGGCACTGCTGTGCCTGGCATTTCAAAAAGGACTGTCTGTTGAAACAGAACCGATGTCGACACTGCTCCAGATTTGTACACAAAGGCGTTTTCTGTGAATCCAAACCATGCATGCTCTCAACCCTTAATTCAGGTCATTCAACATCGGTAGACGTGGCCCCAACTTCAAGTCACTGCACAGATGCAGACCTCATTCAGGCAACAGATCACTCAGTCTTCTTATCGTTTTTAAAGTCAACGCAGCTGTCCGGTCGAAATTTGTGACCGTCGACATCAATGGCTAGTCCGTTCGATTGCAGCTGGACACAGCATCGGACATCACCATCATCTCCCAGAAGGTATGGCGGTCTTTCGGCAAACGGTATTGTTGCGTATCATTTCAAGGCACCACAGTCAACTGCTATTGCAGCGTCTCCAGGTTCAACAATAACCTGTTCGGACTCGACTGGCTCGAACAATTGGTCTGGCCGACCTACACCCATTTGGTCAATCTGCAACAACCGTCTTGTGTGCCCCTAAGCGGACCTACAGAAGATTTCCTCTAACGATTCGCACCAGTTTTCGAGGACGGCGTTGGCCTCTGTTCTCACACGCAAGCCACCCTGCGACCGATTTTCCGTTCGAAGAGACCTGTCGCGTACGCATCCATCGGCATAGTAGATGCTGATGCTGGGTTCTGACGCCAGTATCCTACTCTGCGTGGGCTCCATCGTCGTGGCGACGAAGCCGAATGGATCTCTCTGTATCAGCGCTCATTTTTCCACTTGACTTAACACAACACTGAAATCCAACTGCTATTCCCTTCCTGTTCCTTCTGACTTTTTTACAATGTTCAATGGCGACACCTGTTTTGCCAAACTTGATTTTGCTGACGCTGATCTACAAGTCAAAGTTTCTGCCGAATCCCTCGAGCCAGTGACCATCAATGCAAATCGAGGTCTCTTCCAGTACACCAGATTAGCTTTTGGTGTCAAGACCGCTCCTGCAATATTCCGACACATCTATACTGTTCTACAACGAGATCACAAGCATGGTTTCCGGCTCCGGCCCTGCAAAGTGCCAATTTTATTTTCCATCCATAAAATACCTCGGTTTCGTCTTCGATGCCAACGGCCGTCGCCCAGACGCGGACGACATTCGTGCCATTAAGCTGATGCCTCAACCAAAAGACGTCCCCACTCTTCTATCGTGCCTTGGCCTCATCAGCTATTACAGTGCATTCCTACCTGAATTGCTCAACTTTCGGGCCCCACTAAACAACCTCTTGAATGTTATCTGGTGCAGGTCATCCGATTGCGAGGGTGCTTTCGTGCGACGGAAATTCATGCTCAGTTCTGACCTCCTCCTTTCACACTACGACCCAAAATACCCAATTGTAGTTGCAGCCGACGCATCTGGTTATCGCGTTGGAGCTTTCATATCCCACGTTTTGCCAGGCGGTTCCGAAAAGGCCATCATACATGCCTCCCGAACACTTACTGCCGCAGAAAAGAACTGCAGACAGATCGAGAAAGAGGCATTGGCGCTGGTTTTTGCAGTAAAGAAATCCCGCAAGATGGTGTATGGTCGTCTTTTCACTTTTCTCACAGACCACAAGCTGCTGCCATCAAGTTTTAGCTAAAAAAGGCATTCCTGTCCACCCCGCAAATCGCCTCCAGCGATGCGCTACCAATATAATCGGCAATGATTTTGAAATCAAATACCAGCCCCCCCCCACCGGATGATTTTTGCCAAGCCGATGGCTTGTCTCGCCTCATCGGTAACCACCAACGATCAGACAAAGACGCCGTCATCGCTGCAATCTTCATCGAGGACGATGTGCGTGACCAGTTTTCCGCCACCACCCGAGCCATTCCCGTCACAGCCGTGGACATCCGAGGGGCTACAATAGCTGATGCATCACTCAAACGCGTCATGTCATTCGTAAAAAAACGATGGCCTACCGAGGTCCCGGCGGAGCTGCCGAGAATCATCGTCGGTTGTCGGCTACTTCCTCATGGTCGCAAACTTGCGATCGCCGATAATCCGTCAGTTTCACACAGGACACCCTGGGGCTTACAAGATGCAGGCGATTACACGCAGTTATGTTTACTGGTCCAACATCGATCCGGATATTGAAAATCCTGTGCGATGCTGCTCCCGATGCCAGCAAGCTGCCTTGACCACAAACGGAACATCATTGGACGCGTCTCCACACCGATTTCGCTGGACCCATATACGGTGTAACATATATGGTGCTCCTGGAAGCTTTCTCCAAGTGACGTGAGATTGTGCCCTCAATATCAGCCAAAGCGTCTAATAACATTTGCAACCTCCGTCGAATCTCCAGTCAACGTGGCTTACCCCAGACCATTGTTTCGGATAACGACACACAGTTTACATCTAGACAGTTTGACGGATTCTACCGCCGAAACTCCATCCAGCACATTCGATCGGCCCCGTATCATCCACAGTCAAACGGGAAGGCTTAACGCTTTGTTGACACCTTCAAGTGATCACTAGTAAAACCTCGTTGGGACGGGACACCGGAATCAATTCTACAAAGGTTTCTCCTTGTATTTCGGTCGACGCCCAACAAGAATATACCAAACGCTGTATTGCCTGCGGAAGCGCTGATGAAACGAAAGTTGAGAACATTCAACGGCGCCCTTATTCCGAAAACAAAATCAAGCCACCTTATCAGCACGCCAAAAATCGCAGCGCATCCTGCTTCTCCCCCTTGTACCCACACAACTGTCTACGTCCGAGACTACCGGCCTGGCCATGACCGCTGGGCGATTGAAATAGTAAAGTTCCGTCGAGGTAAAGGTCTCTTTGGCGTATCCGTTGACGGAGAAATCTGGATTCTACACAGAAATAAACTTCTCCTAAGGTACGGCCTAAATTTTCGACTCCCAACACTCCTGTTCCCTTTGATGTCCTTCTGGATAAGTTCCAATTAACCCAAGATACACCGCCGCCGCCGTCTACAGATGAAATTTCAGCTCCACCACCTACAGCAGAACCACAAGACATCTTGAAGGGAGGTATTGGGGGAAACGGCGATTCCCCAAAGAAAACTCCATCTCCATATGTATATAACCTCTACCCAATTTTGTCATTCTACCCATGCCATGTTGTAGGCGCTTGTGTTACTCGTTCCTGTAAGGCCACATCTAATCAACATACACCGTAACTAGGCGTTTTTGTGACTCATCCCACCTATTCCCTCATTGGTTATATTTCGGCCCTTGGGCCTCTCATCTCTCTTATTGGTTCATCCATACGTACCATGCATAAAGGCTTTGTTAGGCGCCCGCAATACGACTTTTCTCGTTGTCTTCTTGGTTGGGGTATCTCTCTCACAAAAATTAAATAGCCATAGCGGGATACAACAAAACGACAGGCTGTTTCGTCAATAAATATCACCCTCTGTTGATTTCTTCTACTATCGTCTTTTTCAATGCGCTAAAATCGCAGGATATAATTATTTGTCGGTCTCTACGATCCACGATATGTTAAAATGGCGGTGCTGGGATGCGTACGCCATATTCCCATGGTTCTTCAAGGAATTGTTAATCAACTGTGACATCGGAGAAGTCGGCTCATTTTCATTTGCTTGCTTATTTTAAGTTCATAAAAAGTAGATGTCTGCTTATTATTGTGAGAATTTGATAAAAAATACACAGAGGTTTGATTTTGACTGTTTTTTCTGCCTAGCTTTGCCTTCTTCGAGGGATCAACGGCTACGCAATGTACCCCTCACAAATGACGAAGCTTCTCCATACTTGGACAAAACTTAGTATGAAGGCCAGCGGTAGGCTATTTTGCGAACCTACGTAAAACCCTAGTTCGAGTACCCAAGAACAGACGAAGCCTCCCCTAGTAAAATGAACCTTTGGCTTTGGTTGAAGCTGATTTGCTTCCCCCACCAATCGTTCTACTCGGAAATTGGCGCTTGGATGATGTCCATTTTTTGCAACTATCTCAAATAACGGCAAATCTGGTAATAATCGCAGAGGTGGGCCGACAGTCTGATCCACCCAACTGGTTTTGCCGTTGATATTTACTACGAAAATGACCTATTACCATGCACAATGTTTTTGGGTTGCGTTTTTAGATACCAGCCATAGTTACCGCCTTCATCTTCCGCTTCTGCTTAACTTCAAGCAGTTCGTTGAAAATCGTAATCCCGATGGGACTGAAAATCTCTGAAATCGTTGGACAGACAGAGGCACTATTTTTTCTACGGTTTACACCACCATCCGACAATGAGACCTCGATTAGTATTTGCCGCATTGCGAAGGATAGTCAAAATATAACAATTGCGACAAGAACATCTTTTTGTTTCACTGATGGTCAGCCAACCTGAAGCATATTCAAGAGATTGGTGCGATACACCGCACTCCACCTGAATTTTCTTCACAAAATTCTGGTGAAAATTCAACTGTTAAATATTGGCTATGTCGGCACACAACGCAACAATGCCTTCTGGCCATATTTCTTAGAGACCGAGTGTTTGATCATTTGTCGGCCATATCCCAACATTTAAAAAAATTATCAATCAAAAAATGTTATTGTCTATACTTTAATGTATAATTCGGGTCCACATGTTCAAAATGGAGTTCTAAAAGTATAAATTATCGGCGAAAAACGGCCCACACTCTCACTGCGTTTGGACTTACTGTTATATTTAAACAATAATACAGGGTAGTACTGGGTTTAATTCGCGTGTCTAAACCGTTAATCCAACAAACCAGCTCGATTATGCCCGAATGCCACGAGAATGTTCATCATCTAGATAACACGCAATAGTTTGCTTATAGAAAACGTGCTAACTATACAGAGGAGTGGGAGGCGTTCGCCGGAATTTTCTAGGAGTATCAAATATTGCGCCACGAATTGCGTCGGTTTATCTACTGCAGGTGTGGTACTAATTTATACAGCACTCCGACCGTTGTTTCACAGAACTAGACTGCCACTTGTTGGAAGGGACTTATTCAACCCAGTGAATGCTATCGGTCGCATAGACTACAACTGTTATCCGGCTAAAATAGACCGCAGCATTGACGAGCTGTTCTTGGTCGGGATCTCCACCAGCAACAACGCCTGCGGATGTATTAAAATCACAGGGAATCTGAAACTCGCGTTCAACCACAAATAAGCCCTAAAAACCCGGCTGTTGTAACAGAAGATCCCAAAAATCCTTAAAAGTGAATGTGTCTTAACCAGTACTTTGAATTTGTTCATCTTACACAAAGACCATTCATAGGTTCGGCTGGGTTTTGTGTTCCTCAGCCGATATTTCATAATTTCCAATAGTTATGGAAAAGGGATATTTGATAATACAATAACGTTAGTCGGCGTCATTAGTCTTCTACGCAATGATCAACGATTTTTCGAAAACCCCCCCCACAAACGAAATAGTTTCGCTTTCCGTGTAATGAATCATGCGGCCGTTGGTGTTGCCTTTCGTCCTCCTCCGGCTGCCTCCCACGGTCGCCTACCGGAGGAGGAGGAGGAGGAGGCAGCACAAAAATGTCCCCAGCCGGTGTGACCCCGGCCGATATTGCCGCCCCGACCGAGGGCAGGCGTGGCCAAGCCGTCCATAACTGTAATTAGACCACATGAAAGGCGGCCAGAAACAGTGAATCATCGAAATGACATTCCCAGATTTCACGGGCCCATACAAACGTCCGAGTCACGGTTATTGATCTTGATTACTACGCGCATGGAATTTGTGTTTCCGTTCGTTAAAACATTTAGAGATCAAACCGTTTTTTTACGGGATTGGTTAATACATTATTGTAAGGCTGATTCATAAGAAATTTGATCTAATCGCCTACAATCATTTGGGATTCAATTCCCTTTTGGTGGTATAAATACGATTTAAACGGAACAACAGGTCCAATTTCAAACTATCCGCCAGAAAATAATGTAGATACTATCTCTATTCGGCATTATTATTGATTAAGTTTAAGTCATTTAAACGATTCTGTGGAAGGACGGTTGATGATGGCCTTCGGTATTCGATTAGTTTTCAGAGAATGACCTTCGGATGAACGCATACAAATGCATCTCCATTACGTTTTCCCTGACAGCAGATGTTAATTAAATGCCGTCGGCTCTGTTTCTTAGTTCGTCGGTTCAGAGACTCCTTGTGAGATCAAACCGTAAGTATAATTCCCTTTATTGCAT
Source organism: Proteocephalus fallax (assembly GCA_028672205.1). NCBI lineage: Eukaryota > Metazoa > Platyhelminthes > Cestoda > Proteocephalidea > Proteocephalidae > Proteocephalus > Proteocephalus fallax. Next base: position 244,419 of record JAPUBX010003984.1, on the reverse strand, counting down.
GCTGTTCCTCCGTAATTTTCCCTGACCTCAAATGATCTGTATTATTTACCCTCTGCATGGGATTCTAAAATAACCCCGTTTTCTAGTGGCTTATCTATGCTCTCCATCCAAGAGAACATCATTCAATGCAATTTTACTTGTTATTCACTAATCGCTGCTTTTATACTAGCTGACCACTACAATTTCCCCTTTTCAAGTTTGACGAAATGTAAATCTCTTCTACCAATGCGTAGGAAATGCTGTTCAATAACTACAAGAACGATGGCACATCGCAATCGGTCATTCCTTATTTGTTCTCGAATTTTAGTTTCACTCGAACAAGTGAATCGGGAACTAAAAGCCAGTTTTCGTATATGGCATTGTTAATTGTTTTATTTTTGTATGCTGAAAATGTAGGCCATCGCGCTTATTTGCTCAGAAATTATGGGTTCACGTTAAAAAATTGTTAGCAGACCGCGTATTGATAAAACAAATATGTGTTCACTTTTAAGGGAATGTTCCAATATGTGAAAAAAAAATTCCCACATGAGAATTTTGATTGTGAAAATTAACTCAGCATAGCGTGGGAGCAAATTATGGACTTCATCCAAGCGCATGTTTGGTTTTCGATAGAGTAGCCCTAGTACCAATTGAGACATCACATTTACAAGTTTCACCACTAAAGTGTTATAAAGAACCCCGTTAAATATTCATCAGCCTAAGCTGGCTTTGCTTGCACGCTCCACGTACGAAGCGGGAAATTTGATTGGTTCCCGTATCCAGCATGGGTGCCACTGGTCGGCCAATAAACCGGGTGTGTCTGATTGGCGCCCGGAATCCTACCGTATTACAGTAACCAATATGATTCATTTATCTCGCCCACTCAAAACTGCGTGCACACCCACGTCTAGGAATCTTACCAGCCTGGATAATCGCCACTTGTTTCGTTTTCGGCCTCGTTTCAATGCATTGGATTCATCCCACTCTGTTAGCAATTTTTGTTTACGCGAAGACCTTCGGTTATACCTCTGTTCTGGTTTCACATAATGCAAGCACCTTCGTTGACGTGGCCCGATTGATTCGCCAACAGCGGTCCGACAAACCGGCAGATATTGAAGAAATAGATTGGGATCTACCACATCCGCCAGAAGATACAAATAGCAATTACCCCAACGTCGACGAAACAGGCGAACATGATGCCTGGCCATTTGATATCCGTGATGGAACACTGCACCCAGCTATGCAAACGCTCCCGAGACTACAGTGGAATGAAGAGGGTCAATATTGGGGTTACCAGCAGTCACCCTCTGCAACCTTTATGCCGAATTACAATACCTGGGAAGATGGCAAATGCATACCGCCTTACTGTGTGCCCGCTTTGTGCAGCGGAGGCTCTGGCATCTGTCCACAGACATGTGTGACCCAAACCTGCTCTGTTGGGTGCTTCCCCTACTGCAGTGGAGGGTCAGAGTGCGTCGGAAATATTTGTCAATGTGATGCTTTTCGGCGGGGAACTCATTGCCAAATAATACCCTCTGGGGAATGCCAAAACATTTTCGGTCTGCAGTGCAACATTGGGTGTTTTAAGCCTTTGACCTTAAACCCTCCCGTAGGATGCCATTGTGTCATTCCGGGGCCATTTTTACTCAAGCCAATGTGTGCCTCAGCAATAAATCTGCAGTGTCCGAAAAAGTGTTCAGATAGGGGGATTTGCGATCAACACACCGGACAATGCATTTGCAATCATGGGTTTAACGGACCCGGTTGCGAAGACCAAGATTTGTGTGTTACTAACTCCGATCTTATGCCGTGTGAGTACGGTTGTATCTCTTTGAACTCAACAAGAATATGCAGTTGTCCACAGCCATACGTTCTCCAACCTGATGGAATAACATGTGCCCCCCCTTGTCCTTCCGGCTTAGCAGGACCCAACTGTGCGTATGATATCGACGAATGCATAACAAACACGCACGACTGCCAATACGAATGTGTCAACACCTTTGGTTCCTTTCAGTGCAGGTGCCCCCACGGAATGGAAATACATTCGGGGGATAATAAAACCTGCATCGGGAATGTCTGCGATCCGCCATGTCTCCCTGACCAGGGATCGTGTACACCGGAAGGCCAGTGTCGATGCAAACCAGGATTTCAGGGCCCAAGCTGCGAATTTGACATTGACGAGTGTTCAATGAGTGCCACAGGTTGTATGCATGACTGCGTTAATTCATTTGGAGCATTTCAATGTCTTTGTAGACCAGGTTATGAATTAGATACGCGAGATAATCGAAGCTGTATTGTGCGAGACTGCCGTCCCCAGTGCTCTCCGGGCCAAGGTGAATGCATAAACGGCCGTTGCAAGTGCCAGTTGGGATTCCAAGGTCGTTCATGTGAGGATGACATCAATGAATGCAGAACGGGATTACACGATTGTAAAGACAGGTGCGTCAATACCCACGGATCCTATCGATGTGAATGTCGGGAGGGCTTTGAATTAGATGCACGAGATAATCGAAGCTGTATTGTTCGAGAATGTCGTCCCCATTGCTCTCCGGGCCAAGGTGAATGCATCAACGGCAGTTGCAAGTGCCAGTTGGGATTCCAAGGTCGTTCATGTGAGGATGACATCAATGAATGCAGAACGGGATTACACGATTGTAAAGACAGGTGCGTCAATACCCACGGATCCTATCGATGTGAATGTCGGGAGGGCTTTGAATTAGATGCACGAGATAATCGAAGCTGTATTGTTCGAGAATGTCGTCCCCATTGCTCTCCGGGCCAAGGTGAATGCATCAACGGCAGTTGCAAGTGCCAGTTGGGATTCCAAGGTCGTTCATGTGAGGATGACATCAATGAATGCAGAACGGGATTACACGATTGTAAAGACAGGTGCGTCAATACCCACGGATCCTATCGATGTGAATGTCGGGAGGGCTTTGAATTAGATGCACGAGATAATCGAAGCTGTATTGTTCGAGAATGTCGTCCCAATTGCTCTCCGGGCCAAGGTGAATGCATCAACGGCAGTTGCAAGTGCCAGTTGGGATTCCAAGGTCGTTCATGTGAGGATGACATCAATGAATGCAGAACGGGATTACACGATTGTAAAGACAGGTGCGTCAATACCCACGGATCCTATCGATGTGAATGTCGGGAGGGCTTTGAATTAGATGCACGAGATAATCGAAGCTGTATTGTTCGAGAATGTCGTCCCCATTGCTCTCCGGGCCAAGGTGAATGCATCAACGGCAGTTGCAAGTGCCAGTTGGGATTCCAAGGTCGTTCATGTGAGGATGACATCAATGAATGCAGAACGGGATTACACGATTGTAAAGACAGGTGCGTCAATACCCACGGATCCTATCGATGTGAATGTCGGGAGGGCTTTGAATTAGATGCACGAGATAATCGAAGCTGTATTGTTCGAGAATGTCGTCCCCATTGCTCTCCGGGCCAAGGTGAATGCATCAACGGCAGTTGCAAGTGCCAGTTGGGATTCCAAGGTCGTTCATGTGAGGATGACGTCAATGAATGCAGAACGGGATTACACGATTGTAAAGACAGGTGCGTCAATACCCACGGATCCTATCGATGTGAATGTCGGGAGGGCTTTGAATTAGATGCACGAGATAATCGAAGCTGTATTGTTCGAGAATGTCGTCCCCATTGCTCTCCGGGCCAAGGTGAATGCATCAACGGCAGTTGCAAGTGCCAGTTGGGATTCCAAGGTCGTTCATGTGAGGATGACGTCAATGAATGCAGAACGGGATTACACGATTGTAAAGACAGGTGCGTCAATACCCACGGATCCTATCGATGTGAATGTCGGGAGGGCTTTGAATTAGATGCACGAGATAATCGAAGCTGTATTGTTCGAGAATGTCGTCCCCAGTGCTCTCCGGGCCAAGGTGAATGCATCAACGGCAGTTGCAAGTGCCAGTTGGGATTCCAAGGTCGTTCATGTGAGGATGACGTCAATGAATGCAGAACGGGATTACACGATTGTAAAGACAGGTGCGTCAATACCCACGGATCCTATCGATGTGAATGTCGGGAGGGCTTTGAATTAGATGCACGAGATAATCGAAGCTGTATTGTTCGAGAATGTCGTCCCCATTGCTCTCCGGGCCAAGGTGAATGCATCAACGGCAGTTGCAAGTGCCAGTTGGGATTCCAAGGTCGTTCATGTGAGGATGACATCAATGAATGCAGAACGGGATTACACGATTGTAAAGACAGGTGCGTCAATACCCACGGATCCTATCGATGTGAATGTCGGGAGGGCTTTGAATTAGATGCACGAGATAATCGAAGCTGTATTGTTCGAGAATGTCGTCCCAATTGCTCTCCGGGCCAAGGTGAATGCATCAACGGCAGTTGCAAGTGCCAGTTGGGATTCCAAGGTCGTTCATGTGAGGATGACGTCAATGAATGCAGAACGGGATTACACGATTGTAAAGACAGGTGCGTCAATACCCACGGATCCTATCGATGTGAATGTCGGGAGGGCTTTGAATTAGATGCACGAGATAATCGAAGCTGTATTGTTCGAGAATGTCGTCCCAATTGCTCTCCGGGCCAAGGTGAATGCATCAACGGCAGTTGCAAGTGCCAGTTGGGATTCCAAGGTCGTTCATGTGAGGATGACGTCAATGAATGCAGAACGGGATTACACGATTGTAAAGACAGGTGCGTCAATACCCACGGATCCTATCGATGTGAATGTCGGGAGGGCTTTGAATTAGATGCACGAGATAATCGAAGCTGTATTGTTCGAGAATGTCGTCCCAATTGCTCTCCGGGCCAAGGTGAATGCATCAACGGCAGTTGCAAGTGCCAGTTGGGATTCCAAGGTCGTTCATGTGAGGATGACATCAATGAATGCAGAACGGGATTACACGATTGTAAAGACAGGTGCGTCAATACCCACGGATCCTATCGATGTGAATGTCGGGAGGGCTTTGAATTAGATGCACGAGATAATCGAAGCTGTATTGTTCGAGAATGTCGTCCCCAGTGCTCTCTGGGTCAAGGCGAGTGCATAGTTGGCCGGTGTCAATGTCGACAGGGCTTCCGTGGAACGGACTGCAAAGCCGACATTGACGAATGCCGAGAAGGAACACACAATTGCGATCAGAGATGCATCAATACACATGGTGGTTTCGAATGTTCATGCAATACGGGCTATCGACCTTCCTCCTTTGAGGCGAATCGTTGTGAGCCGCTAGTCTGTCATCCTATGTGTGTTATTGACCAGGGCATCTGTAGAAATGGACAGTGCATATGCAATCGGGGCTTTATGGGACGCCAATGCGAGATCGATGTTGATGAATGCCGAGATGGAACTCACAATTGCGAGCATGAATGCGTCAACCTCCGAGGATCATTTGAGTGTAGGTGTCGTGAAGGATATCAGCCGACCATCGCAAACCCCCAAATATGCGAACAACGACTATGTTCGCCCCAGTGTGTTGAAGGCCAAGGCGTCTGCCGGAATGGTACCTGCGTCTGTGGAACGGGATTCACCGGCGAGGCATGCGAAAGCGACGTTGATGAATGTTCTCAGGGTACGCAGCATTGTGAACAGATATGCGTCAACACCCACGGCGGCTACAAGTGCGAATGCCAGCTGGGATATGAATTATCTACTCAGAAGCCTCAAAAATGCGTCCCCGGAAATTGTTTGTTGAATTGTGTTCCCGGTAAGGGTGACTGTGACAAACATGGTCGTTGCATTTGTCGGCCTGGTTTTGTGGGGTTCAACTGTCAGCACCAAGTCGATGCCTGTTCCGTGGGTGAACACGATTGCGAACACATTTGCGTGAGCCGTCTGGGGAAACCGCATTATTGCAAGTGCTATCCGGGATATACCCCCGACCGAATTCAAACTAATCGATGCATTCGCGCTTCCTGCAGGCCTGATTGTGTGGTGGGACAGGGTGTTTGTGACTTGGCAACAAATACGTGTAGCTGCGAACCCGGCTACAGAGGAGATCGCTGTGAAGTCGATATAAATGAATGCCTTGTCAATAATGGAGGCTGCTCACACTCCTGTGTGGATGTATTGGGCGGCCAAAAGTGTAAATGCCCCCCGGGATGGCGGTTGGCGCCTAATAATGCAACGCAATGTATTAAAACTCTCTGTGACCCTCCATGCTGGCCAGGCAGGGGTGTTTGTGTGGACAAAAACTGCTGCAAATGTAAAGACGGCTTTGGAGGAAAGTACTGCGAAATCGTCTACAACGCATGTAAGGCTCATCGACCATGTCAACAACAATGCATCAACCTGGGTGGAGGTAAATATCAATGTAGCTGCTGGCCAGGTTTCCGGCCCACCATACCCGGTAATGCTACACGATGTGGGCGCCCGTGCACTCTCGGAGTTGAATGCATCCACGGGGATTGCGTAGCGGGTTTTTGTTCATGTCATCAAGGCTTAACAGGTGTTCAGTGTGAGCGGGATGTAGAGGAGTGTGTGGAAGGTTGCGCGAACTGTAAAAACAAATGTCTAAAAACTCGCCATGGACGCAGCGTCTGTCCTTCTGGTCTTCAGGGGCCGCGGTGTGACGAGGACATCAACGAGTGCGAACTTCCAGAGCACGGCTGTGTCGGTGGATGCGTAAACAATTTTGGCAGCTATGAGTGTATCTGTCCGCCCGGCTCTTACAGGATGCCCGATGGGCGAAACTGCGCGGCAAGTGACGATACTGTGTGCTTTCAAATCTGCCCTTTTTTACGCTGAATAATGGTCGTTCGAATATAATTCGGAATAGCTGTATTAGTATTAGTGGTAGAGGCTCATCTATTTTAAAACAAACAGACAATCGCTGCATTTTGTTATGTACAAAACCAGTAATTGTTGCTTGGTGGGTATGATTGGAGATGTTTACACGTCCACAGTAACGAATTTCTATTATACTTAGACCTTGGTTTTGTATTGCGAACAAATTCCGAAACCGGTCGAGTATCTAATAAAGTACCTATTCAGGATACGTGAGAGAAACCAAATGAGAAGTTTAATGTAAATACCATGTCAAATATATCAACGAAGATTCCGGTTTTTTTTTAATCTTAGATAAGCCTTCGGGACTATATGCTTAAATTATATTTATTATATATATAATAGTTTTAATTTTGGTACTTATATTCTAATCAGAGGCTTATAAATTAATGATTGCATTGTTTAAAAATATGAGCATGAATAGAAAACGCAAGCCTAACTTCATGCTTCTTTTTTAAGGTGGCGGAAGTTGCTGGTCTCTGTTCCGAGCCCTGCAGAAACGGTGGTTTTTGTCGAGGCGATAATGAATGTACTTGCGCTAACGGCTTCACTGGTTCCGACTGTAGCCATGATATCGACGAATGCGCTACTCAACAACCATGTGACCCCCTGAACGCCACCTGTATTAATCGATACGGGGGATATGAATGCGTCTGCTCTACTGGTTACATTCTACTCGCCGACGGCCGTAATTGCATCGACGAAGAGCGAGCTAGAAATGCACCTCACATCATTTTCCGCGGACGTGGAACCAAGGGCGTTGCTATTGGGACACACGATTAAATTTCGTCAAGTTTCTCGCTTTCTTGTGACGAAAACTATGTTTACAATCTTCAATGTGTTACGCAACTGACCTCTTCGGGATTTTGAATTTTTGTTTGAAGAATATTGATTTTAATCATATCACAGTAACGCAAATACGTATACGAATAAACCCTACCGACGCCGTTCCAATTTTTAATAAATATATATTTCATGGAATTTTGGAGAATTAAAGCTTCTCTAATTGAAAACCTAAATTTCCATTAAAAATACGAATAAATAAAACAAGTAGATGCCTTGAATGTGCTAAGGTTTAACGCTGTGGCAAAAATGTGCCGTTATAGGCCCCGACTAAAATACGTTGCAACCTAAATATCCAAAGGGTTAGTTTAAACCGTTTAGACGCCAGAGTTTATGAGATTGGTGTTTTTCGCATTAATGTCACTCAAACGCTAGATAGATCATGATTCAGAAACGATTACAGGTTTCTGTACAAACACTTTTCGTCCTACTCTGGCACAAGCACAACACGCACGATTACCTTTTTTCTCTTCTGATGTGCCCTTGATGTAGACGTGTAGTGACCTTAAATGGTGTGTTTATTTATTCCAGACGCATGACATCCATTGGACTGGCATCCAATTGGCTAACTCACACAACAGCGCATGCGGTGACCTTAAGTGGATAAATTAAGACAATATCGACGACACTTGGCCGGCCCCCACTTTTTACCACGACACACCCCACGTGTGTCCAGACAGAACTCGCCTGCAGCGGGCGCTAAGCATCGAGCCTTGTCAGCGTTTTCGGCCCAGGTCGGACCCTCGCTATTGTTTGAATAATAAACAATATTATTCATTCCAGACCTTCTTCTTTGGCCATCGTGCCATTCTGATTTTTGGACCACGAAGTCTTCGAGTTACCATAGATGCTCCAGAATCGGCGGGCACGCAGGATGGATTACAAGCCTTTCTCCACATCGACCTGCTTCTGTTAATTCTACGAATACTACCATCACATATAGTTTATATCATGGCTATCATACAAATACTATCTACAAATACTTTCACCACTTCTGAAAATGTCATTTTCCATCACTGAGTCGACAGAAAAGTTCGAAAGGTCTTTGGAATTAGTGAACGATAACTTCTAAGTTAAGACCTTCGCATTTGGGTCAGACGATTAAACCGGTCCGGTACGAATAAAGTGAAGAAAACACTAAGAATTTGATTCTCCTTAGTTAAACAACTAACATTTTAAATGCTTCCACAGCTTCATTTATTCGTATCGCTATACCAGGTGACTCTGCCAAATTTCATATTCGTAATCTGTATATAAATTATGATTCCTCTACATAACAAGGTTTTGGTTTTGCTGATGTGATTATTACTAGAGTGATCACATTTTGAATTAAAACGATGTGAATAAATTGAAACGACGATTACTACTATGTCTACAACATCATCTATTGCGACTATCATGCAAAATCGTTGATTTAATTGTTCTTTTAGATACAATTGTATTTTTATATGGAGAAGATAATAAATACGGGTGTTTTAAGAAATAACTCAACACGTGTTTCGTTTAATTTTATTTAGACACCATATTATATTAGATCAATTCGGCCCCAATAGTCACAATTATTGTAAGGCTAGCGTTCAAGTACTATACTATTTGCACTACAAATCAATTCAGAATTAGGAATGCTTTTAGTTGTTGTTTCTTCTATTTTGTTGTGCATATATTATTTATAACCATTATTTGTTATGTTCCATTAGTTTCCGATGTCTTTTCTACTCCATAAATACATGCCAACGTTTTTATGCACTAACACTCAGCTGTAGATAAAGTGCGATGCTGCGATTCATATTATATTCTACCGTATTTTGTACTTTTACGTGCACTGTGGTAATCTTGTAGTTTTTTCAACTGGCGAGTTATTCGCTTCTTATCCGGACTTCTAAAATAATTATATTAGTGTAGAAGATAGCGTTATTGTTCACCTTTAGTTACTCAGTAGTTTTCTCAAAAATCGTCGTTTTAGGAATTCGAAAAAACAATCAAATCCATTCAGTCTTTCTCGAATGATCTCCCAAACCTTTCTTTTTTAAGCTTTATTGTTTGGAAATGGACTTCGAAGACGAGGTTTCTCCTGCCGACATTACTTTGGCAGCTCAAAAGCCTCGGCGCAAATCTTCACGCCGCAGCATGATCGTTTTCCCTACCTTTACCGTTGATTCCCCGGTGCACTATAGCAGTCCAAAAGTGCTTGTTCGCCGTCATAGTCTTGCGAGAGCCCTGCTTCCCGAACCATCCGCATCGCCCATACAACAGACGCATGTTGTTCGTTCTTTCCCAAATAACAGTAGCCGCGCCTCAAACCCTACGCGTACTGAGAACCCAGAGGTCATTAGTGCTGATAATGAATGTCCATCGGCTAAACGAATCTTGGAAATTACTCCATCAGAATATACTGGTCGCCCCAACCAACCAATTGGACCGTCTAACAAAAGACAGAAAATAGAACCCCTTATACAGTCAAATCCCGATTGTGTCCTAGTTACCTATATAGAATCTCAGGCTGTTCCACCCATCATCGACTCCGTTGACGCTCTCTTAGAAAACTGCGATCGAGAATTTAGTGCGTGGCCAGCATTTCTCATGCGCCTCCAGATTGATTCTGTTACTCCTCTTCAGTCGCCTCAATTATCACGGGACGAGGTTTGCAACAATCCCGTTCTTGGCGAATTTAGCGATTTTATATTCCCAAAGGAAGGCGCTCTTGATCCTGCGATATTGCAGAACCGTATCCAAAATTATGTTCGCGTTTGTCGGACCAGTTTAGTGCGGCTGAGCCGGGAAATGGAGAACGTGAGGCTGATGATTTCGGGTCTCAAACTCCAAATTCAGGCTGAGAGGGAGATCAAGTTGTGTGAATTGCTTCCGCATTCTCCAAGAAGCCCAGGTCTACTCGGTATCAAGAAAATATTGCAATACCTTCCTTTTCTGCGAGAGGAGGGAGCGAATACGTTAACACCGACACCTTAATGTCATTGTGTTTCTCCATATTTATCAATATTGTACAATGTCGTTTTGGCAACTTTAAATTTCTATCCATTTGGAAAAATTATTCCTTACGTAAAAATGTGGGGGTAAACATACTCAGCTATGGTTGGTTGTCAACAGAAATATTTATTTTTTTAAAAAAGAACAAACGAAATTTACTGGGACGTCTGTCCGTTTTTCATATCCAAATTATGCCAGAAATGTTTTGATCTGATTTTTCAGATTTCTTGACACCTCAGATATTAAATAAATATGTCTTTGCTTTAATGAACACCCATTCAGAACCCAATTCAATCTAAACAATTGTTAACCATCAGTTTTACTCAATCTCTAGACATCATGCGCTTAACGAACTCCTCATAATAAATATGACCGTCAGCATCAGGTCCTGCTACGTTAATGAGAGCTGCGATTTCGGGCTCATTTAATTTTTCTCCTCGGGTGCACAGAATTTGCATGAGAGCCTGCATTGTGAGGTATCCGTCCGATTTCTCATCAAACATCCGAAATGCGTTGAGAACATCCTCTTCGCTGAAGATTTCACTCTCCTTTTTAGCTGCCATTTGGCAAAACTGTTCGTAAGAGACACCCTCGGCAAATATATTGTTTTCGTTATCAACAGACCTTAATAGATCCTAAAATCATAACAGAGGATTGATGTCGTTTTTATGAATGAATATATGTGGAATCAATATACAGAAGCAAACCTCAATTTCACATTCCGATGGCATGAGACCGATTTTACGCATACATTGAATGACAACCTCACACGGAATCTTAGCTTTTCCTTCTTCATCAAAAGAGCTATATGCATCCATATATTCAACCAGTCTCTCCTCGGTTAGGTGTACCGCGTATTTTTCCGGCATTTTCTAGTTCTAAACAGATCGTGAAAAAACAGCCATTACGAGACTCTGTATGGCAAACGACTACAATATTTGCACTACAGTTAGGTTTGAATTTTACCCACTGTACGCTTTATTTTATTTGTAAACTTGTCAAATACTAGTAAGAATCATTAAATTTCGATTTTCGTTATTGGATCTTACAAAAATTATGAAATTTAGAAAGGGTTAACTTAAATAATGACTTCCAAAAATGCATAGGACGCGTTACTACGCCCCGTAAACCGGTACATCGAATACCAAGGTCATACAATGGAAATAGCAAATAAAAAGCAATAGTTGAACGTCGAACAAATCTTAGAATAGTTATTATTTTATTGAAAAAGGGTGGGCTATGTTTTTTAATTGGAATGTAATCATATTAAATTCTGAAAATCTCGTAAGGTGCAGATGAGACGCTCTTCCAATTGTGGGATTCTGATCTAAGATATGTTAGACCTTCGCTGTGGGGTTTGTAACGGTAATCGTAGAATATGGATGCACGTCCTAGGCATCCATAATGAGAAGACGCATTGAATAGAGGAAATTGATATAATGAGGTGAACAGATGGCGATGTTATATCGACTTTGGGTAAAAATGAGACTGGTCTTTATAACGGAAAACTATGATGCTGGTCAGTGAGTTTGGAAATGGAGGATTCTCGGCAACTGTGGATGAAGGAAACTGCGTCATTGTGTGATCTAGGGGAGGCATCCTGTATTGAGGGAGAAAGTGTGTGGCTTTAATATAGATGAACCAGATAACAGTCTTCGCCATCATAGAAGACGGCCACCCAGAGTAAAGGTCGTTGAGACAAGATATTTCGATTGGCATGTCGTAAAAATTGTGTATCCTTCGAATCCCGCACGATGTCCCGGTAAAACACTGGGGCGTTACACGGAAATCTCTTGCCTACATAACCAAATATCTGCTATTTTAACCGATGATTTGGGATGAACCAATGAAGCATTCATACAAGGGGTCCTTCTGGATGATTTAGTAAGCGAATTTAACTCTCGAATTCTCACGTTTACTAAGCGTTGATATCGGTATCATCAAATGGCTAATAGTGAATATATGTCGTCACCTTAAACGATGTGTTTGTCCCTATCATATACAAGGTATACACGTTAAACATCGCCTCTCTACAACCATCCAGTCGTCAGTAAAGCAGTCCGAAGTGTCTGCTGAAGTTAACTTGTCGTTTTAGAATTAGTAACATGTACTACTATCCATGAAGTAATTGATAATGCATGTATTAGTCAGCCGATGGGGCCTGTGTCTATAAAACGAGCACCATCCATTTGTCTTCGGAGTCGACACAATGTGGCAGTCACTGACATTCAGATTATGCGCCTGTCGGCGTTATTCGGACAAGATCGATGGATAAACACAGTTTAAATTTATTCCAGACCCGGTCTTTGGTCTTCGTGCGTTTCTAATTTATTGGTCACGCGATCCGCGAGTGTTTCACATTCCCCCGAAAATTTCAGATGTATCATGAACTGCGAAGTGAATATATGGTAATTCGAAGACTTCGTGGCCCAAAAATCAGAATGGCATGATGGCCAAAGACGAAGGTCGGCAATGAATAATATTGTTTATTATTCAAACAATAGTGAGGGTCCGACCTGGGCCGAAAACGCCGACAAGGCGCGATGCTTAGCGCCCGTTGCAAGCGAGTCCTGTCTGGACACAAGTGGGACGTGTCGACGTCAAAAAGTGGGGGCGGGCCCAGTGTCGTCGATGTTGTCTTAATTTATCAACGTTAAGGTCACCGAATCCGGTGTGGTGTGAGTTGGCCAATGGGGTGCCAGTCCCATGGATGTCATGCGTCTTGAATAAATAAACACACCATTTAAGGTCACTACATGGCTCCCCCTTAGACTCTTCGTCGTCAGGGGAAGAGATACAATAAAGAGTTCCTTAAACGGACGATTCAAAGGAATCACTAGGGGGCAATGTTAGCGACGTTCAGGAGGAGAGATTGCTGTCAGGCCTCTCGGAAGACGATAAATCGGTTGGATATTATATTGCGAAATTAAAGAATGAAAATGGTTCCAAAGTACTTGGAACACGTTCAGGAAACGTTCGTGTGATTCGATGCGAGTTCATTACTTCGTAGCAGGGTTGACGTTCGGATTGACAAAACGTGGTTGACGGTAGCATATAATTGTGAGATAGGGGCTTCCATCGCTGTAGGAATATCTACGCAGAATTCGTTATCGCGTACGATGAAGAGTGTTACTTGACGTGGAATTCGCGTCTATTGATGCAAGTCGTATGCGTCGTAGCATGGCTTGCGTTCGGGTTGATTTAAAGCGGCCGATGCTAGTATGTGATTGTTTGAAAAAGGCTTCTGTTGCTATGAGGTAATTAGCGCTTACGGATTCTTCACGGAAGATGAAGGGATTAATATCACCTGACTTTTGCGTCGATCGGTGCGAGTCGTATGCGTCGTAGCATGGCTGGCGGTCGAGTTGAAACAAAGCCGTCGAAGAAAGTAAGTAGGGCACTTTCAAGTTCACAGTGAAATATTATCCTGTTTCAGCCGCAGATGGGTGATGAAAATACATTTTAGTGAGAACGTCGTCTTTATAGCGGCCTATGGTTTTTCACAAAAGGACATGGGCAGAACGGTTCGAAAATGTAAAATCGGATGAATATGTTAAAAAATTACGTCGATCATCGTAGATCAGAAGATTTGCTCCGGGCATGATATGCTCGCCAATATGGTAATTCGAAGACTTCGTGGCCCAAAAATCAGAATGGCATGATGGCCAAAGACGAAGGTCGGCAATGAATAATATTGTTTATTATTCAAACAATAGTGGGCCGAAAACGCCGACAAGGCGCGATGCTTAGCGCCCGTTGCAAGCGAGTCCTGTCTGGACACAAGTGGGACGTTTCGACGTCAAAAAGTGGGGGCCGGTCCAGTGTCGTCGATGTTGTCTTAATTTATCAACGTTAAGGTCACCGAATCCGGTGTGGTGTGAGTTGGCCAATGGGGTGCCAGTCCCATGGATGTCATGCGTCTTGAATAAATAAACACACCATTTAAGGTCACTACAAATAAACTATATATAGCATGCGGTTTTGAATGACCGCAATTATACTAGTCACAATTTGGAATATGTCTGGAAAAAACGGGAAATATTCTGGAAAATAAAATATTAAAATGCTACTTATTAATAAAAATGTGATAAAATATGTCAGTTTAACACCTTTGATTAGCAGTTTTCCTAAAAATGTGTCATTCTTTTATTTTACAGTGGTCATTTCAATTTACTTACACTTGATCTCAATACCATAGTCAATTTTCCTACGCGCGAAGGGGATCTTCTTGACTTCATGATTGATGCGGGCCTTTTTATAGCCACCACGATTTCAAAAAAATTAGTTTGGGAATCCCTTACCTTATGCCGCTATAGAGTGCTTCACAGAAATGGTTCCTGGGCTATAGGAAACAGATACTATAATACGAGGTTTAACACAAGCAAGATGAAGTCATCGAGGCGTTTCACATTAAGTTCAGCATAAAACCTTTTCTCCACGCCTGTATAATTCCCCTTATTGTATATTAATCCCCCGTGATTTTCTCTGGCCTCAAATGTTCTGAATTTTTCACCCTTCGTAGGATTTTTTTAAAATAATATCGTTTTCTGGTGGCCTGCACATGCTCTCCATCCAATAGATTATCATTCAACGCCGCTTCACCAGTTGTACGCTCCCTCCTTTCTGTTCGTACATTAGATGACTTCTCTCATTCCGTCTATTCAAGTTTATCTTAATGGAAATATCTTCGACCAATGCGTATGCCATACCGTTATATACGTACAAGAAAGGCGGTATATCAAAATTCGGGCATTCTTTATCTGTCCCGATTCATCTATACAACGCACAATAGTTTCACTTTAAGCCGTCTGTGCTCTGTCCATCAATTATGAAATTAATTCATTTACTGTTTTGTTAATATTAATATTCTAACTAAATAAAAAGGTCTCAACAAACGCGTTACATTTAATGCGTTCTTTCCGTCGTTGGTTACATCCAACGAATTGATATACGGACAGTCGAATGATGCATCACCTCAACCATACTATGTTACATCGTTTGGCCTTTTTTTACTTTACTTACAATCAATAATAACCAATGTAGCCGCTTTACAAATAAAATGTCCATAAATGGCGCGACTAAACTCAGAAAGACCAACACTCAATACAGCCTCTCGTTCTGAGAAGGAGAGCAAATAAATGGCGTTGAAAGGTCGATAGCCGTTGAAATAAACTAAAATGAACTTTTTGTAAACGTGAACAAAACGGTGGCCTCCCGAAGTGTTTAACTTTGGTAGTTTCCTTTTCCGTGCCTTGAAAGACTAAATATTTACCTAAATAACGGGCATGCGTTTTGATCAATTAATCTTTTATTCCATTTTCACAACAGCGCGACGGTTGAACCGCCGCCACTGCAGACGTGATGGATCGTCTTCTTCGAACGCCCGATTATTTATTGAGAATTAGCTGCTGAATCGTTTTGTCAATTACTGATTCCAAATATGCATTTGTAGTAAATTATATTTATTGACTCCCATATGTCTGCCATGACAGCATATTCACCACATTTGAATAATTTTTATTTCAGATATGAGAAAATGTTGGTTCGTTTTGTTTGCCCGACATAACAATTGTTACATAAATTTCAAACCAACCACTCTACCACCGTTTGAACGGTGCACCCAAAGACGAAATACACAAACTTCCTCGCCGAGGCATTACGTTAAACCCGTCCGTTCCACCACTCAATATATTTTTCAAACCTACATGCGTTTTACCGTTTAGGTTCTTTTATTTTGTTGGATTACCAATTTAATGATCTCCTTATTATTTAATTTAAGTTTTGTAATCTTAGGATTACATAGTCCTGTATTTTGTGTCATTTCAAACCCCGGTCTTCGCGTTCCAATTGGCTCGGCTTCTTGCCCAGTCCGGTTATCAGACTGGGAAGGTGCTGTGCACACACGCAAACACATGCGCATTTTCGTTGCTCCGTCGAGGGGTTAAGGTTGGTTACCATTAGTCCGCGTTGTACTTACGCACAAATGACCTTTTTCCCCAGCGAGTATTCGTTTACCACGAAAAGTGGAGGAAAACACTGTGGTGGAAGTGGTGCACCACGGGGCTCAACCCGGTCTCGTCTCGCCTCCTTCCTTCGCTCCGTCTTTCGGCCTACCACTCCAAAAGCGTTCGGACAGCACACCCAAAAGCTAAACACCCGAACGCCCTCACCGACACATTACTTTAAACCCGTCCGTTCCACCTCGCAATATGAATATTTGTCAGAGGTGCTTCGACCCGTGCCATACAGGCATCTTTCCCCGCAGCAAACGCGAAGTCCTTCTCGTTTTACCGTGTCACCAAATCCATTACACAGCACAGCTCCACTACCACTACCTCCACAACCTCCTCCAACCCCTTTGCAGAAACACGATAATAGCAGCCGAGCATATGTTGATCAAACTTTGAATCCGGCCATGATTCTTTTCGACGTTCGGGTGGTCAGCCTGGATATTAAGCCGACACGTTTACAAAGAGTACAGTCACCCCATAGCGTCGAATCGAGCATTGATAATCGTGCAGTGTTAACTGAATACAGTCAACCATATGAGCAGGTTTGCAAGGGGACCGTTGAAATCGCACCAAGGACAGAAAGCAAACCACGGAAACTTGAAAAGCGAGTCATCTCGGTAGCGAATATTTCGGTTGGCGAGCGTGAAATGCCGGCGGCAGCAGTACCTTTGAAGATTGCACCAGACCCTCGAAAATTGGAGCCTACTCGAGAAAAACTGGATCATTTGGATCAAAGACGGCCCATATTTAAAGATCGAATCCTGGCTGATTGGGAACGGAACTACACAGATGGTGTTTCAGCGACTGAAAGCAGCTTTTCATCATTGTCAACAACAACCTACGAACCCATGCTAGTAAGTGATTTTTTTATTGCGCGTGTGGGAAACATTTGATCGAATTTAATTTCGTTTAAATTTCCATGCGCAAGGAAATTTCGTAACGTGTTCGCGGGAAGTAAACCTTCTAGGTCATACTTTTAATGCAAAATAAAATTATTTGGTTGTGTCGGTAAATTGCTGACCTAATTATATTCTTCGATTCTGTACTGTCTCGCCGTAGAACGCTCATACGCGGTACTTTAAAGTTTCATGACCCTTGACCTTAAACTAAGGGGAGCGATTCACACTGAGCGAGTGCACTTCTGAAATCCGGGTCACTCTAACCTCGTTAGATTTCCATACAGTCGTTTCCGTTGCTACAGTTTGCGAATTTCAGACGAAGATTTTAACGTATTCCCACCCTTGAAATCACATGGCAATGGTGACATGTGACGCATCAAACGATGTGCAACACACTGTTCAAAATTACCGCGCAAATAATTCGAATATAACCTTTATTCATTCGTCTATCAATTGTATTACATTAATTTCTTACCATAGGGAGTATCTTGGAATTTATTTGCTCGTCTCATGAATTGTGTGCTATTCATTCAAAACAGCGTGTCCGTGGCATTTTCATATTTTTTTATGTGACACCAACCACGGCACCCAAAACAGCAAGTCATAACAACGCGGAACCCTCTACCCACCCGCCTACTTTTTCGGGAGTGCATGAGACAATCGAATTTTGTTTGCCATGGTCCATTGCCTCCAGAGACTGCCAGCGGTAACGCAGAGCGTGCGTATGTGCGTACGTCTTGGGGACACTCTCAGTATGAATTGGCGCGGCGTTAGCGGAAGTGAAATGAACGTAGTGTTGGGGGGGGATTCTATCAGCATGTCTTGACACAAGCAACTGTTCTCAAGAGGGTTTGATCATGTCAGACGAAGAACGCCCTCTGTCAAATGCGACATATTGAAGTGGATAACATAACTTCATTCTGATTCGCAGCTGTGAGGATGTTATTTGTTCTAAGGTATTCACTGGTATTCTTTTGCGTCCGCTTCATTGCTGACTACTTATGCCGACTTTTAATGTATAACGCATTAAACCTCGGCGCACCACGACAATATTTTACCACTTTAAAATTATTTAGCATATACTAATAGTACTAACATTCGGGCCTATAGATTTTTGTTTGCCAAATCGCCTGGCAAGTTGTAGTATTGGCTGGCTAGGCACATTCTTCTCTTATCTTTAGATTAATTTTATCTTTCGAAAAAGCTGGTGGCCCTTCCTCATCAATTTTTCCAGAAAATAAAGTTTTTTAAAGCGGTCCTAAGTCGGTACCTGCAAAAACGTGGGAAGCTTGCCTAATTACCTCTTCGAATCTAGTCTTATGATGTCGGTCTGGTTGGGGATCGTTTTGGTCCGGGGTGCATCTAATTTGCTGAACAACATTTGAATCAATTTTAGATTCGATTGTCCATTACGACCAATAACCGCTCGCTTGTCTTTTGGGTCGCCTAGAAAATCTTAATCAATTAAAAAATAGGTCTTTATACTGCACACTAACAGATATTGAATAGGAAGAAATGCCCAGCGACTAAATCAACACGGAACGTTGAATAATAGTATACCAAACAATGGTTTTCGACTTCGGGCGCATTTCGAAATCTTTTCTTTCTGCGTGGACCCGAAAGGTGATAATCAGATTGTGTGCGGTCTGGTGACCATAAAGAATCTGGTAGAACCTTCCAATTTAACTCCGAAATGTTTTAAGATTTCATTCTTGTTTTGCGAGGTCGGGCTTTATTGTCGTAAAACATCCTATTTTCGTCCCCATTAACAATTTCGTGTAAGAAGGGACAAATTATTTTATTGACAACAAAAAAGTGCACGCGTTTCATCTTTAATCTCGAGTTTATGCAGCAGGTAAATTTCAATTCGCCTTTAAGCTTAAATTTCATTTTCTATTGCGTAATTTAGACCCCAATGTCTACTTCGGGGTTAGGAATTTCTACCCTTAACATAAAAATGGTATTTATTGTTATATAAATGTTAAAATATTTCCTTCTTCGAAAATTACTTACAGAGATGCTTCCTTTAGCTTGCCTGGAGGCAAACTAATTCCATATATTTTGGTGCCAAGTATACTTTTCCACTTAATTGCAGATTAATGTAAGAGACCTTAAAAGTCCACAATCTCTATGTCTGATTAAATATTAGAGTAACTGAAGCTCATTTTGAATAGGGCATTTGCCGTCCAGACTATGAACCCAAGAGCCTATCGCGACGAACTGCTACTACCGAACACGATCATCGCTCGCCCAAGTGGACCTATAATCCCATATTGTAACACCGTACTAACCAACCTCCGGCACTCTGTAAGGGCCAATACAAATTTTACCCTCTCCAGTCAAATTGAAATTGCCTTTACCAATCTTCACGTCTAATATTTATTAATCCACCGAAATTAGCTTTGATCCTGGACGTAGAGTTTGTGGTTGTGGTTGTTGTTGTCAATCAAATTTATTTATCCTTTCCTTTTGTCGCTTCTAATGCATTTTGTTTGAAAACTAGATGAAAATGTATTGGAATATAAAAATAGATAGATTTCCGCAATATGCGTGTTTTATTTTTACAACAGTTTTACTGCAATAAATATATAATATGATATACATTATATCGATAAATTGAATTAGAAACCCGAAACCCAATTAATCTCTCTAGGCAACAATCATGTGGGCACAATTTTGGAGAGCGGAAACTGTAAGATACGTGCTCTTTGGTTTACAACTGCCAAATAGCTGCGATGGATTCGTGGCATTCACTAATGTGTCGTCCTTCATATCAAGCAATTGTAATTCTACATCACATAGGAACCATTTGAATCACGCATCAAATGGTATTTCACATACACAGCCACGGTAACATGATGCCTTAGTGACGTCACGCAGGAAACAGTCTGCTTGATAACAGTTTTTACACGACAAAAACGGGGAAAAATGGATCATTTTCCAAATGGAAATTAAAGATAATGACAAATCTGTCCTCATAACACATATTAGAGTTAATTAGCCAAATATGAAGTTGTCTTTATAATTGGCCTCTTAGGCTCTACTTAAATAATTAAGTAGGGCATAACACGACGATTTTGTCTGACGCTTCATGGGATTTTCGTGACACCATAGACTTTAATACCTTGAATTAGACTATTTCGTTATAATATTAGATTTCGGGACCTTTAAAGGACCAGAAATCTGCCGGCCTTTTTGTAAAACCCTTTTATGATGGTCAATTCATGAACAAAAACATTTATGACTCTCTTTCCCGTCGGCAATAAAATTAAATATCGTCATGACCATAAATATCTCGGTAATTTAACGAAATCCTCAGTTGTCGTTTTATACTGTGATGCAGATCAACTATTTCCACTGTTAACCCAAGATAAATGTCATCCTATGGCGCTTCAACGATGATTTTTCAGCAAAATGATAGACGTGTTTATTAAATCAACCAATAAACCTACGACACAATTAACCAAAGACTTCTCGTGAATTTTACTTTTGATTTTGACTTTATAGTACAAATATCCTTTCCGTGGGCCATTATCTGATTAACCTACTTCAGGTTTACATCAATTGAAAAATGGGCCGTCGCTTTATCTTAGGACCAATGACATGTCAGAGGTCTTCTGTATCATTACATTACTACTCCTTTATTTCAGGTAGATGACGGTCTGAAAGAAATCCCATCGCCGAATTTGCGAACGTGTCTTTCTCCTTCAGAAAGCAAGTTAAACGAACGGTTGACGTTATTTCTAATAGCGCCATTTTAAGCAACACACGAAAGCATTGGAATTGATTTCAACCAGTATTTAGTGGTCAGATATGAGAGAACAATCATATGGTGTTTTTAGTGTCGTTTTTTGTGTAGTGGTTATCTGTTTAAACGGTTCAGACGAACTTTAACTTGGTTATGCGTATTCCTTTCTAATATTGCGTCATTTGAAACTTACCAGTTGGATAAAGCAACAATTATGTAAAATAGAATGTTCTATCAATACATATTATCTCAAATTTGTATAAACATTTACTATTGCCAAAAGATCCATCTCCCCCAGAAGAGAGCTACTCATTTTGAATGGAATTTCAGTTCATATGGGTTTGTTATGCCATAAAATATGGCATACTTTAGTTGTAGTTGTGGACTATACGCCTTTCATAATGGACTATCAAAACACTTTTATTTAATCTAGAGGCCTTCATTATATGAAGGTCAATAGTTATTTAAAATTTTATAATTAATCGATGTTAAATCGTACAAATGAGTGAAAGACAAGAATATTTATAGTTTCTTGGACACATCCATCAGATTGCCAACATTCAAGTATAATAATTAAGCGCCTTCTTCATCTGGAACATTCGTAATGTCTATCAAAATTTGTTCTTTTGTCAATTCGGTGTCAACTAAGGTTCTAATTTCGTAACACAAACTGATTGTATCTTACAAAGCGTTACTTGGATTTAAGCATGCAAAAAATTAATAATTTATTTTTTTCATATGATGATAGATTTAATACATGTTATGCATGGGTTTCCAACCAAATGTGCGCTAATTTATGACACACATGTGCTTGATGTTTTATTATCGATGGATTGCCAGGATATTCGGCTACCAACGTTTGAGCACACAAAATATACATTATTTATATTCAATTGAATGTCATCCATGTTATCCCTATTTATTGCTTCACAGACACAATGGATCATGTCGTCGTTGATGCAAACGATTTGAAAGAGGCAGCCACTGCCGAAATAAGTAAGGTTTTCGAAAGCGAACCTCTGGAGCTGCGTGTGGAACCCCAGGAGGGGGAGGAGGTCGGGAGGGGGTGTTTCTCAAGTATGATAATCCCAAGAAGGCGCATATTCAGCTCGCGAACAATGTCAAGGGGTGACGATGTCTGCCTAGAAGACTCACCCATGGTGGAACTCTTGTGAGTTCTAAACTCAAACATGGAACTTTGAATGCGCATATTTTTGGCAGTTTAACTGTCATTTCATTATTGTTGTCTTGCAGGCGTCACAGTTCAAAAGCCCAGTCTTACGGCTCGCTACTCAAAGACACGGATACATGTGGTATCTCTGACATGAATGGATTTGATTCACTTTCACAATCACATTGGTTTGAAGGAGAAACGTCATATTCATCAAAAAAGGCAAGCTTCTCGTTAAATGGCTGTTGTAAATGCCGTTTAAAATATACGCTATATATTAATACTTTCATTGGCCCGGTTAGCGAAATTTAAATGATTAGAACAATCAAAGTCGAATGTCTTCATAGACGTGAGTGTAAATTAAAATCATCTGCTATTGAGAAGGATTCAATCGGAGTACATTCCAGGATACGTAAATTGAATGATAGCAGTGTTTTTTGCTAGAATAAAGTGCGTCATGTGTTTCACATAAACAAGTCTACATATACACCAAGCAACCCCACGTAATCAGATGTCGTAAATCAAAACGTCTCCGCATAAATATTGGTTCGGATCTGATAATGAAATATTTGCCACGGACATTTGCACGTTCATCTTTGTATTTCCCAGCAGAAAATGATTAACAGTCCTTTTTATAACCACCCAGAAATACACATTTAAAAACAGATACAAATTGACAATTATTTAGTCATATTTAATGCGCAAAAATTAATTGGAAAACACCAATTATGGCAGCGTATAAAATTGGTGAGATAGTTGTTAAATTCCATGGCACGTGCATTTATAACGACCTGGTGAATATGCTGATCAATGTGACATCAAATGTGTGCATTCTTTGATCGTGTGCTACAATAAATGAACCAATTAGCGCAGCCTAGAATTGTACCAATCACAATTATCAAAGTTTTAACTAACCTGATGTGTCGGTGTGCAGACTCTTACATACCACAAAACTGCGTTCTGCGTTTCTAAAGGTTCGTCTTGAAGACCAAAACAGCCCAGACTACGAGGTCGCTCCAGAAACGCATTTAACCTTAGATACTCCACACTACTACCCTCTGTGCTACAGACGCCATATTTCAAAACAAAGAGTCATACAAACCTTCTTCAGACCTGAAATCGCTGATCGAGAAATTTCGTCACACTCTATTAACGACATTATTGAAGATTCTTTCAGTAAATCATCGAATTATCTTTTGGATCAAAATCGGACTTCGTTGAGAAAACCGGTTGAAAGTACCGTATTTATTCAGCGCAGCAAATCAAGATCTGCGACAAATATTCCGACGGACCATAATACAACAATGGAAGCACCCCCAACGCGCCTGGAGGGTGACAGGCAGATTAACAACACAGGTCCCTCCACAGAGTCACCGGTTCCATATTCGCGGAATTATTTACGTCCCAGAGGAGGAAAAATAAATTTGGGCGATATCTTCATCCACGACTCGATCGACCTGGGCGAGGCCGGACGCATAAATTACAGGACAGGAAGTTTTCTTAGCAGGTTTACCGAACGGAACCAAGAAAACATGAAGACCGCTGAACCCAAATTCATAGCAGAGGAGAGCCTGTCGAAGCGAGGAGTAGGGAAAATGCTTAGTGATTATATGTTATGCTCGGATGATTCGAATGCCGATTTCGCAAATCGCGAACACTGCAGGCCTCATAATGGTGGCACGTCCCCGGTAGTTGTCCACCGAACTCCCCTCATTCCACCTGTACCGAAGGTTTCAATTGAGTTATACAAGATGGCCGAATTAGACCCTGTATTGGCGCTTTTGAAGTCGGATGTGACCCAGCTTGACGAATTTCGCAACAGTTTTCGAGAAAAAGGTAACTTATAATTTTATTTCATACGTTAACATGACCAATGCCACTCAGGTCCTAATTTAAACAATGTCCTTTTTTGTGGTCCATTTAATTGGTTGAGTGTCAATGCCATTCCGGATGTAAACTGCTCACATAAAACTAGCAAATATTTCCGGAAATGTCGGGCGTTAAATCGATCCTTATCATCCGCTGTCGACAAATTGGCTATGTAACTACGACAGGACCGGCCGGGCTCTATTCAATAGTTAAAGATCCCTGAAGCGGCCGCTGTCCCCACATCTGTCTCTAATCAGATATTCAGTCACAGGTTATGATGTATCATTTTCCAGTGGAAGTTTATTGGATTTGTTCAGAATGTACCCGCCCCTCCTACCAGGTACACAAATATGTGCTTAATCGAGGGTATGATTGTCAGCGATATAGGGAAAAAGTAGTCTGCTTATTTTGTACACGGAATCATCGATGCATAGACGCCTAACGACGGTTTTGGGGCGATTAGCAAGTAAACATCTACAACGTCATTTTTTAATATTTTTCATCAAGGGTTTTATCCTCGTTCGATCAATTTAGGCTTGGTGATTAAATACGCCTACATGGAGACGTAATGAGTGGGTGTTTTGGAGCAATTGACTTTTGAAATCAGAAAATAATCACCTCAAATTCCATAAATACGCGTTTCCCTCTTATTTCGCATTTCAAGCCTTTGGTTGCGAGTGAAAAAGACACTAAAAATAATTGAAAGAAATCGTGAAACCGGTTCACCCGAGCTATTCATTTATATGGTTTACTGAACGTGGGTATGCGGGTATGAGGGTTGGGGCGTTTAGGCGAGACGGTGAACGCAAGACACACCTTGATACCATTATTTGGATTGCTAATCAGATCACTTTAGTCATATTGGTTCTTAAAGAGATGCAATTAGGAAGTTTAAAGTTTAGATTACATCTTTAGATAAGATGACTGTTATGCACTCGTTATTTGTGGCACTGCGCCCCTGAGTCTGAATCAAGTCCATTCATGATTGTTATAGCCGAACACAATAGTTTTAAAGATAAACGGAGGTCCTTCGAATTAAACGCTAACCAGCCTTCAACCAGTGGCAACAACTGAAATCGAGTGAAAACCCAGATAAATATGTTCTTTTTCTGTATTTATGTGTTCTTTGTGAATAAAATCTTATAACCCAATAAAAAATTACTTATTTGCCTACCTCATTGCAGAATGTAAGCATTCTCGATGAATAAGAGACGTAAGCGACTCTACACCAAAAGTGAAACAAATGCCAAATATTCCCTTTTCAATTGACCAGTAAACGACAATGTTTGCGTTAATTCATGCATTGTGGCTAATTATAACTAATTAAAAGTGATTATTTAGGAACTAGGGTGTGGGTCTGAGAAAGATGTGTTATGGTCAGCGGTAACTTATATTGATTGAATACTACGAAGCTTATATCTCTCATTTAAATGTGGAAATTGGTTTGTTTCAGTTCACCGACCCATTTTCAACTTGGTAGTTTCGGAAGACATCCGATATTCCACAACTTTCGCCATACAAGGGTCATAGAAAGTATGCCGAATAACAAGGTTGCGCCACAAGCAGCATCATCGTGTGCGAGAAACCAGTTTCATAAGGCCACAAACATATGATAAACGTAGTGTAGATTAATTTGTGTACTAAGAGTACAATGACCACGTGTGTCAAACGCACAACAAAAACCTGCATCTGATTTCCTAAAGATCAACACAATCACCAGAAACTCCGTGATTCTGGTCTCTCATTTATGCATCTCAACAGCTTAACACAAGATTTGCGAATTTTAATTGCTTAAATTATGAAGTATCGTCGGCCGTGGTTCTTGTGTTGTGAGTCAGTCGTTTTATAATTAAACACAGTGATGTTCAAGGAGTGCCTTACATTGCATTCATTTTCAAATCTAATTCACTGTCCAAATATTTTTCATTTTGAGTTTTAATTCATAGTTAACCGACGGGCATCCAGGGCATAGATCATGCAAATTGCGTGGTTGGAGAGATATCTCTTTCTATATGTTCTAAACAATGTCAGTTTCTATTCTTGCCATAAGGCACATACCTTCTTTCATAATTGTATGTATTCATGTTACATTTGATTTATGTGTGGGCTATTTATTTCAAAGCTGCTCGGTGCATAATAAGTATTTCAAATAAACCCATTAACACATTCGTTAAATTTGGCATTCTATGACACCAATACCAACAACAACAACAACAACAACAGGAGAGTGTGAGGTGCTCGTATCCCATTCAATATTGGACGAAGATTTTGATTGCAATTAGTTCGGTCAAAAGCAATTCACAATTTAATATTTTAATAGTTACTTTAACTAGAGAAAACATTTACTTTGTTCAATTCCCGATTAATTTAACCATACATAGATCCTCCTACCTCCTTTTTATAATCACATGTAACAGCATGTAAAACGTGGTTGAACATGTCCTTATGACTCAGCTTAGACATTTTAATTTTTTTTGAAACCGATCGCACTACGGTTTCAGACCAAACTCTAATTGGGGCATTACTCAAAGGGCATCAAACATTATGGCAACAAACGTGTTGCGAAATACGGACGTAAATGGAGGACCAACTAACCTTTCCGGGTAGGATAAACATTTTAATATCTGACACCGTAAGCCGACTTTTCCTTTACTATAACACCTCTGGTGAACGTAACTTGATTAGTTTACTGCTAATCGGACTAATGGGTGCTTTAAGGCAGCTTTTTCTCAAATGCTGGTAGTGTAGTCACCTCATGGCGTATTCTAAAAGCCGACACCCCACACACAATACCACAACAGCTCATACATATTGGCGCACGCTCTAACACCGATTCAAGAGAATTTGCATACTTGCCGGAACACACGAACAACGAATACATTTCCATACTACCTCTTCCGTTCAGTGTTCAACGGGGAACGTTATTTAGTATACCTACTCGAACGATGGCTTTCCTGTGGCCATTTTGCACTTGCAAGTTTGAAATCATTTGGTCGATTTCGTAGATTATTGTTTCTCTGTTTTATTGCTTTTTCGTTCGATTTCATGGAAATAGCGGCTCTAACTTTGTATTTAAGTTCATTTTGATTAAGTACAATACAATGACCTTAAAAATTTGCTTTGGCGCTGATTAATGTTAAGCATTTATCTTTTCATCCTTTGTCCTCACACACACACACAATAGTGCATCGTCTTTATTGTCTGACCGACTTCTCTATATCTGTACCGCATTCATAGTGAGACGCGTCCATCTTTTTTTACTTCGAGGTGTGGGAAACAAGAAGAGTCTGAGCATTTCACCATCCACAGCACCAGAGCGCCCCCCAAGTATTTATCAAAGCAACGTCGACAGGAATTCATCGATCGTAGACAACCATAGGCCTTCGCACGAATACGCCTCTTCTGCATCCGCCGTTAAATATGAGGAGGCATGTTATTTGTTTTATTTGGAATCGCACATAAAACAGAATTTCATAGTAATACTTAAGAGATAATTTATTAGGTCTAACCATCGAATATTCAGTTTTCATGTTTTCATTACATGTATTCCTTACTAAAGCTGACTCATGAGATGCTATACTGGTTTTAAATATCGCTTTGGACGTTTTCCACCATAGGAATTTTCATACTGAAGGTTACAAATAACAAATAAGTAACATGCTTCCTAGACTCTATTCGGTTCCATCGCGCACAATGTTGGCCAGACCTATTCACGTCTTGTTTTTATATTCGGGCGCTGTAGGTTAATGACGCTCAGCAGGATTTGCACTCGCAACTCCATGAACTCATTGAATTAGAGTTCAGCTCAACTGCTAAAAAAGCGACTTTAAAAAGAAAGAATGTCGTCCCCAAAATTCTCGATAACAAACCTCGACCAGAAAACGAGCATGGGAAGCAAGGGTGAGTTTTGACTTCTATGCGCTAAATTCTACCCAACTGTGTTATATCCCGCATTTGACGTAGCCCCACCAACCAGAAGACATTTAAATGGAGAGGTGACGCCGGAGGAGTTCTAGAGAGTTCTAGACCTGAACAGCCTCGTTTATTAATATGCTTGATGTGGTATTTATACATTGGTTGGGGCAGTAAGACCAGTAGGCTAATGAGGGGTGTGAAGAATGAGTTACTCAATCGATTCGATTGTGACACGACAGAATGTGCACAGGCGACAGGTGTGACAGGCGACATGGTGATCTTTTAACACCGCGCGGTTGTCTGTCCGTTATGGGAATTAATGAATGAAATTAACTGAATAACCGTTTTCTTGGGGAACAAAAACGGTTCCCCAACAAAATGCTTACCATATTTATATGGTATTAATATGCATCCTTCAAGTTGTCAAACTTTAGGCTGTTTAAAAAGAACACATAAATACAATTAAAGTAACAATTTATACTATTCAATAAAACGAATATAATCTAAAACTATATCATCCGTCGAAAATTATTAGCATTACTCTCACCAGATATCATTTAATTTAATAATATTAAGAAACAAATCATCTCTTCGAGTTCGCCAGGATCCATTTCAATGGTCCGAGCGCCAAAAACGGTCAAGTCCCTACACCGAAACCGGTGGCACCGTCATGGAACACTCGCCTCCCAATCAGGCTGTTGTTTGTTAGCGTCTCCAAGTCGTCGTCCGCCGTCGTCGTCGTCGTCGTCGCCGCCGTCGTCGTCGCCGTCGTCGCCGTCGTCCGCCATGCAGCCTACGGTGACCCCTGCGGCGGTTAAAAGAACACAAATCAGGGAATCGGACAACGTTCGGGCGGCGAAGACCTCGGTTGTGAATGAATCGAGAATTGTTCCGACCACTCGTGAAGCGGCATCGGCGTCGAGGCAGCTGGCAGCCCCAGTTCATGCTTCGTTAACGACTTCGAGGCTGTATTCGAAGCCATCAATTGGCGTCATAAACATGTTCATCCCCCGAACTCAGGACAGCATCCCGTTATGGGTATTTTGTGCTAGTCAGATAAATTTACTGCGACGAATGGCACAGACTCAAATCACACTTACTCAAGAGGCCATCTGCCCATCTAACCGACTTATCAGATGGTAGGTATATTCGATTTTGCCAAGCCAAAACCTTATCATAAACTATATTGCCTCCGAAGTTCAAGATTTATCCAAGAATAAATTTGTTTTTTTTTATAGTTCATGTTTCGTCCAATATTCTAAGGCTAATAGAAGGATGTGTATAAAAAGTTAATTTTTTTCAATTTGTCTCAGTAATTGTTAACGTTCCGTGAAAGATTTTGTGCCACGATTTTAAAATTGCCGTTATGTTCGAATTATATGACAAGAAACAAGTAACAAACCTGGTTCAATGACAATGTGAAAAGACATACCTCGTTGTTTAGGCGCCGAAAGGATGAAACAAAGAATTTCACTTCGACATGGACTCTTGCGTAAAAATGGGTTCTTCTGTTTTTTATTAAAGGAGAATCGGTCGCAGTAGAGGTTCATTTTTATCAAACGCAACTTCGTCAGATGATAACCAGAATGGCGAGCCTTCTCGACAGTCGCCAGTGAACTTGATTGATCCGGTGATTGAGGCCAAGTCACCATCCTCAAACCCTTACGTGGTCTCCCCAGTTAACCAAACTCCAGAGTCCTCTTCTGGCGGGTCGGTATTTTGGCCCGAGCAAGCAGCCGAGTCTGCAGCCGAAAACGTCGACGCGGTCACCGTGAATGCATACGGCGCGAGTCGACGGTTCACGGGTCCTCTGTTTGGAAGGTCGCTGTCCTTCTGGCAGAACCGAGTTGGACATCCCTTCCCTCCATGCATTTCGAACATGCTGGCACATCTTCAGGAAATCGGGCAATCGGCGCATGGAATTTTTCGACGAGCAGGCGGAAAGCTTCGGATTCAAGCCCTTCGGGAATGTCTTGAAAAAGACTTATGTAAGTGTATATTATTGTTCTTATTATAGCACTCCATATATATGTGTTTGAAAGTTCGATTATGCTAAACATTCGGGTATGCTACTTAGGGTGTGGCTGAAACATGTTGTTGAGGAAACGGTATCTTACTTCTGCGTTATAAACTTGCCGTTGATTTGATTCTTATTACATTCGAAACTCGAAAAATCCTTTGTCATGTTTCGTTGTCATAACTGTTAGTATTACCATATAAAAATCGAAAATGTATTCAAATTTTTAAGACATCAATACTAAGGCAGTTATTGGCGTCATTTTCATTCGTCCACCTTGTGACAATGCCACATGAGCATGTAAACAGGCCTGAAACTGAGAATTATCTAATGAAGAAATAAACGACAATCCATTAATTGATTTACTTCTAATTGATTTTAAAGTGTCGGCAAACCACCAACTTAAGAGTTTGAAACGAATAATAATTTATTAATCATTAGAATTCTGTAGTTAAATAGGAATTTGGTCCGTTTTTCCAAAGATTGGGATTCTTTTGAAGAGTGGCAACCATACGACCTTGCAGACCTACTCAAACAGTTTTTCCGCGAATTGCCAGAGTGCCTCCTTACAAACAAGCTCGGGACGACCCTTATAAACATATTCCACCGTAAGTTAAATTTCTGACCCAGACTCGTACGTCTGAACTGATCAATCTGTTTTTTTCATATTTTAATGTTAATATAAAGAATTAGGTATCTATCTGGTTGGGGTATATGTATTAATTCTAGATACTCGTGAGTCTGTCAGTACAGAGGTTCTCCGAATGGCCATGATATGTCTTGCCGATGAAAACAGAATTGCGCTTCAGAGTTTGCTCTATTTCCTCAATGCGCTCGCGTCTAGAAGTGCCGTCAATCAGGTATGGCTCCGTTATCCGAACACTTGTATTCGAAAGATGAATTTCATGCTAGTATGGAGAGGCTTCAGTCCTTTTTTTAAATTTAAACTAGGTGTTGTAAAACCTTTACATTTAATTCGACCTCCAGATTTGTTTTCTCAAAACGAAGTTTTGCTTCCGAGAATAGGTCGATAAGCTGTTCGATGTGCAGGGATGTTCATCAATGGTCCATTGTTTTCCAGAACGCCAAACAGAAGAAAAACCATGGGTTAGGTGGCGCCAGAAAGATAATTAATTCGCACTGCCCATAGAGTGAGAGCTAAGATGGTGTAGAAAATCAATATATTTTTTTCCACAACCCCCCCTTCAAGACAAATTATATGACGCTTGATGCGTTGGCCAAGTAGCTCCAGGTGCGTGCGTGGGAGTGATGGAAGCTACGCAGTAGAAATGTAGTAGCAATAGACGTGACCTTCAAGCCTACAGACTAATTCTGCACCGGTTTTGTCTTCAGTACACAAAAAATATGAAAGTTCAGCTTGTTAAACAGATCATTGTTAACAACACGCGAAGGCAGCATTTCGAAAAACACCAATGCAAATGGTTTTAGTGTTTTGATATTAATATTTTTAATATTG
Source organism: Proteocephalus fallax (assembly GCA_028672205.1). Taxonomy (NCBI): domain Eukaryota; kingdom Metazoa; phylum Platyhelminthes; class Cestoda; order Proteocephalidea; family Proteocephalidae; genus Proteocephalus; species Proteocephalus fallax. Next base: position 212,724 of record JAPUBX010003984.1, on the reverse strand, counting down.
TGATGTTCCCTAACAGTTGAAAGAATATCGGCACATAAAATTTGATATCGTTTTGTAACTGTGTATAAGCGCTGCGTTTCCATATTTAAGTACCGGTCGGTTTATGGAATGTAAGGAATGAGTCACTCAATCGATTAGATTGTTACACGACGGAATGTTGACCAGCGACGTGGTGCCCCTTTAACGCCAGCGTGGTTGTCTACACGTTGCATGAATTAATTCAATAACATAATGCTCTCAAAATTGACCAAATCTCTATCTACGTTTAGGCTCAGAAACCTATGCTATTTGCTCTCGCCGCTCATTTCAAAGTTGATAATTAGCTTTGTTGTAAAAGGGACCTATTAGTAATGCAATGGTCTTGGATTTATGGCGTTCATTAATCCGCCTTATTTGCACCTGATTACTCAGATGAACGCACAAAATCTGTCCATCTGCCTGGCGCCGTCAATTTTCCGGTTCGCCAGTCTGTCACCTAATTCCGGAAGCAATCCACCTCTCCTCATAAACTTCAGTCCCCGACGAAGACGAAATGCCGACAAGCTGGGTGGCCTCGAACCCAAGGATATGGCTGAGCAAATTGCTGCGCAAAAGTGTCTCTGCGTCCTCATCAACGAGGCACCGAACCTGTTTGTGGTACGTTACCAATTCGATGGCTCAACCATCGTGTGTCAACCCAAAATAAATGAGTACATTCACCTTCATGTTATCCGCTTAAGGAAATCGGCGCCGATAGTTTTTCAATCAGCTGCAGACATCCATTCCTTAATAAATCATATTTTTTCACCCAAACACCCACCACAAACAAATTTCTATTTTTTGACTAATTATTCATAATAGCTTGTGCGAAACTTTCTAAATTCTTTGATTTTTTTGCAAATAACTCTTAGGAGCATTTCATTTTATAAATTATCTTAAGAAAATGCGTTTTCTTCCAATATGTCTATTTATTTTCATATTCTATCATTAAATACTTTTACGCCGGGCAGATTATTGTTTTTTCTAGGTCACAGAAGGCCTAGTTATAAAAACGAGGTTGGATAGCGAGCGTCTGGAAACACCACGCCTATCCTCTGTGATCAATCCCCATGGCGATGTCAACTCATGGCTTCATAATCAGATCAAGACCCTTCTGCAGGACTGTAGCAGTTCAGTGGGAGGTTCGACAACTGCTGGCGCAAATATGCAGCCTTGGCGGTCACTTTCTAAGGAGGTACTGAAGACGTACTTCACAGAGTAAGTCATTGGTGCGGATCGATTTGAATTTTGTAAAATTCCTTTGGAAACACACTATCATGCCCTTGGCGATCTCTTCTCATTTTCAAATGCGTATGTTATATATTCGAAATAATGTACCGGGCTGTCTGAAAGCGTATTGCTTTCGGGAACCAAGTCTGTTCATTAAAAACAATAACATTTATTGCTCTATAACATGGGGGCGTTTGAAAATGGTTACTTTTCATTTATTTTTCAGCTCGGGAGCCAACGAATGCTTGGATGGTTTTGAAATTGCTGTCCGAAAACCTTTTAAATCGGCATCCCGGGAGATTACCCCATACCAGCCTCTTCGAACATGGCGATGCTCTCTCTTCATACCGGCAGTTAGCCCACGTGAAATAGCAGACAAGTTTTGGAATGACAGGTTAATAGCGTCAATTTACAAAACACTTTGTGGGCTTTAATATACATACGCAAACATTCAAGGCCATAGTTCGAACCAATCTAAAAGGTTTCTTGCGCAAAGTTAGAGTAGTTGAAGGAGTATATTGGGTTGTGCCTGAGTGTGCGAATGTTTATGCTAATGTCATTGTTCGGTTCCATGCGAACTAAGGTGATACATTTAGCTTTGCGTTTGGGAATATAAGCCGATTGGTCCGATAAGCCGATGTGATTGCCCATTTCTTTCCTCTTCGTGGTTGGTGTGGGGCAAGAACTCACATTAGAGCCCCGACGTGGAAAACCCTCTGTGGAAAACCTATGTCGATCGATGCTCTTACTGTGGCTTGTGTTAGTTAGTTAGTTAAAGCAGCTCTTTCTCAACCGAAAATATTAGTAAAAGCCTAAGCATAGTCGCATTTTGCAACGGTGTTTGCCAATGTAAATGATTTAAAGGGAGACTGAGCTCATTGCATTCACGTCTAGAGAAAAGAATTATGAAATGCCCGGATAGCTTCAAACGCGTCATGTGGTCTTTCGATGCCCTTGCAAAAAACTCACGTGACCTCTATAAAATATGTCTAGGTTATGGTTTGCTTAGAACTCGGATTTCTCTGATTGCATATCTTGCCATGAAGAAAAAAGGTTGTACAGCTCAAATGGTAATATGAATGATCAAGACTGTAACTTTTCGCATAAAACATGAAATCAAAATATAAGCACCTCTTCCTTGGAACATTCAGATTGTTTTTTTGGTTAATTTCCAACGGGTGTTTTACCAATCAATACTGCCATAATGGGTTTATAAAGGATTATGGAAATGAATAAATTAGTTTATTAGGTACTTCGATTCCGGCTTATTCTATATTGATGATAGATGAACCTGCTTTCAAGGAACAGAAAAAACGTTGGCCTCTTATGATATCCTGCTGATGTTAAGTTGTCAATCCCCTGTGTCCTGTAGTACGTGTCACTTTTTCTCAAGACGAAGTTTTGCTTCCGAGAATAGATCGATAAGCTGTTCGATGTGCAGGGATGTTCATCAATGGTCCATTGTTTTCCAGAACGCCAAACAGAAGAAAAACCATGGGTTAAGTGGCGCCAGAAAGATAATTAATTCACACTGCCCATAGAGTGAGAGAGGACTTGACGGTCAAATATTCTGTGTGTAAAAATACGTCAACTTTTTTGTTGTATTTTTTGGAGTTCGCTCGACAATATATGATGTACCTTAAGACAACGTGAAAGTGTAACCATGTAGAGACCAGTTGGATAATGCTGCTCGTTATAGGACATCCTGGGATGAGAATGTTCTACGTTCTGAAGTGATGGATAACCTCGACAACGGCATTCAGGTCCAGAGAGTCCTCTACAACGCTCTTCCACCTCAACCAGCCCGAGAATGTCGTCTTCTGCGTGGTATTCGAGTATTCACAAACGCCTCCACCGAGCCCAGTACAATTATTTCACCCGCCCAGGATTTAGACGTCATGACTGCCACCATTGTGAGCACTTCCGTGGATCATGGCATTGTCGTTCCAGAGGCTCCTCGGGAACTGCTTCCTTTGGCGCATTTCTTCAGAGAACATCTCCTCATTGAAAGGGTCGGTGAAGGATGCATTACTACGCCTAATTCGGTACATTCGGGATCCTCAAGCACGAGTGTTTCGGGCTGTCGCGTTACGCTCATTTCCGAAGCTGATATCAAGTATGTTCAATTGAACATTTAAAAATGTCGGTTGTTTCTTGGTGTGCAATTGACATTCCCCTCATTATATAATTATAATAATACTGATTTAGATATTTCCATTTGCACCAATGCATTTGTAAAAAATGTTGGCTAACAACACCCCGAAAACAATTACTGGACATATTTTCCTGACATAACATAGTGATCATTCCAACTGCTCTTTACACAAACCGTTTCCGAGGAAGCATTTAAGGAAGTGAATTGCTATATTGAACTGGGATTTTTTTAGTAAACGTCTGGGTTATTCAAATCGCCTTTCCTACATTGTTCTGTAGTCGCTAGATGTATTTACATATGCTTTACTACTCAGGGGATATTCTCAGGAGTGGTACTCTCACCACTGGGGCCACCTTCTCCTCCGCCGACTGCTTGCCCTGCGACACTCGTTTGGTGACCACCACCAACACCGGACGGCCTCCCAGGCCCCCTCAACACTTCACCCGAAATAATCAATTAATCATACTTCAAAGTCATGGTTGCCCGCTTCGACTTTCACATTCTTTGTGCTCAGACATTTCGGTGTCTATGTGTGTGGCATTTTGTCTGCTCCCCACCTTTTCGTCATCTCCCTTTTCCATGCTCCATCTGTACACATTTCTACTCCCGATTACATTACACTCAATTGGGTAATGGAACAAATTACGACTTCAATATTGACAACCACCAATACCACACATGTACCGATTGCTAAAAGATAAATATATATATAAATTTGCCTTCTTATATCATTCGTCCTTTTTCAATGCACCATCACTCTTACCTATTTGTTTGAACAACATCTATGTCGATCTATCTCTTTTTCTAATCATCCACGCATTGGGATTCATCAATGGTTACCGTTGTCTGCCCTAATAACCGTGATATTACATAACATGCAGCAAGTGGATTACTCATATTATCAACTAGATTTGTACCTGACGTTCTGCATCCCAAGTGCAATCGCCACATCGTATCGCCGAAATAATAATAATAATAATTGTAGTGAGGTCACGAGGACCAAAACTTTCAGCAGTTAAAATAGGCAATATGACAAGTATTAGATGTGAAAATTGTCTTTTAGTTCCTGTTTCACCTGCTCTGGTGAAACTAAAAATCGGGACAAACAGGGAATGACCGAATTGCGATATGCCGCTGTTCTTGTTGGTATTGAACGGTATAGTCTACGCATTGGTGGAAGAGATTTACATTCAAATAAACTGGAATCGAGGGGATGGGAGGGGTCACTTAAAATACGAGCAGCGATTAGTGAACAATTATTGAAGTGGCGTTGAACGATGATTTCTTGAATAGAGAGAACAGGCAGACCACTAGAAAACGAGATTATTTTAAAAAGTCTATGAAGGGTTGAAAAGTCAGTACATTTAAGGCCGGGGAAAATTATTGGAGAATAATATACAATGAGGGGAATTATACAGGCATGGGCAAATGTTTTTATATGGCTAGAGCTTAAACCAAGTCTCCTTAACCGACGAACTAGGAAGCAGATTCGACGGCATCCACATGATCACTCCATGATAACCGACTGTTAAAAATAACGCCGAGGAATTTAGATTTTGAGCTCGAAGCGAAATTATGGAGTGAAGGGATTTCGGGAGTGTCAACATTGGCTGTCAGGGAAAATGTAATATCGATGCATTCAGCAAAAGACCATTCTCCGAAGACCACTCGAGTACCTCAGTGACTGCCTGCCCGAGCTGTTGAGAATCACCACCCGTCTTGCATGCATGGCATAAGGTCAAGTCATCCGCGTATTTTATAAGGCCCTACACCAATTCTAGTGAGGTAGCTGTTCTTATGGAATTCACCCTCCAGACCGGCTAACTGGTGTCTGCTGAATGAAGTGCATTGCTTTTGGGGTGCTGTTTTTATGTGACTCGCTTGCATGAGTGAGAACTGTTTGCGCGATCGGGTGGAAAGGCTCAAAGATGTTCACTAGTCGACATTCTAGATGAAACGGCCCTTCTAAGAAGGATATTTTGGTACGTCTGCTTCACCATTTTCCCTCAATATAAAGACGAATGAAAACGGATAGCACAGCTCACGATAGCGTGATAGACGATCCCAAAAAGTCCGCGCTTCAGCACGGCTGCGGGGACGTTTAAAACAAGAACTACAAAAGCTATTGGAAAGAATGTAAAAGTTTACTAAAAACGTCAGTTATAATTAAATATGATAGTTTCCTTCTACAGGGGCATTAATAAATGTAGCGACGGTTGTCAACGGAGAAGCCGTAGTTAGAATCCCATGTCGATGGCAAATGGGTAAAATTTGTCATTCAACCCAATCGGATTGCCACAGGAGACGGCCCCCGTACCTTAATCGCAATAACGTTCATTAACGGAGACATCCATGAAGCCTGCTCACCTTCTGTAGGAGAATCACGTACTAACGCCAACGGTTCAATCCAATAAACTAGCATAATTAAGAGAAACCACGAATTGGATAACCAGCCTGACATCGATTAACCAGAGCAGTACCCCAACAAATAGAACGCGGGTCTTGAACCAAGCAAACCTTATTAGGCAGCTACCACGATAAAAAATGAACCAGGGGGTAACGGTTTAACGGATAAGCAGGGAGAAAGTTCTCAAACACAGAGAAATTATGGAACCTGGACACCAAGGAAGGTGGCAGGGTAATGGGGACCCGTTGTCACCTTCTAAAGGGACTCGCAGATGGCGTCCATTTTTTCGATGAGACCAACTTTCTTGACAGAGAGACTGCTATCTTCGGTCTGATACTGAGGCTTCGAAATCTTGCCTGCAACAACGCTCTCGGCTAAAGTAACACCCTTGTTCAGGAGACCGTGGTAGTCCTGGTTCAGACGTTGAATTTCTTCAACCTATAAGCAGACATGTATCTGTTTAGCAAAAAGGTAAAAAAAAATACAAACGGAGAATCACACCACATACCTTATCGGCACCATCAGACCATAATTCACGGAGTTTGGTCTGAAGAGAAGCTATCTTCAGTGACATGACCTTTTGATCAGCCTCAACTTTGCGGAACTGGCTACGGAAGCCTTCAACATCCTTGGTGGCCTTAAATGTGCTGACGACATCTTCGCACGACTGGTAAAGCGCGGCACGTTTATTTTGCTGGCCAACAATTTCATCGACTAAGGCATGTGTGCGTTGCTGCATCTCAGAAATTTTATTCTACGTAACGAAGAACAATATTTTAGCGAAACCAGTTTGGAAAAGTGATTTCCTGTTATCTTAGAGAGTTGAAAATACCGTCGAGAGGGAGAAGTCCAGGCGAACATAAATGATGACCACAAGTAAGAGGAGAAGAAAGGCGGATACAAGCATAGCCGGTTCGCGGACGATGTTCGCCATGTTGAAATCGTAGTAAACCTAGAAGAAATCGATTAAGATAAAGTTAACAAAATACTAATTCATAAACGCGATGTTTAAAAATTACTCACGGTGAAGTCTTGAATATGACCACTAACTAGATTTTTCTTCTTGATAACAAGCACTGTACGACCAGTAGTATCCAAGTAGGTTTTCTCCAATTCATCTGGAAGCCTCTCCACACCAAAGGGCATTTGCAAGTCGATGTTGGAAACTGTTTCCGGCAGAATGATGCGAAGAGTCATATCATCAACGAGCTGGTCCTCATAGAGGTAGTCAACGAAGCTTATCATCAGACCGAAACGATTACCTAAGAGATAAACGGCATGCACTTAGAATTTCCGTGCGTTTCTGTGAATTTATCCTAATATGGAGCAGCTGCCTACCTTTTCGATACAGGTTCTCGTGAGCAGGCAGATTATAGCCAAGGACAAAGAAGGTTTTCCAGCCACCGAATAAAGGAAAGCGAGGCATCAGTTCAACTTCAACGGCATTAAACAGGGATTTAACACGGCTGGTGCTAATATTGCCAATTTCATCGCGGTAATAAATATCTTTGGCGGAGGCAGGAAGAACACTCTTAATTACTGGTACCGAGGCATGGTGTCCAATTCCGCGTTGGTAATCCAGCCGTGAAAAACCTCCTTGCAATTCTGCGCCATAGTGGAGGATAGAAACCTTGTTTTCCACAGCAATATTCCCCCAGTGGGAAATTTCAACAATCCGTTCGAGATGAGTCACGGCCAAAAATGGGGCACCACTCTCAAAGTTGAAGCTGGCGATACGCTAAACGTGATATACATTATATAAGGCAGGCAGCGAACCTTTGTTAAAGGTTGATCGACCGTAAAAGGGCCATATTTAACTTTCGAAGCAATTTTTTTAACAGGCTCAACGTCAGTACTATAATTTAAAACATCGCCATTGCTTAAAATAACTGTTGATGCGCTTTGTTTCGTTGGATAGATCGAGAAATATGCAACGTTTGATGAAAATTCAACAAATTGTTTTTCCGATTGTGTTATGACAGCAGGTTTAGGTGTGATTGCTCTTGAAAAGAATGTAGACACTGTGAACTTGAACAGCCTCCCGCCCTTATCCTTTGGAATCTGTATTGGGTATGCAAGAGCACTAGAGACGTCGCTGACAAACATTGCACTTACTTTGAAACCTTGGTTGGTTTGCCGACAGTAAGAAAGACTTTCGAGTCAGTCTAGAATCAAATCGCGTTATGTAAGAAGTTTCACGGTACCTTTGATTCAATAAAACACAATAGGTCGCTATTTACAGGATCAACGAGGTAGATGTAAGGTTCGGAAACGACATTTGGAAGGTCAAGTGTTATAACTGCCTCAACGCGAAGTATATGACTGTCCGCTGTGATCGTTTGTTGCACATCCGTGTTTATAAAAGAAGCACAAGTGACCCCAACCAAGAAAGGTAACAAAAAGACCCCCAAAGACTTCATATTTGAAATACAAAACGTGGATAGCTGGCGGAAATTGATTGGTTTGATTCAGCAACTGCCAATAAGATGAACCTGAATATGACTTTGAATAACCCAGAAAAAAGCGCGCGCACACACCTCAATTGCGCTTGTGATGTGTACGAGTTAAAACAAAATAACTAAACGTCTACTGTAAAAGAGAAAGAACCACGACTTTATAGGCCCTGTGAATTTATAATTTACTAAGAGAGCGTTATAATATAAAACAAAGACGACTACATAAAAAAATTAAATTTAGAAACCAACTGGTGGAACAGACCACGTGGACGCTTACACGAGCAGAATAAAAAACACAGTATATTAAAAACATCGTCCATAATTGTTTATATTTAATAATACCGATTTTTATTTTACATATTTTTATCAATGCATGAAATAATTACAAAACCCGAAAGCCATTGAAGCAAATGCATTCGCATTACATAAAATAGATGTTTTTTGCCAAAATACTGCGAGAAAGAGATTAATACTTAAGCGCGAACTACAAGTCCGGATAAATAGAAAATCCTCCAAAATTATAATCGTCTTAATAAAGTAGAGTAAATAAAGAGACACGGCCTCACCTTTTCCCATGAAAATTACAATTGCGACAAATAAGAAAAGACAGATTTCCACTATTCAGCCCTTCTTTTGGGAAATGCAATGTCAAATTTAAGAAGTAGTGAACGATAACCACAAAATTGTGGTCTTGTACTTTTCTGTTTGTAATGTGATGATAACGAATGGGCCCGTCATTCGTTAACCGGACTGCGTGTATGATTGAGATTCAATCGGGTCAGTCCGGGAAGAATCTATTAAATAAAAACACAAGGATTCCGTCATATTCGCGTCGAAGTTAATGAGGTTTTCCTTTCGTTAATCCAGTTGAAGAGTCTGCGGCTCGCCAATGGTATCGACTACGGAGAAATGTTCGACTCCCAGACAACACGACGGTATTCGAACTGGGTCCGACGAAACAGCCCTTATAAACCTCACTCTCCCGCGGTCCCAGCGTTCTCTGCTCTGCCACAACACCAAAGCGTTTCCTCTCCCGATAGTTCCCCAACGAATGAAGCGTCGCGTTTTCAAATGGGTACACGGTATCTCGCAGCCTGGTATTCCCGCGACCACCCGATTAGTGGCTGATAGGTTTTCTTTGAAGGGATTGCAAAGAGACTTCCGCCTGTGTACAGGGTCATGCCTTTGGTGTCAACAGGTAGACGTGGATCGTAACATTAAGTTGCCGATCGGAAGGGTAGACACATTCGACGCTCGGTTTAGTAACGTTCACGTGAATTTAGTCCGCACATTGCCATCGTGTACTTCTGTACATTGTTTTACCCGCTGGTTTGAAGTTATACCGCTAGCGGACATCGTCACAGAAACGGACGTTCTTGCCTTCCTGCAGAACTGGGTGAACGTCTGACCATCCCTCGGCAATGGGCAGGCTGAGCGCCTCTATAGAATACCGAAGTAAGCCCGCGAGAAAATTGGGCAGACGATGTGCCTCTCATCCTGCTTTGCATTCGTGCGAATTTTATACCCGACGTCGAATCCTACCCGATAAGGCAACTCTCCGCTTACTTGGTCACCTTTTTAACATAACTGAGCTTTCTCATATTTTCTCTCATGATATTCAGAGGCCTCGAAGTTTCGCTTTGAGCGTCCGGCCAAAAGAAACCAGGCCCCAGAAGCCAGGCTTCCAGGTCGACGCACAACTGCAAAATGCATCCAAGGTTTTCTCCGATGTGATCGAGTTATCCGTCCCCTTAAACCACCGTATATAGTCCTTTTCAGGTACTTTCTCGTTCTGATACAACTTTAATATATCCATGAATTGACGCCATGAAACGGTTTCCCTTGATCGACTCAATAATGCTTTCTTCGAGGCAATCTTTTTCAATACTGCTCCAGTTTCCAATCCGCCGTAACTGACTGGCAAACCGAACGACGCGATTTCTCAACGAAAATTCTTTGTGCCATTTTCTCATGCCCCTGCCCGAATCAGACCGGAGCCCGCTGACGCAGTGACCACCCGTACACGAAGCGTCGAGTCGTCACCATCTAACGTCGGTTAACTTACGTCCCCACCAGCCATAATTATTGTAACTCTTCCCCTGTCGACGAAGAGTCTAAGGCGCGAGCCTTGTAGTGACCTTAACATTTCCTTTTTGTTTAAACACACACGAACCGATTTCCGTCCACGAACTCGCGATCACCGACTTAAGGCTGTGTAATTATATGTTATAATCAAGAGAACATTCTTGATTATGTTCTTGTTTACGTTTTCATTCTTAATACTTTTAAGACGCGTAGTTAATAAAAAGGCTTAGTTATTTTAAGTTTCTGTCATAGTATTGTATGGAGGGTTGAATTAACCCTGAGTGTATAATAAACGAATTTTCTGTAATATCGGTCTAACCCAAATAGCCAACCGAGACCTTTAACGAATAAGACACGTGCAACAAGGAGAAATCGTATTCTTAAGTGTAACGCACAACCGGATTTTTACCACTGGTTACTTGATCAGCGGATTAACCGCCACATTATAATCGACAAATCGTCGGAATAGCTGGAAGAGTCTCTCTTCATTATCATGCCTGCTGACACAAATGACAAAAATGTCATCTTGATAAACTTCAATACCAATAAGGTCATCCATAATGCCATTAATGCATTTCTGAAATATAGCCGGGGCAACATTGAGCCCAGAAGGTAGAAAGTTGTACCTGAATAACGCAAAGGGTGCATTAATAACTGTCAACAAACTGGATTCGTCATCCAGTTGACTCTGTAAGTAGGCATCTTTTATATCCATTTTGGAGAAGACACTCGACCCCTTGAATTTATAGAGGATGTCTTCTGGTTCCGAAGTAATGCATGTCTTCTGTAACAATCGGCGATTGAATTTAATCCTGTAATCGCCACATATCATGAGTGTACAACCGTCAGATTTTATTGGTGCAACAGTGGTAGTGGCCCATTGTGAACAGCTCACTGGAGTCAGTATATTACGCTCCATCAATTTGACTTTAGGAATTTTCATTCCACCAGTCACTCTGGTGCACTTTTGGACCCGATCTTTGAACTAGGAATCAACCGCCAGAAATGAATTCAAACTTGAGCATCTTCACGACGTATTGTATGGAGGGTTGAAATAACCCTGAATGTATAATAGACGAATTGTCTGTAATATCGGTCTAACCCAAATAGCCAACCGAGACCTTTAACGAATAAGACACGTGGAGCAAGAAGAAATCGTATTCGTTAATGTAACGCACAATATACGTCAGTATAGTAAAACACAATTTATAATTAAAGTAAGCAATCACCACAGTTTCGGTGACACCGAACCTTGACAGTCTCATCATACATTGTTAAACAAAAGCCAAGCAATCGCTTACTTTTGCACATAGCCTTTACCTTTTTTCGATTTGAATTGCATCAAATATGTGGTTTATTTACGAGACGTAAAAGAGGGAACAACAAATGATCGGTCTTAGAACATTCGTCTTTGATTTCGTGCATTAATAGTCCACTTTTTTCGGCTTTTAGTTCACACCTAAGAAGCAGACACGATGATAGTTTTCTTTCCACGGTAATTTTCTGAATATTTTTCTCTAATTTAACCATGAACGTACAGTAAAATAGACTCTCATTATCCTCAAGGACCTGTATTGTTTAAATACATCGGGATTACTATTTAAAGAATTAGCGCGCTTTAGAATTCATTTCTGATTGATGTTCATTTGTTTGATTCGCTTCGTTATTTATATTATTCACACGAAAAATGGAGTCATGTAATCTGGATGTGACGCAGGAATGGCGATTTAATATTTTTTGTTCGGAGAGATTCATGTAAGTGCGCTTCCAATATCCAAATTAATAGTCCCATTTATATGGAATAGAGCCGAGCGTTACCAACTGATATGGATTTGAAATTTGTATTTTATACGCGTTTTTAAATGGTTTTGACAAATGTTCGTTTCATGAAAACTGTTTTTTTAAACAATGATACGAGATAAACATTGACGTACCGCACCGATTGTTAACAATTAATGCATTTGCTATTTTTAAAGATCACGTCGCTTATTCAAATGCGGTTGTCTTAACGACAGCGGAGTATTCGCCCCAAGTGAATTATCGACTGATGTTTTTCCTGGATGTGATATGAATAATGACCAAATCGGTAATTTGTGTGATAAATATCTCGGATCTGCTTACATGTGTGTCTATAGTATGAAACAGGCGAAATATAAATTCCGTCTATTAATACTGTTGAATTTTTATAGGCATGTTGAAAGGACTCGCTCCGGTTTTGGGCATAACAATTGAATTTGAGAGATTTTCTTGCTAACTGTATTGTTAATTCGAAATTGGGGATCTTCGGAGTTTAATTTTTATAAAATTGATAATTTTGTATGATTTCGTACCTTTACTTATCGCTTACAGATATTCCGAAAATTCCATTTAACCCGGAAGAAGCACTGTCCGAAGGAAACCGTCTTCTGGAGGTAGCCGATGTTTTGATATTTGAGAGATTGTATACCACGTCCAAACAGGATGATTTATCTTTGAATCAATGTGAAGCTGAACGGCGTGCAATTTTGAAGGTTTTATTTTCTCGAAATATTTTTCTTGGAGGGTGTCCAGAGGACAGTGCATGGGAAATTGTTCAACGGATAACGGTACACTCCGTGAGTAGAATTTTGTTATACATATAAATGCGAGTGAGGCTGAATGTATTATACTCATTCGTTTCACATCCTGTAAGGCGCGGCGGGACATCTACTTACGGAGGTCAAACTGAAATTACAGTGATGGGTTGAGGTTTTCCCAGTTCTTAATAATGCAGACCAGCTACCACTGCTCCAATTTGGTACATATCACTTGAGTTGTGATCTACCGAACCCGCCGGTTATTGCAGACGCGTTTATATCCGCACATTTATCTGCTTCACCTGTGAACGTAAGATATAACCAAGCAACGAGGGTACTGCGAATGCTTTCACAATAATGTTGACAAGACCATGTGCACTAACCGCCGAGCCATTAGTCTAATCTACAAAAGCGAAAACGTCTTCTTCGAGCTCTTCTTAATTACGTATGAACTTGTCTTAATTAATGAGGTCTTCGAAGCGGTTAGGGCTACGCAGAACAGATCTTCATTCCCCGAGGAATATTTGGACATCGCTAAAAGTTATAATAGCCAAGGATTACATGTCTAATTGCTTTTCGTCCTGACAGACTCATCGTTCTTTAGATGTCATTGTACTTTTTTCACCTTTTAGGCAGCTCTTCTAGAAAACTGCTTCATCGCCGCAGGTATATCAACCGAGTCAGTTAATGACGTTTTTAAACTCGCTGGTCGCGAAGAACAAAATTATGGGGCTCTACCTTTTCATATCCTAATTGCATTGAATTATACACTGGAAACCATCTCTTCGAAAAACGTTCATTTACAGGAGCAGGTAGCTTTTAGTCCTTTTTCACCTTTATTCGTCTTCCCTTCGTTATATTATTTTAGATCACGTATACAAGGCTCGCTGTCTGTTTTTATCTCTTAAATGGACTTCATCTTTGCGAATGGATTGCGCCAAATTTGGCTGTTCTTGAAAGAACCATACGATTTCTCTTATTTGTTGAAGTTCATTTTAAAAGAATCTTGTCCCAAGACTGTTTTCGTTTGTTAACAATCAAAGGGCCCGAAGAAACAGATGTACAAGAGGAATGCTCCGTTCCCAATATCCTGAAGAACATCAAAGCAATCAAAACGTCACCAATATCTTCAGTCGATGCTACAATTCTTTCACGAAAGGTCTCTATACTTCTTCGCTCGATTACAGTAAGTCGCCGTCTAAAAATCTCGTTTTATGAGACGGCATCCTTTTTTAAGCAAAAAGTAGAACTGGATACCGAATTTCGGAGCTCTTCCGTGAAAGCTTGCCCAATATGGGCCCATTGTCCGCTTTTTTATGCGAAATCTCCTATCTAATTAATATATAAAACGGACTCACTCCACTGTGAGACTTTGCCACTCAAATTATTTTTAAATTCTCACCCTTCCGTTGATACAGGCTCTAAGGAATCTCATAGTACCTTTCAACGCACCTTTAACTCTCCTCTCAGGGAATGAATGTTTCTCATTATCTTCACCAAGTATTCGCATGGGCGAGTATAGAGCCCCGCCTGATATTAGTTGGACTGATGACTCCAGGCTGTGCACAGACCACTCCCTTGAAGCTGCTAGAGTACTCCGGACTTTGTCGGCCCCTCCTGAAAGCCAAATCGACGAGGCAATGGAGCCCGAGTACTGGGGACCATGGTGGATGGGTGTTGAAATTGGCGTTCCAAACTACAGGAACTTTGAAGAGACTCGTCGGCGGTGTTGTGTCGATCTGGCACATAGGCTTGCCACAGATTTGGTCAATCTCTTTAATTCACTGGAAGCTCTGCAGAAAACACTTGCAAATGTGAGTACAGTAGGTCTCTTCATAAGTAGGTCTCCGATTGCGAACAACAATAGGCTAGAATTCATGGCATCATAAGCGCGACGATGAAGGCAGATTACAGTCGATAATATTCCTTTACTCGTCCGTTTAAAAAACAAGATTCATAAGAAAACATACCCAGTGGTCTTATAACTTATTTTAGTCATGAATACTGAGGCTGGGAGGCATTAGTTCTACTGTTTTAAATCAACAGAATGTCTGTAAAAAATTCGGAGAGGCGTTCTGACTGCTACTACAAACGCAACAGGAGACAACTCGGCTTATCTACGGCGTGATAAGATTTTGTGCTCTGATTAAGCGCTTTTTTATTAATATTTTAAAAATATTTTTTTAGGTTAAACCACCCCAAGATAAACTAATGGTGGATGTCCAAATTAATGGTGAGATCGCATTGTGTAAATGTACAAATCGAGTAAAAATTCAGAAAATCGGCGACTTTAAATACAAGGTTTGTGATAGATAACTGCAATGTTTTCATAAGTCTCAAAATAATTATTCCCGCTCTTGTAAATATTTACCTTCATTTTCATAGTTTGGAGCAACAGGGACATTGATGCTGTTGCGTGTCATTGGACGCACTACAATGGTTCGGGTTGGAGGAGGGTGGATGGAACTGACCGAATTTTTGGACAAACGTGACCCATGTCGAAGTAAGCTGTCGTTATCACGCCAGATATAATGTTCACTTTTTTAATTTTGGATTTTCGTTTTGCAGAAAAACTCATACGTTTCAAGCGAGAAACTCTTTCATCTACGACATGAACAATAAATGGACAATCACCCTTTTTTGGTAATCAAAGAAATTTATGTATGGCTTTCGACGTTCCCAATTTTTAAAAATAAAATGTTTAGATTTCAAACACGGTGATCTTTTGTCATAATGACACAGAATGATTCCTCGTGGTTTTCCTAAGTGGGCATTACGAAAGCATCTTGATTTTTCAGTACCTCTAAACCCCCATGGGTTGTGCACTTTTATCAATAGTAACAATTCTCAAACATTAGCACAAAAGCAATATCGATGGTGAACAAATTCGGTCACACTTTGGGCTGCTGGGCAGAGTTTAACGACGATTGCGAGGTGTTCGTAAATTTGTGTACACGCTGTAACGCCAAAGCTAAGTTGCATTGTACCTTGAATGTCCGTCCGACACATTCGAATATATCAATGTAAGAATAGGGGAACACTGCAGGAGAGATTGAGGCAACGGGCGTTGTGGAGGGGCGGATAGTAACGGGGTTGTGTGGAAAGTACGGGGATATCAGATATCGGCTCTTGTTCAAGAGCAGGGATGCGCGGCGACTGGTCCTTGTTCGTCGTCCTGTTCTGACGCTCTGCCATTAGAATCGCCATTCCATTCGTCAGTTCGCGGATTTGCGCCGCCATTGACTTTGCTTCATCTTCTTCCATATTGACGCTTGAGGAATTAGTCGGTCGATATCCTGTTGTCCACATTCTCTTAGAGACTGCCTTGTTAGGCAGGGACCTTTTCGTCTTGCGAGTTACCAGTTTCGACAAAATCTCAATTAAAAAGAGGGTTATATCAGAAGTACCGTGTGTAACCCGACGATATTCAAAAGTCGCGGTTTCAAACCGGCTCAGTCCTGTTAAAACAAAGTATTAATCGAGGCTAAAACAAAAGCTATTAGAATTTATTTGGAAGCTTACGAAAAACGTTAGTTATAATAGAATTAAATGGTTTTCTTCTACATCACTTACACTTCAGACGAGACACCCCCCCTTTTTCCTTCGCCGATCAGTCTTCTTCGTAGCTTTCCTCGTAGAGGGTATCCTTGTCTCCAAAGGCTTCAACCTAGTGGAAAGCATGCATTATATATATTTACTAAATAAAATTTTCCATTTGATTACTTATTTATGGTAATGGTATTATTATCTATGTCCGGGACCCACCTGCCCCCTCAACTTAACCTCGCCGCCATCGCTTTCGTCCCCTCCACCCCCAAGCACGACCCTTCTGCGAAATCCGCGAGTCGTCGGGTTCCGGAACTTGAACCCGGATCTTCTACGCGGCAGGTGGAGATACTCCGTACCATACTATCACCGACTGCATCGTGCATTCTTGCGTTATTGCAGTGGCCGTTTTGGCGGTACACAATGGCTAGTACGGCCTTGACGGACTCCTTGATTTTTCAGTACCTCTAAAACCCCATGGGTTGTACACTTTTATCAATCGTGACAATTCTCAAACATCAGCACAAAAGCAATATCGATGGTGAACAAATTCGGTCACACTTTGGGCTGCTGGGCAGAGTTTAACGACGATTGCGGGTTGTTCGTAAATTTGTGTACATGCTGTAACACCAAAGCTAAATTGCATTGTACCTTAAATGTCAACCCGTCATATTCGAAGAATTGTGGAAAACTATTATGGCCCGTTTGATGGAAATAATTATTGTTTTGTTTTAGTCGCAAGCTATTTCCTTTGCAGAGAATCTTTTTGTTAGCAATTATGGTAAAAATATGGTAATAAGGTCCACGTTTAGTGTTATTCGCCACTTAAACGCATTGAATCTCAACGTTTCAGCTGAAAATTGAATTATGGCCAAATACCTAACGTTCTCTCCCCTTCTCTGGATATGAGACATTTATTGAATATATTTTGTTTCGATACCGCATTAAATAGCATAAAAAACGAACTCTAACAGTTCTGCTTGAAGTCAGTTATGCCTAAAAACAACTACGACGCCACTGAAGTTACGCTCTCCAGACTGCAAAATACATCATATTTTTGTAAACCAAGCTGACGAGAGCCTATAAAATTGAACTGTGGGGAATTTGTGGCAAATCATTTTTTTAATTGAAGGTGGTTTAATTGTTGGTTCAAACGGCCTTGTAAATATTTACATATATTATGGCGGCCAAAGCGGATGGCGCGATACAGCACGAAAAGTCGGAATACTATGAATCTTTCAAGGACTTCGCAACGAAACATACAGTAGGTGGTGTGCAATAGTTGTTAAGTCAAGGTAAATATTGGAAAATTCTCAATTGACGCCTACGAAATTGGACCTAAGGAGATAACATGCCCAATAATTTGCTTTCCTCCGTGTACATGCGACGCTAAAATTTATTACCGAATACAATTATACTTATCAAAGGAAGGATATCGCATAATATCGGTAAAAAATTTCCTTTTTTTTATTACCAGATAAATTATCCGATAACATATAGTGCCGGGGAGTTTTGCGACGTCTTCCTGAAATTTCTTGATGGAATGCAACTAATGTCTGTCCATTTATTTGGATCCTCTCTTGGTGGATTTCTAGCACAAAAGGTTTTTGAACTCACAGCTAATATCCGGGTTAAATCTTTAATCCTATGCAATACATTTTTCGATGGATCTTCGTTTGATTCCCGTTTGTCTGCAAAATTGTAAGATATTTTGATGAACTCGGTCAAGCATTTGTTAGGCTTTGGTTACTTCCAGCTTCCGCGTTGCGAATGACCGTCAATTATCCGTCTATTCCTGTGGACGCTGATGATGCTTATAAGATGTCGGTGGAAATGGCTAAAGATCAGGTACCTGACCTACAAATTGCCCGTTACTTATATTTCAAAAATGGTTAATTATAATTGTTAAGGAATATTGGGGTTGCATTTATGTAACCGTTTGAGCGATACAGAAACAGTTTCTTAAATATTTTAGATGAATAAGATGACTCAACAGCAAATAGCGTCCCGATTGACGCTTAATTACTCAACCGAAACCGTCCACGTTGAGGACCTGCAAGATGCAGAAATAACAATTATTGAAGTGTGTTTAATTTTATTCGTATCAATAGCTGTACCTTCAATTGTATTTATAATTTTACTCGTTTTACCAGACCCACGTGTATTTATTCGTTTTTTATCTTGATTTCTAGGTTGGTGATCTTGATTCCATTTATCAAAGACATTACGGGAGTGTTGTGCGTGCCTATCCCAATGCAAAAGTTGCAGGAATTGAGAGTGGTGGTCATTTTCCATTCCTCAGCCGTTCGGAGGAATTTGCTGCTTACATGAGAGTGGGTCACTTCAAATTAGTTTTGATAATTCCGTATACCATGCAAACCCGAGTTATTGGTCTTTCAAGAGTTCGTGGCAAATTGCCTGGAAGTGTTCAAACTTTTATTACCATAACATAACTTATTTAATGTATTGTGTGAATTAAAACTCCGTTTGTAACAAAAAAAACACTGGTTGACCAGGAGCTAATGATATTAACACACCCAATAGAAAAGCTAGTCGGATTAAACATGTTCACAACGAGTTTCCACTTCTGCTTTTGTTTATTTTGAAGATGCACTACGATTCTTTTTATGGGACTGCGTTCTTCCCCTCGACAGAGGTTAATCACAAATGATGTCATGTGAGGAATCCTACTTAAAGTTGCCATATGGATGGTCGCTTGTAACACCGTTCACATTACGAATGTAGAAATATTCCCAAGGCAATGCGTTTTCTTGTATTTTGTCATATAAATTATTATTGTTACAAAGGCAATGCGTTTTCTTGCATTTTGTAATGTGAATTATTACTGTTACAAAGCCAGTTTTTATTTTACTTTTGAACTGTTTTCGTTTTTTTTAAATTTGCTAATAACATATTTGAGTTATTGCGTAAATGTCCATTGCCCGTTTCCCTAAAATTCTATCTGAACAAGCTTTACCAACTGGATGTATATTTGTTGCCATAACTTATAATAGAATGACTAGCAAATGGTTGGAAGGTGATGTCTTGTATCCATCGCAACGGTTACATAAAATAATCTGCCAACGAGTTTTCAATGGAAGCAAACGAGTTAACTTTAGCGACATAACGACTAGTGCACCGGGTATTTTAGACACACTCTTTACTTGTCCTGGTAGATGACTAAACCATGATTAGAAAATCTGCGAAAATAGCAAAGGTATCACTGTTCGAATTTAAAAAAACCGCCATATTCCGACCGCCTTTCAACGTATAAAATGCGATCCCGATATGACTATTAGTGTACTTGAAATTCCATAAAATTGTTGTGGCTAAATATCAAGTTGGCAGAGAAGGGCGGCACCGCGCTTGGTCCAGAAGCTCACGGGCTCCTGTGAAGGGAGAAAAATGGGCAAGACGAAATTGGTAGAATGGCCGGTGGTCGAGAGGGTGCCCTGACGTGCACTTGTCTTGTAAACGGGACACATATAAAGATTATGTGTGCCTGCCGAGAGAACACTTTCTGAACGCTTTGTCGGTATTAAGAGAATCGCTGGGAACGGTTCGTTCAACACCTTCGGCAGCTGGTCGCCTAGCTTCATTCTATGTATAAATTAGATTGAATACAATATCTCATTAACCATCTTCGTAGGCAAATTTAAATAGTTCGAATATAAGAGGTGTGGTGAGAGACAGTGTTCACGCATGCGAAAAGTCTCAATAATCGAGTATCGGCAATCGAAATTTTCTAGAATCTCCTGTTTCTGGAAGTGAAATAAAAGTACTCATTTCGCAAGATATAATAGTAATCACAACCCCTTATCACGGCCCGCTAACCTCCTCTATTCTCATTGGTTCAATCTAGGTCAAACCCAATGTATAAATACGCTAGTAAATCCATTGCTCAGAGTTTGCTCACTCTCCCTTCTTTTTCCGGTCTTCAAGTTGGTGGAGTTTTGTTTCTCTCAAGCCGCACTTCAAAGACTAAGGAACAATCACATGTCACTACAAACTGGATCAAAAATTATCAACAAATATTTAATTTTACAAATATGGCTACTCACCTATCAAAATCCCATCGGCAACCATCTGCAAATAACCCGTTGATATAGGCCCCGTCTACTGCAGGCGTATCAGCAGTCTGGACGGGTTGAACCTCGAAGTCAAAGATGAGGAGATCAATTGGTATTGTGTAGCGACGAGCATGATTCTGTAAAACGCCCGTTAAGAAAGCTTGTGTAAAGAAGAATCCAGAAACCCAGAACGTCGAAGGCTTCGATTCGTCATACCATCTCTAAAACAAATTAAGGTAATAATAAGTAGTTCGGTGTATACGTTGTGAGTATCGGCAGTTATGTTGGTCGTTTTTTGGACTTAAAATTCGGATTCCACTGGCACAAATTTCACTGACAGTATATTAAGTCATCAGCGAAACACGTTCAAGTAAAGTGGAGATGGTGGTTTACACGAACACAGAACCCGGGCTTTACGAAATTTGCTTCCGATAATTAAAGAGGCTTTGTAGTTCATTTTTGCTGCTCTGATCGCTGAAATATGTGCCGTTTGCCACGCACACGTAACTAAACCGAAAAATCAGCCTACAAACTACTATCGCCGATACTTCTCTTCACATGTGATTCAGATGCGTTAAAAAATACGCGGAAAAGAGAAGTTTAAGATTCCTCACCTGCAGGAAAGCGAGACGCTCGCAGAGATCGTATATGTAGCTTCCGAGTGGTTTGAGACTGGGATACGATCGAGCAGCCCAGATGCCTGGCACTCTACCGATGACAAGAGACGCAGCAACGCTCTCTAGCTCCGCTGACATCACAACCAACCCTCTGATAGCCTTTTGGAGATTTAAAAGACTCAGGCGAATTGTCATAGTAAGACTATTTATAAAAGAGAAAAGATAATGATGATGGTTGTGGTGATACGTAAAACTTTGAAGTTTTCAAGTAAGTCATCGTGGATGATCGTCGCTTCACAATTCTGCTGGGCATAATTAAAGTGTTCTTCGTTTAACCGCATGACGTTTAGATAATAGGTTAGCTGGAGCTACTGCTTTCAATACAGTATCGAATACATTTTATAACCGAGTAAATCATTTCATATCACACCTTAAACAAGTGACATGTTGCTGGGCCTTTGGAAACTTCAGTCCTTTATCACACAATTATGAAAATAAAGTGCATTTTCACAGATTATGTAAGAGCCCAAATCTAACACGTGACCAAAACTATGATAACAAGATTATTCTCCGCGTCGTTTGAACATCTCGGTTACCCTGACGCAATAAATAGAAAGAGTTCTAAAACTTTAAAGCCTGATTAAAGATAATTTATACCGTAAAATAAAAAAACTTCACACATGATATCATTAATGTAAATTAATATCACTCTTTCCGAAACACCCTAATTAGACAAGCATTCAAAAAGTATCCTTATGAATATTGCGAATATTTTATCAATTTGTTAATGTCTCCAATACTTGATGGCCTACGAAATTGTAGCATATACAATGAATAATAAAGTCTATACTACTATTAAACTTCGCAGATGACCTAACGTACTTGTTGTAGCGTTCCATCTCTTGAACCAAAACGGTGTTCATGCTCTCCTGATAGACCACTGGATACCGCTTCGAAGCGTCTTCAATACTGAAAGCCTGCGGCAACATCCCAAGAATATCGGTTGCGATTTCCTTAAGTTGAGCATCGCTGACACCGCCGGTACTTTCTCCACCACTACCTCCTCCTGTAGCACTGCCCACCGTCAACAAGGTGTCCATTAACAGGGCCTTTGTCTCCGACATTTCTCGCATAATATCCACATTATCGTGCATACCAAAAACTTCCGGCGATTGGGTAACAGGAAGTGCCTAAAATAAGAGATCATCGTTACTTATATTCTCTTAGTAGATATTCTAAAAGACCATGGTTTGATGAACCAACCCGAATGAAGTCCAAATATTCGGCGTATTCCATTTTTGGAGGAACCACATAATTCCCACTGCTTGAAAGCTTGAATTTGTTTTCAGAGAGAATTGTGGGACAGTAGAAGTCACGTAGAATTGTCATAAGGCAATGACGATCTCTTTCATCCGTGACTCGACCACCGTAGTTGCATTCACCAGTAAGGTAATTAATTGCATCGAACGGAACCTTAAAAACAGCAAAAAATGTTTCGTATCGTTTTAGATATCCTTTTCTTTCTTGAGAAATGGTTAAGAAGCACAAACTGTCAAAGGTTAATATTATTAGTAGCGGACCAGTATAAATGGTGCTGGATTAAGTAAATGGTTTAATTCACTACGTTGATTGTTCGACTAATAAAAGCCTCCGGTAATTGGAAGACTAGTCAACAACGTGACAGCTTATGGAGATTAGGGAGCGTAGTTTGTTGCCAAGTAACTAGGTAGTCCACTTAAACGCGACAATATGATACATACAGGTTCTTTTCCCAGTTTTCTGCGCTCCATTTTCACGATTTGGTAATTTATTTTCTCTGACTGAATAATTATTCTTACCTGGTCGTATTCGTTGATAAATATTTGAAGCTGTCTCACGGAAATTCGTAGATCCGACTCATTGAAACCGTACTGAATATTCCAGCCAAGTGGACCAAACTGTCGCCTTTCTTGAACCAACGCGTGGAAAAAGCACAGCCCGTAGAGAAGTTTTTCGAAAATCTAAATGATATACTCAATCTTAATATAAAAAAATACTGCCCTAAAGGATGGCGTATATTTATTGACATTACGGAACAAGACGTTGTTAGGCGTTTACCTCGAAATTAAAAGTTTAATTAAGGATATTCGATTACAACCCCCCCTACTCTTGGTGAATTTAAATCCATTCTGAATTATGACCTTGTTTTCGAGGGACTCCTCATAAATTGGAATTATGCTTGGCCTTAATGAACGTTATGTGTACTGATAAAAACAACCCACGTGTTCACGTTCGGGGCATCCATAGAAGAAGTTTGGATCAGAAATTGGGTCATTCAGGTAAGATTGAAGAAGGTTCTGACGCAATCCCGTAGGCGGCTCGTTTGTCATTTTTACGCCGTTTTGCAACACCGTTACAGGGAACTAAACAGCGAAGATTTTAAAAATAAAATGCAATATATGTTGCATTGACGAACAGAATTCGACCGTTTTCTTTCACTTTATTTCAAAACGCTTAAAATTTCGCGGTAGATTTGATACGCTTGCAACAGTGGGGCAAAAGGTATTTAGTCAGTCACCAATTATCTCACTTAAAATATGAGAAAGCCCTGCAAGGAGAATAAGTATTAAGTCACCTACAAACAAGCGAGATATCTCGCTCCCCAGATCAGTAACTTCTTCTTTAAGAATGTCCTCTACTCGTTACCAGCATTACTGGCACCTGTTAGCACTTGTTATTTGTATAAAAGACCCCTATCCACAACCTCTAACAGTCAAACTCAAAACGTAAGCTGTCAAAGGACACCAATAATAACCAACACCAGGCTGGGAAGACTGAATCAGCAATCGGTAAGCAGTTTGGTGTGAAGAAATCAAATGCTGGAACTATTATATGAAAATGGAAGACCTACAAAACCACTGGAAAATATCCGTCGATCTAGGACGAGGACTAAAACTTTCAGCTTTAGATTAACAACAAACAAAAAGGGTACAAGATGTGGCGATTGTGCATAGAAGATGCAAAATAAGTTAAGAAGAATAAACGAAATAACAACGAGGTAAATTCACAAGAAAGGCAAATAAAACCCTCGAAGAATATATAAAGTTTAGCAACCGTGTAATGGCGGCCATTGAAAGGCCTTATTCATAACGTTTGCTTGTCTCTTATAGTTGAAGCGTACCTATGATGCAAATAACAGGCCTCTCACATCTGTTTAAGTTTGAGAACTTGCCCAATTGGCGGTTGACTATATACTGTTTTCGACTGTATCTTGCTTGCCGAGATAACAAGTTGAGATTGAATTATCCCAATTCGGTCACTCCTTATTTTTCCCGATTTTTAGTTTCAACGGGTGAAGAAGCAGGAACAAAAAACCATTTTATTGTTGATTGCAGTATTTTTATTCTGAAAGATTTGATCCTTATGATCTTAATAAAGCGATTGCCATTATTATTATTAAATGGGATAACGGTCCCAATTATCTGGGATTCGCGGGGCATTAAGTTTAAAAACATACCTTGGGCGAAGGATAACTGGTAAGCCAAAGTCTGAATGTGGGTGCTGTATTCTCCACTGTTAACTCTTCACATATTTTCTCCATTGATGACATCCAACTGACAGCAAGATGACAGTTTTGTAGAAGAACCCAGGAGCCCACAGCTTGCGCTCGCTCAATCATCTGGGCAGCGATTGGTCCCTGTCCTTGACCCAGACTGATTGATTGAAAGCGGGCGCCACCGAAGCCCTTGTCTGTGGCAAATTTTAGCAAACTCATGGTTGGATCGGCACCAGGTGAAAGGATGAAAATGAGTGGAGCAGTGCACCCCGAGTCCTCGTAGGATTTGGCCAGGTCAAAGGGTGGGGGCTCGACAAACTTGCGACCCAGTTTTTCACGTACATAACTCACCACGGCTGGAACAACCTGAAAAAGAAAGTTCTTTACTTTCAAATACTGGATTGAAAACAATTGGGAGGTCAATTTAAAACGGCGCACTTATCGAATCCCGTTTATACTCGCCACACCATATCTAAAACTGTTCTCAGAAATCTTGCTTTTCTGTGTATAGGATACCATCCACTTTGAGGAATAAATACTGGATAGCATCATGAATATTGAAAACATTCTATACACAAACTAAAGCGCTTGAACATTGTCCAGCCTTTCGGAAATTTTAATGGCTTCCCCGACTATTTCCTAAATGTATGATTGCTCCAGAAATTTAGGTCATCAAACAAGTAGCTATCATTGACGCCAGACGTGGGATTAAGGCTCCTTAAATCCTGGTTTCCGCCGCCTAGCATCTAGTTCGCTGGATTACAAGCGCGTATGCGACCAGCTTTTCTTGTAGTCCGACGTCAGAGTCGAACCTGAGAGCACTAACTATAGAATTATCATGCAAACCGTTACACCAATTTGCGACTCAAATATTATTTTGATATACAATATTCACAATATGATAACGGTTATATAATATTTTTGAAATAGAATACCTTGTCAGGTCGAATGCAGCGAAGAACAATTAGGGTACGGAACTGGTCAAGCCGCGTATTCCATGGTGGCGGCAACGGTGTGGTCTGGGGTGATTTTGAGACGTAGAACCTTTTCCAGTCATCTGGAGTCTGTATGAAGTGCTCCTTTAACCCATTAAATGGTTCCAGGGCAGAAAGACGACAAATTTCATCCCAATTCACTGACAAAAGCCAATCAGGTGCTGGGTTGGGAATTTCATTCTCCAGACCAACACCACCAGTTAGGAAGAACAGAAATTCGTTCAGTTGTAGTTCATTCTTGGCCCTAAAGTGTGTCAATTTGGAATCGTCGCTTGCTCTTAATAGAGAATGGTTTAAGGTCTAAGGAACGAGCAAAAGAAATAAGCTAAATTAACTGACTAGTTTACGTTTTGGTCCTGCGCAAACGCGATGTTCATCAGGACGTATTGTATTATATTAAAGCTTTTAAATAATGAGCAGAAAAGTAACACACATTCCAATTTGAAATGAAAACGGATGAACTAAGGACCAGAAAACGCATCTTACATCATTAGTTTACTGCAGAGGACGAGCGAGAAGAGGAGTTTGTGTTTCTCAAAGAGTGATCGACAGACATTCATATAAAGGCTGTATGTGAAGTAATCGATCAGGTACCGTATCCTCTTCTCGAGTATCTTGGATTTGTTGCTGTGTGGTTGGGGTGGGAAAAAAATGCACAGTGTTTGTTGGCAGGAGAGGTGCCAACTTACAAGAGAATCTTTGAATAAATAATGAATGAGTAGACAATATGATGGCGTTGGAAAGAACCACAACCAAATTGAACGTAAAGACGATAATCTAGGTGTTACTGCAGATAACGCATCCGAATGTATATGATTTTTTGCATGTTTTAATTAATTGAGAGGTGTTTGTAGGTGGTGCCAAAAGCTGAAAACGCGAACAACGACTGGATAAAAATGAGTGATGGCTTCGTTTATCAGGGATAATTACAATGACTAAAAGATACCGTGGTTTCCTTGTTTGTCGTTGATTATTTTTTTATGGAGCTCTTGTCGGTATTAAAAATAAACTCCTTATAACCACTCACCTCTCTTGAATAGCATTGATGTAGAGGTTGACGAACCACGAGAGCGAATATTGATACATGGGGTCGATGTTGGGTAAATCAGTGATAGAGAAGAAGAGGATGGCGGAGTGCTTGGCAATCGGTGCGTAGTCCATTCGAGCTATGTCAATCTTTTCCTGGGTTTCGTCTGCCACCTTTACCGTAAATATATGAATAAATGCAAATGCAGCGCTTATATAAACGATATCAAAACCGAATTTACGACGTGAAAATACTAATATGCATTAGCCTATAAATTAAAATTGACGAATACACCACATTTATTTTGCATTCATGTCATTTTAACCGTTTTTCTGGCTGCATAGGCTTAAGTTGTATAACACAGAAATAAAAAGAAAACATATCCATTATTATGGATCGCCAGAAAAATGCATTCGTTTCCAAATATAAGATCCCCATAATTCAGGTATTTACGGCTTGTTTCTTCATTATATCATCAGAAATGGTTTTCGAAGAATCGAGAATCTGGATAGCTATTTCGTTTTCCAGAATATTACCCTCGGCTTCCGCGAGTGTTGCCAAAATACGATCTTCAGCTTCCTTCAACATTCTCTTGTTATTGGCTGTGGTGACAATCAGTTCTTGTCGAGCCTCTTCTAACTCCGGTCTGAACAGGGTGGCATTATTAGAAGGAAAGATACTTAAAGACAAGACGAAAACAGGACTTACTTTTCCTTGGCAACGAGAATACCCAAGAGCTGGTCTTCAAGTCCCTCGGGTGTTATCATAAAATTGAGTAGGGACACTTTGACTGCCACCTCTGGTAAATAATGTGGGTTCCTCAGTTTTGTTGTGATATAGAACCTAAACCCCTCAGAATATTCGATAATACTGTCGCCAAGTTTAATCATTTCAATACCAGCTGAAGTTTTAAAAGGAATGTGTTTCTTATAAGAATACAAGATCGGTCTGAAACAATAAAATGAAAACAGATCTTACCTTGTTTGAATGTCTGCTTCAGAAGGAGGGGTTCAAGACTTGGATCAAGCTCTTCGCCAACGTTCTCTAGCAAAACAGGGATGCCAAATTGAACACTGTTTTCCATTTTCCTGTTGAAATCGCTATCAGTCAGCTTGACTATCGCCACGCCGTTCTCTTTCTCCATGTTTTTTATCCATTTATTTGCTTGGCCTTGAGGATCAATCATTAGGGGCCTAAATGATAATACAAACAATATTTCCTAACTGTTCGAAGCCAATGGGAAAATTTCCATATGCGTTATCTGATTAAAGGCTGCACTCCACATACTTTCACGAGATTTCCATTTTATCATTTATTTGCGAATATTTGACGTTCAAAGAAAGAAAATCAAAGCTTACCAACGCCGCCCATTGTCCACGATGATGCTATTATCAATAGAAAACGCATCTCTGGGCAGACCAAAAATATTCCAAGCCTGAATCTTTACGGGTTCTCCGAGGCAACTTGTGAGAGTAAAATTTGAACTGCATTTAATTCCCTCCCGTCTACCACAGATTTTGAGCCAGTCCTCCACACAGGAGTCACGAAAGATTGACGTAAAGGGACCGAGGTAGGCGATAACACCTGCTGCTACCAGAACGTCACCGGTGAGGTTGTCGTAGACATGTTGAAGGCGCTCGGTCGCTGCTGACCATCGCGACTTCTCACCTCCTAGACCGCCGATTAACATTTTGGCGCGCACCAACTTTTGACCACAGAGAGTAACTTCATCCTCTAGGCGCTTTTTCTCAGCCTAATTGTTTAAATACATATTTAGGTTTTAACTGGCGTGGCTCAAGCAAGCTACGTCATTACAATAGAATGCACCAAAGGTGCAATAACACTGATCCGGTCGATTTGACACCCGATATCGTAAAAACGGGGACGATTTCGGTTTATGGTGCGCATAAAACGGCACTTGCCTGGGTATTGACGAGATTATCCTGCAGTTCCGATAGCTTGTCCTCCACGGCCTTAAGGGAAGCCTGGGTCTTTTTAAGAGCAGCCGTATTCTCTCCTAACTCCTTCTCTGCCTCGGCCAACTTTATCTTCTTGGGTGCGACAACCTTGGCCGTCCTGTCAAACTGCTCCATCGCCATTATCCATTTGCACAAACCCTCAGCTGCCGAACTAGCGCGGGCCACTTTGACAGGATCAAACTCTGGGTTGATGATGTAGTTCTTTCGAATATTGGCCATAATCTAATGGATTGGAATGAATGGCTCAATTTGCTGCGTCATTTTAAGGATGATTACAAATGGACTGTGTTTCAGAATTTAACAACTTCGCTCACATTCAGT
This sequence comes from Proteocephalus fallax, assembly GCA_028672205.1. NCBI lineage: Eukaryota > Metazoa > Platyhelminthes > Cestoda > Proteocephalidea > Proteocephalidae > Proteocephalus > Proteocephalus fallax. Next base: position 183,728 of record JAPUBX010003984.1, on the reverse strand, counting down.
GGGATGTTTTCCTTATCAAAGTCCTTCAGGGACTGCAAAAAGTTCATATCACCCAACAGTCTTTTCGAAGGACCCCAGTAGTCATTGATCTTTTTGCCTGATGCGGCCTCATTCACTCTGTCGGGTTTAATGTCCCTCATCACGCATATCGCCTCCATAACCAACTTGACCCCTGGGGGTGGATTTGTCATGGACTTGACAATAGTTATGTCCGCCGGTTTCAGGGTGTCTAGGGCTGCGAGAGCAGCTTCCATGGCAGGCTGGGCTTCTGCTAGGTCGGCCCGACACTCCTCGGAGAGGGCCTTGGAGGCATCGGCCTTCTTATTAACCACTTCTTCCTCCTGCACAACGCGTTCTCGCTGTTTCTCGGCGGCTTCGGATTCTTTTGCAATGACTACGAGGAGCTTGTCGTTGGCCTCACCAGCCTGCAGAAGTTTGGGTTGCAGCTCCTCCAGTTTTCCCTGCATATCGGCAACTTGGCTTGCCGCAAATGCTAGCTTGTCCAAGCCGTTAAGGTACCTGACATTAATCGTCGTGTTAATGTGTGAGAATTCCAAATTACCACGAAATACCACAACTGCACAGTAATATATAGTTAAGGCATCTAATCGTTTAAAATATATTTGTATCAAATTGTTTGAATGTTTTATGAATATATAATGCCATGAAAACTAGGAATTTAGAACCGACTTCTGTAGTTTAACACTCCACGCGGATAAATGTGCAATGGTGCAGGCATTTCATCGATTGGAGACTATATCGATCATCAGCTAATCTGCGAAACACCGAATTGTATGTTGAATGTAAAAAGCCCAGCGTTAATAACCGTTCTATTGATTGAAATTAGTCTTATGACTTACCGCATCTTAGCCATCATTGTCTCCTCTTGCTTCTTCGAGACAAGACGTTCGAAACAGCCAATTAACTCCAAGTAGGATGTTGGTGTTACATATGTTCTGCGACCAAGTTGTTCCAAATATTTGACCGAAAGTTCAATAATTGAAGTGTGGAAATATTTGAAAATATATGTGGCGTTATCTCTCAGTGCGGGTTTCATGCCAATTGATTCGAGGGAACGTTGAGCTACCCTCTCAAGGGCATCTTCTGGCCAAGGCTGTGATAATTGTAAGAAATTGTAGAAGCGAAGTCGCTTTTATAAAATATTATACAAATGGAAAAACAAATAAGCTTCTACTCGATCAGATTAGATCCTTTTAAAACGAACGGGAAAGAGGAGAATTCCAATATCACCCAACACCTAATAAAGTAAAGTTTCCACAATCTTGGCATAGATGGGACAACATTTGTGATAGAATTTAAATAAATCCGTTTTCAATATAGACAATGGTCAGTAATTAGCAGTATTTTAACAAATGAAAAAGCCTGTATCGATTAAGCCAACGACAGAGTACACACATGCATGTCTGCTCACACTACCTACCTAAACACGTTATATAAAGCTGTGGACAAGATTCGATGGAATTATTGCTTGAGACCTGCTCTAATGATCGAATCTACGTTGTAATTCAAGCCGATATGTACGATAACGATCTCTTACAAAATACGCCATTGTTATTCGAAAGATAATGGGCGCTTACCATGAACCAGTCAATCGTACAGCAATTGATAAGTGATGGGAACTGTCTCAATCGATTACGGAAGGCATCTCCAATCGGTGAGAAGGCGATGACCAGATGCAAGTTTGTCCTGCATCTATTGACGAAGGACGCGAAGAGTGCAAGAGGCGACATATCCGGGCTCTGGGGATTTCCTCCTATTCCTCCCGCACCCTTAGTAGTTGTCTTTTGGCGTTCCACGGCCTCCATACCATTCTGAACAAGCTCCGTGATCTCTGCACGCTCCTCCGAAGTATAGAGGTTCGGCACTTCACCCGAATTCAGTATATTATCCACGTCTTCAAGGAAAGACTCGTGTTTTATCTGGACATCAGTCAGAAGAAATACGGTCTTCATTCCAAGGCCTCCGGCATTTTTTAAACAAGCCTGCAAATCAATAATTGCCATTTATTGTAATAAGCAATCCTTGGTGTAGATTATAAATAAGGTTTAAATCGCGCTATGGATAATAAATACACATTAATCAATGCAGATTGTACTTATTTTTCTTGGGTTTCGTATATCCTTAATCTGGTTTCGAATTATTGGATTTGCTCAAATGTCCGTATTTGGTCTGGTCGTACCTTAACATCTTCACGCCACTCCGCCTGTCCGTAGTTCTTAGATATCTCCGGCTGAAATGTGGAATAGCCGGCCATTGCGGAAGCTAGACGGGTAAGCGATTGTCTTCCCGAACCACCGACACCAATTAGGAGCGCATTTCCGGAGGGAACACGGAGAATACGACAGATTCGAGCTAGATGTTCTAGTACATATCTATAGACAATATTATAAATATGATAAATTAACATGAAAATGGCGAGCGTTTGCCGTATTCTAATTGTTAAAACGGAATTTATTCACGGCTTCAGGAAGGTGGTTTGGATAGTAATACAAGTAAAGTCTCTAAATAGGCATCCACATTAGCTAGTCAAAACTATCATAATTATTCAGTCAATTATGATTTATTTAGCATACGTGGATTTTGGCAGCCACAACCCTTTAAATAAGCAGCTTCCTGTCTATATTTCAACCCATAAGAAACTCGTGTCATCCGAACTTTCTAACATCTAGAAGGAATATTGATATATTAAAACTGTCCGATGGAAACGAATATGTTAGGCTACCTGAAAATGACAAGATTCATTTTTGTTTTGTGAGTAGAATTGTACTCTTGGAGGCCCTGTTCGGCAATAGGATACATCGCTTCGATATTGACAACCTCTTCATAGCAGCGATCATCTGGCAGTGCATCGGCGTCCATAAAGTCTCCAAATATGAGCCCTCGGAAGGTCTCTTCGGTTACCTGGGAAAAGTATCAAGGAACACAAACAATCAACAGAGCATTTCATCTTCGGAACTATAATATTTAATGGAAATATTGTATATATGTGAACGAAATTATTAACGAATAATTAAGTATATTTGCCTGTATTTCTAGATATCGATATATGAGGGTTTTTCTAAATAAGAGAGGTGGTTGGTTCAACGCATGTAATTGGGTAATCATACTTACGGGATCTTTAACGTCCTTCGAGAGATGCTCGAAAACTTTGTTGATTTTTTCCTTGAAGTGCGTCTCTACCGAGTTCCTTATGAACCTGAAATGCAGCCACATATATGTAAAAAAAACACCGTCACATTTAAATGGTTTATGAGATTTTACAAAAGATACTTAATTGCGATATTAAGAGGCAGAAAAACATGAGCGAAATACATTCAAATAATAATAATGATAGCTGCTTTATACTTTTTTGTTCATGACTTCCGGCAAAAAGCATAATATAAGATTACATCATAAAAGAAGCTCGCGTTAATATAATATTAAATGATGGAACATGGCGGTCACATAAGTTAGGCTAATGCGTGGAGATTATTTTGACCCACTCGAAGAGCCATTTTCGGTCATTGTCATCGGTAAGACGGTCATAGAAGACGCGAAGGACCTCGTGAACCCAGAGTCGAACAAACGTATTTTTTCCTTCAACGCGGTCTTTGTTTATCAAACAAATGCCCAAGACCACACGACTAAAATCTCGCAAGTTAAATACGTAGTGCGATTTCGCGGGCGTAGGTAAGAGGTTGTCCATGGCAGCCTTGTATACTTGGAGGGTTGCTTCTACCATCGAGTTACCTAATCCGATATACTCAGAGGAGAATTCTTGGGACTGAAAATAGATAAATGCCAAGATCGTCATGCCTCGGTTCAAAAATGCCACAATTGTTGGGTTTGCTCGGTCATTAAAATTATTTTCTTTTCCCTATATAAGACAATTTATTTCTGAAGGTATTGTGCGATGAGAGGCAAGCGTGAAAGCGAAAAAAGCTTCGATTATGAGATGGGGAGAATAGCATACGCAGTAATCATAATAATTGTAAACGCTTTATTGTTGCTATGGAAAGACTCTCCTAATTTATTTGAAATCAAAGTCAAAAGATCGAGCGTGCCACAAAACATGTTTATTGAAGCCCCGTAAATACGGTCTGTAATCTAGAGCTAAGAAATGTCGTTGTCTTTCATTGCAATCTCAAATAATTTATGAACGCAGCAATTTTATTTTATGATCGCTTGTTTTATTGTTCATAGATAATAATGTCTTACGCGCATGTACGTCGACATCAAAGTTGAAAATATTCTGGTCAGCGTGGTGTCGTTGAATGGAACCATAGAAATCGCGTGGAAGTGACGCATGAAACGCGGCGTGACGTCGTTTCGTCCTCCTCCAGGGGGCCCCATAGCAGTCAGGAAATAGAGTCTGATGAGATTGATCTTCGACATATCTTTTAATTCGTACCTTGATGCGCGACATAAGTTGTCTCGTTACAATTCAAACTATATGAACCCCGTAATTTTTCTTCCCATATATATATTACAGCTGCTAATAAGGGATAGGACACACCGATTTCAATTAATTGCTCTCCCTTATTGCTATTGTTCATTTTTCAGAGGCTTTGTGGGTTCATTAATTAATCGGTACGTCATCATGGTTATGCGTGAATATACTAAATTGTGTTTAACTCACCAATATCCGTGATCCATAAACATACGAAGCAGTTCTATTGGGGGTTGGGCGCCGTACTCTTCCTTCGCAGGCATATTCAAATCATCGATAAAAAACGCGGCTATTTTGTTAAAAGGAAGTCCAAAAACACCCTTTCTTCTACGGTCAAGCTTGGACATCACGACTTCCTAAAATACCGACAATATATTTACGAATCGGCATATCCAAAGGAGGACTAGGTTTCGCGTAGTTACCTGAACTTGATTGGCACTAGTTTGTGCAGACAAATTGATGAAAAATGGCGTAAACCTCTCCCGATCAATTGAACGCATGAGTTTTTCTCTAACATAGGCTGATTTTCCGGTACCAGTTGGTCCGATAAAACTCAGTGGTTGGTAATTACTCAAACATAAATCTATGAGGAATTTGTATCTCGCCGTGTCCATGGTAGCAACTGTGATATCCCGAATCTCCATGCCATCGTACTTGTCCAAACCGCGATTCAAGTCGTTCCAATGGCGCCATTTTCCTCTGCTTTTGTACTAAAATCGATTTCAGTTGTAAAGCAAAACCTAGTATTTCTCAATTAAAGGTAGATGTAAGCACAGATAGAATATTAATTAATCTATATCGTTGGGTGATTGCAATACAGATTAATTTTACTGAATAACTTTTATTTACATAAGCCTAATGTTAACAGTTGATTAATGGTATAACATATATGGCATAATAATTTACCTCCCAGAAAAAGTCGAAAATGATTCCACTTTCCGGCATCTGGAAATCGCAGCGCCCACCGATAGTCTGGGGAACTGGAAAGTCTGTATTTTTTCCTGCAAGTATGACACGAATGTACTCGTTGAATCTGTTTCGGCTTGTATCATCAAGACATCCACCGATGCCCCAAATGACACTGAACAGAAGAGAGGCATGTGTCCACATTTTTAGATATCGGTTGTCCGTCGACCCCTCTAAATTGGCCAAATCGAACATCAGGGCTTCGAGAAAATTTAGAGTTGACTGGACGCGACAGATTTCACTGACTGGAATCATCTGACGACACTCAATACGGACGAATTCGAGCATCGGATCAAACAGCCATTCCATGAGACTCTCCAGTGCATCTCGCCCACCATTATCACTCAGTGTCGACGGAAGACGATCAAGCCACGAGGAAGTAAGAGGACGCCAGCCCATTGCATTTGGTTCAACGTAAATCATTCCACATCGCGAAACTGTAGCAGGCTAAATACAAAGGTTTCCAATAGCCTTTAAATATATATATCGCAGTAATAAGGAGGACAATGGGGATTACCGATGCCTGCAGCAAATCCATGGTTTCAAAAATGAGACTCATCATCTTTGACATTTGAATGATTTCACCCGACATGAGGCAGAGCTTCTTGTTGTCATCGAGTACAGTGTTCATGCTCTCAATCCATAATGTGTCGACGGGCCCATCAAAGACAACCCACGTGCGATCGTCGGACTCCATTTGCGCAAATTCGCGAAAACAGTGAGCCGTCACACCGTCCGTCCACTGGAATAAGCATGAAAATTAACGCCGCAACCACCATTCTCACAGACGCATAAAGCAAATAGTGTACCTCGTGAGACACTGGGTCGAATTGACCAAACAACTGGCCCATGGTTATTGCCTTGGGGTTGATTGTACGAAATAGAACTTTGGAGTACTCGGTGTATCCTTCTTCGCGTAGCGCTGTCATTAATTCAGCAAGGGTATGTAGAATACACGATTTCCCTCCCAAAGGCATGCCCACTAGCATAAAACTGAAAACGGTCGAGCATGTTTAATTATAAATAATATGACAGACCAAACGTTAACTTAATCAAATATTCACCCATGTCGGACAATCATCATTTCGAATGTTTGAATCAGTTTTTCGGTGAACACGGCAACATTCTGCAAATGATTATTCTTGCAAACGATTGCCGCTTTTCCAAGGAAGACGGAATAATCGGCTTCAGGTAAAACGATTCTGGGGAAGAGATCAGAAATAATTCCCCTGAACAGTGGAATATCATGCGATAAGAATTTGGGAACATTGACATCCATGATCGAGCGAAGAAGCTACAAAAGGGATTTTGGATTCTTAAAGTTACATTCAATACCGAAACATTCGATGGAGGCTGATCATACCAGAATGTTTTCATTTTCTTCGGGGAATTTGAGTTTGAGATTACCGGCTGCTTGAAGAACAGCTTTGACAGCTCGCATACCATAATCGTAATGGGACTGGGAGGATAGCTGCTCAGAGCATAGTCGATATGTGGTTACGATTTTGACTGCCAAGTTTCGGGCATCCATGAAGCCGTATGAATAAAGCGAAATTTCTCCAATCATCGCATAATCCGGCACCATCATGGCCACCGGTCTGAAGAGAACCTAAACATTATGCCCGCGTGATTGGGTGTGCCTTTATTTATTCTAAATAATTGTCAATCGTCTTGTGACTTCTTACTATTCTTTATAAAAACTGCATCATACCCAATTCGCTCATCCCAAAACCAAAGCCCAATGCTGCGTCAAAATGAATTAGCTTGCCTTCAAGTTATCGGGCAGTTCCGATCGACCGGCATAACCAGGGTTCATGGTAATGCAAACGTAGCAATTGGGATTTAGAGTTAGTGTTGTGCCTTCAAAATCGAAAACCTCGACGTTGGCTTGAATTGCCCGAATAATACAGAGGATCTAATTAATTGAAGAGCGTAGTAGGTTAGCTATTAACTTGTGAAATAAATGAAATGCTTACCTGCTGGGCAATGACGGACAGCACCTCAAGCTCAATACGATTGAACTCATCGAAGCAGGCCCATGCACCGGCTGAAGCAAGACCTTTGAAAAACTAAAAGAAAATGCCACAACACGTTTTTGATCTCTGGGGTTTTAATACTGGAAAAATACATGTTATAATTACAGATCTGGTAACTTCGTATAAGCCTCGCAAATCCCCAGTATTTTGACATTTACGCCAAAGTTACCGAGTTAACACCAAACGAAGCCCAATTGCTTCAGGATGTTAATTGAATATACCTTGCCCATAGCGATGTAGTCAAGACCATCAGAGCAATTGAAGACAACACATTGCACAGCGAGAGCCTTTGCAAGATCCTTGGTGGTCTCCGTTTTGCCTGTTCCTGCAGGTCCTTCAGGAGCGCCATTCAAGTGGAGATGGTAGGCTCCAATTAAAGTTCGATAACATCTGTCAGTAAGCGGGGTAATAACTAGACGTGGCGAATTTCCCAAGTACTCGTAGGCATACGGCACGGTCGCGTTTGTCAAACGGACCTAAAATGAGTGGAACCGTGAAAATTGGTGCTGTGCATATGAATAGACTCGTGTTGTTGTGATATTACATCAAACGCATGGCTGATCGCGTAACTTTCGCCTTACTTTTTAAATTGAAAAGTCGTTTGGTTGAATTCGTGGACGTGTAGTATAAGTTAGTCTAAATGGCAATAACCTAAAGAAATGTATCCACTAAAATAACACCCCTTGTGATAGGAGCACTTGTATTTCGGTTAACTAAAAAAATAGAATAAATGAACAGGACTCACCAGGCAGTTGTCGTCCTCCCAATAGTACCTTAGCTGTGAGAGCCAATTGAAATCACTTTCATCGTAGACGCCCTCGTGAACCATGTTGGCGACGGTATCTCGAGCGTGGACGTCAATAACGACAAGAGCACCCAAGGTGATTCGCTCCTGTGTGGTGAGCTTACCGCGAACTAGCCGAACAATTGCTGCGATCTGGGAATCCAGCTTCCTTTTGTAGGCGGCTATTCCCTCTGTCTGACCAAAGGCTAGGGCCTCGGAGACCTCTAGGGTCCAAAACATCTGTGAAACGCACAGAACAACCTGACCCGGCCATTCCAACACCCAAATATCGCGATGATCGCTATCATAAGCCTAAAATGGAACAAATACAAAGTGGTGGAAGATCCTAAGTTCCGTCAAAGCGATCGACATTACAAGGGAAACACCTGATCAATACAATACCTGATTTACCAAAATGGATTTTGAAGATATATATAATGTTTGCCATACAATTGGATTAGTTTTTCGTTTCTTGACGCATAAACGAGTACGTCACACCTATTGTTTATAGATAAGTCGAAATCTAATTTTTTTGCATTATAAACAACATTCGAGTTTCTTATGCTAAAATTCCACAATAATTCCTTTCTGTGGTAGATAAAGCATACATCTCGCGAGTTGGCGATGACATCATGAACAGAGAGAAGCATAACGTCTTGCACTTGAAGCAGCCACTTTTCTACAGCTCCCCTGCAGATTGCGGTGTCGATGGTCTAAAAGGTGAAAGTCGTATAACAATGGACTCCGATGCGTCCGAAAGAATGATAATTTAGTCAGACGATCCACTCACTTGACTGAAAATCACCTTCTCCCCCTCGCCTGAATACATGGCCTTGATTTCGAGGTTCTTGTCGAATTCCAGTTTCGCAATACCCTCGAAACACTTTTTAAGATGTGGCTGAACACGCAATGGATCTTTCGTCTCAGAAAGAATCTCCAACATCTCGTCATTTGAGAGGAAGAAGAACCGGGGGAAAAAAAGTCTTTTTTTGTCCAGGTAAGCGTTGAGGCCCTTGTTAATTTTGTCTAACTGTGCATTGCTGTCTTTGATGCGCTCCAAAAGACCTACCATGCTTGTTGACTGAAATGAACAAAATTATATTATGCAAATAGCTTTGGATATTATGTGTTCTATATGGATGTCGTCGGAACAAAACCAACATATCCCAATTTTAATTAAAAGTAGGCCCGAAATGTAAACAGAGTTTTAGCTCCAAGACCATGAAATTGTCTCAATTCTAACTTTAATTAGTTAACGTTTTAGGTACACTAAACATTCTATAAATAGCAGCTGAGCCTCTCACCTTCAACACATGAATATCAATTGCCGTGTTCCTCATGATATCCTTATAGGTTTTATCCACAAGCACGAATAGACGGCCTTCTTCCGGCATCTGCTGCATAATGTCTTCCGAGCTGAAGATTGGCTCGAGGTAGAGCCAGTTTGCCTGCATATTAAGCCAGCTATCAATCGTGTCCTGAATTCGAAGTAAGCGTTCTTCCCATTTCTAAAGGTCCATGAAAGAAAGGTTATAAGCAGTGCAAGCCTCATTAAATTACTGATTGGTTAAGGAACTGTTAATTTTTAAATGTATACGGTTAAAGAGATATTTATGCAAGGTGTTCTAAAGTTATTTGATCTCATACCAGACAGCTTCATATCAAATGGTATTCGATGACTGAGAGCATCAAGCTGTAAATTTATCTAAATTATGGTCGGCCACACCAGTTTCTCACCTTAATTTGTGACTCGAACGGTTTTATGAAGGGTGAACCACGCATAGTCTGAGTCTTGACAATTTGGTCGTCCAACTGCTGCTGAATTTCATCCACAGAAGAGAGAATTGAGATCCCCAGGTCACGATAGGCTATCAAAGTGAAACAGACGTCTGCCCAATCGTCGTGCATCTTCTTCAAGTTTACCTCCAGCGTGTGTTCTTTGCTGGCACCGCTGGAAATGGACTCGAATTGGTCCATGTATGGCGCTAGGTTTAGCTGGAGCATTTTCGAGAGCGAGGTGCCGCTGTCGGGAGTAAGGTCACGATGAGCGATGGCTGACATGGCATCCCAGTGACGCTTCCGGATACCCGGATTGCAAAGGATGCTAATGATAGGGATTATTTCCTATTAGAAGTGATCCGAAAGTTAAAGCACATTACGGAAGTTTTGGTCGCCCATTTTTAAGAAAACTGCTATATACCTTAAATTTTCGGAGGCGTTCTAGGACAATGGATATGGTCTGGATAGCAGCAGGTGGCTTGACCACCTCGCAATCGTCCTCGTCATCATCTATACCGCCAGTGCTACCTCCCAGTTCGCGTCGACGCCGACGCTCCTTCCTTTCACGACTACGCTCATCGGCCTCCATGCGCATCTTCTTCAAGCGCATTGCAAAGACCTTCTGCAGTCGAAAGACCTCGCGCCAGTATTCCTCCACCTCGGTCTCGATAGCTTCTGCGTCAAGCCTATCGAATTCACCATGCATCCACCTGAATTAAATAACCTTGTCATTAAGTAGTGATATTTTGTGATGCATTATTAATCAATTGTCCGATCGTTGGCATCATCGCTCTGTTAGTGAGGGACGCGGGTTCGACTCCCTGGGCAGGCCCACTCGGGTAGCACTGGGGACGCCAACTGTAAACATGTTCAAGAGAAACTTAATGAAAAAAACCCATAGAGCCGGTTTATCCTCTTGACGGATTCAAATAGGCCGAAAGAGAGATTACATATAACGTGCAAGCATGCTCTGTGCCTCACGCAAAGCATCACACGGAGTATGGTGATAAATTCGAATAAAGGATAGAGATATATTTTAATAGATATACGAAAAATATTAATTTTAAATTAGCCCAAAAGACTAGGTCTTACCTCCTTTCGGACTTGTAATACTTGACGACATTTGAAAACAGTTTTTGGAAGGGATCGGCCAACGCTTTGATCTCCTCGATGTCATAGAAGGGCGATAATGCAATCTGGTACAGACGCTCCTCCTTGTTGATCCACTGACGCAAATTTTCAGCCTCCGTGACCCGCTTGTACAACGTACGGACATCGTTCACGTACTGGGCCATCATGTCACCATCCACTTCTCCGTAATCGTTGAACTCGTCGACTCGATTTCGAAGACGCTTTAATTCCCCAGCAAGTTGATCACGCTTCGCGTATATGCACTGCTCATTTACGGCACGTATCTTCTCTTGCAGCTGCAATCAACGATGTTGTTTCCGTAAAATTGCGTGGTCATTGATAGTAATATATAGGTGTTTAAATTAACCTTTTACCATGGTATATTTCTATATTAATTTAATGTCTAGATACATAATCCTCACCTTATCATTGGCATCAAATTCAGGGTAGATTCTTGACTTCCAGGTAATCACTTGACCATTAACATGGATATCTTCAGTTGTGAACTGGTAAACATCCAATAAATAGGTCAGATAATCTCGTGTCCACTATAAAAAAAATATGCAAAACTGGATTGTAGTGTAAAATCAATTTGGTTTAACAAGGTTTAACATTATCAACATAAATAAGCGCAAAAGTAAATTCGTGTTTTGAAAATTAGGAAGGTGTTGTTCGCTGAAACTACGTTAATGATTTCAATAGCAAGAAGAAACTGTACTTGAATCTTTCCCTCCATTCTGACCATGCCTTGACAACGGGCCTCCTCCATGTATGCGTTGAGTTCAATCAGCTCTTCGCTTGACTGTGGAATGGTTCGACATTTCGTCTGCATCTCCTCAAAGCCCGAACATATTCTAAAATCAGTAAAAATAGAATTCAATAAATAAAATAACATTTAAAATCAGATGAAATTCAACACTAACACGAAGCCATAAATTAACTTAATGTTAATTTCTTTTTTACTCATTAAATGATAACCAGCCCAAACGGCTCGACTGCTTACAGCTTTGGGTCGTCCGATAAAATGGGTCCGAACTTATAGAAAAAAGCCACTGTGTATCTAGTTATATTTGCTTGCACAATTAATTTAATTGTGCAAAAACCGAAAATTGGCGCTTTATCGATACAGTTCATGAGAGATGTGAGAAACAATTTATTTGTGAATTAATAATTGCTTTAGACGACTTACTCCCGGTTGACAGCCCTTAATTTGTTTGCCACGGTCTCAAGAAGTGTGTTTGCCAATCTCATGCATTCTTTCGAAAGACCAGTTTTTACATCTTCGCAGTCTAGACGAATTAGATCAAAGTATTCAACATCTTGCAGCAGATTGACTTCATGCGCTAGCGAACGTAGCTTAGCAATGTACTTCGGAAAGAGAAGTAAATATAATTAAATATTCAAAGCATTATTTTATTCATTATATAGGACAAAATTACTTACTGCAACATAGCTTGCAAAGTCTGGGTCTCGTGCAAGAAATTCGTCTACCGACCTTGCCTCTGTTCCATCAAAGAGGAAAGAATATGGCTGAACTAAAAAAAGCTTGCGAATTTACAAAAAATGGCTTTTGATGTGCGCGTTTAAATAAAGACAAAATACCAATCGTCTTTTGAAAGAAATGCATTGCCGGTTTAAAGTAGAGCTGGGATGCATACTGGAGTTTAGAAACAGCATCATCCATTACGTGACTGGCGACCTTTGTATCAATATACCGAATCGCATGAGTTCGGAACAAAGCAGAATAAACAGTAGGAATCTGTAATAGTGATTTATAATTAATATCAGATTGCCAAATAGCAGCCAAATAATTAATAAAGAATACCTTTGACATCGAATCTGTTATGACTTTCGCCACGGACAGGATAAGTTCTTCCAAATCTTCATAGCCAGGAAAAAACTTGACACACTGATTTTCAAATGTGAGATACATTTTTAAAACAGGCAATCGTTCAGTATGATTTTCGTCAAAAAGGGCAACCCAGTTGTCGAGGTTCCAGGTGAGAAAACGTTTTATCTAATAATTCTATGGTAGGGCAGCTAATGAGTACCTGGTTGGATACTAGCACGTTAGTACAAGTAAAAAAGACATTCATAAGTTCCTGTTGTAGGTGTGGTAATGTTTTTTTGTCCATAAAAATAGCGCACACTTTTGGAAACCACCTTAATTCACATATATTAAAGATTTCACAAGTACTTATTCATCAAATACTGGAAGGTTTTGGCGCAGTCAGTCTGAACACGTGTTTTCACTACGTCGAAATCAACTGCTCCCATATCCCTTTCACAAACATTATACAGATTTTTGATCATACCGAAATTCATGACAGTCGGTCATAATATTTTCTCCGAGAAAACGTTCGCATACTTCCAATACTTTTCTCATATGAGGATGAAGAAGCATAAGTCGCTCTCGTAATGCTCTTTTATGCGCAATGAAATCCTTATGCCACGGATTCGCAAAGTTCATGCCACTTATTAAATATAATGGACAGCCAATAAAGAGACTTACGGTGGTTCCAAAACCGGGGGAGTTAAATCCTCCATTACAAGACCACGAATTTCGGGTCGTTTTAGCGATTGTTGCAAAAGATTTTTCTGCATGCTGTTGAAGAAATTCCCTTGAACTTCAACAAGAACTTGTTTTAACTCGACTTCTTTGCCTTTCCGCAAACGATTTGGTATTTTTTCGATTATATTCTGCAGCCAACTATCTTGGATTGGAGGCATGAAACTCTCTTTTACGCATTCCACCAAACTCTCGTACGTGTCCTTATACGTCAATAATAAATTTGACACGAACCTTTAACTTTCTACTTCCGCTCATCATCTTAACAATAAATGTGTCAATAATAACCTCATCTTACGATCGGTGGGAGTTCGGGCTTTGGTTCTTCTGTCAGCATTCTGTTCGTCATTCGTTCCATTACTAAAACGTTTGCAGCTTTGGCCCGTGCAATCCTAATAATGCATGACTGAATATCGTACGATGCATTACATAAGGCGATTATATTTCTCTTCACGGTCTTTCGCAATAGTAAACTTTAAAATTGCCTGGAGTTTGGGATCCTCCTCTCTCGCGTTGATGTATCTCTTAACATCGTCAATTGGTGGTAATTTGTCTGTAAACGCAGCCCTCCGGTTATAATTCATTGTGATCTTGTTCACAAGCTAAAAAGAGACTGGAAAACGAAGCAACGTATTACCGTGATTCCGCTTAGATACAAGAACTGATGTTGGTCTCATTCAAAGTAAAGAAGGGAAGACGGTTTTTTTCTGTTTATTTGATCAAATACAATTATACAATTTCGAGATTAAATTAAACTTAAAGTTACCAAATAAACGCGATAATTATGCAACTAATAACAACATATATATGTGTGAACATTATGTATAATTAACGACCTTAGCGCGCATAAATTTCCGCTACATAGAGACGCCAAAGATAATTCTTAAACAAATGCATATAAAGTGTAGTGTCCAAGTTACTTCGAATACCTGTGAAAACGTGTCTAAGAGTGAGCCTTGATATTAAGACAGAATCTAACGCATTGGAGATGAACTTTTGAGGGAAGTTTTATTACTGATAACCAACTGGTACGATAGGAATATGGGATCCAACGATGATCAGAAGCGTGGTTGATATTTAAAGGGCAGACCTAAAATGACATATAAAATTATTTATGATACCAGGAGAGAGACTATGCACGCAGCAAGTTACGTGAGTTACAAAAGTGGGATTCAAAGCGGAAAAACTTGAGCCTGAATTTAAACCCATATTATATTTTAGTCTCCGTGAGTCAACAAACGATTTCGCCCGTCAATAAATGTCTAATAGTACGGACAGTTTGACAGCGATCCACATTCCACTTATTTAATGAGTCTTATTTTTAATTTTTTAAGATTTTCTTGTTAATCTTCCTGCAGTATGTCATGCACTGATTTTGATTATAAATATTCCAAACCACTCTAATGAAGCCGATGAACGCGGATTTAATTTTTAATTGGCAGACAACTTTTACTCGCTTTTCTCCACTTCTAAAAATATTCACGGCTTCCTGATTCAAAGCATCATTGCTTTGGGACATCGAAATAGGCCGAAACTATATAAAAAGCGAAATTAACTAATGCACGGTTGACCTTATGCGTTCTCGGATCTCATTGATAAACCCGACAGTCCTAGTATGCATAGGCGTGTTATTTAAGTAAACCTAAACACTTTTCTTGAATTTTATAGAAGCTGAAGAAGCAAGGCTATATTTAATCTGATAATATCCTTGAAAATCAGTTTTCTTTACTAAAAAGGTTTATTTACAGACGGTCGTTACCTTTAACACTATTTACTCATGTTGCACGCTGGACATTTATTCTATTGACACTCCATCGGCTAACGTGAACTTAATGTGCATAAATTAAGACAACATTGACAAACAAGGGCTGCCACCCATCACCACAACACGGCCCACCTATCTAGTGAGGACTCGCTGCGACAAACGCGGGTATATCGCCTTTTCCTTTGTCAACTATGTTAAATGTCAAATAATAAACGAAAATTCATCCATATATGCTACGTCATTAATTGCATTCTCTTTTATAACATTATATACTTGGCACATAATTATACGTAGCAATTGTTGATATGAATGATCGGTTTCACCTGCAAATTTCTGCACACTCTTCTCGTCTTCAAAAACATTAATTGTGGACGGTGGTCACCACATATTGGGGTGTATAATCGTGTCACCTTCTTTGAATAAACACCCCACGATGTCGTTAAAAATATATTAAGGCCAATACATAAAGGTGAAGAAACAGAGTCCTGCACATCACTCTGTATATTTGTGGAGTCATGGGCATCAGTTTGTTTCAGATTAACGCCTTCTGCATTTTCATTTTGTGTGCCCGCGCATGCCAGTGGGGTAAGTTGAGAGAAATTGGTTATTTCGTATGATATAATTGATTATAAAATCTTTAAGATTCGATGTTTGATACTACTTTTCAATGAATGACCAGTGATACCAATAATCGACTGGTCGGTCTTCTTTATACATGGACGTGGGAAAAAACTTCTTCAATACATGGATGGGAATGAGCGATTCCGCGCTCCCAGATCAACAATGAAGGACCACATTTTATCATGTGAATTTATGAGTTCCTTGGAAATATGGCCACCGCAGTGACTGCTGGAACTCATCAGAGCCATATCGGATATATTTTCGTCTGAATCGTTAGTAATCGCATAAACCTTTGATTTACAGACCGATTTGATATGGTCGGATCTTCGCATGAGAGTATGGAATATGCTTCGTTCAGCAGCTTCAAAAGCCATAGGCTGAACATGCTGAAGAATAGTTTCATGAATCTCAGCGAGTAGCATTTTAATGGGAATCTCCGGATAAACCAAGTTCTTCACCAGAGCACAAGCGTCTTTACCAATTGCGTTCAGAAAATAAACCGCTTTCTTTTCTTCAGCGAGATTATCGAAGAAACGCTCAATGTAGTTCGACACTTCTCGGGAAGTTGCATTAACTGATAAGGATTCCCGGTTCGTTTTTGGCATAGTTACGGCGCCAAATGTTTGGAAGGTTGAATTGACCCTTAAAATAGAATCGACGAATTGTCTGTATTACCGGTATAACTCAAACAGCCAACCGAGGCCTTTAACAAATAAGAACACGTGCAACATCGTGGCATGGAATATTCTTAAAAGTGCGGTACAATACTCAGCATAGTAAAACACAATTAACAGGTAAAGTCAGCAACCACCACAGTGAACCTCATTTTTTTCACTTTTCAATTTCTAAAAACTCAATTTAAATTTCCTTACATTATACCCTTAATGCTAACGAGGAGATTAAACAGTATCTGTATTTTCAAGTGATTGGCATAACCGATACAACACCTCCATCTTATTTATAACCGATTTTAACGACAAGTCTTATCTACAATGGTGGGAATAGTATTGCATTGATTTAAAATGTGTCATATGCACCACCCTGTGTAGGACTTCATTGCTCGTACTGTAACACTCGGTGTTTTACCAGGGCATCGCGCGCGATTCCAAGGACACACAATATCAACCATGCGCCAATCGGACGCTTCCTTTCCCGACTAAAGGACCAGCATCGTCGTTTTCCCCTTATAACAACCCCGTCCATTATTTTCCCCACGCCTCTTTAAGATCGTCATTCATACATATTCGTTATTATCTATGTATGCATCTTATTATACACATATTCCCCTCCATTCAATGGGTCTTCTCATTATGTCTGCCCTGTTACGTGCGCCTGTGTTCTACGTTTACCGTTAAAAAACCCCAGCGAAGGTCTAACATTTCTTAGGTCAGAATCACCCCCACTGGAAGAGCGTTTCACAACAAGGGTGGGATTCTAATATTCTAACAATTTGGTCTGCTGTGAAACGTACTTTCTTTACCATTTCGCATTTTGTTATGGAGTTATTCACTTCGTCGTTGGATTCTATAAAAGTAAAGCATTTCCTTTTATAATACACGTTTTAGAAATTATTACAAAATAACTTTTCCGTTAGTGACTTACCCTCTCTCAAATCCATTGTGGAATCCCTTGACCTTCCACAGGATCAGGCTAAACATGTGGTCGACCTTGCTCTCCGTGAACGAGGTCTTCAGTTTCTGTCAATTAATTCCATGACTGATGTTCGTGCTCTCCTCCGGCTGGTAGCCACGGCAGCTATCGATGGCGTGTGTTCTTCCTCCACCCCTTTCCTCCTTTTTGCCGATCTTGTGAACACGAAACCCATCAATGAAGCAGAGCAAAATTTCAAATTTCTTGAGGACACCATCAAAGCGCTTAAAGATGTGAGTTCCTTTACTTCCTAGTTTTTATTTCGAACGGTTTATATTGTGAATAGTATTGATTGATTCTGAAAGTTAACATATACTTTGTTAACTTTAACAAAGAATCGCACTGCTATGCCTATTGCATGAATGGTGCAAATGGATTACGCGGTTTGTTGTTATTGTCTCGCTTTATTAGACATTTAGTTTGACATGAAGCCGGCTTATCCTCCAGCAGGAGATAGCCGCACCAACGACCAACTATGTTTGACATACAATAACATGTGCTGTGTTCACTTTTTTCGACATAGTCCATTGTTTTCGCAGCCAAAATGCGTCTGTTTTAATCATTTTCGTCATTAGGCGGCGCTTTTTGGTGCCGGGCGGAATACGCTCCTGCGTATGTGCAACGACCTTTTGCGGCGACTCTCTAAATCGCAAAATACGGTCTTCTGTGGGCGGATTCAACTATTTCTGACTAGCCTTTTCCCCTTAAATGAGAAATCTGGTCTCAACATAATGTCCAACTTCAATCTGGACAAGGAGGTTGCCTACAATCGAGATCCCGATGAGGACTTGTTTTATTCGTTGACCTCGTCTATGGCAGGCGTTGCAAGCGAAGATGAAGGGAAGACCGGTTCTCTTGTCAATGCGGACATCTATCGCAGGTTTTGGAGCCTTCAAGAGGTGCTGAAGTCCCCGTCCCAGTGCTACACGTCAGCCGGTTGGAAATCCTTTGTTGAATGCACTGAGTGTGTTGTCGATACGTTCAATAGCATTCGTTTAAGTAGTGGTAGTGTTGTTGGAGTCGGAGAATGTCGATGGAATCGATTCACAATGTATCTTACTAGTGAAAAGGTAAGTCTGCACATTATATTAAGTTATTACCTTGTTTTATGCTTTACATTCTTGTGGGGGTTCATTAGTAGCAGCCGTGTTTATTTTTTAGCTCCTAGATTTACAACTAATGGATCCTAACTTCCGGCAGTACATTCTTACCCAGCTCCTCATAATCACGCAGTATCTGACCCTCCGAGTGAAATTCAAAAAGTATGCCTTGTATTTTATTATATTGTGCATTTTGCCACCTTTATCTCCTTGTCACTATTTATAAAATCTATAGTATATATATACCTCTTGCGTTTGTATTTTCAGCGAAAACCAGCGGCTCGATGAAAACCAGTTGCGCTGGGTTCAAGCGCAGCGAGAGGCCATTTTCACACTTCTTCGAACAGATTTATTTGCTGGTTGTGGCTCCGATACTATAGCATCACAACCAGATCCCTCTCTTCTTGTGGTTGACCATATTCTCGACCGCGAAGTCCATTGGAATCAGTGGAAAAATGAGGGTTGTCCCTCGTTCATCAAGGAACCGGAGAAATCGACTTTGAGTGGAAGGTTAGTAAGATTCGGACGCGTTGTCTTTGATTTCATGTGCTGTAAATAGTGCCGGTCTCCGTAAAACATTTTCGATCTATGCTGTCTACTTCCACTTTTGGATTGGCTTGATTTGGGGCGTTTTCAGACACGGCGATCTAGTTTTGTTCTTCACGTTTGCTTCCAGAAAACGTCGAATTAACCCTCTGCAGGATCGTTCGGGAATGCGTCTCTATCGTTTCGGCAACCACGATCTTGACGAGTTGTGGTCTGCATGTCCAGACAACTTGGCCGCGTGTCGTGACATGCGACGACTCTTCTGCCCTCCGAACCTCCCGGCCCACTTCCTGGACGCTATCATGGAAATGGACCCAAAGGAGAAGGTGGAAGAGCAATACAAGCGAGTTTCTTACCTTGCGGTTTTATTTACGGAACTACTTTACGATATATCGCCTGGTGCATCTTGTATAGGTTGTAGGTGCCGTTTTCCATATAGCAATCGACTAGTTAATCAATGGTTGTTTGCGATTTCTCTACATCTCACAGGTCAATTAACCGAGAGGAGTGGACCTGGAGAGCTCTACGTCTTCTGTCGAGGCGCTGCAACGAATTCTATGGTTCCTGGAATCCACCGGGCCGTTCAATCAAAGAATATCTCACCACGATTCTTACTGAAAAACTCGAGGTTAGTTTGGGATTGCAGACGCTGGCTTTTCTGTGCGTAGTTATCTTTAATTTGGCTGAGGTGTGTTTCACCCTCCAGTTTACACTGATCGTGTTTTTTTGTTTTGCTTGGGTGTGAAATCACCCAGTGTGTGTTTTTGTTCATTTAAGAACACTGATCCTCATAGACCTGGGGTGACACACCGCCGCCAGCGGTTATCTGGTGTTTACAATCGAGTTTCCGACACTGTCAGCCTTTCCTCAAGATCCTCGACCTCCATAACTCCCGCCAAATTACTCACCTATGTTTCCACCAACGCAACGGCCGATCACCAAGATTTCCCCGCCACCCAGCTATTTGCCAATCCTTCTCGTGAAGATCGCTCACGCTCTCCTCCCTCAAGGTGCAGGAAAAGGGCCAAAGAAGTCATCACCCCTGAACTAGCAGTTCTCGACGCTATCGCCGATGAAGACGGGGATGTGAGTAATTCCCCGTAATATTGTTCAACATCAACTGGGTGGTTTTACCGCACGCGTTATTTGTATACGCGAGGTAACTGTGGACGCTTGTGGGTTTCTTTTCTTACTAGAGAATTAGCCGGCTACCGGGATGACAAGGTTTGGCTTCATTCTTCGCTTAGCCGCTCTGAAAAATCTGGGAGATGCTTCACTAGTGCATCGTTAACGTAGACGTAGGTGCACGACAGCGATATATAAAGCCGAATAATTTAAGCACCGCTATAATTTGCCTTGCAAACGGGCCTCTGCATTTCATCGACAGATGAGGTTTTGTCTTATTTACGGTTTTATGCCGGTGATGTTTCATTTGGGCGTGAATACTACGTCAAAAGTTGCTCTTTGTGATACGGCATTTCCGGGGCTAGCAACACGGGAACAACGTTGTCCCAAATAGAGTTTACCAAGAATATGCCGAGTGCAGTCCATCGGTTGATGTCGAATGTCTCGTTTTGTTGGCTTCTCGATGCTACTCGCCGAGTAATCGTACAAATCAGGGCGTGTATTACGAACAAATCAGAACCAATCTAGGAGATATTGGTTCTCGTGCAAACACGGCGTGTTGATCCATATAGACCAGAGTTTTCGGTGTATAAACTTTGGCAGTAACATTCACCTTAATTTTTTTGATGTTGTTTTGTCGATATTGTTTTTGTGTCGGCGATGATCTATGTTGTCTACCGGATGCAGTTATTTGAATACAATAATTGTTGCATTAATTATTTACTTTGCTTCCACCCATCCCTATAGAATGCCAACTCTTTACTGAATTATGATGACGTTGATATCACGGGAAATAATAACAAGGTCAGTGGCGTTGACGACAGCGACACCGACGGTGAAGCGGCTGATGAAGATGATGACCTCGAAGAAGAAGAGGTTGAGTCGCTTGCGGTTGTTGTCACCGTCCCGACAACCAAGTACCGTCGTAATAGGCGTGGAGCAAGGGATTAACTGACAAATCTTTTTTAATGTACTTTTATAACAGTTTACATGCATTTGTGTGTTTGCATTGTAATGAGGGGGCATCTACAGTGTATCTGATTATTGGAACTCTAATAACAAGTAATGAAATTAGTTGAAACAGATGAATTTATTATCCGCTAAAGGGCAACGTGAGATTAGACGCATCGTCGCAGCTGTGTCCCTGATGCTACCTGAGCCTTTAAATTTTTAAGTCGGATACAAGAAATGTAATCGCTTTATTTCAATCACGAGGACGAACATTTGTAGGTTTAAAAAGCTATAGATATCATAAATGCGAAGACTATCTCCTAATTCCAGTAATGCTTGGTCTAAAAATCTGAACAAATAGGGATTAGAAAATTGCGACGCGTCCTTTGTTGGGGCATTAAAAGCTACAGTGGAAACGATATGTCACTTAGGTGAAGACGTGTTGCGTTATGGATCTTCTATGTATGATCGCAATTCTGTTCATCATTTCTATTTTTTGCAAATTGTAATGCTGAAAATATTGGTCCTCGTGACCTTAATAAAGCGAATACCATTACTATTCTCATAACGCACTAGAAAAGCAAATGATTTTTGGGTCGACAAGTCAGAGACTGCGGGTAAAATGGGGGCATGCTGGAAGGCTTCTGCCAAGTTTTTGTTCACCACAAAATGACGACATGATCACCAAGAAATGAAGGTTAAATTTCAAATCCACGGAATAGGTTAGGGTTATATACAAACTGCCTCCGATTTGTAGTTTGCGTTCGTCGAAATTCTCCAGGTTTCGAGGAATTAGGAGTAAGGGCAAAATCTGTCCATTCTGCAATTTTCAAAATCGCGATTGGTAGCCTATCCGGTCCTATCGACATAAATTCATTTAGGCCTATCATTCAAAACATAATGGGATTGTTTTGGTTGGCATTATCCACGTCTTAGTGTCAATTTTATCCATAATTCGTCGCGTTTCCTACACCGAATATGGAAAGGCGTTTCAATGGCCGCCATTACGCGTTTGCCAAACTTTGTACACTTCGAGGGTTTAATTTGTCTTTCTTGCAAATTTAGCTCGTTGTTCTTTCGTTCATTTTTTTAAATTAGTTTACACCTGCTATGTACAATCGCAACTTCTTATATCATTTTTGTCTGTTGTAACATTTAATGCTGAAAGTTCGGGTCCTCGTGACCTTAATAAAGCGAATACCATTATTATTATCTTCGAAACTCTGCTTTACTTCCGTTGTTTTCATTTGCGAAATGAGTTTGCAATACCCGCCCTGGTGGCATAATCTTTCCTTTCCAACACTATTACTGCGATGCTGGCTAATACTACCTTTGTTACACGAACCAGAACTTCGAAGCACGATAGGCCCACTGATGCCAAGTGGCGCGCGTTTTGGAAAAGGCCTTTCAATGGCCGCCATTACGCGTTTGCCAAACTTTGTACACTTCGAGGGTTTAATTTGCCTTTCTTGCAAATTTACCTCGTTTTTATTTCGTTCATTCTTGTTCAATTATTTTACACCTGCTATGTACAATCGCACCTTCTTATATCATTTTTGTCTGTTGTAACATTTAATGCTGAAAGTTCGGGTCCTCGTGACCTTAATAAAGCGAAAACCATTATTATTATTATATAAAAATCTTAAAAATTGTCCATCGTTTCAATCACGACTGGGTAGATTCAGCAGCACTGTCCTTGGCACGTGGCATGGACCATTGTCGGGTCTTTAGCAGCTTCTTGATCTGTCACCGCGAGATTTCACCGTTTGTCACCCATCTCGTCAATCACGCGTTAGGAGAATGCTCATTTCCTTCGGAATGGAGAGATGTTGCTATAACACCAATTCCGAAACCGGCCAATGGTTCCTCCGGACCTGTGAAGTACAGACCTATCGCCAACTCATCCGTGTAGTTAAAAGTGATTGAGAAGCACCTCTTCTCTAAATTAGATGACACGCTTAAAGCTGCCGATGACCCTTTTCAGTTTGCTTATAAATCAAATAGAAGCACTCTGGACGCCGTGGCTACGTTATCGCACACACTCCACTCTTCACTTGATGCCGGAGCGAAAGCCGTGACTTCTCCTCTGCCTTCAACACTATCTCACGCTCCCGCATCCTTTCTCAACTATGTGAAGATGGCGTTGAAGGATGGTTGATTAATTGGCTTCAAAACTATTTTATAATCGACGTCAACATGTCAGAGTCGGAAATGAAGCCTCCACCTCCTTGCCAAATAACTGCGGTGTACTACAAGGCGCTGTGCTATCTCGCTTCCTTTTCAACAATTACACGTCGAGCCTTCGGTCCCCTAACGACGTGACACTTTTAAAATACGCGGATGACTTGACCTTATGCCATGCATGCAAGACGGATGGTGATTCTCAAAAGCTCGGGCAGGTAGTCACTGAGGTACTCGAGTGGTCTTCGGAGAATGGTCTTTTGCTGAATGCATCAAAATGCATCTGAATTACATTTTCCCTGACAGCCAATGTTGACACTCCCGAAATCCCTTCACTCCATAATTTCGCTTCGAGCTCAAAATCTAAATTGCTCGGCGTTATTTTTAACAGTCGGTTATCATGGAGTGATCATGTGGATGCCGTCTTTGGTAAATGCCGTCGACTCTGCTTCCTAGTTCGTCGGTTCAGGAGACTTGGCTTAAGCTCTAGCCACATAAGAACATTTGTTCATACCTGTATAATTCCCCTTATTGTATATTGTTCTCCAATAATTTTCCCCGGCCTTAAATGACTTTTTAACCCTTCATAGACTTTTTAAAATAATCTCGTTTTCTAGTGGTCTGCATATTCTCTCTATTCAAGAAATCATCGTTCAACGCCACTTCAATAATTGTTCACTAATCGCTGCTCGTATTTTAAGTGACCCCTCCCATCCCAGTTTATCTGAATATAAATCTCTTCGACCAATGCGTAGACTATACCGTTCAATACCAACAAGAACAGCGGCATATCGCAATTCGGTCATTCCCCATTTGTCCCGATTTTTATTATCACCAGAGCAGGTGAAACAGGAACTAAAAGACAATTTTCACATCTAATACTTGTCATATTGCCTATTTTTACTGCTGAAAGTTTTGGTCCTCGTGACCTCAATAAAGCCGCTACAATTATTATTAGAAGGCCGACGACACGAACACTTTGAAGTGGCGCACGCAGAGCATCGCAGATCTTTCCTGTCAGTAGAAAATACTTCATTAAAACACCGATCGTTTAATTATCGCACACGGAGCAACTAACCAGGTCTGAATAGGATTAATGCGGAAAATTACGACCTTTTACTATCAATTTATTATATATACTGGGGTTTCATATTTCTGTCGCTGGATTTTTCGAAGCCAAAATCAGAAAGATTAATGCTTAAAATTATTTTATACGAGCACGTATTAAATAGAACGAACGATGCAAACACAATCAAATCGATGTTAGAGGAAGCCCGATCACTGAGGGTTACCCGAGAGATTTATTTAGCACGCAAAATTGTCGCAGGGAATCGCTTTCACTCACATTTGCAGCAGTTAAAGCTGATAAGTGAAGTGAGGGTATGGTAATTCGAAGACTTCGTGGCCCAAAAATAAGAATGGCACGATCGCCAAAGTCGAAGGTCGGGAATGAATAATATTGTTTATTATTCAAACAATAGTTAGGGCCCGACCTGGGCCGAAAACGCCGACAAGACGCGATGCTTAGCGCCCGCTGCAGGCAAGTCCTGTCTAGACACGCGTGGGGTGTGTCGTGGTAAAAAGTGGGGGCCGGCCAAGTGTCGTCCATATTGTCTTAATTTATCAACGTTAAGGTCACAGAATGCGCTGTTGTGTTCGTTAGACAATGGGGTGCCAGTCTAATGGATGTCATGTGTCTGGAATAAATAAACACACCATTTAAGGTCACTACATGGGTTCCACGTAGAAGAAACAAGTAATTGCAATCTATTAACAACGGTATCCATTGATTCTTTCCATTTTATTCTTCGAATAGGTTTTCTAAATTTAATTGTAGTGACCTAGAACACTTTGCGTATTCATGTATCACTTTCTAAGTTCGTGTACGCCGGGTTTGCGATTGACCATTCACGTGTGTATCAATACCAAGAACACGTTATCATCAGTTCACGCCGGGATATCCGTTTTTGGCACCCCATTGGCAAACATGTAAAACTACGCATGCATACCTTAACGTGAATAAATGAAAACAACAGAGTGAATTCAGAGGCAAAAATAGTATCTGGTCCCCATTTCAGCGATACTTAGCGCGAATATAACCGAGAGGACTCACTGCGATGATGGCGTTTTTCGGCCCATGTCGCACTCTAACGATTGTTCGAGTTATGTATCCTGACATTCATCTTTGGCCATCGTGTCATTATGATTGTAAGACCACGAAGTCATCTTACAAAATCCTTCATTATATGATAGCGTTAAGTGGAGAAAACGGATGCAGCCGCATTGTCATGATACCTATGCACGATGTCACAATAACTTAACTTACCGCCGACTTTTTTTGTAAATACTGAAATATATAGCCATCGCTGCCACAATGACACACAAAAGATCATCCAGACCATGCAATAGGGAAATTTCCAGTTCCCGACCGGGTTCTATCAACAGCCGGTAGCTCTTCTCATATACCTTGACGGTGCTAGGAGATGAAACCTCTATCGTGACTCTCGGCCCAGGTAAATCCTCGTCTTCGATGGATGAGCGAAGACTCGACGCACTGCTCCCTACCCCGACCGCCTCGAAGGACGAATCCAGGACGCCCGGGGTCTTTTTGAATACGGTCTTGCTTCATGTTTCTCTCGATAAGCCTTTTATAAACTACACGGAGGGAAGTAGAGGTTAAGGATCCTTTTAGATGCGAGGATGGCATAAAGAAAGCCACACTTCTGGGTAGCCTTGCGGGAGCAGACAAGCAATGCCACGCTAGTTTGCGGATAAGCCGTACATCTGTTCTTGGTGGATTGCGGTGGCACAACTCTCTAGCGGATAGATTTCGACGTAAAACGATCTGAAGCCAGTAACACGAAGAAGGGCCTTAAACCAAGCGAGACACTCCGGTAAGTTTTCAACGATACACTAGGAGGGAGGGGAGGAACTAACGTTTGACTATCCTTCTTTTCAGCCGACGTAACCCCATAAGTGATGTAACGAAGCTTGTCCACGAAGTCCAGACCGTTGAAGTAATAATGGAAGACGTGTCGGAAGAGTGGTAGACCTCGATGCCAGCGCCTGTCGTTGCGAGTCTTTTAGGGACACAAGTGGACTGTCTGTCGTTGTAATTGAGGTCTGTTTATCAATGTAGTCTTGATTTATACACGCTAAGATCATAACATGAGGATTGTGAGTGTTAGCCAACGGAGTGCCAATATAATTAATGGCAAGTGTGTCACATTAAAAAACATATTGTTTAAGGTAGCTACATATTTAACCGCGGCGTTTTTTATGCAACCAAGTGCTAGCCGCAGTTGGTTTTGTTATTGGTCTATTTTAAGGTCATTCATGCAAGTTTACGTTGTTGCGCATTGGCCAGCACGAGACAGCCAATGATATAACGCCGCGCACACATGCAAGTAGTATAAAATGGAATGCTCGCTCTTTGACGATTTATATTTGCACATGGCAACAGGTAGAAAGCCCCTTGTGCTAACAACTGGTGGAGCCGGATTTATCGGCAGTCATACGATAGTAGAACTTTTGGAAGCAGGATATGACGCGGTTATCCTTGACAATTTCTGTAACGCAAGTCGAGGTAAGTCCCGTTTTGCCAGTTAAGAGGCTTAACGTTTTTATGCATGCCCTTTAAAATCGTGGGCCTAGTTAAAAGTGTGCGACTACTTTTTTTGTTGTGGAGAATACTTTCACAAAATTCAAATTTACTCTATCCCTAGTGTATCCGAAACCAAAATGTTCTTGCATCCTAAAATGGTGGAATAAGAAGTTTTCGTTATTTAACTCTGACTTTGCATTTCAGCTTGTAGCTTTCGACTTCCTGAATTGTAGAAGGTAGCGATTTAAGAGTGCGTAAGACTTACCTTTGGCACGTGTCCAAGAGATAAATGAGCCAGTCTTCTCGCCTCCATGAATAGAACGTCTTATATATATTGGATCATGAGGCAGAACATTTATCGTTTTGTCGTTATTCGGATGCGGGTGCTCTTCCCTCGCGATTCTTCACAGACATGATCGGTAGTTAGAATCGCAAACAAACCAGAACACGTTCCGTTAACGAATGAACCACAATTAGCTATCAACACACCAAAACACGAATCATAAACAAAATTGAAGGCGTTAATTTCGCTGTTTTCGTTTATTGCATTGACACGCATGATGCCATTTGTCTATACGGAATACTACTTAAACCGTTAGCCCGCAACCTTCCTAAAACGAATTCGTTCTTTTTTGTCGGTTACATTGAGTTCAGTTTTGTCGTCATATTGTTTTCAAGGTTGCATTGCCAACTTAGAAAAGGTCGCTGGCCAGAAAATCAAGGTTCGGGACATCGATCTTTGTGACAAGGATGCAATTACCGCTCTCTTCCAAGAGGTATGTTATAAAAAGCGTCACTTGCTCGGGATTGTATGGACTTATCATAAATGGTTTAATCAATGTCTATATGTTTGATATATTTTTTAATCTCAGTCTTGACCGTTTTTTAGTTCAAGTTCGATTATGTCATCCACTTCGCGGCCCTCAAGGCTGTAGGCGAGTCAGTTGTTATTCCACTTACCTACTATGAGAACAACATTACGGGTTTCATCAACCTCCTCCAGGTACGCTTTCAACACCTGGGATGCTCAGTGTAACCCCCATACTGATTTCATTATATGAGGCAATGGTTGGCGCCTACGCCTTTCTTCTCCGATGAGTGCTACTAGCCCCGTGAATTTAATTTTCCAATTGACCAAAACTTTCAGAATTAAAATATACAGACACAGGTATTCTGAGGTGGTCGTCATCTGCTGATGCCTTCCGGTGTCTCGTTTTCTTTTTGCCCCCTTTTCAATGAAATCGGGAAATCGAAAAAAAATATTGAGATTGATTTGCTTCTATGCTGTCTCTAATTTGCTAGATAAGGTTAAACCAATATGGAACAACAACGTAAAATAGCTTCATTTTTAGTTTGTATTTATCATATTGATGTTGCAGCCCAGTCATATTCGTCTTTTTCAATCAAGGTGATGTCTGCCCAAAACGTGAAGAAAATTGTATATTCGAGCTCTTGTACGGTTTACGGCGATCCCTCAAAGTTGCCACTAACTGAAGACTGTGATGTGGGGAAGTGCGCCAACCCTTATGGAAGGACCAAGTACATTGGTGAATGCATGCTCCAGGTGCGTTCTCTTATGATTGATAAACTTAGGTGTATCGAAAGCATAGGCCTTCAAATAAACCACGTTTTCGTGGAGCTTGTGCGCGAGCCAATCCACGCCCCCATTGGCGCCAAGTTAATCCAATAATTGTATGCAGTTTCCTTCATTTCCGATCTACTACCACTTAGGGTTTTCCAGGGAGTTTCTCGGGAATATGTTTTGCAGGTGGCGTCCCCAGTGCTATCCGGGTAGTCGAACCTCGCTCCCTCACCAACACAGCAGGATGCTAACCACGACACCATCGAGTTTTCTTCCATTGCATAGAATTGACCGATTATTTGTTTGACAGAAAACTGTCGGTATGTAATAACTTTCCGCTGTTCTCATCACGTCGTCATAAACGAAAACAATTGGTTTGTTGTAAAGGTTTGCTAACTTTTGGATTTCCTGTTAATTCGACATCCTTGTTCAGTTGTCTGTAAAACATACATTTGTAAATCACTTCTTTGTATTATTGCCATTGTTAAAACTGTATTTAAATATCTGGTGAAACAAGAAGAGTTTCCTTAGACGTTTATCTGTTTGCGGAAAACTTCAATTTTACAGAGACGGTTGCGATATATTCCCGGGAATCCACTGTTGCACAGAAAAATGAGAGGGTTTACGCGACCAAAAAACTTATGCGCAACAATGAAATTATGTATCAACTAGATAACATGGTAATGCAATAAAATCACAGCCGAGCAAGATGAACACGCTGTGTAGAGGGCGAAATCATGTGTTCGGAAAAACGGTCATTTTCCATTTATATATAATTTCTACCCTGTTTCGTCGTTCTACGCATGCCATGTAGACATAATCCGCAATTAGGCATTTGAGTCACTCATCCCTCATTGGTTATATTTCGGCCCTTGGGCCTCTCATCTATCTTATTGGTTAATGCATAAAATCTTGGTTTGGCGTCCGTAATACGGTTTTTTACGACACCAGATTTTCTCTTCTTGGGCAGTTGTTCTCTCTCACACAAAAAATCTAAGCAGCCATAGCGGGATACAACAATATGTTTATCTTATTTAGCCAAAATGTTATCCAAATAATTCTGCCAAAAGTAAATCTTTCGAATGTGTGCAGATTTGTACGTTTTTGGGCTTCTTACACTATTCACCGTTCGACTGACCCAAAACAGCATCGAGTCGCACTATCCACAACAAACTTGTTGAGCCATTTCGCGTCTCTGGAATTTTCCAAATAGGCAGCGAAGACGTTTCTAGTGTTTATTTGCACGATAAGATGAATACAGGGTAATCATCTGCCCGTATAGCGTTGATCTGACATTAGTGACCTTAAACTAGGTGTTCATTTATGTCACACGCCTGATATCCATTATACTGGCACCCCCCACTGGAACAACGCACACTAACTTAATGTGTATAAATTAAGACATTGACGACCCCATTACCACGACACACCCGTCTGTTCGGAGTAGACTCGCGCGACAGGCGCAGGCATCGCGCCTTCTCGGCGTTTTCGGCCCCGGTCGGGCTCTTACCATTGGTTCAATTCATTCCCGACCTTCATCTTTGGCCATCGTGCCATTACTACAACCTCTCTCAATATGTTCCTCGTCAATCAAATGATAGCCAATGTTATAATCATCCATTTTTTAAACGTGAACGATAAGTATAGTTTCTTATGAGCTACATATATGACATTATGGTAGTGATTTTTGTCAATTCTCTAGGACCTAGCAAACTCCGACCACGAATGGCGCATTCTTAGTCTTCGCTATTTCAACCCGGTTGGTTCCCACAAGTCTGGTCTCATTGGCGAGGATGCCGGATCGGCACCCAAGAACATATTCCCCTGTTTGGCTAAGACGGCCTTTGGTCGCATGTCCGAGGTTCGAATCTTTGGCGACGACTACGATACGCCAGACGGCACCGGTACGTTTTTAGGGATAATTGTAATCACCATGTTCAACCACGTAACTAGCATCTAGCCCTTCGTTATCATTTGGTTGGATTGTTAATATATTGATATTCCATAGGTGTTCGTGACTACATCCATGTTGTTGATCTTGCCAAAGGCCATGTCTCGGCAATGAAACATTTGGACACATTCCAAGGTTGCAAGGTGTGTTTTAAAATGCTTACAACTTTCTTGGGTGCCACGTGGGTTCTTTTGGAATGTACCGTCATGCACACCTTTCCGATAAAACGTAAACCTACTGATATATTGGCGTAAAAAAATAGAACCTATTCTGTGCCACCAGCCGATCATTTATACATATAATTTCACAACCAAAGTTGACTACGCCTTGGGAAGAAAGGCAAACATTGAAGTAGCGACTTATCTACCAGCAGGCGCTCCACCGGTCTGCATCCGATTGCAGGACTACCTCTCACACGCACAACAATACTTAAGCAAATTATCTGTCTGTAATCGATTGCAGTAGATCGCGAAAGCTTACCAATTCCCCCGCCACCCTTTCAATTCTTCGATAGAATTATAACTTGGGGACCGGAAAGGGATACTCTGTGCTCGAACTGATCAAAGCTATGGAGAAGGCCTCTGGGAAGACCGTGAAGCACAACTTCGAGGCACGACGAACCGGCGATGTTGCCATGGTCTTTGCTGATACCTCGCTAGCAGAAAGGGACCTGCACTGGAAGGCCGAAAGAGCACTACCGGTAAGAAATCATTGTAATCATGAGTACCATCTTAAAATGGGTCCCGGCATTCCTTATTTAGTGGATAGTTTCAGTTAATATTGCTCCAAGAAACAGTAATATGATAACGGAAATTTATTGCTTAGTATCAAAACAAAGCTACTTTTTCTTATTTAGGAAATGTGCGAAGATGCATGGCGATGGCAGTGCCAATTCCCAGACGGGTACCCGCAGCCCGCAAAAGGAGACCTGTAATTAACATATTACAATAAGTCGGTTCTACGACACACGCATCCTAATAACGTATTTCTAGCCATAATATTACAAAAACTGGAATCGCCATTAACAACTGCAAAATGCGCCAGTGGAAAAGCGCATAAAATGCTTAGTTTCTAGTATGTCTGCCGAAAACAGGCGAGCACAGTGTTCGGGTTGCAGTTGTGGTCTATTACCGTGCGCCCATAAACGACGAGGTCGTCTGGAAAAGACCTTTTAGTAGAGTATACATAAGAAGTTGGGAATATGTGACAGCGCATCCGCAACAGGATAAACCTTCTGGCATCTAAAACGCTTACCTACACATCATGTGTTTTCTTCAATAGGCATAAAAACCGTGAAAAGCCCCTACTTTCTATAGATGATAGCAAGTATAATCGGGAATGTCCGACCGATCTGTAAGGTCGCGTTCAAGCAAGCGCCAACAAAGGGAAGAAACCAAAAACGAAGATCGGCGATGCCCGTAGGTGAGACGGGTGCGCCTGACATGGATAGTACTCCCGAGATTCCCGCAAGAGTGTATCCTAACACTCAGTGTCGAAGTCGAATAAGTCAATAAACTTTCATGGGTAGTGATATGAGTAGATGTCGCATGTGTACAAATGACAGAAGTTCATGAAACATTGAAAAATAAGTTAACTTAACCATTCCCACTGCTATAGTAATGCATAATAGCAAATGAAATAAAATATATCTATCGGACCAAGAAGGAGAATCCTACAGAAGTGTTTTCCTATATTTGAGGTTTCAAAATCGACCCAATGTATTGGATGGTCGTTTGACACGTTCATTCGTTATCGC